>OY728126.1:282710480-283960480 GCA_963277665.1 Viscum album
CTGTTTCATTTTTCATTATTATATTAAAATTAATTTATTACACTTATAAATATTTAATATTGAAAAATATATTTAATATTTTAAATAACATTGTTTAAATTTAGTAAGGATTCAATTTAATTTTTGGTCAAAATGAATAATAACTGTGGTAAATTATTATCACCATTGTAAATCACAAAATGTGTTAATTAGGTTTAAAAAATTTGTGATATAGCCACATAATATTATCTTAAATATTATTGAATAATAAGGGTTCAACCCTCATCACCTTTTCTTTTAAATTTTTCTGATTTAGTTTCAATTTACCATGATTATTACATTTGTAATTTTTAAAAACTAGGAATAATTACAAGAATGTCACTCCCCTCGCTGATAATAGGAAACCTAATATCCTCAGTTATTCACAATACTTAATAAATATATCTCAGAAAATAATGACCCAAATAAAATCCCATATATCTTCCCCATATACCATAGGTTTTGATCCTACCAAAATACCATCCTAGAATGCCTAATGTGTAATCCAAAGGAGGGTTTCCAAAGAAGAGGTATAATTCTTAACTGAGTTATTTCATGTTTATTTATTCTTATAACTCCTTAAAATATATCATAACCATGATGATATAATAAAATTAGTATCCAAAATATACTAAATTTTTATTATGTTTTTTACAACCCTTTTTTCATCTCATTTTTCATCCCATGGGAAATGAAAACATCACTCATGCATACATGTGGACTACCACCTCCAAGAAATAATGTGTTTCATTTTTCATCAATAAATGACATAGATGGTTATTATGATGGATTTAATAAAAATATATTATATTAATTAATTAATTATATTTTTATAAATATATGATAATATCTACCTTCTTACCCTCTCATCCGATGAAAAATTTAAAATGTCGCTCATACGTACATGCAGACTACCACCTCTATAAGTGACACATTTCACATTTCATTACCACCCCACATAAATATTCATAAATATGTAATTAATAAATTAATATGATACATAAAAAAATATAATTCTTTAAATTTAATCCTTTATCTATTTTATTTCCTTTCCATCTTAGAAAAAATGAAAGCGTCCCTCATGTGTACGTACAAACTACTGCCTCTATGATACAATGTAATTCATTTTTCATGTACGCCTTTCATGGTTGGTTTAAAAATTTTATTTAATGTAAAAATAATAATTATGTTATGATTAATATTTTGGAGATGATTTCAGAATTACCCTCTTGACCATAGCCAACCTACTAAAGTTGTTTTGGGATTATCCACCAAACATCCTCAAAATGTTTGACATGAACTTAACTAATTTAGTAACTACACATGACATGATAGTAAATAAAATAAAATGTATTATTATAAAGGAATAAACTTGAAAAAGGTTCTTAAACAAGTAAATAATTAATTTAATTTAATTTTATTTAAATTAATAAATACTAGGTGAGTCTAACTCAAAATAAAATATGATAAGGTAATATAATTTTCACTAAAACCATGTTTTAGTGTTCTACTTTAAAAAATTTTCTCCACTATATACACATTATTTAAAACGTTTCAAGAATGTTATAATTATAATTAAATGTTTTTTAAAGTCATTTGTAACCATATTTTACTTTATTTAAAAAGGTTTTAAAAAATCATTTTTATTTTTTATAAATGGGTTTTGTTTGAATTTTTTTCCAAACTATAAAAGGAATCATATTTTTAAAAATTTATCCCAAGAAAGGATTTTCTCACTATCATGGATATTATTATTTAATAAGATTATTCTAAAATATTTCTTATATTTTCAAATAATATATTATTAATGTTTTATCTAGGGTTTTTTCATATTAATAATTTTTGATAGGAAAAAGGATATTTCTTTATTTGACGTGAGTCTTTAAAGTGATTTTGAATATGGGTTTAAAATAAAATTTTCTGATATTTTCTGATCAAAATGAAAGATTATATGTAATTTTTTATGCCACACGCACACTATTCATAATGATGGGTGAGCCCTATATAGCACATGATGACAATTTAACCTCATATAGATCTCTAATATATTAGGTAATGATTTTGTTCTCTGGAGAATTATATTGGAATTAACTAAGTAGATTATTACATCTATAGGTTTTCTTGTAAGGTTTCTTATAAGGGTTATAAAAAGATGATGTATCAATGAACCTACATGAATTTTCTATTCTTGTAAAATAACTTTTATGTAAATAATTTGATTTCATAAAAAGTAAAAAATTTTATGTTTTAAAAATGTTTATAACCCCTTTAATGGTGAAAAGTTTTCTTTTCAAGAAATTTTTTTCATGAGTTCTCATGTTTTCTAATAATCCCTCATGATTATGATTTTACCTTCATTCTTATTTATGAAATGTTTTCTTAAAAATTTTTGGCAATAAAACTAATTTCAAGAGTAAGTAAATGAATATTTGAGCTCAAACTTTATTATATTAAAGGGAAAAAATTCTTATGAATATCATAGTTTTTCCAATAGACTAATAAGATCCTTTCCTTTTTATATACTTTAAAAATATTTTTGTTCTCATAATAAGTTTTCAAATGTTTTTCATAGGGCCTAAGGATTATTATGAACTATATCAAGTCCTATCTTTCAGCTATGATGACTTATTTTTAAACAAAGAAAAAGTGACTTGAATGAAGAAAAATTTTAATGTTAATAATCTAGTTTTTCTAGAAAAAATATACATTCAATAGAAGTTTCTACTTTGTAATTTATGGGTATGATATGTAAGAGTTTGTCACAATTATTTAAAAATATAAACTAAAAAGATCATGGGAATATAAAAAATTGAAATCCCAGCTATTAAACTCAGAATTATGGGTTATTGAAGGAACATTTCCTTATAGTAAAATGGTGGAATGGGGGAAGGGAGATATATGAAAATTCCTAATGGTAAAAACTAGAAAAACACTAACATGTAAGTAAACATAAATCAATCATGATAATATAATGAATCTATGTCTGATTTAATATCGCCCTTAGATTGAGAAAATCCAGAATGAATGACCTTGATGAAATCATCATTCTATCATTAATTCTCTAAAGTGATCATATTTTTAGATGATTTATAGAAATATTTAGTACCAATATTATTTAGACAATGAGAGAAATGCTTGTAAAAATTTATTTTTGAATTAATGGTTACAAAGTCCTCACTATTAATAATTTTTTTCACCCCCATTGAAAATACCTCCTTGTAAGTGGAATTGTCACCACTATTAACAATATTGATAGGAAAAAAATTAAAATAAATTTCATTTCATAAGAAAAGATTACTAGGATTTACCTTTGCTAGTGCCAAGATAAAGTCCTTCATGTTAGCCTAACTACCCTGGATTTCTTTAAGCTACATAATCTGATTTATTTCCTCTTGAATTTTTAAATGCTTATGACCACCCTTTCCAGTTGATTCATATTGATTATTCACTATCCCTTCCCCTGGACTAGACTTCTACTGTGATCCTGCCACTATAATTATATCCAAATCCTTAGGTTATCCAATCCAATCTTGACTAAAAGAGACTAGCTCTCACTAGGACCCATATTTATCCAAGATAGCAACACTAGTAGTGCCCCCAAGAATCACTAAATCTACTAAATTCACCTCTCGGAGAGTCCTTTAGTCTTCCAATGAGCCAACCTCTGCCCTAGACTTAACCAAATTGTAAAATTATCATGAATCCCCTGAATCAAATCATATTCCTTGCCTGAGATTCACTGCTTGGGGTTGTTCCCATCACTATGCTCATATTTTCCCAAAATACCATATATTCCTTGATGCATCTTTACACGATACAACAAATCAGTTACACCCTGATTCTCAACTTGATCCAGTCCATATATAAGTGATGATATAATCCTCCCATCCTTAGATTCACCATACTATTTATATAAGTAAATGAATCTCTTGTAAATGGATTCTTATGTTATAGACATAATCAAAATTTTTAGATAGTTAACAACTCCTATTCCCTACAAGACAGTAGAAAACTAAGGAATAACTTGACCTGATACAACCTATAGTTCTAGAGCTTGAGAAATAAGCTCCTCTAGTTCAAGTTGACCATACTGAGTACTAAATAATGCACCCTTTACACCTCTCCAATGAGATTATTGACCCCCATCTAAAGTAGCAGGATTCAGATGAAACTTACCAACCCCTCTCACACTAGCCATAGTAGTCCCTACCTCCAGACTTACATCCCTAACTACAACATCATACACCAAATTATTATCTAAGAAAACCTTAGAATTCAACATTTTCAAAACAAAAATACAAATTTCCATGCCCTTAAGGAAACACTCTATACTAGGAATCCCTTCTTAAAATACCATTGTAAAGTTCTGTTGAATCTTTTTACATTATATTTCACTACTGATCCATATGTCCCTATAAGTAGAAAACCCCACATGTCTAGTTCTTGTGAAAATTTTCATTTGAAAGACCAATAAAATTACATTCCACACAATTTTGGAGTTGGTTACCTAGAAATAACTACCTTATACTTTATATAATCTATATATTCATGGATTTTTATATTTATAAAGTATTTATAACATATTTATTACTCATATGCCTAAATTTAATGTGATAATGTCCTAAAGTATCTACCTTATTGAAAAGGTCATAACAGTTCCCCTCTATGAAGAGAACCCCAAATTTATACAGAGATATTCTTAAATATTTTTCTATGGTCAGATAACATTCTATAAAGGGGAACATGGTATGTTGATCGACAGGTGTGAGTACACATAATCCAGATGGGGTCTTATCTCATAAAGTTCATACTTGGTATTCTCAAAGAGAGGAGGTTAATAGAACCAAACCTCTTATAGGAATTTCCCATATTTATATGTCATAATATATTCCTATCCCTAAGGATGTGTAATGGTCATTAGAATTTATTATTATTATTAATTAATATCATGACTCATGCACCTAGATGTATTACTATAAACCATGATGAGATAGTTCATGGAAAAGTTGGGTATGTTTGGTCTGTCATGAATGATATGTTATTAATGAATATGTTTATGAATTATTTTTCCCTTCTATATTTATATAATTTTATATCCCAGGCCCTTTGATTAGGATGTAACTATCTGATAAGTTCCATGAATAAGGTGTTTGATGAGTTCATTCCAAAGAGTCAATGAGATAGAAATCGAGTACATGGGTTGATGACCAAAAGTATGGAAAATGTTTGATTGGAGATATGAATAAAAATGTATTATATTACACACTGAACATTTTTATGTGGCTTCAATGTTGTGACATTATCTTCTTTCTATTTGGGTGTTTTCACTCATTGCTAAATAGTAATCTTGGACTTTAGTCGGGCCTTTCTAACTCCAAATAGAAAGAATCCAAGAGGGTCACACACTAAATGATTCCATTGATCTCAGTTAAATTCTATTTGAATTTAACATTTAAAATAAATTATTATTATCCAGATCAAAGAATAATATTTATTTAGAATATTTTATTTTGTCACAAATATTAAATCAATATTTTTTCACTAGGTAATTAATAAGTACTCAAATATATATAATATTTATTTATCTCTTATTATTCACAAGGTAATAAAAAACTATATAATTATGTGAATATTAAATAAATATTTATCCACTAGACTGTGAATATAATAATTTATTTTATTTAATGAATAGTTAATATTTAATTAAATATTTATTTAGGAATTTAATAAATGTGAAGGAGGACGAGTGGACTGAGATTGGTCCTATGATACATATTTATTTAATAGTATATAAAATAATATTTAACATTTTTTAGTTTAGAAAACACTATAAGTAAAACAAAAATAATAATAATAATTTCATTATTATTTACATTTCATTGGGTTTATTAGGGATTGATTAAAATTTAAGTTCCTTTGGTAAGTTAATTAGAATTAAACACTATCATTAAGTCTATTTATAGACTCTTTTTCAATTGGAGAAAGGTTAATTATTATTAAAAAATTATCTTTCAATATAAATCTCCATAACACTCCAATTTTTTATAAATTATTATTTTTGAATAAATTAAATTTCTATGATATCTTGTGCTACACGCAACACCAAGATTTAATGAAATGTGAAGAAATATTAATATTATTATTCAAACACGACCATTTTTACCTGGACATCAAAATTGAAGCAATGAATTGGAATAAAATTATTTTAAATATTAACTATATTTATTTTATTTAAATAAAACATATTGATAAATAAGTACTTAATTTTTAGCAATGTCTTTATATGTTTTGAAATAATATTTTCTCAAAACAATGTTTTTATTTCATTTTATGAAAAATAAAAAAAATTTACATTTGAAAATTTTAGAAAATTAATTTGATAAATAAACTTAATTTATTAAATAATCATGTAAAAATCATCTTAGTGTAAATTTTTATTATTTAAAAAAAATATTATTTTTTGATGAATAGTGAAAATACTGTTTTTTATTGAAAACTGTATTTTCATTTAAAGAATTTATAATTTTAATTTTTGTTTTAAAATGTGTTTATAAGTAAAATTAGTTCAATTATATATTTATTAATCCTATTTATTTCATTGTAATCATTTTCATATTGAATTTTGATATAAAAACTTTTTAAACTGTTGAACATTCTCTTTGAAAACTCTTTTTCTCATCATATTTATGGGTTTAATTTTAAATTAAATATTACCACATATATGAGTGGAATTTGTTTATATCAGAATAATTTATATTATCTAATAAGTTTAACTAAATTTTTGGTCAAAATAATAGTAAAAATAGAAAAAATTAATTCCTGTGGTTAAGGTTAAAATGAGTTTACTTAGGTGTAAAATTAAAAAATAAGGGGTAAAATCAACTAGATAGTTTTAAAAATCACTTTTTATGTCCATAATTAGACCTTATAACCTATAAGGATTAATAATTATCCATATTTGTGCCTTATAGCATGTGAAAAATTCGGACACACCATTTTCCCCAAAAATTACAAGTGTCACTAACCTAACTTATAAATGGACACCCCCTATTCTCTTCTCTTCACACCTCCAAAACCCTTTGGTTTAGATAAAACCTACCCAAATACCCTCATTACTTCCCTAATATCACCCTATAATCCTTTTTCTTGAAAAATTAATCCAAGGAAGGCTTTTTGTGCAAACCTAAGGAGGTTACCTAAAGAAGAGGTAACATTCTTCAATGAATTTGTTTTATTTTATTTATTATTACAACTCCTAAAAATATTCTTATATTATTATTATATAATAAAAATAGTATATACCATATAATAATATACTATTATTTCAATGGTGTAACCTATATCCATCTCCACTTCTATCAGATGGGATATGAAATCATCATTCGTGTGCACGGCGGACTACCACCTTCTAAACCGATGCCATTCATTTTCTATAACCACCTCTCACAAATAGATATAATGATGTCTTAAATTTTTATATATTATATTTATAAAATTTTTATACTATTTGAATTATTATATCACATATAACTTCTTACTTTCCATTCTGTGGGAATATGATAATGTTGCTCGTGTGTACGGCGGACTACCGCCTCGCAAAGTGATGCGATTCATTCAAGCTTTACATGGAATGTAATTTGGATGGATTTAATGAAAATATATGATATATGTGAAATAAAAATTATTCTTTAATGGTAATATCTTATTTACTATTATTAACCTTTTGAGAAAATGGAAACAACATTCATGCGTACGTAAGGCCCACCATCTCCACGAACAGTTTATTTAATTTATTATCTCTAACATTTATAGATTACTATAAATTTATATATAATGAATATATATGATATTAATATAATTATTAAAATTATTAATTCTATGAAACCATGATAAAATTAATAGAACTGATAATAAAAAATCTAAATATACATGAAAAACAAAAGAGTTATTGCCTAAAACATTATTTTAACATCAAAATGACAATAAAAAAGTAATAAAAGTACATAAGAAAATAATATATGGTATGATATATATAATTATGTTTTTTTAATATATATAATATAATTATATTTATTATAAATTTTGTTTTAATGTGCAAAAATTAATTTGAAACTTAATGTATGATATTTTTATCTCAATTTGTTTTCTTTGGGACATACGTTATGTTATGAACCTATATTCTTTTATGAGGTGTATATACATCCCATTTTATATGTAGTATCATGAATTTATTTATTCTCATGATATTATATATTCTATTCAAAATTATTCTTTCATGGGGATTATGATTCAATGTTACCTAAGTGATAATGGTTTTATGACACAATCTCATCATTTATCGGGATTGTTTATGATTATACTTACATTAATTAAATATTATGTTATATCTCTCAATAAACTCAAGAATTTTCTTCTCCTATGGTTATGAAATGAGAATACATATTTTCCATTTATTTTCCTCTCTTTATGTACTCAAGAGTTCGGAAGAATGTTTTTAAGAAAAATCATCTTTATTTCTCTTTTCAGTCAAAAAACCTTTTTCTTCCAAAACCATGTTTTCTAAAAATGTTTTAAAAAATGTTTTTAACATTATACAAAATATTTATTGAATAAATTTTTACCCATGTTTTACTTTTTAATTTTTTTGAACATAAAATTCATGTCATTTTCTAAATAATGCTCATTTGGATTTCATTGAAAATGTGAAAGGAATCTTCATTTTAACATGTACGGATTGAACAAAATTTCCCAACATCATAACCATTATTTTCTTTAGAGATTCATCAATAAATTTACAATTTCATTTTCAAAGAAAAATATTAATTTTTTTTTATGAATTTTTAGTTATAAAAATAAATTTTCAAAGTGAAAAGTTTATTTTCCTAAAGAAACGTGACATGTAATCTTTCAAAACAATTTTCCATATATGATGAAATCCTTTGATGTTACTTATAATTTATTTGGGATATAATCCAAGGATACCGTTATTTTTCTTTCTATGAATTTTTTATGATTATTATGATAAGATGTTTATGAAACCTATTTCTCTTCCATGAGTTTTACCTTGATAAGATGCTTATGAAAACTACTTCTTTTTTACATGGGTTATGCTATTATGAAATGATGAAATGATTATGAAACATGTTTCTTTTACACATGTTATTCTATGATAATATGTTTATGAAACCCATTTATTTTAATGGGTTATGATTTGATGATTGTTTTATGATCTCATTGCATACATATATATGATTTTTATTATGTTATGGGTTGGACCTATATCTCGCTCCAATGCCTTAAGTAAAGATTAAAATCTCATGAGATAAAAAAAATGGAATGGGAAGTGAACCCAGTTTATTAAGGGACTATGTACACTATAATAGTCCTTAGTGAATCTTTACTAATATGTTGGTTTGGGGAGTGGAATTATTCCACTATGGTAGTCTTGGAAATGAGCCTTGAACTACTAAAGGCATGATTTTCAATTTTTATCTATATACCAAAAATCTATATCTTATTCTAATGTTATGTTCTTATGGTTCATTTTCTTTGATTACATTATGATTAATATATTATGAACTACCAAAATTTATGGAATGAATCAAGTTTATAATCTATGATATACAGGGTATGATTTTCAATTGTTATTCATGTGTTATAATAACCTTATACTTATGATATGTTGATATATACATTTTTTACACTTACTGAGCATCTGAGATTACCTATTCTTATATTTATTTTTTCTTGGTTATGATGAAAGTTATTTTGTATAGTATGCCTATAAAGGATGATATTTATGAAAAACATAGTTGGAGATTATGTAGCTCACTTATGGACCTTTTGTTTATATGTCCAAGTTTCCAAAGGCATTATACCTTTATGATCCTCAGGAGTGTGTTTATTTAATGTAATGAATATTCATATAAAAAGATGTAACATCTATTTATGAGAAGTTTGGGTCTTTACAATTGGTATCAGAGGATATTTTTAGTTGACCTTTGGAAACTTGGATGAGAAAATATTAGCAAGATTACTAAGGACAAGTCTAAGGATGATTCAAAGTATAGAAAAATGTCTTATAATTTTGGTATAGGATAAAATGAGTGGTTTAAAAATAACTACATCTCTTTATGAATAATACAACTGGATGTAGCTCCAGTATAGAGGTACCTAGGGGTAATAAATTTGAAAAGGGCACATTGATCTAGAATTGATTGTCTCTTGGTGCATAACAATGGTCCTTACTATACACCAGGTTTGAAATTCCTGAGGGATATGATTTAAAAATTCATAAACACTTTATGAGCCATAATCAAGGATTTAAATAGAAGACAACTTTGAATGACATAGGATAAACCTAAGGTTTTAAATACTAAAAAGAATGTTACATGATTTATATATACTATTATTTATTTTTTATGATTATGTGGTTTCCCAATTTGATTATTTTTTTCCTACACTATTCTTATTTTTTTTGTTTTAGTCAATGACTGAAATTTGATGGAACCATGTTAATGATGAGTGTGATGGAAAATGCAATGATGGTTCTCCTAAGTAGTCAAATTTTATGAGATCTAGAATTCAAAATCACATTATTATAATCACACAACTTTCTCAAGATAAGAATCATGCTAAACATAGAAATGAAAAAAATGAGGGAACAACATTTTTTTGAGGCCTTTATGAGGAAACATCCACATTATTTCAGTGTTTCCATTGATATTCTAGTTCCTGATCAATGGAAAAGTACCTTTGAAAAGATATTTTCCATTCTCCAGTATTCGAAGCATGAAAAAGTCATTTTGGCTATCTATCATTTGGAAGTAAAAGTGGATCAATGGTTGAATATCACCATAAATACATGGGAACATGATAAAATTTACTCCATGGAGTGGGATAAATTTAAGATATTATTTTTCAATAAATACTTTGCTTGTACTATTTGTAAAAAAATGCAGAAGGAATTCCTTAAGATAAATTATAATGATGATGAATCTATTGGTACCTATGAGGAAATTTTTTCAAGATTTGTGTGGTATAGTTCTAGAATTATCATCCAACTTGAAAGTAAGGTTGATAGATTCTTAAGTGTATTAAAAACATGTATCTAAATGGAGTTATCCATAAGGTATATTAGTATCCACTTTGAAATAATTTGGTGTTCTATCAAGGTGAAAATGGAGATTGGATTTACCCATCATTCTCATTTTATTGAAAACAAAAGAAAGAAAGAGTTTAAAGGAAACTCTAAAAACTATGGAGAGAGGAAGATAATCCTTCCTTCATGCTCAAATTGTGGAAGGAAACATAGAGGAAATTATATTAAGGGGACTATTTTTTAAGTGTATAAAGGAAGTTCATCAAGAAATTGAATACTGAAGTGATGTGAATAAGTCAGATAATGATGAAAATATGGAGAAATATCCATAAAATGTACCACCCACACCCTAGTGTTTTAAATTCAAGGATTATGGGAATTATGTTAACCAGATCCAAAATCCAAAGGTTAATGATGATGAGTAACATTATTAACCTATTAAGCTGATGTATAAGGGGAAATCACATGTGGACACTATTTATGATGAGGGATGAGATAAAAATGTGGTGAAAGGTACACTTACCATCCACTCTAGAACTATTATTATCTTATTTAACTCCAAATATACTAATTCATTCATATCTGATGATTTTTTTAAGGTTATAAAGATTCCAACCACATAGTTATATGTAGAATTAGCAATGAAAACCCCTAATGGTATGATGATCACATATCAATTATATGATTCCTATCTGATTGATATTTGTGGGAATGTTCTTCTTGAAAATATTATCATTCTACCTCTGGTTGAATTTGATATTATCATAGGCATGGATTGAATTTATCTACATAAATCCCATATCAATTTTCAAGGAAGGGAATTCACTTTTGATATTCCAAACCAACCTACAATCGTATATCATTGTGATGATAAGTATGATCTTCCGATAGAGATCCCATCCATTATAAGGGTCTTGATTCCCATTCATAAGGGGTGTTTATCTCCGATGGTTAGAGAAAACTTAGCATTGATGATATGCCTATTGTTCAGAATTTTTTTATGTATTTACAAAATATTTTCCCATCCTTACACCAAAATGTGAAGTTGAGTTATTAATAGATTTCATACATGGTGCTATTCCTATTTTAAAGACTCCCTATAGAATGAGCCCGATTGAGTTACATGAATTAAATAATAATCTATAAGAGAACATTAATAATGAATTCAATCGACCAAGTGTATCAAATTAGGGTGCACTTATTCTTTTTGTTAAAAATAAATATATATTGATGCAACTCTATATTGAATATTTGGAGTTGAACAAGATCATGATTAAGAACAATTATCCTCAACCCTGTATTAATGACCTATTTTTTCAACTATACTAATCTTAATACTTTTCCAAAATTGACCTTGATTCTGGATATTATTAATTAAGGGTTAATAAGGAGAATATACCTAGGACATAATTCCGTACAATGTATGGACAATATGAATATATAGTGACACCATTTAGTCTTACTAATTACCCTACCATCTTCATGGATTTAATGAATAGTGTTTTTATAGATTACCTTGATCAGTTTGTGGTAGTATTTATAAATGATATTATTATCTATTCAAATAGCATGGAAGATCATGAAGATCAATTGATAATTTTACTAAAGATCTTAAGTAAGGATAAAATATATTCAAAATTTAAAAAGTGTGAATTTTGGACGAAAAAAGTTTTATTTTTGGGTCATATAACCTCAAGAGAGGGTATATCTATAGATTCATCAAAGGTGGAGGATATTGAATGTTGGCTCATACCAACCATGGTGACTGAGATATATACTTTTATAGTTTAATCTATATATTATCTATGGTTTTATAGAATTTATCTTGACTATCTAATTGACTCACCAAGTTAACTGAGAAGGGATGTAAGTTCCACTGAATAGATGGATGTGAGTAAAATTTCAAAAAATTGAAAAGAAGATTAGTCAACACTCCTATGTTTACATTACCCTTTAGTGAAGAAGGGTTTGTAATCTATAGTGATGCATAAAAGAAGGAATTTATATGCATTCTCATGTAGAATTTCATATTCATAGATTATGCCTCATGAAAATTAATGGTTCATAAGAAAAATTACCCATATCATGATTCACTACTAGAAATATAACCTTTACCCACAGTTTTAAAACATGTGTATAGCCCATGAAACCGTGGGTATAGGATATACCCATAGTTTCATGAACTGTGGGCTACCGAGGCGTTAGTATATCCCTATACCCACAGTTTCTACAAAAACATGGGTGTATCCCTGTGAAATTTCATATTACCCATTTTGGTAAACCATGGGTATATATCTATACCCATGGTTTACAAAACCATGGGATACATTTTCACAACACAAAATATATACCCACTGTTTACTAAACCATGGGTATAGATTGCTTTATTCATAACACACATAACCACGATTCATTGAACCATGGGTATAGATTGTTTTCCTAGCAGAATATATACCCATAGTTTATTGAACCATGGGTATAAATGGTTTTCCCAGAAACTATAATAGATTCCCACCTTGCTCTTACCATCCTTAACCTATAAAAACAATGAAAACCAGAATACAAACTGGTTACAAACTGCTTACAAACCATAATCTATACATTTCCAATATTAGGAAACACATGAAAACAAAATTTATCATGTATATAAGTTTGACTAGGATCATTCATAATAGTGGTGAGGTTGGTAGGAAAGAACCCAAGGTCTATAAGTTTGGTAGTGCAAATAATGGAAAATATATATAGATGTATACTTTACATCTATCAGGGAAGCCCTTATTTTATACCTATGGACCATTTTAGGTGCTGCATAGTTATTCAAAATCACACTTCAAGTTTTATAGATTTCATAACACAATTTATATTTTAAGGTGTATATTTATACCCTCTATTTAGGCCTTCTCTGCAATTTGGGTTCTACCAATAGATTGGTTAATAATCATTAAAATTCTAGAAAGATTCTCATTGTTCTATTTATTTACATATGGTGAAGTCTAAATAGGCATAATCATAGATTATCATCAAAGGGGATTTGAATTGGGATTATATATAATGTTCATGCATGATTGTGTATCATTAATGTAGATCAATTGGGACATCAGTTGTGTGGTATATACACCCTACCAATTTTCTCATCTATTTGGGTTCATGTTGTGATGATTTCTAACACCATTTTTGGATTCTAGGATGAAGTAACATCCTATGGTGGAAAGGAAACTTTGGTTAATGATGGTTTGGGAGGACACCAATGTCAAGATAAATTTTACATTACCAAATATTGGTGTATAGTTGATGTTTTAGTATTCAAAAATCTGGATTTAATATTATTTTCATAACATGTTATCCTAAAATGTAACCAGGGTCAATGTATCAGATGTCACTGATAATGGAGGAGTGAAATAAGGAAGACATGAAAAGGGTAGTCCAAGGTGGAATCCTCTATTTATCTAAGTCGATGATTCAATTGGTCCCCCAATATCTAATTATTAAGAATATGATGCATTATAATCTAATAACAAGGTGATCAAGATGGAGGTGACAAGATAGTTCCTGGTCATAAGGATATAGTCTAGTAAATAAGATGAAGATGGAATGGTTTAATTCCTCCCCAAGATATGTATATCTTGAGAGATTTAACCTTTGGAGAATGTGACTAGTAATCCAAAAAAGAAATGATCTATGGGTTTGACATCAAGGTGGTGTATTCATTCCATAGATAGGGAATGTGAAATATCCCACAATAATCATCATATACATCAATTTAGCAGAGATTAACATATATATCACTAATTTGGAGATGGGAGTGCATAATCTCGATGAAAATATCCTAACCACTAGGCATGTGTGTGAAATGCTGGCCAATGGGAACATCAAAGGGGTAATCAATGAATCCATCAATAAAGAGTGGTATGATTACCTTATCTCTGAAATCATATGATGAAGATACTTTGAAATGATTTCCATTAATTATTATATCTCTATTTAAATGATCAAAACTATTCATTTATGCAGATGAAAAAAGAGAGAAAGGAACTGATAAATTACCCTTAATATACTAAGGGTAGATCTTTGGTAGGTAGTGTTGTGGGGATGGACACATCCAAAGAAGGGGAAAATTTTCCTTATTAGATTAGGATTCTGGAGGGGAGGTATGAGACCCTATTTATCATCTCGCAATAAAAAAAACCAATTAAAATAGAAGAGTTTAAAATAAATAATGTATCAATGATGAAATTAAAATTCTTAAGGTAGTAAGATACCATGATATAAAAGGAGAGTCACACAAAGAAAGAAATATAACATTTTTTTAAAAAAATAGTACCTTAAGCACCTTTAAAAAATTTGAGGTTCCACTCTAGGATATATTCCCAAGACAGTAGATGAGCTCCTCCTTTGTCATTACAATACTGATATCCCAAGAATCAAAAGAGAAAAATTTCAGCATTATCATGCTACCCATTTAAAAAATCTGCTTAACAAATTACATGTTAACACACATTATGGTGACAGTTCCAATGTCTAGATCTAGTTTAATGTGAATCTCTAGCTCACCAATATCTCCAAGAAGCACAATTTCAGTCACACTTAAGAACCTTAATTTATCTAGAGCATCACTTGCATTAATAAAATAGAATAATGGAGGAAGGTCAAAAATTTAGTCCAAATGAATCAAAATATTTATTAATTCACGAACTAGAAAACCTGAGTAAATTGAAATTTGAGGTGCAACTAGTAACACAACCACACCTTACAATATCTCATAGAAAAACCTCCTTGTGGCTGTATAGTCTATAAAAAATCAAATCTAACAACCTACTAACCTGCAATGTATTTCAACTTTTAACACATCTCACAGGAAAAAAAATGAATAAAAAAATCAGGGTGAATATGAAAACAAAAAACTTATTAAATCAGCAATTTCACCCTTAACAATAAATTCACAGACTCTAGAACCTTTCCAAAGTAGCACATCATAACTATAAGTCGCTAAAATCCAAATAATACTTTGTCAAACTCATGTCCTAATGAATACTCCACTTCAATATTTGTCTTTAAGAACCATAATTTAAATACCTTCATTTTCACAACCATAAAATGAAAAAAAAAATTACAAAAGAAAAGACATTATTAATGGCATGAATATAAACATGATGTGACACTAATCCAATAGAAGAAAATAGATCCTAATATAATAAATCAACATAAAACTAAATATATCATAATGAAATAAAGGAGATTTATACCTTCATAATCCAATAACTCATGGATGTGACCATTTGATATTATATGTTTTCCCAATGTTATATGTGTGGGTGAAAGAAAAACATGTGACATTGAAAAAGAACTAAAGGAATTGATGATCTATCCTAATGAGACATTACATTTAATTATAAGTGTAATTATTTTCAAATGAAATAATGTGTAAACAAATATGAAACGAATATTATAATAGTTAATAAAAAAAGATTATAACATCCTTATGAAATTAATATTTATTATATAATTGAATAGAATCAATTTTAATTTTTTTGTGGTAATGTTGGTTAATATAGTTGATGTGTGATGAAATCATGGTTTTTTCACATTGAATGATTTAATAAAAAAAGATAATGTTATTCATATAGTTTATCATAACTTATTATAAATTTTATAATTTCAGTGAAATTATGAAATGAAGGCATACCTGTTGAATTTACACAATAAAATTTTCATAGAAGGTTCCTCAGAAAACTATTTTTGTTTTATAATAATTAATCAGTAATGATTATATGGTGAGTTGAATATATAAATGAATGCACGTCATATACCTAATATAATTTGAAGAAGATAGCTGGTGTTTTATTAATAAATTGTTGTGGTTGGTGTTAGAAGGGTAGGTGTTACCATAATGATGGATAATTTTTTTTGAGAGCACTTGATTTGGAAGAACTAGAAATTAATACCAAGAAAAGGTGTAATTCATGATTAAAACCTAAATTGACTTCAAAATATAATTTTTTTAAATACTAAGAAATTGTGTGTTCTATTTATGCTATCAATAGCATTATGTATTACTCATTATGGACATTTTTTTAAATAATCATCATACATTTCATAATACTAAAAAATGATTAATTATGCATGATACATAATGCGTAATGCTTAATGTTCATAATACCGGAATAGATTCATATGGAACAATGAAAAAATAGAATGAATATTAAATAATACTGAGGCCAAATTGGCCAAATTAAGTTTATATTTCATAATGAAAAAATTTAATGCATAATATATATTGATCAAAAGGAAAACGTAATACATACATAATAGAATTAAAATAAGCTGGTTATATGAGTATGATTTATGATATAGATAATAGTTAAAAGGTAGAAATTTTAATTGATTGATATGTAATATGCAGGTACCAAGTACGAAGCATGGAATCTTTCGCCAATGTATAGATAAGTTGTCGACACATTACTTCATTGAGAAAGAGCATTTTGGTTCCATGCATGATAAATCACATGACACCTGGTATTCCTCAACATTATAACTTCTTTAATTATCACTAGAAAAAAATCATACTCACTATAATCCACCTGTGAAAAATGATAATAACAATTAAATATAAATGATAAAATAAATCCAAATACAGATCCATAAATAAATAGAACCTATGAAAACTTCGAGAAATTGCTCAGAACCAATTATTGATAAAATCTGTACTCTTGAGTCTTGGCCTACATTTTTAGAAATAAAAAATAAATAATTGCATCCTGTCATAGAGAAACATCAACAAACCCAAAGAGAAGGATCTCGGTAGTATTCATACTTGTTTTAAGAAAACTGCCAAGGCACTGATTGTGTGATTACGTGGTCTGCCTTGAGGTCTAGAAAAAATAGCCTGATTTATTTTATCTTCATAGTCATAAAAAAACTTCAGTAAAAAATCAAAAGTATCATTTTTATCCCACCCATCCAAACCTACACTCCCTACCGGCACCACCTACCTCCCAACCTGCATCCCCCCTGTAGAGACCCAAATCTTTACGTACATGGAAATTACATTACTTTTGCGGAATACTTTATACATAACAAAAATAGACACACAATGACCATAATAGTTTAGTGTCTTTGGAAACTCGGAACATAATATTCTAATCATGGTGAAAGATCTTTAATATCTCCCATAAAGATCTTCCCCTTTTGTTTTCTTACCTAAATATTTTCTTTAAATCCTGGGGAAAAGAAAACATATAAAGGGTGAGCTAAAATTCTCAGTAAGGGTAAACATGGAGAACATAAAACAATCTATAAAAATCTGAACTTAAAAACATGAACATAAAATTTAAACATCAAAATCTCGAGAAATGACATAAAACATGGTAGTATGTAAGAAATGGATCATAAAGGACCATTAATCATGATAAAATAGCATGGGAATAAAACATTTAATTGTGGAAAACCATTAATCACATGATATGATTTCCATAGTATCCAAGGCATTTATGCCAAGACCATCATAGAGAACGATGTCCATTACTGAACCGGGTTTACTTGCCGTTCCAGCCCTGTATTACTGAACCAGATTTACTTGTCGTTCCAGCCATGTATATCTCATGAGATATAAATCTTTACCCAATGCATTAGAGGGATATATAGGTCACACCCATCTCATAATGAAATCATTCTTTCGTGTTCCACAAAATAAACATAAATAATTCATCACAACCTAATGAATAAAATGGGTTTCATAAATATCATCCTATCATAACATAATCCATATAGAACAAATGGATATCATTTAATCATAAGAAAAATTAAACCATGTTAATAATAGAGACACTATACTTGAAACATAAACATACTAAATAATTTCATCTTATATGGAAAATAGTTTTGATAAAACATTTGAAATGAATTCTTGAGGAAACTATCCTCTCTTCTTCAAAATCATTTTCTTTTCTCAAAATGCCATGAAATTTTAAAAGAAAAGGATTTTGTTGAAAATAATCATGAAATATTTTATAGAAAGCTTCAAGAAAATAAGGCGTTATAAAACCTTGAAAATCCATTCATGCCGTATAAGTTAAAAAAACATTCTTCTCGTACTTTTTCCAGAAAAGTCAAAAAGTACCTCGTATGGTAAAGAAAAGAAAGATTCCTTCCATACCATGTGTTAAAAGTAAAAAAAGGGTAAAAATGAATTTAAAAATACATGGAGGAATAGTGACAATTTTATGAATTTTTTTTAGAAAACATGGACATGGAAGATAAACATAACCCCAGTAAATACTTAGGAATAAAAAATCTCAGATAAGAATGAGATTGGAATAATTATCCCTTACCTTATATCCAATTTCTTCCATACGTGTCTGAGACTTCTATATAGTGGGTTTAAAAATATTATTAACTTGTAATAGAACCACAATAATATTTATTATATCATACATGATTCACTTACGACTTTATATTACCCGTTCAATTGTCAATTCCATGTTAAAGCGGTGTTTTGGGTAAATCATTTCA
This sequence comes from Viscum album, assembly GCA_963277665.1. Taxonomy (NCBI): domain Eukaryota; kingdom Viridiplantae; phylum Streptophyta; class Magnoliopsida; order Santalales; family Viscaceae; genus Viscum; species Viscum album. The sequence goes on from OY728126.1 coordinate 282,730,108, forward strand.
TTTATCATACGTGTTTTGACTTCTAATTAATCATATGATTACTTAGATCATAATTAATTACTTACATAATGTAAAACATGATTTATATATAATATATATTCAGAATATAATATACATATAATGGATCGATAAATGGAATTAAATACACCGTTCATAGAGACAGTAGGCCGTACGTACGCCAGAATGTTGTTTTTGTTTCCTTATCAAATTGAATAGAAGTAAGTAAATAACATATACATAAATAAAGTATCATTATTATGTCATATATTTCATTATTATTTATTATATATACTTTATAATCATTCTTGAATGGTTAACATGGAGAATTAATCTCATCACATCGTGGAGACGGTAATCCGTACATACGCACGAGCAATGATGTCGTTCCCATAATTATTGAATAGAATTGGAGTGGATGATATAATATATCAGAATAGGTAAGATGTTATAATAATCATATATAGTTATTATTTTCACCATTATACCCATCCAAGTATGGTGGTGGTGGAAAAAAAGATTACACCATAGCGTGGAGACGGTAAGCCGTATGTACGAAAGTGTGGTGATTTCATTTTTTGTAGGACGGATAAAAGGTGAAATAGGGTTGTTTAATATTTATAATAACATATAAGTATATTATTTATACTGATTTTATTACTTTATAATGAAACAACTAAATAAGATGAAGTATAAGAATAAAGAAACTTGAAAGAATCGGTAGAAGAGATTACCTCTTCCTCGACGCACCTCCTTTAAGATTTCTATTAAGGGACTAGAGTTGGTCTTTTGAGAAGACCAGAACCTACAGAATGGGACTATGGAAGTTGATAAGAGTAATGTTCCAGGGTTGGCCAAGATTTAAGGCACAAAATTGTGTGAAGAGGAGAGGGATGAGGTGCCCTTTTATAAGAGAAGAGAGAGGCACTTTTGGAAACCTCAAAATATTAATTAATAATAAAATAAAACCCCACTTAAAAACCTCCAAAAACCACTCAATTAGAATATGAGATGATACAGGGTTGTAATATCATCAACCAATAAAATTTAGACATGTTTTATGTTTATTTTAAACCTTATCATTTTGATTTATCCTTATTTAATCTATTTAATTTTATTTGCAGTAATAATATTCTAATTTTTAAATTGTTATAAATATTTACTTATGTGTTGTGAATTTTTAATAATTAGATAAATTATTTCATTTTAGATTATATAATTTTTAATTTGTAATTTTTAAATATTTTTGTGATTTTTAAACAATTTAATAATATGTTATTTTTATAAAATATCAATAGTGTCAATTTTGACACTATTCAATTATTTGAATTTAAATAAAGTCCACAAAGAATATATATTAAAAAAAATATATTTAATAGATTCCTAACATGTCATATTCATCTAAAAAATTCATGGAGAACATTAAATTGTTCATATAATATTTATTTTAATATTTTTAATACCATTTATTTGATATTTCTCTTAATAAAATAATTACAACATTTTTTATAATTATTTAATATACTTATTTGTTGCATAAAAATTAAAAATAAAATACTATGATGAATATAAATCTAATATCTTACATAAGAATACTTTTACTCGAATTTATCATCTTAAAATCACAACATTTAAATTGTTATATTTATTAAAGTATCAAGGTGACAACTTTGACATCATTTGAAATAAAATAATATAAGTGTCATAATTGCTTTTATAAGGCTCCAAATTGTAAAAAATTCGTCCATTGGACGCTTATGGTTTACATGTACATGACCAATAAGTTTTGGTTAGATGTTTGTGCTTTTTAGGAGCATTATTAGTTTAATAAAAACTGTATTATTGATTTTTCACTTAATAAATAATTTCTGCATCATTAATGTATAAGCTATTAAGGTAATTATAAATTTCTTAAAAATCACAAATAAATTACCATGATGAATAAAAACATTTTATATTTATAATGAGTATTTATAATCGAATTTATATTCTGTATTACCTTATATTAAAAATAATTTAATTATTAAATTTTGAGTGAGACATATTTCACTTTCTTTAAATAAAATAAATTAACGGTCTTAATCACATCCAAGTGGGATCCAAAAGATACCATTTTGACCCAAGTATATTTTAGGATGAAATATAATCATCCAATTATATTAATACAAGTGTTAGGGTAATTTTATAATATTATATTTCAGGAAATTACATTACTTTTGCGGAATACTTCATACATAACAAAAATAGACACACAAGGACCGTAATAGTTTAGTGTCTTTAGAAACTCGGAACATAATCTTCTAATCATGGTGAAAGATCTTTAAAATATCCCATAAAGATCTTCCCATTTTGTTTTATTACCTAAATCTTTTCTTTAAATCCTAGGGAAAAGAAAACATATAAAGGGTGAGCTCAAATGCTTAGTAAGGGTAAACATGGAGAACATAAAACAATCCATAAAAATTTGAACTTAAAACATGAACATAAAATTTAAACATCAAAATCTCGAGCAATGACATAAAACATGGTAGTACGTAAGGCATGGATCATAAAGGACCATTAATCATGATAAAATAGCATGGGAATAAAACATGTAATTATGGAAAACTATTAAGCACATGATATGATTTCTATAGTAGCCAAGGCATTTATTCCCAGACCATCATAGTGGTCAATGTCCATTACTGAAACGGGTTTACTTGCCCTTCCAGCCCTGTATTACTGAACCATATTTACTTGCCGTTCCATCCATGTCTATCTCATGAGATATAAATATTTACCCAATACATTGGAGGGATATATAGGTCCCACCCATCTCATAATGAAATCATTCTTTTGTGTACCACAAAATAAACATAAATTATTCATCATAACCTAATGAATAAAATGAGTTTCTTAAACATCATCCCATCATAACATAATCCATATAGAACAAATGGATATCATTTCATCATAAGAAAAATGAAACCATGTAAATAATAGAGACATTATACTTAAAACATAAACATACTAAATAATTTCATCTTAGATGGAAAATAGTTTTGATAAAACACTTGAAATGAATTCTTAAGGAAACTATCCTATCTTATTCAAAATCTTTTTATTTTCTCAAAATGCCATGAAATTTTAAAAGAAAAGGATTTTGTTGAAAATAATACTGAAATATTGTATAGGAAGCTTCATGAAAATAAGGCGTTATGAAACCTTGAAAATCCCTTCATGCTGTATAAGTTAAAAAAAAATTCTTCTCTTACTTTTTCTGGAAAAGTCAAAAAGTACCTCGTATGGTAAACCGGAGAAAGATTCCTTCCATACCTTGTGTTAAAAGTCAAAAAAGTGTAAAAATGACTTTAAACATGTAAAGACCTGGATTTCTGATGGATTTTTTTTAAAATACATGGGAATTCTATGAGTACACAGTTTCTGATAGCGCTTGATTCCGAGGCCCGGTGTGCCCAAAATCAATTTCTATAGTTTTGTTCGGGTACGTTCAGTAAACGTACGTTCAGAATTTTATAACTTTTGAACCGGTGCTCGAAATTGTAATCTGAGGGCACCGTTGAACTCTCAGCGTCGACGATTACTTTGTTAGACCTTCACCTTAGTTGCGTTTTATCAAGAGTGGAAGATAGTTTTTGGGGGTTTTTAATTAAATTGAATAAAGTTAAAGTTTTAACTTTATTTTATTTTGGTGGTTAAAAAATCCAAGGGGAGGTTAGTGGTGGGGGCCACCACACTATAACCTCCCATGAGAGGTTATGGTGGCGGGGCCCACCTGCACATAACCTCCCTTGGGAGGATTAATAGGTGCGGCCCACATGAGCTTTAAACCTCTTCTAAACCCCCAATTAATTTGGTTAAACTCTTCACCTTCACCCTTCATTTAATGAGCCAACTACTCCAATTTAATTAAAGTAACTTAATTAATTTAAAATCATTTTGAATTTTTAATTCATTATACCAAAATTATAATATGTGATGTATTATTATGGTGGGGGGGGGGGGTTGGCATAATTCTTATTGGGGGAATTAAGGAGAGGAAGATCCTTTGGGAGAATTGAGAGGACTTCATCCTCTCAATGAAGAACGCGAAGTACGCCCATCACCACCAAAGAAAGATGAGCACCGTCTTCTCCCTCCTCAACCAGGGAAAGTAGAGGAAACACTACCGCCCATGAAGAACACTGATGAAGTCATCTCGACTCATCTTCCTCGAATCCTTCCTCCTCAACTTCTTCGTCTTCTACCCGACGTCAATGGAACGATGTCCGCTTCCCGCAACTTCTTCAACGAGCGACAATTGAGGTAGGGGGTTTGTACTGTTTTGTAATCATTACTCTTCGTACAAATTTCTGGAATGAGAACCGAATGATATCAACATGATGAGGAGGGTTTGGACCGCATGAACATGGCATGACCCTCCCCTATTTGTTTGTTCTTGTTCATTGAAGACGGAGGCGGTATGCGTGAAGATCGGTAAGAGGCCGCAACCAGGCCGGGCTGTGGTGGAGGGGCACGACACCATCGCGCCGTGCCGTGGTGAGGAGAGGCTAGACTCTCGGGCTAGCTGGGAGGTGTGGGACCCTGTTGGGTCCTGGGTGAGCGGGACGAACGCCACCCGGAGCCGGTTCGGTTCTACCCGGACGACTAAGTCGTTCGGGTGCCAGGGGGTGCGTGGTTCCCACCCTGGCCGCAGCTAAGGCGGACCCCTGCCGGGCTGCCAGGTCGCCAGGCCGACTGGGTCGCCGGACCACCTTCAGGTCGGGCCACCTCAGGCTGGGCCACCTCAGGCCGGGCCGGGCGACACCTTCGGGCCAGGCCGCCCCCTCAGTTTGGGCCGCCTCAGGCCGGGCCGGGCCACCCTCAGGCCGGGCCGCGCTTTTGGGCCAAGCCGCGCCTTTGGGCCAAGCCGCCCCCTCGGTTCGGGCCGCCCACTCAGGCCGGGCCTCCACTCGGGCTGAGCCGTTTCCTTAGACCGACTCAGACCCGCAGACCGGTTCGGGCGGGGTCGGTCGGACTGGGTCGGACCGGACCCAGGCCTGCTATGGCCCGTTACACCTTTCGCCCATATCTTGGGCTACGAGCGTCCGTTTGATGAACCATCAATGGTGCCGACTTTCTTGGAATGAAGATGTCCCTTTGAGAATACCCCATGGGAGTTCGGGGTATAGTTGAGATACGGTCAGGTTGGTTCGTACACGAAACCAACTGGGCCTCTGGGACTAAAAGACTAATAACTCACAGATCGGGTGCCTGATTGATGCGTCGTCTATTGCGTTGAGACCCCTATGACGTGGCGTTCCTTTGAGATAATTCCACATGAGACATCATGACACTTGGAGTATCAACCAGTAGCTCATGGAGCGGATCCTCTCGGAGACGAGCAGACAGAGTGTAGAGACCTAGTAGCTGACAGACCTGACGACTGCTTGACCGATTCGACTTGGAGTGACTCGACTAGCCCAATGGGGAGTGCCCGGTATTTGGCGGCAGACCCATGGTGGGTGGAGCGCCTGGTATTTGGCAGCAGACTCATGGTACTTGACAGGTGGAGTACCTATGTAGGCTATTAGGGGGAGCACACAATATTTGGCGGTAGACCCACAACGGACGGAGCGCCCGGTATTTGGCAGCAGACCCACGATACTCAACAGGAAGAGTATCTCAGCAGTCCAAGGTTAGTGAGAAGCGCCTAAATGTCGCGACAGACCCACTGTACCCGATAGAGGAAGAGTTCTCCAGTAGGTGTGGTTTCGATAATGAAAATCCTGGTTTGAGCTGAGTCAATGACCTTTGTGTTTTCCTCATGATTGAGATGGGTCACTTGATAACTTAGGTATATGTATGGGCATATACATAAGTAATGGTTATCTGTTGAAATCATATTTTTTAGTTTATCCTTGTTGGATTTTGTGAGACCTTGAGGGTCTCAGGGTCCCTACTGAGTATCTTTATACTCACCCCTGCACAGGCTATGCCCGCACCTCGTTGTGTTGGATGTAGACGACGGACAATGCTGACCGAGGCGGAGTGTACGAGGACTGGATGGTACCTGGAGGTGGACCTCACAATGAGTCGGTACCCAGAGGAGACGGAAGGACGTGGAGCACTGAGGAGGCTATCTATACCTACCCTTCAGGTAGGATCCATGGTGGATGATCCAGGAGCTGCTAGACACCTTCCAACTGTTTATCTTTTTAGTTGTACCTATTTTTCCTTTCCTTGTACTTTACAGTTGGGCTTGTATTCTGGCCCCCTTTACTTTCAGCATCCTTGTCATACAGTTTTTACATAGTGTTTGCTTCCGCTTGTACTCTGGTTGTGTGTGTTCACGTTTTATAAAGGTAATGACTTCCCAGTTTTAGGGAATTACAACTTTGGTGCTAGTCGCCAGCCCATGGACTATGGAAGGCGGGCTTCGGGTAGTCACGATACGGGCCCCGTGGGATGGGTCATGACAAATTGGTATTAGAGGATTCGGTTCTACCACATAACTTAGGACTCTGATCATTCTTTTCAGTGAAGCAATAGTGTTAAGGGTACTGAGTGTGATTTTTAGTTCAGGGAGTCCGGTTTTAGTGCGGCGGTCGACATATCCATACACCAGGACCCTGACTACTGATTTCTGACTTAGTGCACGAAGACACTGATTGCGTGTGTGTTTCAAAAGTTTTTCTTTAAGTCAGCTCAAACCAGGTCAGATCACCAGGTATAATCATTTGACTGTGTCACATCTATTTCTTTCAGGATGCCTCCCCACAAATGACCATTTAGAGCCCCGATATTTGTACGTACTAATAGCTCGTTGAGCGACGAGGCCTCAGTATAGGGCCCTCTTCCAGTTGGGGCACCAACGGAGGCAACTGTGGTGCTACTTTCTGTTGGGCCACCGATGCCACCAGCCCCAACAGCAGAGAGTGCATGCCGCTTGCGCATGCTGCACGAGTTCTAGCACTAGAGGCCACCCAGGTTCCAGGGAGAGACGGACCCACAGGCAGCTGAGTATTGGCTGGAGGCTGTGGCGAGAGTCTTCAGGCTAGTAGGGACACCAACAGACTTCATGGTGATCCTTACTGCCAGCCTCCTTCAGGCAGCCTCAGGTAGATGGTAGATCCTGATGCTCCAGATGAATGATGAGGCATGACTTCTATGGTAAGACTTCAAGAGCCTATTCCGGGCGGAGTTTATTCCAGTAACCCTTTGAGCGGTGTGGATACAGGAGCTACTTCATCTGCAGTAGGGAAACAAGAGTGTAGCTCAGAACTTAGTGAGGTTCACCAACCTCTCACGCTACTCCATTGATATGGTACAAGACCCATTATTCAGGGCCCAAACCTTTGAGTAGGGAATCAGGTGAGAGATCAGAGCTTCAGTTATCTCCCACAACATCCTGATGTAGGCGGGAGTGTTGGAGAGAGCCCTCCTAGTGGAGAGTTTCCTTGCTGAGCAGTCTCCTGCAGCGAGACCCACCAACAGCCGACATGCAGCGGAGTCTTCTGTAGCTGGAAGTAGACATATGAAACAAGGGTCCAAGAGGACCAGACTTACAAGTGGTCGACCGCACAACTCAGGATCGGTTGTGCAGGGAACCCATAGTGGAGACAGAGCCAGACATGCCAGGAGCAGACAGTGTTACTCCTACGGCGGGCTTGGTCACATGGCTCGTGACTGTCCAACCTGCCATAATGATGATTAGTAGGCCATTGAGGGACCTCCCAGGAAGAGGAAGAGGTTTGATTGAGGTAGTCTGTAGGGAACTGGTGGATGTGGCAGAGGAGCTGGTCATGCAGCTAGTGGTGGATGACGTTACGAGGTGCTACTGCCACCACCACTAGGAGGTCCACCCCGACCACAGGGAGTAGGTGGACAGGGTAGAGAACAGCTTCAGGAAACTGAGGCCTATGATCACGATGATTTAGAGGTGATTCGAGGTACGATCTGTGTCTACTCCACCATATATGCAGTTCTTATAGACACATGTGCCAGTCACTCTTTCATAGCCACTGCCCTCGTTCAGATATCCGAGATTCCGACAGAGCCGTTGGCTCAATCCTTATGACTAGAGACTCCTACGGGAGTTGACTCGATGATTACGCACTGGTGCCGACAGTGTGAGCTTACTCTAGGAGGAAAGAGCTTTAGCTGGGATCTTCTCGTAGCAGCGTCGAGGCCTTATGACGTCATCTTGGGTATGGAATGGTTATCTATAGTCCATACTCAGATCGACTGTATTAGGCGCAAAGTGCAGTGTGTCCGTACAAATGGGACCAGGTTCACCTTCACCGGCGAGAAGGAAACCTTTGTAGAACAGGACGAACTTACTTAGAGGAGGGTGCATCCAATCACTCACCAGTTGGCTTTCCTTACCCTTAGAGTAGTTGATGTGGAGAGTTTGACATATCCTATAGTGGTGGACCAGTACTCAGATTTTTTCCCTGACATTGTTCCAGGACTACCTCCTCACATAGAATTGGACTTCTACATTGAACTATACCTCAGGACGACACTAATATCTACACGAGCACATCGGATGGCTCCGGTTGAGCTTCATGAGCTGCGGGTACAGTTGGAGGACTTGCAGGGGAAGGGATTCATCCAGCCCAGTGTTTCTCCCTGGGCAGCCCCGATTTTGTTCGCCATGAAGGAGGACGGGAGCTTGAGGCTCTGTGTCGACTATCGTCACCTGAACCAAGTGACTGTGAAGAACAAGTACCCACTCCTGAGTATTGATGACCTCTTTGATTAGCTCAAGGGAGCACAGTGGTTCTTGAAGATAGACCTCAGATCAGGCTATCACCAGCTCAGAGTTCGAGATGAGGATGTGTAGAATATGACCTTCAGGTGTCGTTACGGCCACTACGAGTTCTTGGTTATGACCTTAGGCGTAACCAACACTCCATAAGTGTTCATGAGTCTCATGAACAAGATCTTCCAGCCATACCTCGATCACTTTTTCATGGTCTTCATTGACGACATTTTGATCTACTCGACTACTGAGGAGGAGCATGCCTACCATTTGCAAGTAGTACTTGACACACTCTGAGAGCACCAGCTTCATGGTAAGCTTTCGAATTTCTAGTTCTGGATTCGAGAGGTTCACTTCTTGGGACACGTTATCTCGGAGGCTGGAGTTGTAGTGGATCCAAAAAAGATTTAGGCAATGCTTGCTTGGGAGCCACCCATGAGTGTGACAGAGGTAAGAAATTTCCTGGGCTTGGCTGGATACTATCATAGATTCATTCCAAACTTCTCCAGAGTTTCAGCACCACTTTCATCCTTGACGAAGAAGGGTACACCCTTCGTGTGGTCGGAGAGATGCCAGCAGAGCTTTCAGGAGCTAAGGCAGAGGCTGACTAGTGCCCCCATCTTGAGGCTTCCAGAGGAAGGTGTAGGGTACATAGTCTACTGCATCACATCAGGGACCAGACTCGGGGTTGTCCTGATGTAGGAGAGAGCTGTGATTGCGTATGGTTCTTGGTAGTTGAGACAACACGAGCAGAACTATGCTACCCATGACCTGGAGTTAGCAGCAGCGGTCTTTGCCTTAAAGATGTCGCATCACTATCTGATGGGATAGAATTTTACCCTGTACTCTGATAACAAGAGTCTCAGGTATATCTTCTATAATAAAGACTTGAACCTGAGACATCGACATTGGCTAGAGTTCCTTCAGGACTATGACTTCGAGATAGTCTATACTCCTGGGAAAGGAAACGTTGTTGCGGATGCGCTCAGTAGGAGGACTGACATTCAGATGCTTGAAGAGGCGACAAAGCAGCTGGATGCCTTATAAATATCCTTTGTGGATAGAGATGGAGCAGCCTATCTACAGTCTGTTACAGTCACTCCCCCACTTCTTCAGTGAGTTAGGCAGGCGAAGTATGGGGATGTGACTGTGAGATGCGACGTGCTTAGATATCTATAGGGTAGGAACATGATGAATTTTCTAAAGGTGGGGAGCATGTCATCCTCTTCAGAGGACATACCATGGTACCAGTTGCACTTTAGGAGGAGGTGTTGAGGGAGTTCCACACTTCCCCTCTAGCGGTTCATCTAGGTGTGGTGAAGATGTACCAGGACCTTAGACGACAGCATTGGTGGCCAGGTTTGAAGAAGGCGATAGCAAAGTTGTCTCACGATGCCTCACTTGTCAGCAAGTGAAGGTGGAGCACCAAGTACAAGAAGGCTTGGTTCATCCCTTAGAGGTCCCAGAGTGGAAGTGGGATGAGATATCAATGGACTTTGTGACGGGTCTTCCATATACATACAGGAGTCACGACTCGATTTGGGTGATCATCGACTGACTCACCAAGTCGACCCACTTCCTACCAATTAGGGAGCAGGCTTCAGTAGAGAGCTTGGGATGCCTCTATGTGTAGTAGATAACGCTTTTGCATGGATTACCTTCTTCTATTGTCTCTGATCATGACACAAGATTTACTTCCCGACTATGGAAGGGGTTGTAGGAAGCTTTTGTGACACAACTTCTCTTGAGCATCTCCTTCCATCCTCAGACTGATGGTCAGACCGAGAGGACCATATAGACCCTCGAGGACATGCTTCCTGCATGCGTCCTCAACTTCAGTCATAGCTGGGAGGATCAGATGCCTTTGGTGGAGTTTTCCTACAACAACAGCTATCACTCCACCATCAGTATGACACCTTTCAAGGCCTTGTATGGCCGACCTTGCAGGTCACCACTGTACTGGACAGACCCAGGGGAGTCAGCACTAGCGGGACTAGAGATGGTACCATTGAGAAGGTGTAGATCATCTAGGAGTGGATGAAGACTACACAGAGCAAGCATAATTCTTATGCTGATAGGAGATTATGACCTCTGGATTTCGAGGATGAAGACCACGTTTTCCTACGGGTCTCACCTTGACGAGGTCTATGGAGATTTGTCCCAGGCGGTAAGTTATCTCCATGGTTCATCAGACCTTTCCAGGTCCTCATTAGAGTAGGTGAGGTGACTTACATCTTGGCTCTTCTACCTCAGTTGCATTGGGTGCACGATGTCTTCCACATATCTTAGCTGAGGAGATAGGTGCATGACCCATCCCACATCATCGACCACGAGGAGATGGACATCGATGACGGGGCGACTTTCACAGAGGTTCCAGTAGAGATTGAGGATCAGCAGGATTAGGTCCTATGTGGACGGTGGATACCTCTAGTGCATGTTCATTGGCAGCACGAGAACCTCCAGGAGAGTACATGGGAGTGGGAGGCTCAGATGCGTGCTCAGTACCCTCTTTTGTTTCCTCAGTGTGAGTTGTATCTTACGGGGACGTAAATACCTGAGGTGGGGAGAATGTAAAGACCCGGATTTCCCTTGGATTTTTTTTTAAAATTCATGGGAATTTTATGAGTCCATAGTTTCTAACGGCGCTTGATTCCAAGGCCCGATTCGTTCGGAATCAATTTCTGAAGTTTTTTTGGGTACGCTTAGTAAACATACATTTGGAATTTTATAACTTTTGAACTGGTGCTCAGAATTGCAATCCAAGGGCACTGTTGAACTCGCAGCGTCGACGATTGCTTAGTGCGACCTTCACTGTAGTTGTGTTTTATTAAGAGTGGAAGATAGTTTTGGGGGGGTTTTAATTAAATTTAATAAAGTTAAAGTTTTAACTTTATTTTATTTTGGTGGTTAAAACCTCTAAGGGGAGGTTAGTGGTGGGGGCCACCACACCATAACCTCCCATGAGAGGTTATGGTGGTGGGTCCCACCAGCACATAACCTCCCTTGGGAGGATTATTAGGTGAGACCCACACGAGATTTAAACCTCCTCTAAACCCCCAATTAATTTAGTGAAACTCTTCACCTTTACCCTTCATTTATTGAGCCAACTCCTCCAATTTAATTAAGGTAACTTAATTAATTTAGAATCATTTTGAATTTTGAATTCATAATGCCAACATTATAATATGTTATGTATTATTATGGCGGGGGGGGGGTAGGCATAATTCTTATTGGGATAATTAAAGAGAGGAAGAGCCTTTGGGAGAATTGAGATGACTTCATCCTCTCAACAAAGAATGTGAAGAACGCCCGTCACCACCGAAGAACGACGAGCACCGTCTTCTCCCTCCTCAACTGGGGAAAGTAGAGGAAACACTGCCACCCAAAAAGAACACCGATGACATCATCTCGACTCATCTTCCCCGAATCCTTCATCCTCAACTTCTTCGTATTCTACCCGACGTCAACAGAATGACGTCTGCTTCCCATGGCTTCGTCAACGAGTGACAATCAAGGTAGGGGGTTTGTATTATTTTGTACTCTTTCCTCGTCGTATAAATTTCTGGAATGAGAACCGAATGATATCACTGTGATGAGGAGGATTCGGACCGCACGAACACGGCCCGACTTCTCCTCTTTGTTTGTTCTTATTCATTGACGACGGAGGCAGTATACACGAAGACCGAAAAGAGGTTGCGGCCAGGCCGGGTCATGGCGGAGAGGCGCGGCTCTGTCGAGCCGCACCGTGGTGTATAGAGGCTGGCCGCTCGGGCCATCTGGGAGGTGCGGGACCCTGTTGGGTCCTGTGTGAGCTGGACCGGCACCACCTAGCACCGGTTCGGTTCTACCTATACGGCTAAGCCGTTCGAGTGCCAGGGGGCGCGAGGTTCCCCCCTGGCCACGGCTAAGGTGGACCCCTGCCAGGCCGCTGGGTCGCCAGGCCGACTAGGCCACCGGGCCGTCTTCAGGCAGGGCCGCCTTAGGCCGGGCCGGGTCACCCTCGGGCCAGGCTGCACCTTCGTGCCTGGCCACCCCCTCAGTTCGGGCCACGCACTAAGACTGGGCCGACCACTCGGGCCAGGACGTTTCCTTAGACTGGGTCAGACCTGCGAACCGGGTCAGACCCCAGTTCAGACTAGGTCAGTCTGAGTTGGTCTGACTGGGTCAGACCGGAGCCGAACCCGCTTTGGTCCGTTACACCTATCGCCCATATCTTGGGCTATGGGCGTCCGTTTGATGAACCGTCAGTGGTGATGACTTTCTTGGAACGAAGTCGTCCCTTTGAGAATACCCCACAGAAGTTTGGGGTATAGTTTAGATATGATTGGGTTGGTTCGTACACTAAACCAACCGGTCCCCCAGGACTAAAAGGCTAATAACTCACAGACCGAGCATCCGATTGACGCGCCGTCTATTACGTTGAGACTCCTATGATGTGGAAGTACTTTGAGATACTTTCATGTGAGACTTCATGGCACTTAGAGTATCAAATAGTATCTCTTGGATCAGATCCTCCCGGAGACGAGCAGGCAGAGTGCGTAGACCTAGTAGCTGACAGACCTGATGACTACTTGACCGATTCGACTCGGAGTGACTCGACTAGCCCAGTGGGGAGTGCCCGGTAATTGGCAACAGCCCCATGGCAGATGGAGTTCCTAGTATTTGGAAGCAGTCCTGCGGTACTCGATAGGAGGAGTACCTCTGTAGGCTATTAGGGGGAGCGACTGGTATTTGGCAGCAGACACACAGTGGACGGAGCGCCCAGTATTTGGTAGCAGAACCGCGGTACTCGATAGGAGGAGTACCTTAGTAGTCCAAGGTTAGTGAGAAGCACCTCTGTGTCACGACAGGCCCACTGTACTTGACAGAGGTGGAGTTCTCTAGAAACTGTGGTTTCGATAATGAAAATCCTGGTTTGAGCTGAGTCAATGACCTTTGTGTTTTCCTCATGATTGAGATGGGTTATTTGATAACTTAGGTATATATTTGGGCATATACCTAAGTAATGGTTATCCATTGAAATCATACTTTGTGGTTTATCCTTGTTGAATTTTGTGAGAACTTGAGGGTGTCAGGGTCCCTACTGAGTATCATTATACTCACCCCTACAGGTGCTATGCCAACACCTCGTTGTGTTGGATGCAGATGACGGACAACGCTGACCGAGGCAGAGTGTACAAGGACTGGACGGTACCCGAAGGTGGACCTCATGACGATTCGGTACTCGGAGGAGACAGACAAACGTGGAGCACTGAGGAGGCTATCTGTACCTACCCTTCCGGTAGGATTCGTGGTGGATGATCCAAGAGCTTCTAGACACCTTGCAGCTGTTTGTCTTTTTAGTTGTACCTGTTTCTCCTTTCCTTGTACTTTACAGTTGGGATTGTATTCTAGGCTGCTTTACTTTCAACATTCTTTTCATACAGTTTTTACTTAGTGTTTGCTTCTTCATGTACTCTGATTGTGTGTGTTTACATTTTATAAAGGCAATTCCTTCCCAGTATTAGGGAATTATGCCTTTGGTGCAAGTTTCTAGCCCCTGGCCTATGGAAGACGGGCTTGGGGTAGTCACAATACGGGCCCCAGGGGACGGGTCGGGACAAAACATACATGGAAGAAGAGTAAAAATTTTATGAAAACATTTTAGAAAACATGGACAAGGATGATAAACATAACCCCAGTAAATACTTCCGGATAAACATTCTCAGATAAGAACGAGATTGGAATAATTATCCCTTACCTTATATCCAATTTCTTCCATACGTGTCCGAGAATCCTGTATAGTGGGTTTAAAAATATTATTAATTTTTAATAGAACCAGAATAATATTTATGATATCATATATGATTCAGTTACGACTTTATATTACCCGTTCATTTGTCAATTCCAATCTTTTCATTTATCGTACGTGTTTTGACTTATATTTATTCATATGATTACTTAGATCATGATTACTTACTTCCATAAAGTAAAACATGATTTATATATAATATGTATTCATAATATAATATATATATATAATGGATCGATAAATGGAATGAAATACACCGTTCATAGAGATGGTAGGCCGTACGTACGCCTGAATGCTGTTTTAGTTTCCTTATTAAATTGAATGGAAGTATTTAAATAACATATACATAAATCCAGTATCATTATTATGTCATATATTTTATGATTATTTAATATATATACTTTATAATCATTCTTGAATGTTTAACATGGAGAATGAATCTCATCGTGTTGTGGAGATGGTAATCCGTATGTATGCACGAGCGATGATATCATTCACATAATTATTGAATGGAATTGGAGTGGATGATATAATATCTCAGAATTAGTATAATGTTATAATAATTATATATAGTTATTATTTCCACCATTATACCAATCCAAGTATTGTGGTGGTGGAAAAATAGATTACACCATGACGTGGAGACAGTAAGCAGTACGTAGGCACGCGCGATGATTTCATTTTTCATAGGATGGATAAAAGGTGAAATAGGGTTGTTTCATATTTATAATAACATATCATTATATTAGTTATACTGATGTTATTACTTCATAATGAAACAACTAAATAAGAGGAAGTATAAGAATAAATAAACTTGAAAGAATCGGTAGAAGAGATTACCTCTTCCTCGATGCACCTCCTTTAAGCTTTCTCTTAAGGGATTAGAGTTGGTCTTTTGAGAAGACCATAACCTCCAAAATGTGACTAGGGAAGTTGAGAAGATTAATGGGTAGGGTTTGGCCGAGCTTGAAGGCTCAAAATTGTGTGAAGAGGAGAGGGATGAGGTTCCCTTTTATAGAGAAGAGAGGGGTACTTTGGGAAACCTCAAAATATTAATTAATCATAAAATCAAAACCCGCTTAAAAACCTCTAAAATCACTAAATTTGAAGATGAGATGAGATAGGGTTGTAATATCATTAACCAATAAAATTTATACATGTTTTGTGTTTATTTTAAACCTTATCATTTTGATTTATCCTTATTTTATCTATTTAATTTTTTTTGCGGTAATAATATTCTAATTTTTAAATTGTTATAAATAATTACTTATGTGTAGTGAATTTTCAATAATTAGAAAAATTATTACATTTTAGACCATATAATTTTTAATTTGTAAATTTTAAATATTTTTTTGATTTTTAAACAATTTAATAATATGTTATTTTTATAAAATATCAATAGTGTCAATTTTGACACTATTCAACTATTTGAATTTATATAAAATCCACATAGAAGATATATTTTAAAAAAATATTTAATAAATTTCTAACATGTCATATTCATCTAAAAAATTCATGGAGAACATTAATTTGTTCATATAATATTTATTTTAATATTTTTAAAACCATTTATTTGATATTTCTCTTAATAAAATAATTACTACAACATTTTTTGTATAATTATTTAATATACTTATTTGTTGCATAAAAATGAAAAATAAAATACTATGATGCATATAAATCTAATATATTACATAATAATACTTTTACGCGAATTTATCATCTTAAAATCACGACATTTAAATTGTTATATTTATTAAAGTATGAAGGTGACAACTTTGACATCATTTGAAATAAAATAATATAAGTGTCATAATCGCTTTTATAAGGATACAAATGGTCAAAAATTATACAATTGTATGGTTATGGTTTACATGTACATGACCAATAAATTTCGGTCATATTTTTGCACCTTTTATGAGCATTATTAGTTTAATAAAAACTATATTATTGATTTTTCATTTAATAAATAATTTCTGCATCATTAATGTATAGGCTATTAAGGTAATTATATATTTCTTAAAAATCACAAATAAATTACCATGATGAATAAAAACATTTTATCTTTAAAATGAGTATTTATAATCGAATTTATATTCTGTATAACCTTATATTAAAAATAATTTAATTATTAAAGTTTGAGTGAGACATATTTCACTTTCTTTAAATAAAATAAATTAAAGGTCTTAATCACATCCAAGTGGGCTCCAAAAGATACCATTTCGACCCTAGTATATTTTAGGACGAAATATAATCATCCAATTATATTAATACAAGTTTTAGGGTAATTTTTTAATATTATATTTACCCCTAATTACCTGATTTACCTTTAATTGTAGTAAATAAAATATACCGTTGTTACTATTCATAATGCCTAAAAATAAAAATTAGCATATTAACATAATTTTGACCTACCGATTCCAAATTTGGAATCCATTTTTCCAAATTTAATACACAAATTTTTTAGTATTTAATTTAAAATTAATCCCGCTATTGAGAAAACTAGTTTTAAAAGTTGAAACATTGCAAAAGATTGAAATGTTTTTACCTATGAATTCAATGTAAAATTAATGATAATGAATTAAATTAGGTAAAATGGTAAAAATATATTCTATTTATACTTTAAAACCATTCAATATTATAATTTAACCATATAAATTATCTTGATGAAAAAAATTGTTTTTAATTAAAATTCAACGTATTGTTACTATTCATTAAAATATGAAGGTTATCAGAATAATGTCAAAAATTTATCCAACGTAAATTTTTATATTATAACTCAAAATAAGAAGTTTAATTTGTAAAATTTAACTTATAAACTTGTCAAAAATTAGATTTAAAATGGGCGTGCCATTAAAAGGCGAAAAAACTTCATTTTTTGAAAAATACTTCTTGTATCTGAAAAAGTAATTTTGTTCTCATACCATGTTCTATAAAATGTGTAAGATGAATTATAAAGTTATAAAATTCAAAATTCGGTTAATACTATTCATAACGGCTATTTCATAATAATATTATAATATATCATTGTTTAGTGAAACTCGGTATTGCGTACCACACAAGCTATCGAGGAAGGTTGCTCTTCCATGTAACACAAACCAAGTATATTTTTGCATATACTACAAGATAATACGGTTTTATATATAGTGAAATCTAATATTGGTGTACCGTACAACACAAGATATCAAAGAAATTAAAAATAATATTTCTTATAAAATCTCGGGGTGTTACATTCTACCCCCTTAAAATGAATTTCACCCTAAAAAATCTTCGCAGTTATAAATCGTTTACTAATTGAAATTTTCTTTCATAGAAACCCACATCGTAAAAAGGAATACTAAAACTTAATTTTAAAAAGTAAAGTTAGAAACATAACAATCACCCAAAGTAACTCAACACTGGGTTTCCACATAAGAAAATATAGGTTAAAATATGGATATGGAAGAGAAATATAATCATCATGTTTTGGTGATGAGTGGTAGAGAACATGGCTATGAAAAAGCCAAAAATCACAAATCCATAAATTTGTGATAATCTAAGGTACCATCTGATTCATCGGATATGAGGGTACTAGGACAACATTTTTGGTTGTTAAGATCATTTCCCTAAATTTGATGATTTTTTTTGCATAAGGATAAATACTTACCTGATTTCAGTGTAAAATCATCATTGGCCATTCCATGAAAAATTTCCAGTATATCTCTTATTTAAAGAAATGAAGTTGAATTTGTCATTCTTGATGTATTAACAGATCATGTGATAGAATGATAGGTCATTCCATCAGTCTTTATCACAAAAAGTCTAGTACAAATTATTAAATATACATAAGTCCATATATGGTGAGATTAACCGTATATAATTCCAAAAATGGACTTATACTTCATCAATCATACCACTTAATAAAAGAAATCTAATTTCTACTAACCAGGGACTTCCTGTAGGCCAGTGGTAGGCGATAAAGACCTGTCGCACTTCAGTTGTGGGTTCAATTCCCACATCCTTGTCTAACGCGATGGGTTGTCACCCATCCTTCAGGTTTTCCTTTTTCTAAAACTATACTATTATAACATTCCAGAAATAATATCAAAAATTTATAGCCTTAAACAATATTATATGATATCTAACTCAATCCATTCCAATCTTTAGACTTATCTAAAATACTTCTGTCCAATCTCGTAATATATAAAAAAATATTACTAGAGAGGTCATCTACCAAGCACGTAAATACCCTCATTTATCCCCCATATATCATAAGATATATCTTGTTGGTCATATTCCAAACATGTGAATACCTTAATCATGTATTCTATTGAAACATGAATTACCATAGAACCTTAGTGACAACATGAATGTTGTCAAAAGTTAAATCTTTCCACATACCAAAATCCCAAAATTTCTATATACTCAAAACATGATATCACTTTGTCCTTATATCAGTCATGAGCTCATTAATACTATCAAACTTATTATTTTCTCCTTATCCCTTCATTATGTGCATATCATCTGCTTTCCAAAAATATTTCAATCACTTTTCATGGTTACCGATACCATATTCTTATGGAAAACCACAATGGACCAATACATAGATATTTCAATATACCAAAAAGTACCTCAACAACATTATTCTTGAATTCCAATACATAAGTCCTTCAATCCATCCTCTTTAATGATTGGCATGGAATAGGTCCTTCATCGATTTAGAAGTAACCTCTTAGGTCTGGGCATTGAGTTGGGTAATGCCCATGTTCTCCACAGATAAGATATTGAACTCTATAACATTCTGTCACTCTATGAACCTTTTCCCCACACAGATATCATCTTCCCCTGCATTTGAGGTATTCGTCAAGGTTCTTCTTCCCTTCTTCTTGATATGTAGAAAGCTTCATCTTCCTTCCTCTATGTTCCTCTCCATGAGAACATGCATAAAATTACATCTTCCTCTTATTTTATGACTTAGGAATACCAATAAAGTTCACCTTCTTAATCATATATCATGATGACTAATTCGGCATAATCACAATATCTTTATCTCTAGGAATTATGCAATTTCACTGCTCATAGTCACCAATTTTTCCATCAGATTCAATGTTAAACCAATTCCTTCTAGTTCCCTCCATTAACTAAGACCAGAAACCATTGTATAATAAACAGTTAAAATAATGAGGAACAATATAATCATAAAAATTCACTTATAGGATGTATAAATTAAGACACATTCTTTAATATATGACATCTTAGGTTCACCCTAGGTTATTCATGATTGTTAACATAATTCCAGGACTATAGCCTATACTTATACTTAACCTTAGGGATATCCCTAGACATACCTTAGAAATATCTCCAGGGATCTCACTAATGTTTTCACATCCCAGTTTCCAAAGGTTGACTAAACCTCTCTCTGATACCAACTATAGAGACCCAAATATTGACGTACATGGACATTACATTACTTTTGCGGAATAATTAATACATAACAAAAATAGACACACAAGAACCGTAATAGTTTAGTGTCTTTGGAAACTTGGAACATAATCTTCTAATCATGGTGAAAGATCTTCAACATATCCTCTAAAGATCTTCTGCTTTTGTTTTCTTACCTAAATATTTTATTTAAATCCCGAGGAAAAGAAAACATATAAAGGGTGAGCTCAAATGCTCAGTATGGGTAAACATGGAGAACATAAAATAGTCCATAAAAATTTCAACTTAAAAACATGAACATAAAATTTAAACATCAAAATCTTGAGCAATGACAAAAAAATTGGTAGTACGTAAGGCATTTATCATAAAGGACCATTAATCAGGATAAAATAGCATGGGAATAAAACATGTAATTATGGAAAACCATTATGAACATGATATTATTTCCATAGTATCCAAGACATTTTTTCCAAGACCATCATAGTAGATAATGTCCATTACTGAACCGAGTTTACTTTCCATTCCAGCCCTATATTACTGAACCAGATTTACTTACCGTTCCAACCATGTCTATATCATGAGATATAAATCTTTACCCAATTAATTGGAGGGATATATAGGTCCCACCCATCTCATAATGAAATCATTCTTTCGTGTGCCACAAAAAAAACATAAATCATTCATCATAACCCAATGAATAAAATGAGTTTCATAAACGTCATCCCATCATAACATAATCCACATAGAACAAATGGATATAATTTCATCATAAGAAAAATAAAACCATGTAAATAATATATGTATTATACGTGAAACATAAACATACTAAATAACGTCATCTTAGATGTAAAATAGTTTTGATAAAACAATTGAAATGAATTCTTGAGGAAAATATCCTCTCTTCTTCAAAATCATTTTCTTTTCTCAAAATGCCAAGAAATTTTAAAAGAAAAGTATTTTTTTAAAAATAATCATGAAATATTGTACAGGAAGATTCATGAAAATAAGGTGTTATGAAACTGTAAAAATCTGTTCATTTCGTATATGTTAAAAAAACATTCTTCTTGTAATTTTGCTAGAAAAGTCAAAAAGTACCTAGTATGGTAAATAAAAGAAAGATTCCTTCCATACCATGTGTTAGAAGTCAAAAAAGGGTAAAAATGACTTTAAAAATACATGTAATAATAGTAAAAATTTTATGAAAACATTTTTAGAAAACGTGGACATGGATGATAAACATAACCCTAGTAAATACTTACGAATAAACAATCTCAACTAAGAATGAGATTAGAATAATTATCCCTTACCTTATATCCAATTTCTTCCGTACGTGTCTGAGACACCTGTATAGTGGGTTTAAACATATTATTAACTTGTAACAGAATCATAATAATATATATGATATCATATATGATTCACTTACGACTTTATATTACCCGTTCATTTGTCAATTCCATGTTAAAATAGTGTTTTGGGTAAAATCGTTTCATTTATCGTATGTGTTTTGACTTCTATTTATTCATATGATTAATTAGATCATGATTAATTAATTATAGAATGTAAAAAATGATTTATATATAATATATATTCATAATATAATATATATATATAATGGATCGATAAATGGAATGAAATACACCATTTATGGAGACGGTAGGCCGTATGTACGCATGAACGCTGTTTTTGTTTCCTTATTAAATTGAATGGAAGTAAGTAAATAACATATACATAAATCCAGTATCATAATTATTTCATATATTTTATGATTATTTATTATATATACTTTATAATCATTCTTTAATGGTTAACATGGAGAATGAATCTCATCGCGTCGTGGAGACGGTAATCCGTACGTACGCACGAGCGATGATATCATTCCCATAATTGTTGAATGGAATTGGAGTGGATGATATAATATCTCAGAATACGTATGATGTTATAATAATCATATATAGTTATTATTTCCACCATTATACCCATCCTAGTATGGTGGTGGTGGAAAAACAAATTACCCCACTGCGTGGAGACGGTAAACCGTACGTACGCACGCACGGTGATTTCATTTTTTGTAGGATGGATAGAAGGTGAAATAGGGTTGTTTAATATTTATAATAGCATATCAGTATGATATCTATACTTATGTTTTGTACTTTATAATGAAACAACTAAATAATAAGAAGTATAAGAATAAATAAACTTGAAAGAATCGGTAGAAGAGATTACCTCTTCCTCGACGCACCTCCTTTAAGCTTTCTCTTAAGGGACTAGAGTTGGTCTTTTGAGAAGAACATAACCTCAAAAATGTGACTAGGGAATTTGAGAAGAGTAATGGGCTGGTGTTGGCTGAGCTTGAAGGCTCAAAATTGTGTGAAGAGGAGAGGGATGAGGTGCCCTTTTATAAGAGAAGAGAGGGGTACTTTTGGAAAATTCAAAATATTAATTAATAATAAAATCAAACCCCACTTAAAAACCTCCAAAATTCACTAAATTCTAAGATGAGATGAGATATGGTTTTAATATCATCAAACAATAAAATTTATACATGTTTTATGTTTGTTTTAAACCTTATCATTTTGATTTATCCTTATTTAATCTATTTAATTTTATTTGTGGTAATAATATTCTAATTTTTAAATTGTTATAAATTGTTACTTATGTGTTGTGAATTTTCCATAATTAGATACATTATTACATTGTAGACCATATAATTTTTAATTTATAAATTTTAATATTTTTTTGATTTTTAAAAAATTTAATAATATGTTATTTTTATAAAATATCAATAGTGTTAATTTTGACACTATTCAATTATTTGAATTTAAATAAAATCCCCATAGAAGATATATTCAAAAAAAAAATATTTAATAGATTCCTAACATGTCATATTAATCTAAAAAATTCATGGAGAACATTAATTTGTTCATATAATATTTATTTTGATATTTTTAATATCATTTATTTGATATTTCTCTTAATAAAATAATTACTACAATATTTTTTTATAATTATTTAATATACTTATTTGTTGCATAAAAATTAAAAATAAAATACAATTATGCATATAAATATTATATATTACATAAAAATACTTTTAATCTAATTTATCATCTTAAAATCAGAGCATTTTAATTGTTATATTTATTAAAGTATGAAGGTGACAACTTTGACATCATTTGAAATAAAATAATATAAGTGTTATAATCACTTTTATAAAAATCAAAATGGTCAAAAATTATACCATTGGATTCTTATGGTTTAAATATACATGATAAATAAGTTTTGGTCATATGTTTGTGCCTTTTATGAGCATTATTAGTTTAATAAATACTGTATTATTGATTTTTCACTTAATAAATAATTTTTGCATCATTAATGTAAAAGCTATTAAGGTAATTATATATTTCTTAAAAATCACAAATAAATTACCATGATGAAGAAAAACATTTTATATTTCAAATGATTATTTATAATCAAATTTATATTCTGTATAAACTTATATTAAAAATACATTAATTATTAAAGTTTGAGTGAAACATATTTCACTTTCTTTAAATAAAATAAATTAAAGGTCTTAATCACATCCAAGTGGGTTCCAAAAGATACAATTTATACCCAAGTATATTTTATAACGAAATATAATCATTCAATTATATTAATACAAGTGTTAGGGTAATTTTATAATATTATTTTTACACTTAATTACCTGATTTACCTTTAACTATAGTAAATAAAATTTACCGTTATTACTATTCATAATGGCTAAAAATAAAAAGTAACCCATTAACATAATTTGGACCTAATAATTCCAGATATGGAATCCATTTTTCCAAATTCAATACACAGAAGTTGCAGTATTTAATTTAAAACTAATCCCATTATTGAGAAAATTGGTTTTAAAAGTTAAAACATTGCAAAAGATTGAAATGTTTTTACCTATGAATTCATTGTAAAGTTAATGATAATGACTTACATTATGTTAAATGGTAAAAATATATTCTATTTATACTTTAAAACCATTAAATATTATAATTTAACCATATAAATTATCTTGATGAAAAAAGTTGTTTTTAATTAAAATTTAGCATATTTTTACTATTCATCAAAATATGAAGGTTATGAGAATAATATAAAAAATTTATCCAAAGTAAATTTATGTATTATGATTCAAAATAATGAGTTTAATTTTTCAAATTTAACTTATAAACTTGTCAAAAATTAGATTTAAAATGGGCGTACCATCAAAAGATGACAAAACCACATTTTTTGAAAAATACTTCTTATTTTCGAAAAATTAATTTTGTTCTCATACCATGTTCTAGAAAATTTATAAGATGAATTATTATGTTATAAAATTCAAAATTTGGCTAATACTATTCATAACATCTAGTTCATAATAATATTATAATATATCTTTGTTTAGTGAAACTCTGTATTGCGTACCACACAAGTTATCGAGAAAGGTCGCTCTTGCGTGTAACACAAGCCAATTTTATTGTTTGCGTATACTAGAAGATAATACGGTGTTGCATATATCACAAGCTAATCTTGGTGTAGAGTACAACACAAGATATAAAAGAAATTAAAAAGAACATTTCTCATAAAATCTTAGGGTGTTACACCCCCTCGAATCTTGTTGCCCCCCCATTAAAACATGAAATCTCCCAACATGCACCCCCTACCAGAACCCCATCCCTCCCAACCTACACCCATCCCCCCGCCCAACCTACACCCAGCCCCCCTCCAAACCTGCACCCTCACAACCTGCACCTCCTCCATATTTTCACCTCATCCCTCCCAACCTACACCCCCCTCCAAACCTGTTTCCCCCCTGCACCCAGCCCCCCTCTCAACCTACTCCCAACCCCCATCCCTCCTTACCTGCACCCATCCCCCCTTCCAACTAGCACCCATCCCCCCTCCAAACATGCACCATCCCATAATACACCCCCTCCCTACCTACAACTCTCCCTCCCAACCTGTTTCCCCCCTCCAAACTTGTTTCCCCCCTACCTGCACCCATCCCCCTCCCTCCCAACCTACACGCAACCCCCCCTCCCAACCTGCACTAAGACCCCTAAAAACGATTGTTAAACAAGTGATTATTAGGTGATGTTGTGAAGAAAATTTGGGTAAAGTATTGATAAAATTTTAAAGGATATATTTTTTAATATAGAAATAAAAAACTTGGTGGAATTCGGAAGAAGTTCTTGATGAAAGAAGTAATGGTAAAATAACCATGGATATTTAGAATATTGGAGTCTGGAAGTGCTGAAGCATGGTTTCTCAAAGAATAAAACCATATTTTTAGGAGGATCAAACCAATGATGGGATCCGACTATTGATTGTTTCATGATAGATATATTCAATGGAGTGAAAATATCATATAGCTGTGGAAATAGGACAAATGAAAGAACTCAAATATAAATAGATGGGTGGGGTTCAGTTGGGAATATGTGTTTTACACATGTACTATTTTCCATTTGTTTCTATGGGGTAGTGTTATAGTTTTGGGAAGTTTTAACTTAATGAGTTCCCTCTTGTTCTATGTTCTTGAAAAAAGGTTACAATGATTCCTCTCAAGAAGTATGACTTAGACAATACCATGTAAATCCTTATTATTTATAGTGGTGTGAGTTGATTCCATTTTATGTAATTTTTTTTTCTGGAATTAATGTTGTGTGTGACCAAGGTGATTCAGTATCCAATGTTTAAAATAGTTTCTTTGTTTATACATTGAAATCAGGTGTCTATTAGTTTCACAAATTTTAACCTTTTTCCACAAGTTGAGGTTCTGAAAGGACATTCCAGAACATGGTTATTTTTTAAATAACAATTTCAAACCAATAACCTATCTCTAAAACACTATAAAATCATGGTACTTGAATCCAAATCTATATTAGACTACAAATAATCATCTTGATGAATATAGATTACACAAATTGAACATGAGAAACTAGAACCGATAATTTAGTTACCTTTCCAAACCCCCCTTTCCACCATGATTATTCAGTGGTATTTTCAATATAGTGACCTATTGTAGTTTCTACTTGATATACGCATGCTAATCACTATATAATTGGTACCCAAGTATTAGATTATCACAAAAATTAAGAGATTCCCCATATTATCAGGTCCAAGAAATCATTATCCTCTTCCCTTTCTTGTTCAATGACCCACATCTACAAAGTACTCCCATTTTCTACTTCTTAGTTGTCCAAGAGACTTATACTTATAACCCAAAAAAGTCCACTAGATCAAAAATTGAATATGAATGATTTATTATAGCACATCTTATAATCCTCTAAGTATGTGATAAGTTCACTATAGGATTTCTTACCAGGTCTTGTTACCATTAATTATTCTCCTATGAACCCTCAGTCATGAGTTTTTAGATCCATAACTTCCTTGTTATAGAGAGGGTTTCATTTATGACAATATGTATCAAAGATGTGTCATTATCAATTTCATGGGATACTATTTCTTATACATTTCTTCTATTACAAGACCACTCATTCGATGTCCATTTCATAATAATTTATCTAGATTGCCTCTTACAAGCACCTACCATTTGATATGATTTAAAATATATTTACAATATATGTTCATAAACACCTATCACATACCCCTTTGAAATTTCAATCCTAATACTTTCTACCAAAAGTGGCACTTTAATCACAAATCCTTACATCCATGGTTCACTTGGACTAACAAGATCAATCCATAATCAAAGGCTTCATGATCCATTATAGAATCTACTCTTATTTTACAAGACAACGACACTTTCTATACAAGTCATATCCAATAACTCCACTAATATGACCAAGAATTTGTTAAACTAATGTTACTCCATTCCATATATTATGTATGATTCTTCAATACCCATTCTCCTATCCCCATAGAAAGATAAAATCTAATGTCTATGAATTTTTTAAAATCATGTTACACCACCTATGAAATTACTTATTACATATCCCAACCACTAAACTAAGAATTCATCCCCTTAGTCCAAATACCATGCATCACTCTATTATAACCCATGACACACTACCTATCCTTTAAAAGTTTTCTCCCTCACACAAGGAGGAAGATGTTACCCAATAAAAAAATATGCACGTCTTTTTACGGGGAATATTATTTTTTATTGTAATTCCAAGTAATATTCAAACCATGATTTATGCATGTTTCAAAGTCATCCATTTTTATTTATCATACCTTTTTCTTTATAAACAAACAAATTTATTTACATCTAGAAATACAAGATAAAATAACTAGTATAATTTGTTTAGGGGAACTTATTAGTTCAACATAGAATATTTATATTACCATAGTCAAGTCATGTCCCTACTCTATAAATATCATAAGGATTTAATATTTTACAATAGTAGACTAAGTATAAATCCTACCTCATAGTTATTGGGTCATTTGTAGGAGGCCCACTATAGTAGGTATCCTCCAAAAAGCCGGTGGATCTCACTAGTTGGCTTGTTGGACATTGTTTTTCTCACTATTTTACCACCTCACCCATCAGCTAGTATGTAGAACACAAGCTTCTCCTAGGATGCATGAAACTGCTTTCCTTAACAAATTTCACCCCCCAATAACCTGAACACCTCCATAAGAACATATCTAATCAGATTCAAGGTTCATTTATATAATTTAAAGAGCTTCACAAAAAATAGAGATAATATTCCATGATAAGGGTTGAAAATTAGGGTTGACATGTACATAAAATATTGAAAATATAATATTTGAAAAAATTCATATGAATTTTGGAGTTCCATGCCATAGGAATAAGCAGTGTTAATATAAAAATGAAAAATTAAACAAAACATAAGGAGAAAAAAAAATCACATCAAGAAATAATCTAAATCCAATAACATTCCCAACATCATGTTCTTAAAGTACATGCATAAGTCTACATACTAACTCAAAAATGGAGAGGATTAATATCCCCCCATCACTAACATCCCCATCCCCATCCCCATACCCATGCCCATCACCATCATTAACAACAACATCATTAATAACCTCATCACCAACAATAACATCAACAACATCCTCACCACCAAAAGATCTATCACCACCACCTTCATCACCACTACGAACCTCATTGGCATCACCTGACTCATCATTTAAAGAGTTCATTGACACCATATATTATTCAAAAGTAGTAGTAACCTCCGATGGAAGTGACTAACTCAAAACTTCTATATCTTTCATGAAATTTTTGGTCATCATCTTACTTCTTTGACGCTCCTCTAAAGCTATTTTCTTTTCCTCAGGTACTTCAGCACAAGCGATTTCTAGCTCAGTGGTCTGAGAGTCTTGAGAGGAGCCTGATGATGAACAATACCTATAGGGGTTGATGTTTTTCTCTAGTCAACATCATACTCTCCCTGGGAGCTCCGCACCTAATACCTGACTTAATTGATTATGTGGTATGAGGTTTTTATCTTCTTTACTATAGAGGGCCTCCAAGTTAGACTGTTGAAATTATAAACATATTAAATTATGAATTTTTTATAAAGGTTTAAAATATAAATAAAAAAACTTATAATATTATCTTTTTTCTGTGCATTTACTACACTTCCATACTTTTTCTTTCTATTGGTGAAAAATAATTTGGCATGAGGTATAGGAACTTCAATGCCCAATACAACTTGCTACAAATGAGAAATGCACAACACTAGATTACAAAAAATATATGAGAAATGAAAAAATATGGACTATGTATATTCAATAATATTTTTAGTAAAAGTCCTTGTATAACACCACAATACTTGATTAAAGTACCTGGCACTTCTTATGCTCAGGCATTGTAGCACACCCCAATGTATGCTGATATTTCATTGAATCTTTTTTCTTTGTGTTTTGCTCTGTCACTTCCTTAAAAATTTCTAATACAAGTAATAAGAATTAAATTTTAGATGAAAACCATTAAATATTGAGATTACCTTAAACTCAATAGTCATCCTATGTGCAATAATTTTTTCATATTGACTTTTTGGACAGTCAGGGAATGTGGGTACACCCTTTAAGTTAGTACCGACCCTTATCTTTCATCCAACAAACAACTCAAGCTTGTATGTGTGCCATAAATCCCCAACATCCATCAGCCTTGCAGTCTTAGCAGCTTCTCTATTGGGAAAGTTAAACCAACTCTGCAATGAACATGTTATTTCATTTAAATACAACAATAATATAGGTGTGACTTTACAAAATTTTATTACCCATATTTACTCCCATGATTTGTCCTTGATCTCTTTACTGATATGTCTCCATGACACCGATTCCACCATAATGATATTATGATACTTAGAAAAAGTGGCCATGAAACTTATACACTACCTTGAATTTTGATCTACCATATGATTTTGTCGATTGTAATATACCATTAACTGTGTCTGGCGATTCCAAGCTTCCTTCATCCGAGTGAACCCACGTCACCTAGCAGAAGATCCCAATGAATAAGAAAGAGAGGTGGGGGGAGGGGAGAATTAAGTCATGGTATAACATGAAAAAATAAAGTGATATAATTTGAAATAGTTTTAATAAAAACCTTATGCAAGATGCTCAATATACTATGATGAATCTATGGGTTGTCCTGGCTTAGCAGCCTCTGAAGGAAGTGTCTGTTCCAATGCATGATCTGGGTGGAATTCATAAATTGGAGTGGAAGATGAAGTAATAGACTCATCAGATGCTGGCTGGATGGTAGTAATTGGTGGTAGCATAGACATTAAAAAATATGGGTAGTAGGATGGGCGATACATCATCAAATACAGATATGGTAAATGTGGAAACATCTATTGAGGCATTATTATCATGGTATATGAAGAAGAGGAAAAATGAGATGTTGGAGGCATCAATGGGATTATCCTTGAAGGCGGTAAAGACATGACATGTGAATAAGAGGGTAGCTGAGATGATGATGGAGGCATGGATAAGAACATCCCCAAAGAGTCAAGCGGTGGATGTAAAGGTGTGGTGGAAGGGGTGTCCAATGGTGGGTCAGTGTGGGAACAAGTATGATGGGTGTTCTGTCTAGGTCTAGGACTATCCCCACTCAGACCCATGATAGCAGGATGAAGAGTCAGATCTAGTGGAACTAAATGTACCTAAAAAATTAACAAAGAATATTAACCTGAAATTATATGTAATGTAGAATAAAAAAATCACAATTATTATACTAACTAATGGAAGCGAAGGAGGTAATGCATGCTCACGCCCCAATCGATCAGTATTAAAGAGTCACTTCCTTCGAAATTCTATAGTATTTGGTATAATCTACATAAGAATGAAATGTAAATTTTTTAGAAACAATTTTTACAAATCATACATACAACTTACATCTATCGAAAATTAATTAGAGGAACCAATTTGAATTATTTTAATTACTAATTGTACAAATGATTATAATGAAATGACTAACATAGTTATGAAAATTACATTACCTAGTTATATATTTTTATAAAAAAATATTTAATCCAAGTTTTTTGCATTGAAATAAATTTGATTTAATAAAAAGACACAAAAAAATAAAAATAAACATGCATATCATTCCAAACTAAAACATAATTAAAGTAATTACAGTAATACTAACCTGATAAACTCATGTCAATGTAAATTAAATGAACACTGAACATATATGGTTGCTTTTATATATTGCTAACTACTACTTCATGTTCAACCTCAACTCTCACAATGGGATAATTTGATTCATCAAATTCAATATTTTGGGAAACACCAATAGGGGTGTCAATGGTGGCAATTTCATCATCATCATCATAAAAAATATGTCTTGGGATTACATCATTAATGAAACCATAATCTGGTTTCAGATGATATTTCACATAAAAAAATTGTTTAGACATTTATGCCAAAATGTATGGTTCATCGGTACGCAGGGATCGACTCATGCCAGTAACTCCAAATCCACAGTCATCAATAAATGTTCCCTATCATCTCATTGAATCAAACCATTTACATTTAATCATAGTGAATCTACCTTGAGAGTAGTAATCCAAAAAAAAAATAAGTTCTCAACAAGTCCATAATAATACACATCCTCATATCAAGGCCAACTATCTGATACACAAACATAACAATATGTTGTAGTAGTTAACATAACTCCATCATACTATGTTCTAATTTTCACCACTTGATCAGTTGTAACAAATTTATACCCATTGATTATTAAAGATTTTCATTCACAAACCAAATAATTTGGACCAAAATCCAAAGCTCTTAATTATTGAGAAATAGAGTTCATAGGTAAACTCAACACCTGAAATATATATTAATAATACAATTAAATGGATATCTATATTTTAAGCTAATTAAAGTAATGATAATACCTATGATTTCAACCAAATAGGAAACTCTAGGATATGCAAAGCCTCTTTCCTTCTTAAAGGCAAAGATCAATAAACTCTCCTTATAATTTTTTTATGTTCCCTACATAAAATGATAATAAAAGTGTAAGGTATATGTGAAATTTCATAATATTAGATAAAAAATAAATATTCAAATTACTTACTTGATATTGTCATCGAACAAACCACAGTTAAACAAGACTGTGTGATGCGCCATATCCTGCTCTTCAGGGCTTAATATATCCAATGTATAAGACCCAACAACTCCTCTTGTTTGGGGAAGAGATAGAAATGGGGTCTCAATTTCCCCATACTGTTCATCTTCATTTTTCATTGGTTGGTTATGCCTTGTGTTCACTTGAATGGCCTGAAGGCCCTCTTTTTTTATTGATTTTGATAACCCCCCTTTTAAGGGATGAGGGGGAACCCTTACAAGGCCCGTAGGCTTTGAGATTACATGAACTGTAGGCCTTAGGAATTATACAAACTATACCTGGAACTCCTCCTCCTAGCTTCTTCATCGTGATATCATCTCTCCACCTTTGCATTTCTATTTGGATTGGCTTCTCATTCAAGCACAAGCTAGTCCCAATGACAATGCCATACCCTATATTTTTGACAAATCCTCTTAGCTTCTGCTCTGGTGAATGCATCTGCTCTAATAACCATTTAGAGTCTACTCCTTGTAGAGTCTATCTGATCATTAAGCACAATTTTAGGTGGTCCGAAGGCCTTGAGGTGGCCCGAAGGCCTTGAGGTGGCATGAAGGCCTTACGGTGGCTTGAAAGCCTTACTGCCCCGAAGGCCTTAAAGGACTTGAGGCCTAAACTGGTGGTCTAAAAGCCCAAATTGATGAATAGTTCTGGCTGCTATAGTACTGAACAGTGCCCTGATACAGTACCTTGCTATAGTGCCCCCTACTATAGTGCCCTTCTACAGTGCCCTGCTACAGTGCCCCTACTACAATGCCCCTACTACTGGATAATTCTTATTTCAGAAATATGATTTCAGTGTTCACATATTTCTTTTAGTATGATACATTCACCAAAAAGAAACTAGTCCCCCAAAAAGTGTTTTAGTTGGAAGATGAACTGTTAAATACAATATGCATGTGAAAAAGAATGCATGATTTTTTTCATCTCACATAAAATTAATGATGCCTTATGCTGCATTTTTATCAAGAATGACTTGGATAACCTTTTATCACAAAGGTCTCTAAAAAAATGGCACAATCAAATCACTTTCAACCTTACATTATTGGATAGAAAATTCCAAATTACTATTGGAATCAATTCATGAAGAAGGATGCGATAGTCGTGGGTTTTTAGGGATTTTAGTTTCACATCTCTTCTATTGACTCATTTAGATATATTGCTAGAATAGCCATCAAGAACCTTGATATTCTCTAATATTGTCAAAAATTGATCTTTACCTGACAATGTCATCACATAAGAAGCCCAAGGAACTTTCCATTTGTTTTCACCGATACGCACAGGATGCAGTTCTGGTCGAATACACCAATCCAACAAGTCTCGACAAGATCGAAAGTCATCTTTGGTCTTCCCATTAATATTCAGAAGAATTATAAGCAACATTTCACATATATTTTTCTCAATATGAATTACATCTAAACAATGACGTAACAAATTGGTAGACCAATATGGAAACTCAAAAAAAAACTTATCTTTTTCTAATTGTAAGTGGATTCAGTGTCAAAATTCTTCCTATTTTTATATTTCAACTGACCTTTCCCTAATAAAAAACTGAAATCTTTCAATTCACTAAGCACATGACTTCCTAACATACGTTGAGGTGGTTGTTCAATGTAAAAATTTTTATCAAACCTTCAACGATTCATCCGGTATTGATGATCCATTAGAAAGAATCGTCAATGCCCCATAAAACTGAAACTATGACGATATTTAAACATTCTTGATCATGCATTCTCCATACAAATGGGACATGATAATTTTCCTTTATTGCTCCAACTAGAAATCATTTCATAAGCAGGGAAATCATTTATGATCTATAGAAGGGAAACACACATATGAAATATATTCTTTGAAGAAGCATCGAATGTACGCAAACCCAAATACCAAAGTTGTTTCAAGTATCTTATTAAAGGCTTCATGTAGACATCTATATCATTACTAATATTAGAAGGTCCAAATATCACTATACTCAAAAAAGTGAAAGGTTTTTTCATACACATCCACAGAGGAAGATTTTAACCATCAATAAAAACTAGCCACATCCTGTGAGTAGTAAGCATCTGACCAAATAGATTAAATCCATCACATGATAGACCCAACCTAACATTACACACCTCAGCTAAAAAATCAGGATGTCTTGTGTCTAATTTCTGCCATGCTAATCCATCTACAGGATGAACCAACTCATCATTACCTTTAATTCTCTCAACATCACACCATCGCATATTGGATGAGATTTATACAGACATGAATATATTTTGAAGTTTGGGAATAAATTGAAAGTGACACATGACTTTCTATGACACAAGAGATGGTGTTCTATCTACATTTTTCTTCCATCGAGATGCACAACATTCTTTACAATCATTATAGTCAATTGTTTCCTCCCAAAATAAACTGCAATCTTTCAGACAATCATGGAATTTATTAAAAAAATCCAAGATGCTTAATTAACTTCCATTCCTTATAATGATTTGAGGGAATATCTGCATCATCAAGAAGAAATTCCTTTAAAAAAATGTAAGAATAAAATCAATGGAGATATTATAAATTCCACACATTGTTTTCCCATGATATAACCACATTAAAAATTAATTTTTTTTCACTATAGTACATTATTGATATACTGGAATTCTGGCATCATCCAATAAAATTTTCACTCTCTAAACATCATTGTATTTAGTATTTTCCTCATGTGTACTAATATCAATTTCTTCTTGTACAGACATACTATCTCTCTTGAGATGATTCACAAATTAAAATTGATCAAATATCAAATTCTCCATGTCACTTCATTCATTTCATTTATAAACAATTGCAGATTGTCTCGTGTCTCTATGGTGATATGGTCTCGCCCAAATTTACCCAAGTTTTAAGGGTCAAGCGGTCGCTTGTAGTGTAGCTTGGGTTGTCGAATCCTCAGAGACCTAAGAAGAACCTTTAGACACTCAATAAAAAGAGATGGATTTTTGGATATGAAGTGGCCAACTTGGGTTGATTTTAGATTGTTTTGAAAGAGCACTAAAAGATCTATGTGAATTAAAATTATGAGAAAATGAGTTGATCCTAGGTTATTGCTCGGGGTGGATTGAATGAATTCCTTTTTTTACGATTTTAATTTCATTAACTCGAGAAGGATTCATGCAATGAATTCAAACTAACCTCATAAATTACTGATTAAACACCTTCAAAACATATGATAATCACCTATACACTTGTAGGATCATTTTCATGAGCACTCCAAGGTAAAGGATGTAATTAGCACATGAAAGTGGGGTGAATAAATTCAATAAGGAAGAGGAAGAATAAAAATCATTGAATGAAAGAAACTCAATTAAAAGAAATTAATAACATTTAGGGAATGAGAAATAACATTCAATCCAGCCCCTTGATACTCCCTTGGATCAACCCATAAAAGAGCTAGCCCTCCATTGATAACAAGTTCTCAACGGAAGCGGAAAGTAGACTTATGAGGGTGGAATTGAAGAAGTAAAAACAACAAAAATAACGATCACTTCACCGTTGTGTAAAACAAATCACAAGGTTTGGTGTGAATAAATTTACACCTTGAGGCAACGGTATCAAGGTGATAAGGATAAGAACAGAACATGAGAAGAAGAAGAACTTTTATTGAATACTAAGGTGATTCGAACAACTTACATGAGAATGAAGAACATTACAAAGGCAAATTGGCATAATAACATTACAAAGAAAAGAAAGCACCCAACATCCCTAAATCCACCACCACTCCTGCCTTAAATAGGAAAAAATTAAGCCTTGACCGAGCCCCCAACATCCCATGTGCCTTTAATTAATTATGTTGGGGAAATGTGGGTGGGACATTAATGATGAGAGACTTTTCCACTTCTTGCCCCGAAGTTGCAGCCAGCATGCATCCACCAGAAAGACGCGCCTAAAGGACCTTCTATAAGGCCTAATTTGAGTGGGCCCTAGAAGACTTAAATGAATCCCCGGATGTCCCCTAACATCATGTAAAAGTTCAGCCCTAAAAACTCTGTGGTTCGGGAGATATGATTAAAATGGTGGGCTGTTTTTCTGGGCCGCAGATTCTGGCCCAAAATTAAATCTTCAACTTGGTCCGCCTTAATCACCACCATTAAGGACGACTTAGCACTGGCTCCAGAATAATGACTTGTTCCCCTATATATCTTCGATCCTTCCATAAATTTTGGCCTTCATTGGGCTTGTATTTTGGGCCCCATAGTCCGATAAGTGGGATGATATACAATCTGCCTTCTCCAGAATTGTTTCCTTTAATCGCCAAATATCTCCATCATAATTTATTAATAATCCATTGATCCCTGAAAAAAAAATGTTCATAATTAAGTGAATATCCATTTCCAAAAATATCAAATTAAAACATGGATTGTTACATTCTTTAAAATCAGATGAAACATTAGGCCTAAATTGGTGCACATTAGGCATGAAGTGCACAAATGATGAGAATGAGTGTTCAAAATGTAAAATGCACTAAAATGGTATTTATGAATAGCAAGGCACATGAAAAATACATATATTAGCAATGAATATTAGCCTCTTACAGTGGCTAATCACACCCCCCATCTTGAGTTTTTCTAGTCCCGAGCAAAATATATCTCACAAAAATGAAATTCAAATGACCTTTTCCAAAAACATTTTAATACACATTTCTCACCCAAAGATCACATACCAGACAATTATCGAACCCATAAAAATCATTTAAAACAAGCTATATCCACAGGCATATCTCAAGCCCAAGCCCATTCCTTTGTTCAAATTCATTGCCATATTTCATCCAAATTCAATTAAGCATGATGAAGTGTTGTGTGTCACAATAGACATGGGGGTTCATTTTCATTCGAGGGAGAAAAGATGGAAGCGCTAGGAGCAATCAAATTTTTAATAATAAGATGAGTACTCATTTTTTATTTTTTATTTTTTTGGTTTTTTTTTTGCAATTTTTCCATGGTAATTGAAATTGAACTCAATCGAGTCAACCCATGTAGCAAGACTTTGCCGATGACTCCCAGGCTCAAAGACCTTAGGGCACCAAGTGAAGCTCACATACTTGGGCATCATCTCGAGTTAACTCAATCAAAAAAAAATTCAAATTACCACAAATAGAGATAAAATGCCCAACTCTGGGCCAGACAACTATGGAGTCGCGATCCCCAAGTGCCGAAAGCCACACATTAGGTCAATTCATTGCTCTACGCGCAATTTTTTTTTGAATACTCATGTTAAAATTAAAATGATCGCCAATCATATGCTATTTATTATGGGTCCCCAAGAACTCAAACTAAGACCCCATAATCTAGAGGACGTGCATTGTGTTTTTTTTATTAAATGGATGAAAATATAACAGTGAAAAATCACATCGGACAACCGCACTTTCCAATAACTATGCACATGAACATAAACTTGCATTAAAATCAGAATCAAGGCATGAAAAATTATTTGATATCCAATTTCAGAGTTTTGAATGTGTGTTATCATGTTCAAGGTTAATGGCATTTTTTCTTCCACACATTTTCATCTCCCCCCAACTTGGAATACACTGTCCCCAGTGTTTAAATAATTGAAACATAGAAGTGGCAGGATAGAAGTTCAACGAAGAAATTGAAAATGAAAATTATGGAATGAAGTCTCCTGGTGGTTGATGTTGAAAATGCATTCCCATGTCTCCCTTCAGTTTTGGTTTATCTCCCAATGGCTTGGACGGTTGTGACCAGCTTTTCCCAATGACCTATGACATGCCTTAATTTTTTTGAATATATATATTTTTTGTATTTTTTTTAACCTAAAAAAAAGTATAAATAACATAAAATGATGATACATTGTCTTCTTTATATTTTCTGGGTAAGGTATTACTCAGGGATCACACCGCGTGACACGGATGAATACCGTGCTCCCCTTTCATATCCATCCTTACTCATAAAAGAAGAACAGGTCAACAATCTATTTTTTTAAATACCAACAAAAATATAAAATAAAATAAAATAAAATAAAATAAACTGATGATACATTGTCGTCTTTATATTTTCTGGGTAAGGTATTACTCAGGGATCACACCGCGTGACACGGATGAATACAGTGCTCCCCTTTCATACCCATCCTTACTCATAAAAGAAGAATAGGTCAATAGTCTATATATATATATATATTTTAAATAACAAAATGAAAAAGAAGGAAAGAAAGAAGAAGAAGAAAAAAATGATTCACAAAGATTAGAAACATGAAGACCACAGATTGCCTCCCGTGCAACGCTTTTGTTTAACGTCATTAGCCCGACATGGATCCTAAATCTATCAATTTTTTCCTGGTTCATAGGTTGGCTCTGTTAACTCTCCCTCTATTTCCTGTTTATTGAATGATTCAATGAATGGTTTTAACCTATGACCATTGACCTTAAAAATGTTACCACTTGTGGGATCCTGAATCTCTACAGCCCCATGAGGGTACACATGATGCACTATGAATGGACCTGACCATCTAGACCTTAACTCTCCCGGGTGTAAATGAAGTTTTGAACTATACAAGAGCACAGGTTTTCCCAGTTCAAATTGTTTGACTTTGATATTCCTAGATTGGTAGGCTTGAACTCTAGCTTTATTTATCCTTGAATTTTCATACGCCTCCATCCTAAGATCCTCAAGTTCATTAAGATCTAACTTCCTCTTTTCTTCGGCTAAAGAAATGTCGAAATTCATTTTCTTGATTGCCCAAAATGCCTTATGCTCAATTTCAACAGGTAAATGGCATGCTTTTCCATAAACCAACCTATATGGTGACATTCCTAGGATGGTTTTGAATGCTGTACGATATGCCCAAAGAGCATCCAAGAGTTTCTCAGACCAATCTTTCCTAGAGGGGTTGACATTTTTTTCAAGAATTTTCTTAATCTCCCTATTTTCTAACTCAGCTTAACCATTGGTTTGAGGATGGTACACAATGGAAACTTTATGAGAAATTCCATACTTAGACATGAGTGAAGAGAATGGGTGATTACTGAAATGGGTTCCACGATCACTGATTATAGACCTCAGAATTCCAAATCTAGAAAAGATATGCTCTTTTAGGAATCATATCACAACTTGATGATCATTAGTCTTGGTGGGAATGGCCTCAACCCATTTTGAGACATAATCAACAGCTAAGAGGATGTAGATGTATCCCTTAGAGTTTGGAAAGGGTCCCATGAAATCAATTCCCCAACAATCAAAGATTTCAACGACTAGAATGGGAGTGAGGGGCATTTGATTTCTTTTGGAAATGGATCCTAATTGCTGACACTAAGGACAACTTTTGCAGTATTGGACGGAATCCTTAGTGAGGTTCGGCCAGTATAAACCACTTTGGAGGACCTTTACAGTGGTTTTCTTTGTAGAAAAGTGGCCTCCACATGCCTCTCCATGACAAAATTTTAGAATGGACTCTTGCTCAGACTCGGGAACACATCTCCTGATGATTTGATCAGGACAGAACTTGAAGAGGTAAGGATCATCAAACACGTAGTGTTTGACATCAGAAAGGAATTTCCTCTTAGCTTGGGTCCCCAGGAATTTTGGAATGTCACCCGTCACCAAATGGTTTGCTATGTCAGCATACCAAGGGCAATCACTCACTGAATAGAGGTGCTCAACGGGAAATGAATCAGACACAGAGAGGTGGTGTGAGTTGTCTTTGAATTCAATCCTAGAGAGGTGATAAACTACAAAATTTTCAACACCCTTTTTATCCTTAATGGTTAAATCGAACTCTTGAAGAAGAAGGACCCACCTAATCAATCTAGCCTTGGCATCTTGTTTTTGGAAAAGGTATTTTAGGGCTGAATGGTCAGTGAAGACAATGATGGGTGATCCTAAGAGATATGACCTGAATTTCTCTAAATCAAAGAAAATAGAAAGCAGCTCTTTCTCAGTGGTGGTGTAGTTTATTTGTGCATCATTTAAAGATTTTCTTGCATAAGCAATGACACATGGAGTTTTCTCACACCGTTGTCCTAAGACTGCTCCTACAGTGAAGTCACTTGCATCACACATGAGCTCGAAAGGAAGTTTCCAATTTAGAGATTGCATGATAGGTGGAGATATAAGAGTTGACTTGAGTGTAGAGAATGATTCCTCACAGCTTTCTGTCCATAAAAATGGAGCATCTTTTACCAATAGAGCACAAAGTGGTCGAGAAATAGAGCTGAAATTCCTAATGAACCTTCTATAAAAACCATCATGTCCTAAGAAGGACCTCACCTCCTTAACAGTTTTAGGATAGGGAAGGTGACGAATGATGTCAACCTTAGCTTTATCAACTTCAATCCCTCTACCATATACTAGATGACCTAGAACATGTCCTTCCCTTACCATGAAATGTAATTTTTCCCAATTTAGTATGAGATTCTTATCCTCACACCTTGACAAAAACTTTTCAACATTTAGAATTCATCCCTCAAAATTATCCCCAAAGATGTAGAAATCATCCATGAAGACCTCTAAAAAATCCCCCACCATGTCCGAGAATATTCCCATCATGCACCGCTGGAAGGTACCAGGGGAATTACATAACCCAAAGGGCATGCGCTTGAAGGCAAAAGTGCCGAATGGACAAGTGAAGGTCATTTTTCCTTGATCCTATAAAGAGACTTCGATTTGATTATACCCTGAGAATCCATCTAAGAAGCAGTAGAATTGATGACCCGCCACTCGCTCGAGGACTTGATCAATAAAGGGCAAGGGGAAATGGTCTTTCTTGGTACAAGAGTTGAGCTTCCTATAGTCAATACAGACTCTCCATCCACTACTAACCCTTGTTGGAAGCATCTCTCCATCATTATTGGTTATTACTGTGATTCCAGCCTTCTTTGGAACCACATGGATTGGGCTAGCCCACTCACTCTCAGCTATAGGATAGATGATACCAGCTTTTAACAATTTCAAAAGTTCTTTTCTCACTACTTCCATGAGATTAGGATTGAGTCGTCGCTGAGGTTGACGACATGGCTTTGAATCAGATTCTAAAACAATTCTATGAGTCCCGATAAGTGGGCTAATCCAAGGAATATCTGATAGGGTCCATCCAATGGCTTTCTTATGTCTCCTAAGGACATCTAGAAGCATCCTCTCATGATTGGCTTCAAGAGAGGAAGAAATGACAACAGGAAAGGATTGATTGTCCCCTAAGAACGCATACTTGAGTGATGAAGGTAAAACCTTAAATTCAAGATCAGAGTGGTTATCAGTTTCCAAGAAAGGATGAGACTTTGTATTGAACTCAGTTTCTTTGTTTACATTTCTTGACAAAATTGGTTCCTTGTGAAGAGAATTTTCATCCACTAAATTAGCTAGAGTAGTTTCATGAAGGGATATAGACTCGATGTTATTGATTTCACCCATGGTATCATTGATTGGTGATTCTAGAAAATCATCAATAGAGCAATCTGAAAGAGATTCAAGCCAAGGAGACAAATTTCCCTCATGTGAACAAAGAAAATCAATCTCTTCTTGACTTAAACATCCTTCGGTAATTCCTTGATGTTCCTTGAGTTCAATATCAACACTACCTATCCAATTAACCTCATGTATCTCTTCATCATCCCCAATTTGAGAGTTTTCATTGTAGATGTTCAAGTCTAGACTCATGTTTCCAAAGGTGATGGTCATGTTCCCATTTCGGACTCGGATAACAGAGTTGATTGTTGCAAGGAAGGGACTACCAAGGATGATTGTGGTTTGCTCCCTAGGACCTAAGCTTGGCTGATTGTCAAGAACAATGAAGTCAGCTGGGTAAATGAAATTTTCAACTTTCACCAAAACATCCTTTAAGATCCCCTTTGGAACTCGAATACTACGATCAGCAAGTTGAAGAGTGACAGATGTGGGTTGGAGTTCTTCGAGCCCTAACTGACAATACATAGCATAAGGAATGAGGTTCACACTGTCTCCAAGATCACACAAGACTTTGACAACTTTTTTCTCTCCTAGTTCAACATTTATGTGAGGGCATCCCGGGTCTTTCATCTTTGGAGGAAGGGTTCCTTGGATTGTTGTGCTAACATTTGCTGCGAGAAGGACTTGGTTCTTATGTGAGAATTTCCGTTTAAATGTACAGAGGTACTTAAGGTATTTTGAGTATCCAGGAATGGTTTGAATGGCATCGAGGAGTGGAATGTTCAACTTGACTTGTGAGAATATTTCCCTCAATGTTTCACTCAATTCAGGCTTGGTTTTCCCCCTCATGCGTTGAGGAAATGGGGCAGGTTGTGGGGTTGTTTTTTGAAGAGTTGTTTCTTTTACATTTTTATTAGTATCTTCAGTTTGTTCATGTGTTTCATTTGAATTTTCATTAGAGTTTGAATCTTCAAGTGGGTTTTGAACTATTTGTTCAGGTTTCTCAATTTATTTCTCACTTCTCAAAACTGTCACAGCCTTTAGTTGTTAATGAGTTGTTTGAGTACAACTTGTCTCCCCCCTTGATGTTTGTTGTGGAATGGCCTGTGTGGGCATGGGTGCCTTTCCAGTTTTTATGGTTTGAAGTTCTTGTTTAAGGGACGAGACTTCTGAGTTCATCCTTTCCATTTGTTTGCACAGTTGTTCAAGGATTGGGAGAGGGATAGATTGGGAAGGGGTTTGTGTTGGTTGGGTTATCCCAAAGGGATACTTTGGTTGTTGGATGGGTTGTTGGTATTGGACTGGAGGATGTTGGTATTGGACTGGTTGTGGTTAGAATTGGTTATGGTTTTGAAAATTTTGTGTAGGGTAGGTGTTTGGTCCTTGTGGTTGGCTAGGTTGTTGGTTATCTTTCCATCGGAAGCCTGGGTGGTCATTATACCTTGGGTTGAATGTGTTTGGGTATTGAGGCTTTTGAAAGTTTAGGGAATTGGCTTCAGTAGGTGGTCCTCCTAAAAGAACATCCTTGATGGATGGAATGGTTGGGCATTTGTCCATTTTGTGGTCATGTTTGTCACAGATTGTGCAAACAAGGTCTACAGTTTGGATTTCATTGATTTTCCTATGGTCTATCTCTTCAACCTTCCTAGAGAGTGCTGCAAGTTTCGCCCTAAGGCTTTCCTCTTCCCTAAGTGTATGCATTCCAGTAGTTCTTTCAGGCTTTTCAGAATAAGGTGATGTTCCCCATGTTTGGTTTTGTTCAGCAAGGATTTCTAGATACCCGTAAGCATCATTTGGGGATTTGTTTTTAAAGGTCCCATTACACATCATGTCAATGAATTGTTTGTTCCCCGGGACCAAACCTTCATAGAAAATTCTTACTTGTTCAGGAATAGAAAAACCATGGTGTGGAACCATGTTTAGGGTGTCTTTGAACCTCTCCCATGTTTCATAAAATGACTCTCCCTCTTTTTCAAAAAAGTTTTGGATGCTCTTTTTAAGTGAAATTGTTTTGTGATGAGGGAAGTATTTTTTGTAGAATTCTCTTTGCAGTTGGTCCCAAGAGTGGATTGATGCAGGTCTCAAGTTGTTTAGCCACATTTTAGCTCGATCCTTTAATGAAAAAGGAAAGAGCCTCATCTTAGCAGATTCTAGTTGATGTGGGGGACACATGGTTTCAACAATGTCATTGAACTCTTTGACATGAAGGTATGGCATTTCTGAATCCATCCCATGAAAGGTTGGAAGGTGGTTTAGGACATGGGGTTTGAATATGTAGTTGGTGTCTCCTATGGAATTGTGTCTAATGCATGAGGGGGAATTGGTCCAAGCAGGAGTGAGGTAGTTGTTCATGGTTTGATCAACTACATTCCCTAAGTTTGGAGCTTCTTGGTTTTGGTTTCCCATTTGATTCCCCCCAGGGTTTACAATTTGATTTTGTGGATGACCCTCCATTGAACTTGTTTCAAGTTCTGACTTTGGGGTTTCAAGAATATTTGGATCTGATTTAAACAATCCCCTAGGTGCACTTGACTCCCCTATCCTAGGACTATCCACCCTAACTAGTCTGTTTGAGAAATCGCCGGTGTAGGCGGACATGCGCAAAAAAAAAGCGAGAAAGGGACAAGATAAGAGATCTTAGGTGAGTGTAGAAGAATGGGGGTGAGTAAAGAAGGTTTTTGTCTAAGGAACTTACTTGGTCCCCGGAAACGGCGCCAAAATTTGGTCTCGCCCAAATTTACCCAAGTTTTAAGGGTCAAGCGGTCGCTTGTAGTGTAGCTTGGGTTGTCGAATCCTCAGAGACCTAAGAAGAACCTTTAGACACTCAATAAAAAGAGATGGATTTTTGGCTATGAAGTGGCCAACT
The DNA here is from genome assembly GCA_963277665.1 of Viscum album. Taxonomy (NCBI): domain Eukaryota; kingdom Viridiplantae; phylum Streptophyta; class Magnoliopsida; order Santalales; family Viscaceae; genus Viscum; species Viscum album. The sequence continues at coordinate 282,773,899 of OY728126.1, forward strand.
TGGGTTGATTTTAGATTGTTTTTAAAGAGCACTAAAAGATCTATGTGAATTCAAATTATGAGAAAATGAGTTGATCCTAGGTTTTTGCTCGGGGTGGATTGAATGAATTCCTTTTTTATGATTTTAATTTCATTAACTCGAGAAGGATTCATGCAATGAATTCAAACTAACCTCATAACTTACTGATTAAACACCTTTAAAACATATGATAATCACCTATACACTTGTAGTATCATTTTCATGAGCACTCCATGGTAAAGGATGTAATTAGCACATGAAAGTGGGGTGAATAAATTCAATAAGTAAGAGGAAGAATAAAAATCATTGAATGAAAGAAACTCAATTAAAAGAAATTAATAAAATTTAGGGCATGAGAAATAACATTCAATCCATCCCCTTGCTACTCCCTTGGATCAAACCATAAAAGAGCTAGCCCTCCATTGATGACAAGTTCTCAACGGAAGCGGAAAGTAGACTTATGAGGGTGGAATTGAAGAAGTAAAAACAACAAAAATAACGATCACTCCACCGTTGTGTGAACAAAATCACAAGGTTTGGTGTGAATAAATTCACACATTGAGGCAACGGTATCAAAGTGATAAGGATAAGAACAGAAAAAGATAAGAAGAAGAAATTTTATTGAATACTAAGGTGATTCGAACAACTTACATGAGAAGGAAGAACATTACAAAGGCAAATTGGCATAATAACATTACAATGAAAAGAAAGCACCCAACATCCCTAAATCCACCACCACTCCTACCTTAAATAGGAAAAAATGAAGCCTTGGCCGAGCCCCCAACATCCCATGTGCCTTTAATTAATTATGTTGGGGAAAGATGGGTGGAACATTAATGATGAGAGACTTTTCCACTTCTTGCCCCAAAGTTGGAGACAGCATGCATACACCGGAAAGACACGCCTAAAAGACCTTTTATAAGGCCGAATTTGAGTGGGCCCTAGAAGACCTAAATGAATCCCCGGATGTCCCCTAACAGATTGTAAAATTTCAACCTGAAAAAATTTGTGGTTCGGGAGATATGATTGAAATGGTGGGATGTTGTTCTGGGCCGCAGATTCCGGCCCAAAATTAAATCTTTAACTTGGTCCGCCTTAATCACCACTATTGAGGACGAATTAGCACTGGCTCAAGAATAATGATTTGTTCCCCTATATGTCTTATATACTTCCATAAATTTTGGCCTTCATTGGGCTTGTATTGTGGGCCCCATAGTCCGATCAGTGGGATGATATACAATCTGCCTTCTCCAGAATTGTTTCCTTTAATCGCCAAATATCTCCATCATAATTTATTAATAATCCATTGATCCCTGAATAAAAAATGTTCATAATTAAGTGAATATCCATTTCCAAAAATTTCAAATTAAAACATGGATAGTTACATTCTTTAAAATCAGATGAAACATTGGGCCTAAATTGGTGCACATTAGGTATGAAGTGCACAAATGATGAGAATGAGTGTTCAAAATGTAAAATGCACTAAAATGGTATTTATGAATATCAAGTAACATGAAAACTACATATATTAGCAATGAATATTAGCCTCTTACAGTGGCTAATCACACCCCCCAGCTTGAGTTTTTCTAGTCCCGAGTAAAATATATCTCACAAAAATGAAATTCAAATGACCTTTTCCAAAAACATTTTAATACACATTTCTCACCCAAAGATCACATACCAAACAATTATCAAACCCATCAAAATCATTTAAAACAAGCTATGTCCACAGGCATATCTCAAGCCCAAGCCCATTCCTTTGTTCAAATTCATTGCCATATTTCATCCAAATTCAATTAAGCAGGATGAAGTGTTGTGTGTCACAATAGACATGGGGGTTCATTTTCATTCGAGGGAGAAAAGATGGAAGCGCTAGGAGAAATCAAATTTTTAATAATAAGATGAGTACTCATTTTGTATTTTCTTTTTTTTTTGTTTTTTTTGCAATTTTTCCATGGTAATTGAAATTGAACTCAATCGAGTCAACCCATGTAGCAAGACTTTGCCGATGACTCCCAGGCTCAAAGACCTTAGGGCACCAAGTGAAGCTCACATACTCGGGAATCATCTCGTGTTAACTCAATCAAAAAAAAATTCAAATTACCACAAATAGAGATAAAATTCCCAACTCTGGGCCAGTCAACTATGGAGTCGCGATCCCCAAGTGCTGAAAGCCACACATTAGGTCAATTCATTGCTCTACGCGCAATTTTTTTTTGAATACTCATGTTAAAATTAAAATGATCACCAATCCTATGCTATTTATTATGGGTCCCCAAGAACTCAAACTAAGAACCCACAATCTAGAGGACGTGCATTGTGTTTTTTTTATTAAATGGATGAAAATATAACAATGAAAAATCACATCGGACAACCGCACTTTCCAATAACTATGCACATGAACATAAACTTGCATTAAAATCAGAATCAAGGCATGAAAAATTATTTGATATCCAATTTCAGAGTTTGGAATGTGTGTTATCATGTTCAAGGTTAATGGAATTTTTCCTTCCACACATTTTCATCTCCCCCCCAACTTGGAATACATTGTCCCCAGTGTTTAAAGAATTGAAACATAGAAGTGGCAGGATAGAAGTTCAATGAAGAAATTGAAAATGAAAATTATGGAATGAAGTCACCTGGTGGTTGATGTTGAAAATGCATTCCCATGTCTCCCTTCAGTTCTGGTTTATCTCCCAATGGCTTGGACGGTTGTGACCAGCTTTTCCCAATGACCTATGACATGCCTTAAATTTTTTTTTAATATATATATATTTTTGTATTTTTTTTAACCTAAAAAAAAGTATAAATAACATAAACTGATGATACATTGTCTTCTTTATATTTTCTGGGTAAGGTATTACTCAGGGATCACACCGCGTGACACGGATGAATACGGTGCTCCCCTTTCATACCCATCCTTACTCATAAAAGAAGAACAGGTCAACAATCTATTTTTTTTAAATACCAACAAAAATATAAAATAAAATAAAATAAAATAAAATAAACTGATGATACATTGTCATCTTTATATTTTCTGGGTAAGGTATTACTCAGGGATTACACCGCGTGACACATATGAATACGGTGCTCCCGTTTCGTACCCATCCTTACTCATAAAAGAAGAACAGGTCAACAGTCTATATATATATATATATATTTTAAATAACAAAATGAAATAAAAGGAAAGAAAGAAGAAGAAAAAAAAATGATTCACAAAGATTAGAAACATGAAGACCATGGATTGCCTCCCGTGCAACGCTTTTGTTTAACGTCATTAGCCCGACATGGATCCTAAATCTATCAATTTTTTCCTGGTTCATAGGTTGGCTCTGTTAACTCTACCTCTATTTCCTGTTTATTGAATGATTCAATGAATGGTTTTAACCTATGACCATTGACCTTAAAAATGTTACCACTTGTGGGATCCTGAATCTCTACAGCCCCATGAGGGTACACATGATGCACTATGAATGGACCTGACCATCTAGACCTTAACTTTACCGGGTGTAAATGAAGTTTTGAACTATACAAGAGCACAGGTTTTCCCAGTTCAAATTGTTTGACTTTGATATTCCTAGATTGGTAGGCTTGAACTCTATCTTTATTTATCCTTGAATTTTCATACGCCTCCATCCTAAGTTCCTCAAGTTCATTAAGATCTAACTTCCTCTTTTCTTCGGCTAAAGAAATGTCGAAATTCATTTTCTTGATTGCCCAAAATGCCTTATGCTCAATTTCAACAGGTAAATGGAATGCTTTTCCATAAACCAACCTATATGGTGACATTCCTAGGATGGTTTTGAATGCTGTACGATATGCCCAAAGAGCATCCAAGAGTTTCTCAGACCAATCTTTCCTAGAGGGGTTGACAGTTTTTTCAAGAATTTTCTTAATCTCCCTATTTTCTAACTCAGCTTGACCATTGGTTTGAGGATGGTACGTAGTGGAAACTTTATGAGAAATTCCATACTTAGACATGAGTGAAGAGAATGGGCGATTACAGAAATGGGTTCCACGATCACTGATTATAGCCCTCGGAATTCCAAATCTAGAAAAGATATGCTCTTTTAGGAATCGGATCACAACTTGATGATCATTAGTCTTGGTGGGAATGGCCTCAACCCATTTTGAGACATAATCAACAGCTAAGAGGATGTAGAGGTATCCCTTAGAGTTTGGAAAGGGTCCCATGAAATCAATTCCCCAACAATCAAAGATTTCAACGACTAGAATGGGAGTGAGGGGCATTTGATTTCTTTTGGAAATGGATCCTAATTGCTGACACTGAGGACAACTTTTGAAGTATTGGAGGGAATCATTAGTGAGTTTCGGCCAGTATAAACCACTTTGGAGGACCTTTGCAGTGGTTTTCTTTGTAGAAAAGTGGCCTCCACATGCCTCTCCATGACAAAATTTTAGAATGGACTCTTGCTCAGACTCGGGAACACATCTCCTGATGATTTGATCAGGATAGAACTTGAAGAGGTAAGGATCATCAAACACGTAGTGTTTGACATAAGAAAGGAATTTCCTCTTAGCTTGGGTCCCCAGGAATTTTGGAATGTCACCCGTCACCAAATGGTTTGCTATGTCAGCATACCAAGGGCAATCACTCACTGAATAGAGGTGCTCATCGGGAAATGAATCAGACACAGAGAGGTGGTGTGAGTTGTCTTTGAATTCCATCCTAGAGAGGTGATCAACTACAACATTTTCAACACCCTTTTTATCCTTAATGGTTAAATCGAAATCTTGAAGAAGAAGGACCCACCTAATCAATCTAGCCTTGGCATCTTGTTTTTGGAAAAGGTATTTTAGGGCTGAATGGTCAGTGAAGACAATGATGGGTGATCCTAAGAGATAAGACCTGAATTTCTCTAAAGAAAAGACAACAGCAAGCAGCTCTTTCTCAGTGGTGGTGTAGTTTATTTGTGCATCATTTAAAGATTTGCTTGCATAAGCAATGACACATGGCGTTTTCTCACACCGTTGTCCTAAGACTGCTCCTACAGCGAAGTCACTTGCATCACACATGAGCTCGAAAGGAAGTTTCCAATTTGGAGATTGCATGATAGGTGGAGATATAAGAGTTGACTTGAGTGTAGAGAATGATTCCTCACAGCTTTCTGTCCATAAAAATGGAGCATCTTTTACCAATAGAGCACAAAGTGGTCGAGAAATAGAGCTGAAATTCCTAATGAACCTTCTATAAAAACCAGCATGTCCTAAGAAGGACCTCACCTCCTCAACAGTTTTAGGAGAGGGAAGGTGACGAATGATGTCAACCTTATCTTTATCAACTTCAATCCCTCTACCAGATACTAGATGACCTAGAACATGTCCTTCCCTTACCATGAAATGGAATTTTTCCCAATTTAGTATGAGATTCTTATCCTCACACCTTGACAAAACCTTTTCAACATTTAGAAGGCATCCCTCAAAATTATCCCCAAAAATGGAGAAAACATCCATGAAGACCTCTAAAAAATCCCTCACCATGTCCGAGAAGATTCCCATCATGCACTGCTGGAAGGTACCAGGGGCATTACATAACCCAAAGGGCATGCACTTGAAGGAAAAAGTGCCAAATGGACAAGTGAAGGTCATTTTTCCTTGATCCTTTAAAGCGACTTCGATTTGATTATACCCTGAGAATCCGTCTAGGAAGCAGTATAATTGATGACCCGCCAATCGCTCAAGGACTTGATCAATAAAGGGCAAGGGGAAATGGTCTTTCTTGGTACAAGAGTTGAGCTTCCTATAGTCAATACAGACTCTCCATCCACTACTAACCCTTGTTGGAAGAATCTCTCCATCATTATTGGTTATTACTGTGATTCCAGCCTTCTTTGGAACCACATGGATTGGGCTAACCCACTCACTCTCAGCTATAGGATAGATGATACCAGCTTTTAACAATTTCAAAAGTTCTTTTCTCACTACTTCCATGAGATTAGGATTGAGTCGTCGCTGAGGTTGACGACATGGCTTTGAATTAGATTCTAGAACAATTCTATGAGTCCCGATAAGTGGGATAATCCAAGGAATATCTGATAGGGTCCATCCAATGGCTTTCTTGTGTCTCCTAAGGACATCTAGAAGCATCCTCTCATGATTGGATTCAAGAGAGGAAGAAATGACAACAGGAAAGGATTGATTGTACCCTAAGAACGCATACTTGAGTGATGAAGGTAAAACCTTAAATTCAAGATCAGAGTGGTTATCACTTTCCAAGAAAGGATGAGACTTTGTATTAAACTCAGTTTCTTTGTTTACATTTCTTGACAAAATTAGTTCCTTGTGAAGAGAATTTTCATCCACTAAATTAGCTAGAGTAGTTTCATGATGGGATATGGACTCGATGTTATTGATTTCACCCATGGTATCATTGATTGGTGATTCTAGAAAATCATCAATAGAGCAATCTGAAAGAGATTCAAGCCAAGGAGACAAATTTCCCTCATGTGAACAAAGAAAATCAATCTCTTCTTGACTTAAACATCCTTCGATAATTCCTTGATGTTCCTTGAGTTCACTATCAACACTACCTATCCAATTAACCTCATGGATCTCTTCATCATCCCCAATTTGAGAGTTTGAATTTTAGATGTTCAAGTCTAGACTCATGTTTCCAAAGGTGATGGTCATGTTCCCATTTCGGACTCGGATAACAGAGTTGATTGTTGCAAGGAAGGGAAGACCAAGGATGATTGGGGTTTTCTCCCTAGGACCTAAGATTGGGTGATTGTCAAGAACAATGAAGTCAGCTGGGTAAATGAAATTTTCAACTTTCACCAAAACATCCTTTAAGATTCCCTTTGGAACTCGAATACTACGATCAGCAAGTTGAAGAGTGACAGATGTGGGTTGGAGTTCTTCGAGCCCTAACTGACAATACATAGTATAAGGAATGAGGTTCACACTGGCTCCAAGATCACACAAGGCTTTGACAACTTTGTTCTCTCCTAGTTCAACATTTATGTAAGGGCATCCCGGGTCTTTCATCTTTGGAGGAAGGGTTCCTTGGATTGTTGTGCTAACATTTGCTGCCAGAAGGACTTGGTTCTTATGTGAGAATTTCCGTTTAAATGTACAGAGGTCCTTAATGTATTTTGAGTATGCAGGAATGGTTTGAATGGCATCGAGGAGTGGAATGTTCAACTTGACTTGTGAGAATATTTCCCTCAATGTTTCACTCAATTCAGGCTTGGTTTTCCCCCTCATGTGTTGAGGAAATGGGGCAGGTTGTGGGGTTGTTTTTTGAAGAGTTGTTTCTTTCACATTTTTATTAGTATCTTCAGTTTGTTCATGTGTTTCATTTGAATTTTCATTAGAGTTTTAATCTTCAGGTGGGTTTTGAACTATTTGTTTAGGTTTCTCAATTGATTTCCCACTTCTCAAAACTGTCACAGCCTTTAGTTGTTCATGAGTTGTTTGAGTTCAACTTGTCTCCCCCCTTGATGTTTATTGTGGAATGGCCTGTGTGGGCATGGGTGCCTTTCCAGTTTTGATGGTTTGAAATTCTTGTTTAAGGGACGAGACTTCTGAGTTCATCCTTTCCATTTGTTTGCACAGTTGTTCAAGGATTGGGAGAGGGACAGATTGGGAAGGGGTTTGTGTTGGTTGGGTTATCCCAGGGGGATACTTTGGTTGTTGGATGGGTTGTTGGTATTGGACTGGAGGATGCTGGTATTGGACTGGTTGTGGTTGGAATTGGTTATGGTTTTGAAAATTTTGTGTAGGGTAGGGGTTTGGTCCTTGTGGTTGGCTAGGTTGTTGGTTATCTTTCCATCGGAAGCCTGGGTGGTCATTATACCTTGGGTTGAATGTGTTTGGGTATTGAGGCTTTTGAAAGTTTAGGGCATTGACTTCAGTAGGTGGTCCTCCTAAAAGAACATCCTTGATGGATGGAATGGTTGGGCAGTTGTCCGTTTTGTGGTCATGTTTGTCACAGATTGTGCAAACAAGGTCTACAGTTTGGATTTCATTGATTTTCCTATGGTCTATCTCTTCAACCTTCCTAGAGAGTGCTGCAAGTTTCGCCCTAAGGCTTTCCTCTTCCCTAAGTGTATGCATTCCAGTAGTTCTTTGAGGCTTTTCAGAATAAGGTGATGTTCCCCATGTTTGGTTTTGTTCAGCAAGGATTTCTAGATACTCGTAAGCATCATTTGGGGATTTGTTTTTAAAGGTCCCATTACACATCATGTCAATGAATTGCTTGTTCCCCGGGCCCAAAACTTCATAGAAAATTCTTACTTGTTTAGGAATAGAAAAACCATGGTGTGGAACCATGTTTAGGGTGTCTTTGAACCTCTCCCATGTTTCATAAAATGACTCTCCCTCTTTTTCAAAAAACTTTTGGATGCTCTTTTTAAGTGCAATTGTTTTGTGATGAGGGAAGTATTTTTTGTAGAATTCTCTTTGCAGTTGGTCCCAAGAGTGGATTGATGCAGGTCTCAAGTTGTTTAGCCAATTTTTAGCTCGATCCTTTAATTAAAAAGGAAAGAGCCTCATCTTAGAAGATTCTAGTTGATGTGGGGGACACATGGTTTCAACAATGTCATTGAACTCTTTGACATGAAGGTGTGGCATTTCTGACTCCATCCCTTGAAAGGTTGGAAGGTGGTTTAGGACATGGGGTTTGAATATGTAGTTGGTGTCTCATATGGAATTGTGTCTAATGCATGAGGGGGCATTGGTCCAAGCATGAGTGAGGTAGTCGTTCATGGTTTGATCAACTACATTCCCTAAGTTTGGAGCTTCTTGGTTTTGGTTTCCCATTTGATTCCCCCCAGGGTTTACAATTTGATTTTGTGGATGACCCTCCATTGGACTTGTTTCAAGTTCTGAATTTGGGGTTTCAAGAATATTTGGATCTGATTTAAACAATCCCCTAGGTGCACTTGACTCCCCTATCCTAGGACTATCCACCCTAACTAGTCTGTTTGAGAAATCGCGGGTGTAGGCAGACATGCGCCAAAAGAAAAGCGAGAAAGGGACAAGATAAGAGATCTTGGGTGAGAGTAGAAGAATGGGGGTGAGGAAAGAAGGTTTTTGTCTAAGGAACTTACTTGGTCCCCGGCAACGGCGCCAAAATTTGGTCTCGCCCAAATTTACCCAAGTTTTAAGGGTCAAGAGGTCGCTTGTAGTGTAGCTTGGGTTGTCGAATCCTCAGAGACCTAAGAAGAACCTTTAGACACTCAATAAAAAGAGATGGATTTTTGGCTATGAAGTGGCCAACTTGGGTTGATTTTAGATTGTTTTGAAGGAGCACTAAAAGGTCTATGTGAATTCAAATTATGAGAAAATGAGTTGATCCTAGGTTATTGCTCGGGGTGGACTGAATGAATTCCTTTTTTTACGATTTTAATTTCATTAACTTGAGAAGGATTCATGCAATGAATTCAAACTAACCTCATAACTTACTGATTAAACACCTTTAAAACATATGATAATCACCTATACACTTGTAGGATCATTTTCATGAGCACTCCAAGGTAAAGGATGTAATTAGCACATGAAAGTGGGGTGAATAAATTCAATAAGTAAGAGGAAGAATAAAAATCATTGAATGAAAGAAACTCAATTAAAAGAAATTAATAACATTTAGGGCATGAGAAATAACATTCAATCCAGCCCCTTGATACTCCCTTGGATCAACCCATAAAAGAACTAGCCCTCCATTGATGACAAGTTCTCAACGGAAGCGGAAAGTAGACTTATGAGGGTGGAATTGAAGAAGTAAAAACAACAAAAATAATGATCACTCCACCGTTGTGTGAACAAAATCACAAGGTTTGGTGTGAATAAATTCACACCTTGAGGCAACGGTATCAAGGTGATAAGGATAAGAACAGAACAAGAGAAGAATAAGAACTTTTATTGAAGACTAAGGTGATTCGAACAACTTACATGAGAAGGAAGAACATTACAAAGGCAAATTGGCATAATAACATTACAATGAAAAGAAAACACCTAACATCCCTAAATCCACCACCACTCCTACCTTAAATACTAAAAAATGAAGCCTTGTCCAAGCCACCAACATCTCATGTGCCTTTAATTAATTATGTTGGGGAAAGGTGGGTGGAACATTAATGATGAGAGACTTTTCCACTTCTTGCCCCGAAGTTGCACCCAACATGCATCCACCGGAAAGACGTGCCTAAAGGACCTTCTAGAAGGCCGAATTTGAGTGGGCCCTAGAAGACTTAAATAAATCCCCGGCTGTCCCCTAATATCATGTAAAATTTCAACCCGAAAAATTTTGTGGTTAGGGAGATATGATTGCAATGGTGGGCTGTGTTTCTGGGCCACAGATTCCGGCCCAAAATTAAATCTTTAACTTGGTCCGCCTTAATCACCACCATTGAGGACGAATTAGCACTGGCTTCAGAATAATGATTTGTTCCCCTATATGTATTATATCCTTCCGTAAAGTTTGGCCTTCATTGGGCTTGTATTGTGGGCCCCATAGTCCGATCAGTGGTATGATATACAATCTGCCTTCTCCAGAATTGTTTCCTTTAATCGCCAAATATCTCCATCATAATTTATTAATAATCCATTGATCCCTGAATAAAAAATGTTCATAATTAAGTGAATATCCATTTCCAAAAATATCAAATTAAAAAATGGATAGTTACATTCTTTAAAATCAGATGAAACATTGGGCCTAAATTGGTGCACATTAGGCATGAAGTGCACAAATGATGAGAATGAGTGTTCAAAATGTAAAATGCACTAAAATGGTATTTATGAATAGAAAGGCACATGAAAACTACATATATTAGCAATGAATATTAGCCTCTTACAGTGGCTAATCATGATACCAAACAAAATAGTTTGTTTGAAATAAAATTTATTAATAAGAAAGCTAACCTCTTCTCAGCTTAACCATGATCTTCTAGCACATTTATAGAAAGTAAATTGTATATAACCTCCACCAGAAGTATTGCTAAATGAAAAATCTAAAAAATTCTCCATATTATTTTGAAACTTGAATAAAATTTGATCGGTATGATACATCCAACTTCTATCCATTCTATGACAAGGGAAAAAAGTTTTCTTCCAATAAAAAATGTAAACCATAATTAAAAAAGAGATATGTACTATAAAAGATAAAACTATTAGAACATAAAAACTTAATAATTAAATCTAATTCACATTTTTATTGCAAGTGCCTTATTTTTTATCACCAATTTAAACCCTTTTAGTATCAGAGATAAAATTCTTACCTCTATCCTATAGAGGGATGATCAACAAGGTAAACTATAATGGGAAAAGGAAGGTTCTATGTCTATGATAGAGTGGTATGTGTCATTATAGTTGAACTACACCATTATAATGTTATTATCCCATATCTAGCTAGAATCTGATATATAATCCCTTTTTTAGATGATTTAATACATAAATGCATTAATTTTCATAGTCTTTAATCCAATGGAGTAATTTTTAAGGATCCATTATTGGGTCATGAATTCCTCCTACAATCACATCCATAACTAAGATGTGAACCAGGTGTCTTGTTATGAAGTGATATATAGTACCTCATACAATCTGAAAATATAATTTATTTATAAACATCAAAATCCATCTACTATACTCTAACCATGTATAATATGGTAGTGGGGTGACTTGGTTTGATTTTTGGATCCAATATAAATGTTTCACCATTGAAAATGTGTGTGTGTGTGTGTGTGGGGGGGGGGGGGGGTTGAATAAGTTGATATTTTTATAACTTTTTCATTATATTTACATTGAACACATTATAAATATTAGGATATAATCCAATTTTTTTTAAATTTAACCTTACCTGAATGTTGTAAAAACTAATAAAATAGGGACACAATATTATTACATGCTTTAGTATCATAACTAGAAAAATCCTTACTATGATTGGTAATATGAGCCGATCATAGATTATCTAATATAATGCCAGTCGATTACATCATAAAATCTTCTCTAGAATAAATAATATTTTACTTTTCTATCCTCCAAGATGAACTGAGTAGCATGTGATCGCCATTCATGATTTATGACAAGAGATAATTTCATTATAGCTTAGTATGTGTAACATGTCACTAAATTAGATAGTGTTTAATGTCTATAAATTCTTAACATCTCATATTTATGATTATTAAAGAGTAAATTAAATTATAATCACATAAATTATATGATCCATTCATAGAATCTGTATCCTATCTCATGTTATAGGTTCAATAATTTTATTCTTCATGAACTCTTGTTTTACAATTAAATTAAAAGGAGTTAATTATTCTTAAAGAATATTGATATAAAACAACACTTGAATGTAAATGTCAAACAACACCCACTTGACATATAACTAGGAAGTATGATTTCAAACATAGACAAGTAAAGACCAATACCAAGCATATAATCTTATTTTAAAACATTCTATATGTATTCTTCAAATTAAAAGACACACTTAAAAAAAGTTATATCAGCCTAAGTAATTTCAAATACAGATTCGCATTTTAAATTTTTTAAAACCAACAAATGATACTTTAAAATTAAAATTAATTTTGAAGAATATTTTAAAGCTATTAAAAAGAAAATGACCCCGAACATGATGGGTCAACTATACAGACAAACAAGAACCACAATTCCAAAGGTAATTAACTTATGCAAAAAAGATAAAGGTTCCATAAAAATATTAGTCAGGGAAATATAAAATTAATAATGTTATGGGAATACCCTATATTAAACTTCTAACCATGAATGAGTGTATCATGGGCTCTACCTTAAGAATCAAATGTGAGATGCATCTCATTTTATAAATTTTATGTGGACCAATAACAGACATGTTTTAATTCCAATTCACAATCCATCAAACTAGCCCACAAGATTCTCATTGAAATTGTATCCCCTCCTAGCCCTATCACCTAACATGATTAGAGGGACACTAGTTACTTGTGAAATAACTAGTTAACATAAGATTAGAAATCTAAAATATTACCCATGTTTCCATGACTGATAACAAAGTGAGTTTAGTGAACACACAAGACAATATCAATAAAAAATACATAAGTAATAACTTTCCCTCACATCCAGCACCCTTATAATGAATATCAACCAAAAAATCATTCATCCATGGAATAATAAGAACATTCCCACATAATAGAATCAATAATAATAACATAGTGGTAAAAAACATCACAAGGGGGAACATGAAACAAGGGGAAATCAAGAGGGAATCACAAGAATTAAATGAAACTCATTATAAAGTGAAAATTAATATAAAACCATAAAACATGGATTAAAATTATAATAAATTTAAATTTATTAAAAATAGTACTTTAAAATCCTTTAGAAGTCAAATGAAACCACAAACAACACTTCTATTTCAAATACACCCTTTAAAACGTGGGTCTTTTTATTTGAAATCCAAAAAATATTTAATGGAACTCTATTTCCACCAAAAACATATTCAAGATTCCTAAAAGAAATTTTCATAAGGTTCATAACAACAAACCGTTTTCAAATAAATATTTTAAATAATCAAAGAATCCACTTTAAAATGATTTCATGGTCAACACCTCATTATAAACAAAATTCTATCTTTAAATAATATTTTACCCTATAAAAAAACAAATTAGATCAAAATACAACACACACCATAAAATCATATCAGATAACCTCATAGGTTTTTCAAAAATAATTATCATATAAAAAAATTCCATATTAATCTGGAAAAAATATAATTTAAAAGGAAAAACCATTTTGATAGCTCAAATTTATTATATATGTCTTAATAACAACACATGGATATCACATATATTCAAAATTTCAATAAAATGAGATTTAAAAAGATATATAAAACATTTAATTCTAAAATGAATCAATTTTATAGAAAAAACTACTTGGAAGAAGAAAAAACTAATCTAAAATTTGTCATATTCAGTGGTGACCATATGAATTAGCAAAAAGATCTCCTTTATAAGACAAAATAGACTAAAACCAAAGCTTAGAACCATCATGAGCCTAATACCTAGATGGAACAAGGAATTAGGGTTCTAGGAGGAAGAGGAAACTAATGAAAGAATAAATAAATAATAATAGAGGATAAAACGAAATTCTAATTAGACCACAACCCACACAAAATAAAAGACACATGCCAGTGTGTTACGAACCATCAAATTTATTCTTCATACTACTTAAAGTCCCACTGCCAATCTTATAAATAGAAGGAATCTTACCATATCCCTTTTATACATTCCATTTTTTATTATATATGAAGGCCATATTTGTAACATATAACAAAAAATTAGGTCATTAATTTTTTTCCTATTACGAAAAAACAAACCTGAACCCATCATAAAATCATCCGACTCAAGATTTATTATCGATAGTCCAACCAAAATTAGTGAAATACATAGAATCTCTATAAAAAAAACCAAAAAATTAAGAACTGAACTCTCAATTTATTTGTGATAGATGAATTCCTCGACCTAGAGGGGATGTGTGTTGGGTGAGGGAAATATTGATGTAGGGTGGATGCATGACCTGGGAGGGGATTCTCGACCAGAGGAGGAAGAGAGGAGGGGATGTGTACTGATCGAAAAAGGATTAGTGGAGTTGTACGTCATTGATTAGAGGAGGAGAAGGGGTGTCGAGTGAGGGAATCATGGGGGTAGGGAAAGGGAACTGTAGGGGATGGGGGGTGGTTACGGCCCAATGAGTGGGGGGGGGGAGCGGGGTGAGGAAAAATAATTCACCTCTATATACCAGCAGTTAAGTAAAAACTGTTGGTATTAATATCCTATACCCATGGTTTACTCAAAATAATGGGTATAGAGAAACCCAAATTAGGATATACCCACGATTTATAAATCCATGGGTATAGATCTGTTGGGTTAGACCCTTTTTCCAGTGGTGATTTAGAGTTAGCTGTGGTTAATTTTTTATTAAAAATATGGAGGAATTATCTTTATAGAGAAAAATATTATATATATACTGATAAACAATTATTTATGTATATATTATCATAGAAAGAGTTGAATATGAATCAGAGAAGATGGTTAGATCTAATTAAATATTATTACTACACAATATATTACCACCCTAGGAAAGAGAACAAAGTGGAAGATGCATTGAGTTGAAAGGTTCATTCCATATTATTCATGATGAGGATAAAAAAATATCCAATATTTATATATTTACAAAGGATGGATATAGAAATCCTGAAGGAAGGGAGAAATATTATCTTACTGAATTGAATGTATAACCATCTACCTAAGTGAATGTTAAAGAGACATAAAATAAAGATACATAGCTACAAAATAAGGTTTGAAATGTTCTTGAGTTTAACCTTGATCATTATGGAATGATAAAGTTTAGGAACCATGTATGTGTTCTATATATAATAGTTTTAAAGGAGTTATTAGGGGAATCTCATGGTTCTTCCTTATTTATTCATCCTAGAAGCACGAATATGAACACATATTTGAAAGTGTATTTATGATGGGATGGTAGGAAGAGATACATTATAGAGTTTTTATCTCAGTTCTTGGTATGCCATCAAGTCAAGTTTGAGAGACAAAATTTTAATGGGATGTCGTATCCATAATCCATACAAGAATATAAATGAGAAAACATCACCAGGGAATAATTTTATATGGGTTGTAGTCTATCACCTTACAAAGTCAGCACAATTCATATATATCAATAAAGATTTATATTTTTATTATCTTAAAAATATATACATTAATGAATTTGTAAGGTTTCAAGGACTACCACATTTAATTATATCTAATTAGGATCTATGGTTTACCTCAAAGTTCTGGTGAAGTCTTCAACAAGATTTTAATACAAAGTTGAGTTTTAACAATATGTATCATCCTAAGATAGATGTTCATTATAAGAAAAAAATTCAAACCCTAGAGGATATGTTGATATCTTGTTCTTTATATTTTAAAGGTGGTTGGGATAACAACTTTCCACTAGTTGGGTTTTCATACAAAAATAACTTGTATTCAAGCATTCATATGGATTCTTATGAAGCCCTTTGTGAAAATACATATAGATATAAAATTTTATATAATTAATTTTTATAAAGAAATATATATGGATCTAATATAACTAAAAAATGTAACATAATTCTAGATCTATCTTGCTACACATAAGGGTGTCACAAAGTCGGTAGAAAAGTTATGCTGAGAATCACCGATGTGATTTGGAATTTGAAGTTTATGACAAGGTGTTTCTAAGAATTTATCCATGGAAGATAGTTATGAGATTTGGAAATAAGGGAAAAATAATCCCTAGGTATATTATTCCCTTTGAAATTATTTACCATATCAGGATGGTAGCCTATCAGTTGGTGCTTACAACAAACCTATTTCAAGTTCTTAATGTGTTCTAAGTTTTCTCCTGAGGAAGTACGTACTCGAACCTTCACATATACTGAACTCATAGGTTTTACCATTAGAAAAATATATTTCTTATAAGAAACAACCAGTTTATATTCTGAATCTAACAGAGAATGTTTTATGAAATAAGACAACTCACCTGATCAAAGTTTTATGATGAAACCATTGGTTTGAAGAATCTATATGTGAACCTGATGAAATGATGAGGTAAAAGTATCCTTATTTTTTTGTATTGGAGTGATGAATATCAATGGAAAAAATAATTTTAAGGGTTTTTTAATTTAATAACATGAGTTTTTATGAATTATTATTTTTTGAATAAATTAAATTTCTTCGATAGCTTGCATTACATGCAACACCGAGTTTTATGTAACCACAAAAAACTATTAATATTATTATTTATTCATAACCATCATTAAATAGCCATTAAACTTAGAATCATGAATAGGAATAACCACATTTTAAATATTAATTATAATTTTTGTTATAAAGATATCATATTTATTAAAAAGTACTCAATTTTTGGTAAATTCTTTTTATGTTTCAAAAATACTATTTTCTGAAAAAATATTATTTATTTATTTTTGTGAAAAATAATAATTTTTTTTGAAAATTTTAGGAAATTAATTTAATAAAATAAATTTCATTTTTTAAATCATCATGTTAAAATTTTCTTAGGGTGAATTTTTGGTATTTTATGAAAATATTAAATTTTTTATGAATAGTAAAAAATAGTTTTTTTTATTAAAGAATGCATATTCATTTAATGATTTATAAGGTTATTTTTGTTTTAAAATGGGTTAAAAATAAATATTAGTTAAATTATATATTTATTAATCCAATATAGGTCATTAGAATCAATTTTATGTTTAATTTTGATATAAAAATCTTTTAAACTTTTTAACACTTTCTCTTTGAAAACCCACATTCTCATCGCATTTGCAGGTATAATTTTAATTTAGATTTTACCACTTATGTGAATGAAATTTGTAAAAATGGATTACATATTTTTAATTAGAAAAATTTATATTATATTATAGTTTCAAGGTATTTTTTGGTCGAAATGAGTAGTAAAAAAAATTAATTATCTCCGTTAAGATTTGAACGGGTTTACCGGGGAGGGTTAAACTAAAATTATTAGGGTTAAAATCATATTTAAACTTATTAAAATCTAATTTTATGGAAATTTTTTGACCACATAACATCTAATATTGGATAATTATCATTTTTGGATCCTTGTGTCCTAAATGTGGGTACACCTTTTTTTTTCCAAAAATTACCACTGCGCTACTCACCTCACTTATAAAAAGGCCACCCCATATCCTCTCCATTTCACTCTTACAAAACCAATTAGTTTGTGTAATACCTACCAAAATACCCTAATTAATTATTTTCTATATTTATAAAATCATTATTTTTAACAAAAATACAACCAAGGATGGATTTTGGTGCAAATCTAGGGAGGTTACCTTAAGAAGAGGTAACGTTTTTCAACAAGCATTTATATTTTCTATCTTCTTACACCTACTTCAAATATTATTATATATTTATGATATAATAAAAAAAATTATACCATATAATTAGATGTTATTATGTTAATATCATAACCTATATCCATCTCCTCTTTCATTAAATGTGATACAAAATCATCATTCTTGTGTATGGCAGATTATCGCCTCATGAAATGATGTTATTCATTTTCCGTCACCACCTCTCACGGATGAATATAATGATGGATTAATTTTTTATATAACAACCCTTCTTTTTATTACAACTTAAACATGCTTTATTACATAAAACTTCACTTGATACAACAAAGAAGATCGAGAGGTTTAGTGTCTTTGGGGCTTAGGATCATTACATAAAAACTTAAAACATGAAATATAACATCTTTATTGGAAACTTCCTTTACATGACCACTAAATTCCCTCGTTCTTATCATTGAATGGGATAACCTGAGGACATGCATAAGAAAAGGGTGAGCTATAAAGCCCAGTAAGGGAGTACACATGGAATAACATAAGGAGTACAATACATGTTAGAAAATAGGCATGTCAATAGAGCATAAGAGAAACATGAACATAAAGGCATGATAAAGCATGATAATCATAACATGGAAATGTGGCAACAACACTTAACATTGAATTAGCATGAGACAAGGCTCATTGCACATGGAGCATGAGTAAACCCTCATTGCACATGAAGCATGAGTAAACCCTCGTTGCACTTGAATTAGCATGAGTCAACACTCATTGCACATAAAGTATCATGATACTATACTTTACCCAATGCATTGGAGCTCTATAAGGGCGCACCCTTCTTAAACATTTCATTTCATGCATAAGTGTGCCACATGGATCATAAAACATGGATTCATAAAACATAATCATTTATTACACGATAAAGAAATGTGGAATTCATACATGAAACTTTACAATCAACAAGTAAATGTGCATAAAGGTGAATACCCTTGATGGAGAAATGGGCATGGTATTCACTACACAATGACATTGGCTTAGAAAATCGGTGCGATTTCGGCAGCGTAACAGCGTGACATAAGAATTCATAAAAAGATTGATGAGAGAGAAAGGGGTTACTCATCATATTTACATGTAATTTACAGTAAGGAGGTCATATAGATACATGTCCCAACAATTGTAATGGAATTTATATTCATGATACAAAAGTATTGCTTGAATATAAAAGAGGAGAGAGAAGTTCCTTTCGGAATTTCGGCATAGTAACGGGTGTACATGGGAGGAATTTAATGAGAGATAAAGGGGTATACCATCATTAAAACAATAAGAGGTAAGTATGGGGGAGGTGGGAAACCATACCCCAACATTCATAATTGAAATTAAAAGGGCAATACAACTTAAAGAAAATTGACAAAAAATGAGAAAGGAAGAAAAAACCCTTACTTGGAAGTGTGCTTCCAAAGGCTAGAGAGAGTCTTGTGAGAGGCTTCTTGGGAGCTTGGGTCACCTTGGGAGGATTATAGAGAGAGTAGGGAATAGGTTGGATGAACTCCAAGGGATTTTAGTGAGGAGGAAGTGGGAGCTTGGGTGGGTTTATATAGGAAAGGTGAGGGAATTCTTTATTATTTAGTTTTGGGTACCCTTACATTAAATTAATCCAAACCACAAACCATGCCATGGTTTTTTCCCATGGTTTTTGGAAAAGGGAATAGGAAAAAAATATTTTATAAGGCCCAATTCCGAACTTCTTAAAATAATAAGTTTGATTATTTGGAGGTGAGTCACACTCCCATGGAAATTAATTTAAAAAGGCAATGTGTTGAATATATCTTGAGGGGTCCATTAATGCTTTGAAAAATAAGTCAAACAAACCCAAAATCAAATTATTTTAATAATAAAACATATATTGGACGAACATAAGGATTATGGTATTTTATTACATCACTATTGGGTCATTATGATGTCATAAAACACATTATATATTTAAACGGTATTTAATTTTTACCAAAAAATTTGACTGTTTCAGAAAATTATGAAAAATTCACCGCTGGATAATTTCGACATCCTGATTCCAGAAATGACTTTTATTTTAAATATTTTTTTTTCTAAATATGTTAATTTTCACTTTTAAAATAAAAACCAACATTTATCTAAAATTCACGGGTTTTGACAGAAATGGCTTTCAAACCTTAATAAAATTTTTAATTACATTCATAAAATTATAAGATCATTTATATTTAATAAAAATTAATTTAATAATAATAATAATAATATTTTATCAAAATATTATTTAATTCAAAAATCCCTTA
This sequence comes from Viscum album, assembly GCA_963277665.1. NCBI lineage: Eukaryota > Viridiplantae > Streptophyta > Magnoliopsida > Santalales > Viscaceae > Viscum > Viscum album. Next base: position 282,794,098 of record OY728126.1, read on the forward strand.
ATTTAATAAAATATATTTCTTAATTAAATAATAACTAAAAACACCATTTGTACTTTAAAAACAATTTACAATGTATCAAAAATGACTAGAAATTATATTCATTATTATATACAAAAAATAATGTGTATGAACATAGTACTACTTATTTGTTACATAACCCCTTAAAACAGCCACATAAGACCCAAGTGTAAGGTGTGTGATGGTGACAGACTCTTGGGGTGGCTCGGATAACATCGCTCGAGTGGTAATTTCAATAAACTTCCACTTTTCCCATAGACGATCACATTCGATCTTGACATGATGAAGCTCAGCTTGGGGTAGGTCAAGGGAGAAGCCCAAGGATGCCACCTCTTTTCCGAGCTCCGAAAAATGGGCTTCGTATGGATCAATTCTACTGGATGAGGCCATCGCTTCTTTTTTCTGAGTAAATTGGATTTGTTAAGGTCCTATATTTATACTAATCATGTGGTCACTATTCGACGACTATATTTTCAATGGTCAAAATTCTTAACATAAAACCAAAGAAGTTGACATCTTATAAAAACATTTTTCATAAAGAGACATTTAATTGGATCAAGAGGGATTTTCTATTAATTTTTTTTGAGGTAGTGCTTTGGTCAAAGACCAGAGCACAATTTATTGATAAACAAAACCGAGTTACAAGAGGCGAAAAGATGAGATTTTTTTACAATCTCTATCAAAAAGGTAAAGTAAGTCAGAAGGAATAGAGTCCATCCAAGTCATGCGTTGATGAACTCCTTTGTTGGCAAGAGCATCAGCAACAACATTTGCTTCCCGGTAGGCATGAGTAGCTATATAGTCCATCCCATGTAGCAAATTCAGACAATTCATCCAATGTGTGGTAAGAGTCCAGGCCAGATGGATGTTGCCATTCCAGATGGCATGAATGATAGTGGTTGAATCACTTTATATCCAGAGCTTTCTCCAACCTCTTTGAAGCGCAAAATCAACAGCATGAATAACCCCCAACATTTCCGCCTCCAGAGAAGAAGAGTGACCACAACCAACATAGAAGCAGCCCTGACACTGCCCAGCTGAGTCTCTGAAGATGGCACCACAACTGGCAGGTCCTGAGTTTCCTTTGGAGGTGCCATCGACGTTCACTTTAGTCCATCCTGGCATTGGAGATTGCCAAAATACTTCAAATGAGTGTTTGGGCTTTGGGTAGATGCCAGGAACACGGAGCTGTCGAAGAATCACAAAGTCACCAACTGAGTTGTTACAGCAGTCTTTTTGTAATGAGGCAGCTTCATGAACCGCCAGAAGAATCCGAGCTTTCCCTGTATTTAGATTGAGACGGTGATTATTGTGAATGAGAGCATTTCTGACGTACCAGATCTCATGAAGAAGCTCCGCCACTGCTTCCAGGAAAAGGTTTTTTATCTGCATAGAAATATCATATCTAGTACAATTTTTTATAAACAAGGAAATTGAGTCAGTAAAGAACCATCTATTATTAAATAAATCAGAAATATAATTCCAAAGAGCAGAGGCCGTCGCGCAAGATAGGAAGAGATGATTGGCATCCTCCCTATGTTGATTACACAGGCGACACTTAGAACAGAGTTGAATACCAAAAGTTTGGAGACAGGTTTCCGTTGGTAGTCTATTATGGGCAATGCGCCAAATAAGGGTGATCCTAGAAGGTTTAATCCAGGGTTTGTTAAAATGATTCACCCATAGGAAACTAGAGTCATTATCAGAGAAATTATGCTTATAATAATTCTTTGAATCCAGGATGCCATTGGTAGAAGGCTCCCAAACAAGGAAATCACCATTAGGAGAAAAAAGATGATTGTCAATAATTTGAGCAATATTGTCAGGGAGATCATGATGGTGAGATTGCAAAACCTCCTTTATAGTCTGATTAGTATCTTCAGGAGGATTATGAGAGGGTACCAAGGATATCAGCGGGGCACCACACCAATTTTCACACCAAAAATTAATGGAAGAATCAGCACTGACGATCCATCTAGAATTTTGCATGATCCTATGATAAGAGTCCCGGATAGAGGGCCAGATGGATGAGTTGATGAAATTAAGATTACCTTTCAAGAGCTTAAAGAGGAATCTATGGTGCAGGAATTCAGTAGCCTTAGAAGTGGAGTTGATAATGTGCCAAGTGAGGCGGGCCTGAAGAGAATCATTGAACAGATTTAGATTTTTTATGCCAATACCACCATTAGCAATGGGTTTACAGCAAGATTTCCAAGGTACTGTAACAAGTTTCTTTTCAAAAATGCTTCCAGACCAAATGAAGTTTTTAATATAAGTGTTAATTTTTTTTAAAACGCTGACGGGCCATTTATAAACCATGAAGGAATAGACCATTTTAGAAACAATGGTCGATTTAACCAAACAAATTCTCCCAGCCATGGAGAGAGTTTTCCCTTTCTACTTAGCGAGTTGATTTGTGATTTGATCAATGATGTTAGCAAAGTAGGTTGCTTTGGGCCTACCCCAAAATATTGAAACACCCAAATAGTTGAAGGGCAAGAAACCCTCTTTAATACCCAGATAGGTGGTGATATTAGATTTCCTTCTTACAGGAAAATTTTTTCCAAAAAAGATATACGATTTGTCCCAAGAAATTGCTTGCCCAGAGATTTGTTCATAGTGAGAAATCGCTTGCTTAAGAACATGAATATTTTTTTTATCCCCTTTTATGAATAAAATAATATCATCAGCATATAAAAGGTGGGTAGGGGCATTTAAATTCCTGGAAACTTGAATAGGTTTAAGCATATGTTGATCAACCAGCTTGTTAAGAAGTCTACTTAGGTAATCCTCAGCAATAACGAAAATGATAGCAGAAAGAGGGTCACCCTGCCTGACACCCTTTGAGCAATTGAAAAAACCTCTAGGGGTACCATTAATTAGGATATAGATATAGGCTGAATGAAAGAGAGTCTTAATTCTACCAATGAAAGAATCATTAAAGCCAAAGTTTTTTAGAACTTTGAAGATAAAATTCCAGTCAATGGTGTCAAAAGCCTTTCTGATATCTAGTTTGATGGCCACATTGCCCCCTCTTGTGCTTCTATTTAAACTGTTGGTACATTCTGAAGCAAGACAGATACAGTCTTGGATTGACCTACCTTTAATAAAACCAAATTGGTTCCAAGAGACGATTTTATTGCAGATAGGAGCAAGTCTATTATCAATAATTTTAGTAATAATTTTATAGATAGTGTTATTCAGAGCGATGGGTCTGAATTGGTGAATCTCAGAAGCATTCTCAACTTTAGGAATTAAGGTTAGAAATTGAGCATTGATTCCATGAGGTAGATATCCGTGGGTGAAAAAGGTCTTAACAAGGTTACAAACATCATTGCGAATTATATTCCAATGTTTTTGGAAGACACCGTTGTTGAATCCATCCGGACCCGGAGCACTGTCAGGATTAAGACCAAAGACTGTGTCTTTGATTTCATGTTCAAGAGGGATGCTTAAAAGAGTCTCATTGTCTTGTTCATCCACCATTAAAGGAATAATATCCGGTTTAAGATCAATATTTATATCAGGACCATTAAAAATGCTATAAAAGTACGAGGTGACATGGTCCGCAATTGATTCTTCAGAATCAATGATCAGGTCATTTTTAATGATCATAGTAAGAGGGCGGTTGACCTTTCTAATTCTTTGAAGACAGTTATATAATTTTGTATTTCGATCACCATCGGTCAGCCATTTAGTCCTGAACGTTTGTTTACGAATATTGTCCTTGAAAGTAAGAAGGGAATTAAGTTTAGAAGAGATATTAGCTTCCAGTTGAGGATCCATATTTAAATCTGAGTTTGTGTTCTGAGTCTGGATACGATTGAGTTCCTCTTCAAGATAGGAGATATCAAAATCAATTTGAGTATTAGAATTTTTGCACCAACCTTTCAGAGCCTATTTGAGAATTTTAAATTTGCGTAAACAGGCAAAAGGATCATTATGATGTTTCATGGAGTTCCAGGTTTCATCGATAAAGGTGACACAGTCAGAGTTCGAGGACCAAGCGTTATTAAACTTGAAGGGGATGACAGGCTTACGATCATTCGTAAGAATGCTAACAAGGATAGGATGATGATCAGAGTTGAGCCTCGGAAGGGTTACACTGGTTATTTTGTCCCAGTTGTCAAGAGTCTTCATGTTGAAGAAAGCTCTGTCAAGTTTACTAGCAACGTTTTTGTTGTGATGCATCCTATACCAAGTGTATTTAGCACCAATGAGAGTGATTTCAAAAAGTTTAGAGTCATCAATAGTAGAAATAAATTCCTTAGTGGAAATAGAAAGATGCAAGGGACCAATTTTTTTAGAGGGGGAAAGGATGGCATTGAAGTCACCCAAAACCACCCAGGATTCTTGAATATTTTTTGCCATATCAAGGAGTTCATGCCATAAAGGTCTCCTATCCTGGTATCTATTCTTGTCATAAACCAAAGTGCAAAAGATATGCCGACTATTCCACAAGAAATCACAGGTAAGTTGTTGTTCAGAGGTTCTAAAAATGTTGACATTTTTTAAAGAGTTGTGGAAAAAGATCCACAAAGAGTCAAAATGAGGACTACTTTTACAAGATCCTAAAAAATTGTAATTGAGAGAGCCAAATCTCATATAGTTCATTTTAAAGATGACTTTAGGTTCAGCAATGGCCAAAAGTTCCGGTTTATGAGTGTTTAAAAACCTCCCAAGAGTTGTGGAGGTGTCATTGTTGGCTATACCTTGACAGTTCCAATAAAGAATATTCATTACTATTTGTGGGCTGGGTTTGAACCCTTATTTTTTTTAGATTTACCAGATCCTTTCTTCTTTTGGGATCTCGTAACCATTGTGGAAGAGGTAGACTCCCGTTGACTGTCATGATCTTTAGGTGTTTGAGAGGGAGCAGATTTCAGGTCTGATTTTGGGTTAGGGGCAGCAACTGGAGTACTCAAAAGTTCAGAACAGTTCAGAATGTGATTTTTGTCCGGTCCGTGAACTGTGTCTAGCTCAGTTGAGAGCTGTTTCTCATCCCTAGCCTGAATAATCCCACTATCTGGGGCGAAAAGGGATGGGGAAGTCTGAACAGGTGGGGGGAATTCTGAGAAAGTAGGAGGCAAAATGGGGCTTGTCTGGACAGTTCCTGGAGCAGCGGCCTGAGTTGTGCCAAACTCAAGCTGGACAGATTCAGGTGCATCAGGTAAAGAAGAATCTAAGGCAGAGTTAGGATTATCAACGTAGTCCTTCTTGCCAGCAGGAGGACTGGGAACCAAGTTGATCGAACATGAGGCAGGATTATGGATAGATTCAGGGTCTGAAACAATGACAGGTAGTGTGGTGTGTGCTATGCTGGGAGTCAAATGATCGGCAGGATCAGGCCTAGTCACTTGTGAAACAGATTCATTAATAGGACTAACAGTTTTTTCAACAGAAATCGAAGAAGAGATGTCAGCCTGGTGTTGCAAGAGAGCATAAGTCTGCATGTTAAGAGGAGTATTGGCCACCACCTTGTCGACTGAAACAGGTTCTGTATGCAATATGGAAGCAGAATCAATGGTGTGTGATGAAGTGTGAGCAGAAATAAATCCAGGAGAGGCATGATTATCAGTTTGATTCTCTATAATAGGAGCATTGGAAACAGAAGAGACAGGGTTCTCATTTGAATTAAAAAACACAGAGTTACCTGGATCAGCAGTGTTCGCAACCTTACCCTGTGTTATGCTAGGCGCAACAAAATTTTCTATGAGAGCTGAAGGCAAAGTGTCCTCCAGGTCCCTGCAAATATGCTCATTTAAACATGAAGTACCAGAGGCAGGGGCATTAATGGGAGGATTGGAGATAGTTAAAGGGTAGCTCTTAACTGAACTACCTCTGATGCCCTCAGCCACTGGTTTTTCGAGACCATTTGGATTGTATTTGTGTTGTAGGGCCTCTTCTTCTGTAACCAAATCCCCCCAGGATTTTCCTTCTATGGAAGGAAGGTCACCTGATTTTTTAACCCAAATATTTTGCTTTTTTTGTGGGGGCTCAGTGTTTATTATAACATTCTTCCCTTTTTTAGCATTCTTGACCTCGTGCCAATCATTATTAATGGGAGGATCCATTTGTTTCTTAAATACCCTACAGTTTTCAAGGTTATGCCCAATTAGTTTGCATACTCCACAGAAGGGTGGCTTCTTTTCATACTCAATGCTGAGTTCTAATCTATGATCAGGGGCATTAAAACCTATGTTAGTAGGAAGTTCATTGGCTAAATTTACTTCAACCATGATTCTAGCATAAAGACCTAGATCCCCATTCAAAGTTCTATGATCAATTTTAATAGTGGATCCAATGCAAGACGCAATGTCATTTAAAATCTTCGGGTGCCAATAAAACCAATTAAGCCCATGAATTCTAATCCATACTTGTGCCATATAATTTTTGTGTGTGTACGGGTTAAATGTAGGTTCCCAATCCAAAATTCTAAGAAAACCAGGCTGCATCCGAAGATTACCAAGCTTCCATACCTGATCGAGTTCATCTTGAGAACTAAAGAGGATGTGATAGTAGCCTTTCCCAAGGGGGACCATCTTCCATTTTGAGGAATTCCAGCAGTGTGCAATCCTGCTCTTAAGCTCGGAAAGAGGCCAGGGTCTATCCCCTGCGTTGTATGAAACTCGGCCAAGGACAGAGTACTTGCACAGTTGTTCTCTTTGCTTCAGGGCTTCTGGATCAGCATCGACCAAGAAGCCACCATCTTCTAGCTTTCTATAGAGCGGTTGCATACAGTCCTTCACGCTACTAAGATCAGTACCCTTTAGCACATCACGGAAGGAGACAGGAAGAGATCGAAGAGGAACTTGAAATTTTATGACTTCGATTTTTGAGACATCAGAATCTGTCAAAGAGAGAGCAGGAGGGGAAACCATTTCCCACTCCGGATCGAAGCCGGCCATCCGAAAGATCAGGTAGATACAACGACGAAGGCTAGGGTTTGAAGTCGCCCGTTGGAGAAAGGTTCGAGAGCTCCCATCACCCGTTCATTATCAGGGATTTTCTATTAATGAAACATTGGGTCGTTACAATAATCCCCCCTTAAGAAATTTTGCCCTCGAAATTTTCCTTTTCCCACACTAAAACAAATGTGGGTAACTCAACTTCATCATATCCTCTAACTCCCAAGTTGCTTCTTCAAACTTGTGGTTTCTCCACAACAACTTGACGAGGGGCATTGTCTTATTTCGTAGAACTTTTTCTCTATGATATAAGATCTTCACTGGTTGCTCCTCATAAGAAAGATCATCTTCCAATTGTACCACCTCGGAAGAGAGTACATGTGAAGGGTCTGGTATGTACTTCCTTAAGAGGGATACATGAAAGACATCATGCACCTTGGCTATAGTAGGTGGAAGTGCTAGTCGATAGGCCATAGCCCCAACACGATCAAGAATCTCAAAGGGGCCGATGTACCTTGGACTTAACTTCCCTTTCTTTCCAAACCTCATGACCTTCTTCCACAGAGATATGCGTAGAAACACCATGTCTCCAACTTTAAACTCAAGGTCTCGTTGACGATTATCTACATAACTCTTCTGTCGACTCTGGGCTGCCTTGATATGATGCTGAATGGTTTTTACCTTCTCTACCATTTCTTCGACCATTTCTGGTCCAAGCAGCTTACGTTCACCGACCTCATCCCAACATGCCGGTGTTCTACACCTTTTCCCATACAGGGCTTCATATGGTGCCATTTGGATGCTCGAGTGGAAACTGTTATTATGAGAGAACTCAACCAGAGGAAGATGTTGATCTCATCCTCCTTTAAAGTCCATTGATTACGCTCTCAACATATCCTCAAGTGTTTGGATAGTCCGCTCGGATTGGCCATCATTTTGAGGATGATAGGCCGTACTGAAGTTCAGTTCAGTATTCAGAGCATGTTGAAGACTCTTCCAAAACATAGAGGTGAATCTTGGATCTCAGTCAGACACAATAGATAGTGGTACTACATGAAAGCTTACCACTTCCCTAATATATATCAGTGCCAGTTGATCCAAAGAGAAATCATCTCGAATAGCAATGAAGTATGCATTCTTTATAAGACGATCCATAACAACCCAGATTGCATTGTTGCCTTTGGATGTTCTTGGAAGTCCGATGACAAAGTCCATGGTGATGTTCTCCCATTTCCATTCTGGTATGGGAAATGGTTGCATCATCCCCTTAGACTTCCGCCTCTCTGCCTTCACTTGCTGACACACCAGGCACTTTGATGTATATTCAGCGATCTCCTTCTTCATATTATCCCACCAAAAGTTTTCTTGGAGATATCGATACATCTTTGTGCTCCCTGGGTGAATAGAGAAATTTGAACTATGTGCATCATCCAAAAGTTCCTTCTTCAGCTCCAGACTTGATGGAAGACATAGTCTTTTCCCAAACTGCACAATTCCTTCCTCATTAACATTAAACTCTGAGGATTTTCCCTTTTTTACAGCTTCCAATTTTTCTTGAATTCCCACATCATACTTTTGAGCATCATTTAACCTTTCCAAAAGAGATGGTTGAGCAATCATTTGTGAAAGGATTGATGATGTTCCCTTATTTATGGTTCTTACATCCATCTTAATCAAGTATAAGAAGATTAGATCCTTCTCAATTCTCATCAGTGATAGAATCACTGGATCCTTTCTACTTAGGGAATCCGCCACCTTGTTCGCTTTCCCAGGGTGGTAATGTACTGAACAGTCATAATCCTTGATGAGCTCTATCCATATTCTCTGGCGCATATTAAGCTATTTCTATGTGAATATATATTTAAGACTCTTGTGGTCAGTATATATCTCACATTTCTCTCCATAGAGATAATGCCGCCAGATTTTCAAGGCAAAGATCACTGCCGCCAACTCCAGATCATGCGTTGGATAGTTTCTCTCATGGATTTTCAACTACCTTGAAGCATAGGATATCACTTTATCATTCTGCATCAGCACACATCCTAAGCCCTTCTTCGAAGCATCACTGAATACCACAAAAGCTCCCCACTTGTGGGTAAAGTGAGCATGGGTGTAGTGATAAGCCTCCTTTTCAACTCCTTGAATCTTTCTTCACATTCATCACTCCAAGCAAACTTTACTCCCTTTCGAGTTATCTTGGTAAGAGGGTTGGACAATCGTGAGAAATTTCTCACAAATCGTCAATAATATCCAGCTAACCCCAAGAAGCTATGGATATCCGTTACAGATTTTGGTCTCAGCCATCCCTAAATTGCATCTGTTTTGGAGGGGTCCATAGATATCCCATTGCTTGTGATGATATGGCCCAAGAATGAGACCTCCTTCAACCAGAACTCACACTTGCTGTACTTTTCATAGATCTTCTCCTTGCGCAAAGTCTCTAGTACAGTTCTTAAATGCTCCTCATGGTCCTCCTTAGTTTTGGAGTATATTAGAATATCATCTATAAAGACTACCACAAATTTGTCAAGGTAATCTCTAAAGACTCTATTCATCAAGTCCATGAATATGGCTGGAGCATTGGTGAGTCCGAAAGTCATTACTATGAATTCATAGTGCCCGTACCTTGTACGAAAAGCATTCTTGGGGATATCTTCCTTCTTCACCCTTACTTGATAATATCCCAACCGCAAGTCCACCTTGGAGATGTATTGTGCTCCACACAACTGATCGAAAAAGTCATAAATTCGTGGGAGAGGATACTTGTTCTTTATCATGATTTTGTTAAGTTCACGATAATCAATGCAAAGCCGCATTGACCCATCCTTCTTTTTGATGAAGAGGACTAGTGCACCCCATGGTGAAGCACTTGGGCGTATAAACCCTTTATCCAGATTATCCTGTAGTTATTTCTTCAGCTCTTCAAGCTCAACAATAGCCATTCTATATGGAGTCTTGGATATTGGTAATGCCCTAGGTATAAGTTCAACTGAGAACTCAACATCTCTTCTAGGAGGAAGACCAGGCAGTTCCTCAGAAAACACTTCCGTGAATTCCCTCACAATAGGCATTTCTTCAAGGATGGTTTCTTATTTGGACTCAATCATCTGTGCCAGATACACGTGCTCATAGGGTAGTAATATCCATTCTTGAGATGATTGATCTAAAGGATATTCATCTTTCTCCTGACACTTGTAAAGAATCGGGGGTCGATTCTCCATATGGAGTGTGATTTCCCTCTCCCAAAAATTTATGTTGTCTCAATATAAGGAAAGCCAATCCATGCCAAGAATTGCATCAAATTCCACCAAAGGGAGTATTACAAGATTTGTTGGGAAATTCAATCCACAGATTATAACAGGGGAGGACTTATATTCATGGGATGCAATGATTGCCCCATTTGCCATACTCACCGACATCTTTACTTCCATGATTTGTGGTGGTGCTGGGATTGTTCTACTAAACTTTCGAGAAATAAAAGAATGTGTAGAACCTGAATCAAAAAGTACGTTCGCTATTCTTGAATGAATAACTAGTGTACCTATAACCACTTCGTTTTTGGGGTTCACTTTGGTATAAGTGATGGCAAAAGATCTTCCTTTCTGTCTTGGAGGTTGTTGGTTTCCTCCGATAACCCTTGGATTAGGGCAGTGATTTGCAAAATGACCCGGTTCTTTTCATTTATAGCATTGAACAATGCGTTGAGGTTCGAACGGAGCGTTCCTCTCCTCTATCGCAGTAGCGGGTCCTTCCTTCCGATAATTAACAGCTAGGTGCCCTTCTCTTCCACACCTGAAGCATTTTCTCATCCCCTTAAGGCAATTTCTAGGGTGCTTCTTTCCACACTTTTGGCAAGTGGGGTGCTGGAACTTCTTAGTGTCGTTGGATTTATCCATCGGCCCACCAACATTGAAGTCCACCTTATGATTCTTATCCCCATGATACCCCTGTGATTCTCTGATCTCCATTTCGACCTTGAGGGCACATCGGACAATTTCCTCATAGCTATCGAAGTCACAGATCGCTAATGCTTTCCGCAAGCTAGGCTTCAGCCCACCAAAGAAGCGGTCAACCTTGCATTCGGGGGTAACGACAAAGTCGGAAGCATATCGTGCAAGACTTGTGAAGTTTTCCTCGTACGTTCCAACGGATTCCTCATCTTTTTGCTTGAGGGAAAGGAAGTCCCTTTCCATCTTAATCCGGAGGGTGCGTGGAAAATATTTATCAAAAAACATCTTCCGGAAATTCTTCCATTCTAATGCCTCGATGTCCTCCTCAAGCTTCGTATTTTTGATCAACGTCCACCATTGATCAGCTTCACCCTCCATACGATAAGCCGCCAAGAGAACCTTCTATTGTTCAGAACATTGGAGGATGGAGAATATCTTTTCAATGGAGTTGATCCATTGTTCAGTGATCGTGGGATCGGATGATCCACTAAAAGTAGGAGGCCTTTGTCTCATGAAGCTCTCGATAGTGACTTGTTCTTTCTTAGGGGGGGTTGAACGTTCCTCTTGACCCATGTTTCTATTCAAAACTTGAGTTAGCTGAGAGAGAAGCATGACAAAGTTCGCTATTCCCGCTCCCATTGGATTTGGCATCTCATTAGTACAGTCATCACACTGATCTTCACAACGGTTGTTAGCCCGAGTCCTCCTATTATCGTCCATTGGCTGGAATAAAAATAAAGTTAGGGGTAACACATAAAGGGTAATCCAAAGACAAAAGTTGATGACTTATAAATAAACTTTTATTTCCTTAACTCATGAGTTTATAGGCTTTAATCTAGGCTTTTCATGATCTACTTTCTAACATACAATCTTAGGGGCATTTTTTTTAATTCCCTTAATAAGGGTTCATACTAAGCTTGTGAATTTACCAAAGCATATCCCTTGGGAGTGTCGTAACCAAGAGTGCAGCAAGGCCCGTTTTCATGCACCAGTTCCCGTTCGAGTCTAGCTCAAAGCGGTGTTTTTGGGTTTTACCCCTAGGATACATCTGTGCCAGAGCCGCCTCTACCTGCTCGTATCCAGACAGGGATGTATTTGCTTGATAAACCACTTAATCAATACTTACCAAAACATAGGGATATTTTTGCTATACTTAGTCTTATCTCTAAGGCTTTACTAGGGTTTTCTAATGCTAATCCCAAAAATAACTAATCCTATCCTCTGATACCAACTATAACAACCCTACTTTTTATTACAACTTAAATATGCTTTATTACATAAAACTTCACTTGATACAACAAAGAAGATCGAGAGGTTTAGTGTATTTGGGGATTAGGATCCTTACATAAAAACTTAAAACATGAAATACAACATCTTTATTGAAAACATCCTTTACATGACCACTACATTCCCTCGTACTTAGCATTGCATGGGATAACCTGAGGACATGCATAAGAAAAGGGTGAGCTATAAAGCCCAGTAAGGGAGTACACATGGAATAACATGAGGAGTAAAATACATGTTATGAAATAGGCATGTCAATAGAGCATAAGAGAAACATGAACATAAAGGCATGATAAAGCATGATAATCATAACATGGAAATGTGGCAACAACACTTAACATTGAATTAGCATGTGCCAAGGCTCATTGCACATGGAGCATGAGTAAACCCTCATTGCACATGAAGCACGAGTAAACCCTCATTGCACTTGAATTAGAATGAGTCAACACTCATTGCACATGACTTATCATGATACTATACTTTACCCAATGCATTGGAGCGCTATAAGGGCGCACCCTTCTTAAACATTTCATTTCATGCATAAGTGTGCCACATGGATCATAAAACATGGATTCATAAAACATAATCATTTATTCCACGATAAAGGAATGTGGAATTCATACATGAAACTTTACAATAAAAAAGTAAATGTGCATAAAGGTGAATACCCTTGATGGAGAAATGGACATGGTATTCACTACACAATGACATTGGCTTAGAAAATCAGTGCGATTTCGGTAGCGTAACGGCGCGACATAAGAATTCATAAAAAGGTTGATGAGAGAGAAAGGGGTTCCTCATCATATTTACATGTAATGGACAGTAAGGAGGTCATATAGATACATGTCCCAACAATTGTAATGTAATTTAGATTCATGATACAAAAGTATTTCTTGAATATAAAAGAGGAGAGAGAAGTTTCTTTCGAAATTTCGGCATAGTAACGGGTGTACATGGGAGGAATTTAATGAGAGAGAAAGGGGTCTCCCATCATTAAAACAATAAGAGGTCAGTATGGGGGAGGTACTAAACCATACCCCAACATTCATAATTGAAATTAAAAGGGCAATACAACTTAAAGAAAATTGACAAAAAATGAGAAAGGAAGAAAAAACCCTTACTTGGAAGTGTGCATACAAAGGATAGAGAGAGGCTTGTTAGAGGCTTCTTGGGAGCTTGGGGCACCTTGGGAGGATTCTAGAGAGAGTAGGGCAGACGTTGGATGAACTCCAAGGGATTTTAGTGAGGAGGAAGTAGGAGCTTGGGTGGGTTTATATAGGAAAGGTGAGAGAATTGTTTATTATTTAGGTTTGGGTCCCCTTACATTAAATTAATCCAAACCACAAACCATCCCATGGTTTTTACCCATGGTTTTTGGAAAAGGGAAGAGGAAAAAAATATTTTATAAGTCCCAAGTCCGAGCTTCTTAAAATAATAAGGTTACTTATGTGGAGGTGAGTCACACTCCAATGGAAATTAATTTAAAAAGGCAAAGTGTTGAATATGTCTTGAGGGGTCCATTAATGCTTTGAAAAGTAAGTCAAACAAACCCAAAATCACATTATTTTAATAATAAAACATATATTGGCCGAACATAAGGATTATGGTATTTTATTACATCACCATTGGGTCATTATGATGTCATAAAACACATTATATATTTAAACAGTATTTAATTTTTACCCAAAAATTTTACTGTCTCAGAAAATTATGAAAAATTCACCGTTGGATAATTTCAACATCCTGATTCCAGAAATGACATTTATTTTATCTAATTTTTTTTCTAAATATGTTAATTTTTACTTTTAAAATAAAAACCAACATTTATCTAAAATTCACGGGTTTTGACAGAAATGTCTTTCAAACCTTAATAAAAATTTTAACTGCATTCATAAAATTATAAGATCATTTATATTTAATAAAAAATAATTTAATAATAATAATAATATTATTTTATTAAAATATTATTTAATTCAAAAATTCCTTAATTTAATAAAATAGATTTCTTAATTAAATAATAACTAAAAACACCATTTGTACTTTAAAAACTATTTACAATGTATCAAAAATGACTAGAAATTATATTCATTATTATATACAAAAAGTAATGTACATGAACATAGTATTACTTATTTGTTACATAACCGCTGAAAACAGTCGCATAAGACCTAAGGGTAAGGTTTGCGATGGTGACCGACTCTTGGGGTGGCTCGGATGACATCACTCGAGTGGTAATTTCAATCAACTTCCACTTTTCCCATAGACGATCACGTTCGAGCTTGACATGATGAAGCTCAGCTTGGGCTTGGTCAAGAGTGAAGCCTAAGGATGCCACCTCTTTTTTGAGCTCCAAAAAATGGGCTTCGTATGGATCAATTCTACTGGATGAGGCCATCACTTCTTTTGTCTGAGTAAATTGGATTTGTTAAGGTCCTATATTTATACTAATCATGTGGTCACTGTTCAACGTCTATATTAACAACGGTCAAAATTCTTAACATAAAGCCAAAGAAGTTTACATCTTATAAAAACATTTTTCATAAAGATACATTTAACTAGATCAAGAGGGATTTTCCATTAATGAAACTTTGGTTCGTTACATTTTATATATTATATTTATGTTATTATTATACTTATATAATTACTATATCACAAATAACTTCTTACTTTCTATTCTGTGGGAATACAATAACGTCACTTGTTCCTACAACAGATTATTGCCTCACGAAGCAATATGATTTGTTCATGATTTTCTTGTAAGGTAATAAGGATGAGTTTAATGAACTTATGTAATATATATGAAATAAAAATTATTCTATAATGATAATATATTATTTACCTTTATTTAAATCTATCTAGAAAATGGATACAATATTCATGCATACGTAGGACCTACCGTCTCCATGGACGGTGTGTTTTATTTTCTATCTCTGACTTTTATGAATTACTTTAATAAATTTATATTGAATATATATTATAATTATATAAATATTACAATTATTGATATTATGGAACCATGATCAATGTAATAGGATTAAAAATCAAAAATCAAAATATAGATGATAAACAAAGCAATTATTGCCCAAAACATGATTTTAACATGGAATTGTAAATTAATGGCCAATAAAAGGTCATAAAAAATAATATATGGTATGAAATATATAATTATGGTTCTGTAATATAATTATAATAAAATAATATTTTTTATACAATAAGTTCAAATATGTATAATGGAATTTGAGACCTTAGGTAAGAGATTTTTGTATCAATTTGTCTTCTTTGGGACATATGTTATGTTATACACATATCATCTTTTATGAGGTTATATACATACCCTTTTACATTTAATATAATTATTTTTTTTCTCATGATATAAAAAGCTCTATTTTATGTTATTATTTTATGGGTATAATGATTCAATTTTACCAAAGTTATATTAGTTTTATGATATAATCTCATCGTTTATTGGAATTGTTTATGATTATGCTTTAAATAATGAAATATTATGATTTTTATCTCAATAAACTAATAAATTTTATTATCCTATGGTTATGTTATGATAATAATTTTTTTACTTCATTTTCCTCTCTTTATGTACTCAAGAGTTCAAAATAATGTTTTTAATAAAAATTGTCTTTATCTCTCTCTTCTATTGAGAACCACTTTTCTTCCAAAACAACGTTTTATAAAAAAAATTTCAAAAAATTTTCTTAAAATTCTCAAAATGATTTATTAAAGAAATTTGTGCCCATGTATTCCTTTTTTAAAAATGTTTTGGAAGTAATATTCATGTCATTTTCCAAACTTGGCCTATTTGGATTTTACCAAAAAGTGTGGATGGAATATTTATTTTAATGTGTAAAAAATGAATGAAATTTCTTGAAATCATGACTATTATTTTCATTAAATATTCCATTATATGTTTCAAAATTTATTTTCAAACAAAATAATTTCATTTTTAGTGAATTTTTAGTTTTAAAAATCTATTTTCCAAAGTGAAAAGGGTATTTTACTCAATAATTTTTATAAGTGATCTTTCAAAATGATTTTCCATATAATATAAAATGATTTTATGTTACTTATGATTTATTGGGGTTATGGTGAAAGGATATCATTGATATTATTTCTATGAATAGTTTATATTTATAAAGACAATATTTTTATGAAACTTGTTTCCCTTACATAGTTTATACCATGATAAAATGATTATGAAACCTACTTCTTTTTATATGGGTTGTGCTATGATAAAGTTTTTATGAAACCATTTCTTTTAATGGATTCTAATATAATGAATGTTTTGTGATCTTGTGTCACACATATATATGATTTTTTATTATGTGACAGGTGGGACCTATATCTCCCTCCAATGCATTGGTTAAATATTGTAATATCACGATATAAAAATTACTAGAATGGGGAGTGGACCCATTTAAATAAGGAACTATGTCTACTATAATAATCTTGTGAGTGAACCTTGAATACTATGTTAATTTTATAAGTGAACCCATTACACTATTACAGGCTTGGCAATGAGCCTTGAAAAACCAAGAAAAAGTATTTTCTATGCTTATTTGTATGCCAAAAATCTATACATTATGCCAATGTTATGTTATCATAGTTCATGTTATTTGATTTAATTATGATTCATATCTTATAAACTACCAAGATTTATGCCATGACTCAAGTTTATGATCTATAATATACAATTTATGGTTTTAAAATTATATTATCATGTTCCCATACCCATATTCTCATGATATGTTGATATCTACCTTGTTTATCCTTAAAGAGAATCCGATATCACCATTTCTTATGTTTCTTTTCACCAGGTTATGATGATAGCTATTATTTATCATATATATAAGAAGGGTTCTAGTTATGAATAATATATCGGGAGATAGTGTAGCTCAATTATGGACCATTTATTTATGTGTCAAAGTTTCTAAAGACACTCTAGCTTTATAAACCTCATTCATGTGTTTGTGTAATATAATGAATATTCATTTAAAATGATTTAATATCTATGTATGATAAGTTTGGGTATTTAAATTCTCTCTTAAATAAATTCTATTAGTATTTAACTCAAGATCTAGTGAATCACTTCATCATATTCTTCCTCTCAAGACCGATAAGAATAAGGGAGATTACTTCAAGCCTGAAGGAATATAAAGCAATCAAGGTTAACAACACAAGATGAAAAATCAGTCATACTAGCACTTGATGTTTCATTAGTTTTGTTTGGATACTGAAGAAGAACATGTGGATCGCTGTTAAATGGGAACTAATTTGGTTCCTCATGAAACAATGAAAATAAACAAAACAAGTTCAAATGGTCAACACCATTGAAAAAGAATGAACTAAAGACTAAGGTAATATTTATTCTTGTGTTTTAAATTAATTATAAATTTAACATGAAAATACCCTCTTTCTTGGTTCCACTATTCTTTGTTAATTTTATTTGGATTTAAGTTGTTGGTCATGATGTTTATTTTTATTTACATTACTAATTATTCATTGAAGTTAACAAAATTTAAGTTAGAAAATTTCCCAATAAGCTCTTTCATTGCATTCAAAACCATCATCTGGTATCAAAGTGATCACATTTAAATTTATAATTACTTATTAACTACTGATAATTTACATATTGAAAAGTTATTTTTTATTTCATCAAATTATATATTATAATATAATTGATAATATATCTTCTTACCCTCTTAATTTCTTATACATATAACCCAAATTTAGTTAAAAATAAACAAATAAAAAATGATGAACCATCCCAAGGTGGAATATAATTTTCAAGGTTACAGAGAATGTAACATGCTAAGATGTCTCATAACCCTAAACAATGCAGTATTCATGTGTTAAACAAACAAAGATTAATTAATTAAATCACACACAATATAATTAAGTTACACATAGTGTAATTAATACAAATGTGATTTAATCAATACACTCAATATGTAATTGATTTACACACAGTGTAATTAATTCACATGCTATATAATTAATTCACATATAGTGTAATTAATTCATATGAAGTGTAATTAATTCACACATGGGATAATTAATTCACACATGAGGTAATTAATACATTCATGTTGTCATTAACACACACACAGTTTAATTAATTCACATGATATTAATTAATTCACATGACATGTAATTAATTCAGATATAGTTTAATTAAATCTTTTGGACATAATTAATTCATAATAGTTTACATGGAATACACAGTAAGCTAGGATATACACTGGTTAAATTAATTTATGTGAAATAAGATAGATTAATTACACCATTAAACCTAATTAAAATTTGTCTTTGTATCATTTATTAAAAGTTTTCTCCATGTGATAGGTTTCATATGATTTTAAATAATTAATTAATTTCCAGATAAAATTCATTACTATAAGTCATTTATGGTTGTTATATATGGTATACTTCATGTTGATTAAATCATTATATGAATTATAATTTTCCTAGGTCATATATGCTATTTATTTACAATAAATTCCAATAAATTACATCACATTCCGTATACAAGATGTGTCATTTGAGTGTATTGTTTATAGAAAAATCCATACTGGGTAGTTCAGATAGGTACATGTCATGTTACATCCAAGTGTATGTGATGCACTTAATTAATTTTAAATAAAAATAATTTATTAAATTTATTTAAATTTTTAGTGGATGGGTATATCCAAGAAATATTAGATAGATATTTGGATAAAATGTTTTAGTTTATTAATCAGATAATTAATCAGATTAATGTGTGTGAATTTTATTTTAATGAAGAATGAATTGACATGATTATTAGCTAGTTATTTGAAATTCATAGTCTTAGCATGTATGTGACTGATCATGAGCTTATACCAGACCTATGCATGTGTTGGTCCTATTTAATTTAATATTAATTACACATGTTTTGTAATTATTTATTTTTAAATTAAATTTTATGGCCTTCCTATCATATGTACCTCCATTATATTAGGGAATATGTTACCACCGTTTCCTTTATCTAAAATTTCTTTAGGTTCCCAATACCTACATGTGATGTGAGGAAATATGAAAGGATTGAGCTCCCAGGTGCATGGATATTGTTCATGATAGAGTCACAGTACCAAAGATAAACTTAACTAGGGGATACATAGGAGGATAAGTGGAATACTAAAACTCACGATCAGAATGTAATTGGGATATTTTCCCCTAGGGTCATAGGTTGATTTATTTTCTACCTAATAAATCAACCATGAGATATTCACATGATCAAGTCATTTTTTTATTTCTATCCTATTTATGGTTTATTTTATGGATGTTAGACTATGATCCCATATAAATAAATGAATGAACATGAAATTATGGAATTTAAAATAAATGTTTTATACATAATATTTTATCAAAACATAATTAATCACATAATTAAAATCAACTCAATATCAATAATACATGTATAAGAATAATAAAATAATGAAAATTATTAATAATAAGTAAAACGCGTCAATCAAATATTAAGTTATACTAATCCTTCTGTCATATGAATTTAGGTTCACCCATAGTTAAAGTGTTAGTTTGGACTTCATTAAGGGAATTATTTATTATTTGGAATTCTTAACAAATACAGTGGATTGAATTAACTGAATATATATTGGTTTTTCTATCCAATACAAATTTAATGTTGAGTGTTATGAAAATTTATGTCAGGATTTATAGATTATGGAGTTCACTAAATGAATCAAGGAGCTACCCGTTTATAGTTATAAATACCACCCACATAAATAATTTATCATAATTTTCATGGACTCTATTTATATTATAATAAGGGAAATATGAATCCTTTATAATATAATGTCTATGCAATATGACATTCCAATACAATGGTAAGGTATATTAGGTTTGGAAAAATAGCGGGAGACTTGATAAAATACTTTGCTTCATCTCACATATTTTAGTAATCAATAAATGTACTAAAAATCTAATTTAATTATTATAGATAATTCCAAGAGAAACCAAAAAATATTATAATCATTCCTCAACACTAGTAATTTCATTATTGGCACAAATTTGGAGAGTAGAATATATGTTTATACAATTCTTTATTATTGGATAATTTATATCATATGTTAGAATACCTATACCTATTAAACTTTTAAAACTAATTAGAAAAGGATAATTGGATGCCTCTTATTGATATATATAGGATGATTCTTTTGTACATTGTGTTATGTTATCAGCTATGTATGAAGAGTTTGTGATAAAACACAAGTACATGAAATTTTATGCAATGATATCTTATCTTTTATCTCCTGAGAAGGAGAATTAGAGGTGAGATATAAATGATATTATATTACACTATTTAAACTATAAATTAGATCATGGATACTTAGATCATAATCAAGTATTAAATATTTTAAGTACATTGATTAATCAGATAAATCTAGATTTCTATTTTCATATGATATTTTCCATGAATGACTCGTTATCATCCTTTCCACCAAGGTTTTTCTTATTCCTAAAAGCCCAAATGAACTATATGAATAAATAACTGATAAATATTTGTATATAATTTTCTAAAAAGAAATATATTTGTGAGAAATTGGTTCATCACCCCTTAAAGTGGAAAAAATGAATGAAAAGGTAGAAAATTCAATCAAACTTTACAACCACTAATGTTTTAAAACATCTTTCAAGGAGACAAATGATTTAGAGGAAGTTTAATGAACATGATACTATTCAATCCTCATTTGGTAAGAAATGGTTCTTATAAGGATTATAATAGATTAAAATAGATTTAATCATAAACTTATATTTTGGAAAATGCATTATTATGTGCAAATTTTCCATTGTAATTATTGTAATTTAAATACAATATGTTTTAAATATATGTATATTCTTATTTTTATATTTAAAAAAGTTTGGAAATATTATAATAAGTAAGGTGAATTTTCTCAGATGTGAAGAATGGGCGATTATTATATCTGTAGTGAGAGGATATAATTTTTTGTTTCTAGAATGGATTGATTTGAGTTTTTAATAAGTGATATTAAAAACATTTATCTCATTATTTATCTAAATAGAATGAGACATTATTTTATATTTAGAATAAATACTATTGTGGTACTTCATACTAAACTGATTTAAAAAATCTTTATTCATAGATATCCATTACAACAAATGATGAATATTAAATATAAGCCTTTTACCTAGTTATGGAAATATAATTATTTGTAATATAAATTAAAATTAGTGGAATTTTTACTCCCTAAAAAGTTTTTAGTCTATTATGATCTAAGATACTAGATATACTAACAAACTACTTATCATGTTTTAGATAAAAAAATTAAAAATAATGGCATGCCACAACACATTTAGAGTTATTCCAGCAAGTCCATGTGAACTATTATAAAGCTAGTGGTAAATTTATATACATCAATGAGATTCCCTTAAGAAATTTTAGAAACGACCAATGAAGTAAATGAGAACACTAAGTAAAGATAGAGTACTCTCTGAGTTGGAATGTCATAGAACATATTAACTATGTAATCATTTATTATTTACATATAGAGTTAAGGTAATTCCAAACTCTATTTTCCATATATAAATAAATATATTGACTTTATTTAAAGGAAGATCAATGATGAGTCTTATATGTTTTGAAAATATTTCATATTTCTTCTAAGGAATTTTTCATAAATAGTAGTGAAACAAATTACAATACAAAAACTATATTGACTAAGGGAAATCTTATCAATTATGATATGTCGATTGTCTATTAGGTCACAATGTCAAGTGTTAATTGAGAA
This sequence comes from Viscum album, assembly GCA_963277665.1. Taxonomy (NCBI): domain Eukaryota; kingdom Viridiplantae; phylum Streptophyta; class Magnoliopsida; order Santalales; family Viscaceae; genus Viscum; species Viscum album. The sequence goes on from OY728126.1 coordinate 282,816,058, forward strand.
CTATTTGTTAAAATATGGTTCTAGATACAAACAGACATCAAATACTTAGTACATCACAGTTGATAATCCTATATCTACAAGGTTATTAACATATATTCAGGACTAACTATATTACTATTATGAAAACCTATTTATTTTGAGATAGTTTTAACAAAATTAACTTCAATTATGTTATGTATCTGGATTCAAATGATTTGTTATAGGAACACAATACTACTCTAAGCTCAATGAGAGGAGTTATTCCAAAGACATATACTACATATGAAATAAAAACCAATGGATTAGTTTATATTCAGTATAGTGGGTGATATATATATTACAATTTTAGAATAATAACTTCTATAAGGAAGCAGTAAATGGAAAGATGATAAGATTGGCATGTATTTTTGAATTTAGTAATGGATTCCATATACAAAATTTTTAGTGATCCATATTATTGATGTTTATAATACTTGATAGTATTGGTGAGTATTCAAGAGAACCAATATATGGATGGTATAATGTGGTACCAATAAAGAATAATTTTTTATTGAAAGTTTTATAGACTTTTTAGACATGGTCTATAAAAATAACTATTCACCAATCATCACTTTAAAATCATATGAATTATTCTTTTCAATGCATTTTTCTATGATAATTATATTAGTCCATTGATTTTCAAGGCCACCCCTAGTTGGAATCCTTATGAAATATTTTTATATGATGTGACCAATAAGAGACCATGCATAAAGTGTCTATATAGAATAACTAGAAATGTTTGGTTATGTCAATAAATTCTAATAATATATACATATTATATAAATTCATTTATGTATAAAACTTCTATAGTAATCAATGAATACTTTTTTTGAAATGAATTCATGCTATATACTTATAAAAAGTTAGCATAAGCACTATAACAGCTCATAGAGACCCTTATAATTTTCAAGTTTATTTTGTTAAAGAGTTTACCTTAATAGATTACATAATTACTATGCCTTCTCTGGTTGATTTATCTAATCAGATTGATGCATCGCAACACGCTAATTTCCACCATGAAATTTAGAAGCTCTTATAGTATTCTAATGTTTCTGGGAAATGGGGGAATGTCTCTGATGATGAAAGGGGAAACAATAGAACCCCTAATCTAGGAAACAGTCGACCTATCTCTTTCAAAGATGTTGTATTAAGTGATGAGGCAAGGATGACTGGTGGTGAGGATTTTACCTTTATTCCCCCAAAGAGGAGACCTCACAAGGTTTTTTCCCATCTTACTAAGAGTGAGTCTACTAGATCATCTTTCAAAGGTGTAAAAAAGATGGATAAAAATATTCTTAAGATGTTAAAATGGGAGAAGTATCAATTTGAGTGGGAGTATTCTGGTAACTTTGATTATGAGAATGATATGTCATATTATAATTATTAGCCTTTTGATTGAGGGAAAACCTGTTGGTTTAAACCCTTTCACCACTTTTATGTTCTTCTTTTTAATAATAAATAGTCAGAAGCTTTTATTCTGGCTGGCTCCCCTTAAAAAAAGGATTTTATGTATTTTTAGTTTGTGTTGAAAAAAGAATGAATTTCTCACATAATGAATTAAAGTAGCAACCAAGTTCTAGGGAAAAATATCTATAGATATATATCCATGGGTTTTATAAATCTATTTATATATATATATATATTCCAAGTATTAAACATAATAGTTATATCAATTCAATAATAAATCTTTCTTTGCATACAATATTTACAGTGAAACATATATGCGAATAGGAAGAGATTATTGAATCTCACAAGCTAAAGTTATAAGAATCTATCTAATATGCCATTATATGCACTAATATTTGATATTAAAAATTCATGATTCATAATAGGTGAATATAAAACTTAATTAAGGATAATTACACCAAATATCAATTTAAACTATCTGATAGTATTTAGAAATATAGAAATTGATGAGTTTCTAGTGTCTGGAGATATAAGAATACTTGTGATCAAGGAAATTGAGCACTAGTCCTTTTTAGATATATTCGATCTAGTATCATATTGAGGATATGGTAAATCCAAGACAGAGTTATTACAACTAGTGGTTACCATATTTATAATATTTGAGTACATTTTGGATTTATATATAGGTTAAGAAGTAGTTTTAATAGTTTCCCATTCCAATATTTGATTATAATGATAATAATAATATTACCATTATTATGAAAAAATATGAATATGGAACTAGTCAAAAATTTATGTTTCTATAAAATGAATAAAAGGTGGATACTCTGGGATATCACTTCTTGAGGGATTTTCTCAAGAAAATTAAATCACAATAAACATATTGGACATAGAGGCATATAAGAAAAATAAAACTATCCAAGGAAATATTTTTTAGGCTTATAAGTTATATCCATACTCAACAAAACCATGTATATAAAGTGTGATATAGAGGAATAAAACTCAATAGCAGTTGGATCTAGATAAAGTGGATGTTTGTTGAATTTGGCTCCATAAAACCAATTATCTTCTTCTTTATGTTAATTTTATATTCACCAATTTTAATATTTATAAAAACATTATAAAAAATTGATTTTTCTTATTTATGTATTTAATATGATATTTTATGAGAGTATTTGTCCCATTGAAAAGGTTATACTAGTTCAACGCTATAATGAGAACCTTGAATTGCAATGCCAATATTGTTAAATATTTTTCTACAGTTGAATAAAATTATATGACTATACATTTAGTTTATTGAATGTTATGTGTGCGTACTCGTAAGCAGATGAGACTTCATCTCATGAAATTATAACTTTGTAATCTCTAAGAGAGGAGGTTATGCAAACTATTCTTCCAGTATAAATTCAACATGTTTACGTGTCAATAATTATTCTTATCTGTGAGTGTTTATAATGGTCCTTAAAAATTAAGATTACAATTAATTAATATCATGACTCCTATACATAGATATATTTCTATAAACCATGACAAGACAATTCATAGAGAAGTTGGGAAGATTGGGTGTATCATGAATGATATTTTATTAATGAAAAAGTGAGGAAGGTTTTGTCCCTTAGATCTTTGTAAAAGTTTTCATCTCAAGTCCTTTGATTGGGATTTAAATATCTAATAAATTAAATGGACATGGTGTTAAAATAATCCTTTCAATAGAGTAAAATAAAGGTAAATTGAGTACATTGGTTGATGACATGAAGTATGCGACCTGTTTAAATAGTGATATGGAGAAAAGGAGATTATATTACATAGCGATCCTTCATATGTGGCTGTAAACATTGTCGCATTAACTGAGTCTATTTGGATGCCTTTACCCATTAATAAAAAAATAATATTTTACTTTAGTCAAGCCTACCAAATTCAAATCTAAAATATTCCTTGAGGGTCACACTATAGATACTTAGGATTAACATACATGGATATTACATCACTTTAGATGAATATTCAGAACATTATAAAAATAAATTCCTGAGGACTATAATAGTTTAGCGCATTTGGAAATTTTGAACACATTCTTATAATTTGGTGAATGATCTAAATATTTCCTATAATGATCTCCCCCTTTATTACTCATACTTAAAAACCTTTCTTCATAACCCATGGAATGGAAAAAAAATAAATCAGTGACTGTAGATAATCAGTAAGGGTAAATGAAGAATATTCGTAATCATAATATGATAATAAGGGTAAGAGAAAATGATAATAACATTTGAAGTTAATACACTACATATCAAATATCATACACGTGAGTTACTACATAAAGATCGGAAGTTCAAAAGACCTGAATTATAAGGGTGATAAATCATTATAAATCAATCCTGAACCATAAGGTCATGTCATATATGTGTGGAACCATCACAAATATAGAGAAAAATGTAATGTGTCAAGGTTAAATACCAATACCATCAATATAGTAGATTAGGACACATTAGTTTCCCATAGTGGATCGGTATGCACTCATTTCCCATTGTGGATCTAGACACACCTATTTCCCATTATGGATATGGATAAACGTTTTCCCATTATGGATTATGACACACCTATTTACCATTGTGGATTAGGACACACCACTTATTTCCCATTGTGGATCAAGCCCATTGAATTGTTTCCCACCATTATCTCATGAGATATAAATCCTTACCCAATGCATTGGAGGGAGATATAGGTCCTACCCATAACATAACATAATTAAACATAAATGTCATAGAATATCATAACAAATCATCATATCATAACCCTTAAAATTAAATGGGTATCATAAAAATTTAATTATATTATAACCTATAGAAAATAAACAGGTTTCAAAATTATTTCATCAAAGAATGACCCATGAAGGATGTGTGTTTCATAAGCATTTTATCATGGTATAACCCATGGAAGAGAAATGGGTTTCATTAATGAATTGAAATCTTAAAAATAAATGATTCATATAAATAATGATAATGGTGTTATTATATCATATCTTTAGTAAATCATAAACTATATCAAAGGATGTCATATTAGTTGGAGAAGGATTTTGAAAGATCACTTAAAAAATTTCTTAAGAAAAAAAATCCTTCTTTAAAAATACCTTTTAAAGACATGAAATATTTTAAAAATCCATTTATTTGAAAACCACTTTGAAAAAAATATAATGGAATATTTTTAAAACACCTAAATCATTTCTTTAGGAAAAAATCCTTTCTTCTTTGATTTTTTTTAAAACATAGAACCTTTGGAAAAAGTTTTCTTTGAAAACCATTTAAAAAATGATGAATTTCAAGAATGTTAGAAAAAAAATTTCTTAAAAAAAGGAATCTTGTAAACTGTCAAAGGAAGCTTCAAATAAATTATTTTCATGAAGGTGGATTAATCCATACATGCCGAATATTCCTTTTTCACTGTACAAATTTTAGAAAAGTGCCTCGATATGAAAATGACAAGAATTTTAATTTTTAAATTTTTTAAAAAGGTAAAACATGGTTAAAAAATTATTTTAAATGTCATAGGATAATATCATAACATTTTTGAAAACATTTTTAGGAAACCTGGTTTTGAAAGAACATAGATTTGTGACCGAAGAGACAGATAAAGACATATTTTCTTAAAAACACTTTCTTAATTATTTTAAGTACCAAAGAGTATAAAAATGGTAACATTACATTAATATATCATGAGTGAATAGAGGAAAATAAAATTCATGATATTTATTAAGATATGTATCATAATATTTCATCAATGGAAGCATAATCATAAACAATCCTGATAAATGATAAGATTTTAGCAATAAACTCTTACCACTTTGGTAACTTTGAATAATAATACCCATTAATGTAACAAATTAAATGAATAATAAAAAATAATGAAAAGAAGAATATTTCTGATATAACATTTAAATGGGTAGTATATACACCCCATATAAAAATATCGGTGCATAACATGACATGTATCTCAAATAAGGCAAATTGAGGCACAAATTACTTTACCGATTTGGTAACTTTTGAACCATAAACCCCATGAAATAATGGTCATAAAATGGATATGTAAATACCCATAAATTTATTTTTAATAAACATATAATGCATTCATTGGAAGTATATATACCATACAAAAGAAATGAGTGCTGAATAAGGCATAAGTCATAGAGAAATAAAAGTGAGATGAGAAAACCATTACCTTAAGTATTGACTTTATTTGTACATGTTAAAACCTCATGTATAATAAATATAAATTTTTTATAAATATCACATAGTAAAATATTCTTATATATCATACCATATATGTTTTTATTATGAATTTATATTACCATTTTATTAACAATTTCATGTAAATGTTATGTTTTGGGTAATAAATGCTTTGCTTTTTGTATATGCTATGACTTGTTATTATTTATCCACTTATTTAGATCATTGTTTACTTATTTAAAGAATTTAAAAAATGTTATAAATATCATATATATTCATTATATAATTATTTATAATAAACTATAAAAGATATAAATGGAATAGACTATTCATGGAGACGGTAGGCCATACGTATGCGTGAATGTTGTTTCTATTTTCTTATTGTATTGAAAAAAAGAAAGTAAATCAAAAATATTTATTTAAATATATTATAATTAAATTATAATTATTATGTCATATATATCATAAAAATTTAATAAACCCATCCTTAATACATTTCTTGTAAACTTTGAATGAATCACATCACTTTGAGGAGGCAGTAGTCCGTACGTCCACAAATGAAGTTATTATATTTACATAGAATGGAAAAAAAGAAGGAATGTGTTATATAATAATTAAATAAGAATAAATAAATCATAAATATCATATAAAAAAATTACATAATTATTACCAACCTTGAAAGGTGGAAATGGAAGAATGAATGAAATCGGTTCGTGAGATAGTAATCTGCCGTACACATGAATGATGATTGCATATACAATTTAATGGAAGAGTGTATAATTGTAGGTAGAAAAATTAAAATAAAAAAATATCTATATATTTAGGATACTTAGGTTATTATATAATCATTTAATAAGAATAATTTTAGTGGTTTGAGAAGTAAATAAAACAAAAGTGATTGTTGAAGAATGTTACCTCTTTTTCGGGTAACTCCTTTTGGTTTTCACCAAAGGAATTCCTTTGATTTATTTCTAAAAAAAAGTGTGGCTTATTGGATGAGATTAGGAATTTTTGGATCTTTTTTAGGGTTTTTATGATCCAAGGGTCTTCATACATGTGATGATGTGGGGAGGGTGAGTGCCTTTTTATAGTGGATGAGGAGTGACATTCTTGTAAATTTAAAAAGATAAACACTATTGGGAGGTCTCCATTACCTAATGTGCTTTTGAAATGAAAAATAATTAATTAAATGGTATTTATGGTCTATAAAAACGCACAAAACAAAAAAATAAAGGCATTTTTATCATTTGTTTCTTAGTCTTTAAGTTTTCTTATTTTTTTTCATTTTCGTTTTTCATTTAGGTAGCTATTTTTCTAACCAATATAATTAATCCATTAATACTAAATTAAAGTTATACATAATAGAAAATTTAGAACCAATAATTATAAAATATTATATATAATTTTTTTGATAAAAATTCCATATTTTTTTGAAATTAATTTTAACAGAAACAAATGTAATGTGAAAAATACTAATTTAACCTTAACTATGCTAACAATGTTTTTACTATTTATGGGTCAATTTTTTCATTTTAAAAGATAAATTAGACCATTAATTAAACATATTTTATATTTATTAACAATTAAAAATAACTTTTCCAAAGATAATCTCTTTATAAATTTTAATTTTTTAATAAAATATCATTTATTTTATTTAATTATTAACTAAATAATCCAAGCGTCAGTTTTTCTTAAGAATTTAATATAATTATATCACTTATAAAAATTAAATATAAATTATTATGATAGAAAAAATAATTTATCTTAAAAAATAATAATCATAACCATAACTATGTATCTTATTCCCTAATCGAAATCTTTATAAGTGTTAAAGGTAAGGAAGGTTCTTTCTTTTGTCCTTTTCGTTACTTAACTTATTATATTGGTCAATTTCCTAGAATATTATCCTAATAACACATAAAAATAGATCCTAAGGTGATGAGGGTTAAATTACTCCCATAAAATGGGTGTTTTAAAATTTTTGGATCATTTATACACCTTATATTCTACGTTTAATCATTAAGTAAGCTTGTTCTTACCTTAATCATTGTAATTAATTTTATCTTTTTTCACTAATCATTTCAGTCAAAAAATTAAGTTAATATTTTCAGAACAAAAATTTCATAATTTATTCCATATAAAATATACATTTTTCAAAATTTAATTTATATAATTGGCTAAAATTAATTTAAAATTAGTCCTATATTCGCTGTAAGACAGTAGGTTTTTACGTAGAAAAGTTCAAAAATTTGAAATGTATTTATATAAAATTTCAATGTGAAATTGAATCCATTGACCTAAATTAGATTGATTTATTTATAACTGAAATAATTATTCTTTAAAACCAATTCAAAATATAATTTTACTATATAAAAAAATTATATAAAAAAGTATTTTTCAATTAAAATTTAGTATTTTTCACTATTCATCAAAAAAAAAAATATTTCTGAAAAATCCAAAAAAATCGCCATAAGATAATTTTGACTTTATGAATTAAAAAATTAATTTTATTTTATATAATTAAATTTCTAAAACCTTCTAAAATTAATTTTTTCATTGTTCACAGAAGGACATAAATAGTAGTCTTTTTGGGAAAATAGTATTTCTCAAAACATATAAAATTTACCAAAAATTATATATTTCATTTTCATAATTTTTTATTTATATTAAAAAATTTTGAATAATATTCTAAAGGTAGTTATTAATATTAATATTAATAACTTTAAAGGCTATATTATAATAGGCTTGTTTAAATAATTATAGTAACAAAACACTATTTTGTAGAAACTCAATGTTTTGTGTAAAGAAGGCTAAGCCAATGTTTATTATAGATAAAGATTAAATTAGTGTATTTTTAAATGAAATAAATGAAATAAATTTAATTTTTTAAAATAAATAATTCATAAAAACTCAGGGTGTTACATTCTACTCCCCTTAAAATGAATTTCACCCTCAAAATTCATCCGGGTTATCAAAGATTTAATACTTGAAGGTTTCTTTTATAGAAAAACATATCATAAAAATGAATACTAAAACTTCCTTAAAGAAATAAATATTGGAAACATAATAACCTCCTAGAGGAAAACATAACTAGGTTTCCACATAGGATAAAATAAGTGGTAAGTGAAAACATAGACATGGAAGAGAAATACAACTATCAAGTTTTGATGGAGAGTGAGAGAACATGGTGAGGATGAAGTTAACTATCACAGATACAAACCCCAAATAGGATTGAAAAAGTCTATGATATCACAAAAAATTATGATAATATGACATAATTTTATTTCAAGACCATTTTTCCTAAAGTGGAATAATTTTCAAGAAAAGATATACTTACATGATTTCAGGACAACCACACCCTTTATTGCACCTTGATTAATTTTTTTTGAAGAAGGTGACATGGATTGGTTTCCCAATCCATGTTGGAAGGAATTTATTAAATGAAAAGTTTACAATGAGGTATCGAGGTGTAATGACCTTACACCATCTGAAGACAAGAAAACAACCAAACAAAATTCCATCTTTAAAGAACCTGGTATACAACGTCAGAAGGCTCTAGGAAATTAAAACTGCAGATTCAGCCAGCAGCTTTCAGGTGCATGAAAGCACAGAGGTTCCAGATCAGCAATATCAGAGAGGGAGCAGAGATAAAAGCAGTATGTTGTGGCAGAGAAGCAGACCAGTCCAAGTAGCCAAAGTGTATCATCGTGCCAAATTGCAGCAAAGCTTCATCTAATAGGAAAAAAAGATATAACAGTAAGAGCAAGCTGAAAAGATCCATTAAAACTGACCCATCATCAAGTCCTCTAGCAACCAATATCAGTTTCAGATCATCATTGTAAAAGAGAAAAGCAGAGAGAAAGTAACACTTAGACCGGGGAATGAGCATGAGCAAACCTCCTTGCGAAATCAGCAATAAATCACAATAAGAAAGACTGATAAACAGAAAGTAATCAGATAAATCCTATAATATAGGAATCAGAACACCATTCAAGAGGCATTAAGGAGTTTTTTGAAACTCCTTCCTAATCCTATCATTAAAAATGTCTTGATTGATAGATAAATAGGTGTTCCTTGAAATCTCCTCTTTTCTAAATGATTTATATAAAATTTCATCTCTAATTTTCTCTGAAGAATCAATGTCTTCACAATCATGCACATTCTGCTTATCTACTCCTTCCTCATGTTGCTTTCCCTCAAATTGTTGAGATGTTTCCAGAGTATAAACTTCCCTTATTGAAGTATCCAATGATCGTGTGACTATATTTCTTTCCAATTGCGAGTAATCATGACGTTTCCTCATTTTTTTGGATTAGGGGTGATAAATCCATCAACATCCACTATTGGTTTTTTCCTTTTCTTTATCTAGTTCTCAAATACTCTTCCTCCATATGTGCAGATTTATCTTCTTCTTCCTTAGAAGTGTCACTACTTTCAGATCTATCACATTCCTCGTTATCAACGTTCTTAAGAGAATCATCATGCTTTTTCTCTCTTGGCATATCCACAAGAGGAGGTTTTGGACTATGGGGCATATTAATAGTCATTGTAGTAGGCTATTTAACTTGTATAGGTGGAACATAAGCCCCTTGATTAACTGTCTTCAAAGCATCAACTTGTCTGATGCTATCTATATCATCTTTGTAGGTAGATGGAGATGTAGTGGCATCTAGTACAACATTTACAAAATCAGATATTTGATTTTCCTCAACATGTTTATTATTAAAATCAATATTTGAAATAGGATCTAAACCATTATTAAAGAATTCTAAAGGGATAGCTTTGTCATTTTGGTTTTATTTTCCTTTTTCAATCCAAACATTTTTCTAATTTTTAGGTTTAATGGAGTCCTTTCCACAATTGTTCAAGGAGTGACCAAGCCTAAAATAGTTCTGACAGTAATCGGGAAATCATTCATAAATAACCTCCTGAGAAAAACCAAAATTCCCACTTTGTATCCAGATTTGATTTGGAAAATGCTGGGAAACATCTAATTTACCATAAAATATTTTTGAAAACATGTATGGTTTCTTATTCCAAATATTATTGGATATATTCCTTAAATCCAAAAAGTTGTAAACTTCATCCATGATAACATGTAGCACTTTAAAAAAAAAAATCCTTAATCAGTTCCAAGGAAATCTGTACCATCTAATTTACTTTATTTACATAAATAATCTCTTTATCAAGATAAACACAATTTTCTCAACATCAGGAATACATTATGGGCTACCTTCCCTTAAACAAAACATTAAATTTCTGTTAAATCACTTTTATAAGTCTTCAGTACCATTCAACATATCCCTTTCAATCCTCAATGAAATACTTATACTGAAAATACTTATATATTTCATGACACATATAACATAATATTTAAACTCAATACATATTAACTTCATTTATCCAACCTTATTCTTAAAACATTACTTAGGCCTTGTCATCTTATTTCTTAATACCCCTTTCATTGAATATAAAATATGAATCTTGTCTTAGGGTTCCTCAACATCAATTTAATCATGATTCTTACGTTTAATGTAAGAAATACTATTATAACATCCCATACCTCTCACATGTAATTTTTGGTCCCTTTATCTTCAACAGTATAACCAATACTCACAAAACCTTCTTGATTTTCATTATGAGATTTCCATTTAGGAAATTGATTTTCATAATTCCCATACTTTCCATATCTGAAACATTAAACATTAACCAAGTTCCTTCTAGTTCCCTCCACTGACTAAAACTAGAAATCATAGTGTGACAAAAAATTATCACATTTTAAAACAACCTAATCATGAAAAATTACTTATAGGTTGCCTAAATCCTGACACTTACTTTTAAATAAATGAAACCTTAGGCTTATACTTATATAAATACCTAGACATATCCATAGAAATATGCATAGGGATCTCACTAAAGTTTTCTCATCCCAGTTTCCCAAGGTTGACTAAAGCTTTACTTTGATACCAACAATAGTGACCCAGGATTAACATATATGGACACTACATCACTGTAGATGAATATTCATAAAATTACAAAAATTATTACCATAGGTCTACAATGGTTTAGTGTTTTTGAAAACATGGAACACATTATTCTAATTTGGTGAAAGATCTTCAACATCACCCATAAAGATCTTCCCCTTTATTATTCCTACTTAAAAAACTTTCTTCATAACCTAGAGAAATGAAACATAATAATGCAATGATCTCAAATGATCAATAAGGGTAAATGAAGGAGATTCACAATCATAACATGAGAATAAGGGTAAGAGAACATGATAATAACATTTAAAGGTCATACCCTACATATCAAAGATTATATACATGAGTCACGACATAAATATTGTAAGTTCATAAGACATGAATAATAAGGGTGATAAATCATCATAAATCAATAATAAACCATAAAATCATGTCATATAAGTGATGGAGCATCATAAATATAGAAAACCATTTCATGTGTCAAGTTTAACTACCAAGACTGTCAACACAGTTGATCAGAACACTCCTGTTTCCCATAGTGTATCAGGATTCACTTACTTCACATTGTGGATTATGACACATATATTTCCCATTGTGGATTAGGACACACCTATTTCCCACTATGGACCTGGAAACAACTATTTCTCATTATGGATCAGGACACACCTATTTCTCATTGTTGATCAAGCCCATTGACTTGTTTCCCACCATTATATCATGAGATATAAATCTTTACCCAATGCATTGGAGGGATATATAGGTCCCACCCATCACATAATAAAATCATACATATATGTGCTAGAAGATCATAACCATTCATCATATCATAACACATTAAATGAAATGTGTATTATAAACATTTCTTTATAACATAATCTATGAAAAAGATATAGGTTTCAAAATCATTTCATCATAGAATTACCCATTAAGAAGGCGTGTTTTATAATTGAATTATCATGGTATAACCCATGGAATAGAAATAATTTTCATTAAAAATTTGAAATCTTAAAAATAAACTATTCAGATAAATAATGAGAATGGTGTCCTTAGATCATATCCCTAATAAATCATAAACTATATCAAAGGATATCATCTTAGGTAGAGAAGGATTTTGAATGATCACTTAAAAAATTTCCTAAGGAAAATAATCCTTCTTCGAAAATCACTTTTAAAAACATGAAATATTTTCAAAATATATTTCTTTAAAAACCACTTTTAAATACTCATAATGGATTATTTTAAGAACCACTAAATAATTTCTTGAGGAAAATATCCTTTCTTCTTTGAAAAATTCTTTTTAAAACATAAAAAACTTTGAAAACTATTTTCTTTGAAAACCAATTTAAAATTAATTAATTTCCATAATATTAGGAAAAAAAATTATTAAAAAACTTAATCTTGTAAAATTTTAAAGGATGCTTCAAATAAATGATAGTTATGATGGCAGATAAATCCGTATATGCTGAACATTCCTTTTTTGCCTTTAAAAGTTTAAAAAAGTGACTAAATCAGAAAACAACAAGAAGATTACTTTTTAAAAAACCCTTTTGTTTAAAAGGTAAAAAATGGGTAAAAATTTCTTTTAAAGATCATCATATAATATTAGAACATTTTTGAGAACATTTTTAGACAACATGGTTTTGAAAGAACATAGATTTGCAACCGAAGAGAGAGATGAAGACAGATTGTCTTAATAACACTTTTTTAATTATCTTAAGTACCAAATTGTGAAAAACTAGTACCATTACATGAAGATATGATGAATAAATAGGGTATAATAAAATTCATGATATTTCTTGAGATACGTATCAAAATACTTCATCAATGGAAGCATAATCATAAACAATTTTGAAAAACAATGAGATTATAGCAACAAACTGTTACCACTTTGGTAACTTTTAATCATAATCCACATGAAAGAAAAACATTAAAAAAGCTTAAAATTTCATGAAAATAATTATATTCATGATATAACATGTCAAAAAGAACTATATACACCCCATAGAAACATCTTAGTGAATAACATGGCATGTATTTCAAAGAAGGAAAATTGAGACAAAAATTACTTTACAGATTTGGTAAATTTTGAACCATAAATCCCATGAAAGAGTGATCATAAAATGGATATTTAAATACCCATAAATTTATGTATAATAATCATATAATACATTCATGGTAATTATATACACCACACAAAGTAATGAGTGGTGAATAAGGTATAAGTCATGGAGAAATAAAAGTGAGACGAGAAAACCCTTAACTTAAGTCTTGACTTTATTTGTACACATTCAAACCTCCTATATAATAATTATAAGTTTATTATACATATACCATATAAAAATATTTTTATATATCATACCATATATTATTTTATTATAATATTATATTTCCCATTTATAAACAATTCCATCTTAAAGTTATGTTTCGGGTAATAACCACTTTGTTTTTCATATATGTTTTGACTTGTTATTATTTATCCACTTACTTAGATCATGATTTAATTTTTTAAATAGTGTAAAACATGATATAAATATTATATATATTCATTATATTATTATTTATAATAATTTACAAAAATATAAATGTAATAAACCGTTTACGGAGACGATAGGCTGTACGTACGCATGAATGTTGTTTCCATTTTCATATCGTATTGAAAGAAAGAAAGTAAATGAAATATATATATGTTTGGAAAAAATCCATCAATGTGTCCTTTAGGCATGTTTTGGGCATGATTTTGTTTGTTGAGAAAGCCAAATGACCATGAATTAGTATGGTTGGTGTTTTCCAGTGACTAGTTTTTAAGGCAGTATAGTTTCTCAGTGTTTTCCCAATTTTGGGCCTCAAAATCAGGAATTTGTGTTTGGAAAAGTAAGGTTTTCGTTATAAGACTAAATGGTGTGAATAATGACAAAGGAAATTAGAAAAATAAGAGATACTCATTCCTAAGAACATAGACCACATACCATGTTTTTGAATGGTTTGCAACCACGTACTAGGCAGTGGGAAACGATACATGGTAGTAGTTCGTGGTACCGAAAATGGTTTGTGGTGATGATTTATAGTGAAGGGAATGTGGTATGTAGAAGGAATGATGGTTCATGGGATGGAAAAAGATAATGGAACCTCATAGGAGCAAAGGAAGTATGCGGACCGCAATGTAAAAATGGTTCATGGAATGGGTGTTATTCGCAGTGAGAGAAGTGGTATGTAGAGAAAGGTGTATCGAATCAAGATTTGGTAAATATTGAGTTTGTGATTTTTGTGGATATCTTTACCTATATAATGAGCATTAATAAAACAATTAAAGGGAGAGAATATATCATTACATAACATCTCCTTGATCCAGGAATTTGGTAAAGTCCAAAAGTGGTTTTTGAAGAGGATTTTGCGAAGGAGAAGTGGTTCACGTTGAAGCAATTCCACTAAAGTTTTTTATGGGAAAATATATCCTGAAACAGATGTGGTATGCACTAGAAGAAGTCCAAGGTATGTGGAGGAAGAAGGCATGACATGTAGGGGAGTATACGAAGGAGAAATGGTTCGTGAGGATGATTCTGTGAATGGAAGTGTTTCGCATGGAAGGAATTCCACCGAATGTTTTTGTGGGGAACTATAGCCCACAAATAAAGAAGATATCATTGGAGAAGAAGCTATATATAGGAGGAAATCTGCAGGTAGTTCACCGAATCAGGTAGTTTTCTGAATTAGTTTGTAGAGGAGGTTCACAGACTCGGTATGAGGAGGCAACACACAATAGTGTAGGCATAGGTAGTCCACGGAGGAGAAAACACATTCATACATCAGGGAGAGGGAGTTTTCACATCCAAACTCTTTCAAGTGTGGGTATTTGACTAAAATCTTAGAGCCAGTCGATTCTTTTCAAATGCTTCTTTGGGTAAGGCCTCAGTCAGAATGTCTTCAACCTATAGTTCTGTAGGCACATACTTTATCTTCAGAACTCCTTGATAAAATGATATTTTATTTCATTGTTATTTATCCTTTATTAATG
This sequence comes from Viscum album, assembly GCA_963277665.1. Lineage (NCBI taxonomy): Eukaryota > Viridiplantae > Streptophyta > Magnoliopsida > Santalales > Viscaceae > Viscum > Viscum album. Next base: position 282,831,699 of record OY728126.1, read on the forward strand.
GAATAGTTTTTTTCTAAGGTTGATATCCCTTTAATTATCGCATTTAATTCTTATTGGATACTTCACTTCAACACCTATATCATCAGGTTGTTGTTTTATCCACAATAATTCCATGCATGCTTGAGTAACTACAATGTATTAAACTTCTATGGTGCCCAATGAAATGCAATATTATTTATTTCTTATCCAAGAAATACACAATCCATCAAGATTGAAATCACTTCCTGATGTTGATTTATTTTCATTTGCTGAACCGGACTAATTTGAATTTTTATATCCCAAAATCTCTGACTGAGATCTTTCATTATACATCAAACCGTAATCAATAGTGCCCTTTATATATAGAAGTATTAGTTTTTACTTTAAGAAGTTGGATTTATTTAATATTTCTTTGATACCATTCTTCTTTACATGTGGAAGAAACAATATATGGTCACATCATTGTTAAGTACAAAAAATTTCAAATGATCTTCATATACTCCATGACATTAACTGCTTTGCCTTCTTCATCCTGGGAAAGTTTCATCCGGGTAGCCATCGGGGTCTTCATATCCTTGATATTATCTATTAAAAATCTTCTTAAAACATACTTGGAATATTTATATTTAGAAATTAATATACCATTCTTTCATTGGGTTACCTATAGACCAAAGAAAAACAACATCTCACCAATCATTGACATTTCAATCTCAATTTTCATGAATTCAAAAAATTGTCTGTACTACACTTTATTTGATCCAAAAAAGATTATGTCATTGAAATACACCAAAATCATCAACCTTTTATTACTGTAATTATTTAAATATAGATTTTACTAAACTCCAGCACATTGGAAATTGATCTTCTTCAAAAACTGATCAAGCCTTGAATACCATGATCTTGGTTCTTACTTCAAAGTATACAAAGATTTATTTAGTTGACAAACTCTTTTCTCATATTCACGATTGAGAAAATGTTCAGGCGGCTCAATGTGAACTTCTTATTCCAAAACCACATTTAGAAATTCTGATTTCACATCCATCTGGAAAACATTGAACTTTTTTTGCACTGTTATGGACAAGAATAATCTGATTGTCTCTTGCCTTGGGAGAGGTGCAAATGTTTAATCAAAATCAATACCCTCTATCTGGGATTACCATTTTCACCCAAGTCATTATTTTTTTTGAATCACCACACCTTCTTTATTAATTATGTTGTGAAAGAACCATTTTGTCCTAATGAAATCATTGTCTACTGGTCTCAAAACAATATCCCATGTTTGATTATTTTCAATTTGATCAAGCTCTTAATTCATAGCCTGAACCCAATTCTCATCTCGAACAACTTTGGTAAAACATTTAGGATCTACCTGTGATAAGTATGATGCTTGCTGTAGAGACTTCATCCTCCTTGTCTTCCCTGGTTCTATCTGATCACTAATTTTGATCCTATATTCAAAAAACTATTTTAAAGTCTCTAGCATTGAAAAATTTAGTTTTTCAATTTATTCATTTAGATCTAACTTATCTTCTTCCTACTGATGCATATATAGTTTGTTATCACAAAAGAACTTTGTTGGATTTTCTTATTTTTTTTCTCTAAACATCTACTTCCTCAAGGGAAACTTTAAGCTCAACCTGAAGCTCAACTCTTTTTGTTGTTTAGACCATAAAAATTCTTCTTATCTTGCATCATTTTTTTACAAGTGAAACTTATAAATGATCCATCAAGAAAACCTCTAAGCCTACTAAGTTGGAACTCAATGTAGAAAATAAGAGATAAAGTTAATAACACCATCACTATCCATTATTCTCAATCACTTCCATACATCTCATGAAACCATGAAAAATCAACTCATTTTGAGTGATTCTTCCAGATTGATTCCTCAATTCTTATAGCCGATTTGAATCGTTGGACATTTCAGATCACATTACATCACCAATTTGTATCTTCTAATGTGAATTTCCCTTATATCTTATATCCCCTTGAACCTAATCACATGAACATCGATTAATAACATTTATACACACGAGGAGAGGGGATACTCTAGAATGCTCAAGGAGATGATTTTGGTCGATCTTGTTTTACAAACCCTTTAATACATTCTTAAAAATAATTGTATTTTTTTTGTTCTTGTTCCAACTACCTTTCCAACTTCAATTGTTCTATCCATATGACTAAGAAATGTTTTACCCACATACTGGGCCTTTTTTTGATATATAGATTATGTAGGCTTGGCTTTGTACATAATTTGTGCTTTGTACCCACTAGTACACATTTTCATCATTGATGTTGCACTAACATTCCATTTCTCATGATTCTTTATCTGAGTAGGAATGTCTCCACAAGTCATATTCTCTTGCTTCTTCCTCCATTGGAGGGATATTTCTATTGCCTTCAATTCTCAACATGTGGTATGACATGTTTATTTTCCAATACATTCTTTATTCATTTTTTATCAGTTTTCTGAGTCATTCCACCCTTTATTATTGATATTGAGTCTTCCACTGATTTTAAATTATTTTTACTCATAATTAGAGTAGATATCCCCGTATTTTTCCACATTTTTTACATTATTTTCAATAGATTATTTTTGAGTGTATGAGAGGAGGTGATTGGTACACCTTTCATTGATCTCCTTATGATTCTCCTGAGGCTATATACTAATTTTTTAGGTTATCATATTTTCTTCCCGTATAATATTTTTCATTATACATTTCCTATGCTGGGAATCTCCTTCTAGGTTCCTTTTCTTTCCCTGATTTCTTCTTATTGAAATGTCTTTCAAAATTACCGTGATTAGAACATATAAAACCTCTTCCATCAAAGGCATACCCCATTTAATTATTCCTCAGCTAAGATGTTGATGCAGCTTGACTTCTTCTTCTAACATTGAGCTCCTGAGCTTCCTAAAACATACTCATGGTGTATCCCATTCTTCCACAAATGGAATCACTTCATGGATACTCTATTTTGAGAGACTATTATTTCATATTTCTAAATATTATTCTTCTTATTCTCTAATTTAGAAATATTTTTTTCTTCACAACATGAAATATATTCCAACAACTCAAAGAAAAATCTTGATGCATGACCATGATTTCCACAGAAATAGAAAATTATATCATTTCTTCCTGAAAAAACCTTTTTAGGTATGTCTCCAGAACTTATAGGATTTTTATTATCTCTATAAATTTTCATATATTTCTTCCTATCATCCATGGAAGGGGATTCATCAAATCCAATGTTATTTTTCTCCCAGACTGTATGTAATTTGAGATGAGAATATATGTTCTTGTTTTTCTTTATAAATAACATATATTCTTTTTCACTTCATCATCACCTATTGAAGGATAATCAAATAGTAAGTGAAAGACTTCCTTCATTTAGGATTTTATTTGAAATTTTATTTATCCACATCTTTCTTCACTAATTATAACTCTTCTTACAATTTTTAAATCTTCACATCCCTTGATTAAACTTGAGCATTAAGCTTTATCTTGAGATTATTCCCTCTACTCACATCATCTTCCAATTCACGTGTGAGCTTATCCACCATATGAATTTTCTCCTTTACATTCAAATTTTCTTGAGAATAAGAATCAGATAAGAATGCATTCTCCTATTGTATCCTTTTATTTTCTGGAACTAGTTTAGATAGCTGTGTAGCAAGATCATAATTTATAGATTTCAGATTCTAAATTTCTTATGAGTTCATATTCTTTCCCTTAACATCGGCTTTGAGTTTTTATATCTTTGAAGAAGACTTTTTCATCTCTTCACATTGAGAATCATTATTCTCCCAAAGTTTAGTAGTCACATCAACAAGACTTTTATTTAATCCTCTTATCTTGTTGACCTCAATCTCCAGTACTTGGATCTATATATCTTTAGATTTAATTTCTTCACCAAATTTATAATCTAATTCCTCTGTTTCATGGAGATCTTCCTCTCTTGGACTTATTAGAGTTTCTTTATCATCAGTAGTGTCATCATCAATTGGTATGTAAAGTTCTTCACTCATTACTACAACATCATTGAGTGAGTCTATCTTTTCCTTGTCTGATTCATCCAAGCATTTCTTTAGTAAACTGTTGGATTCCCTAAACTCAATCACATTTTTTTCTGTAGACACTTCCACACTGAGGAATACCACCTGACTTCATCTTATTCTTTGAAGTTCTTCCATTTTTAATGGCTCATTTGGGCTTAAAATATGTGTTGAGTAAATCATTTATTGATATCTTAATCACTATAAGTGAATGTCGGTGGTTGATAGAATGAGCCTTAACAAGGTATCAAAATGTGAAGAATTTTTATAAGAAGAGTTCTTAATAAAACCAAAGGGGAAGATTCTTGGGAAAAAATACCTCAATGTGTCCTCTAAATATGTTTTGAGTATGATTGTGTTTGATGACAAATCCAGATGACCATGAATGAGTATGGTTGGTGTTTGCCGATGATAAGTTTTTAAGGTGGCATTATTTCTTAGTGTTTTCCATATTTTTGGTCCTCAAAATCAGGAATTTGTGTTTATAAAAGTAAGGTTTTTTTCATAGGAATGAAAAATGTGAAGATCAAAATAGGAAATTGGAAAAATAATGGAACGACATACCTTAGAACATTGACTACGTACTATGTTTGGGAATTGTTCACATCGACATACCAGGAAGTGAGAACAATACATGGGAGCGGTTCGTGGAACTGGAAATGGTTCACGGTGATGGTTTAAATCCAAGGGAATGCGGTATGTGGAAGGCGTGACAACTTTTGGGATATTGGAAGAGAATGGACCCATGTAGAAGCATAAGAAGTATGTGGACTGTGGTAGAAAAATGGTTCACGGAATGGGTGTGGTTCATGGTGAGAGAAGTGGTATGTAAAGAAGTGTATACCGAATCAAGATTCTGTAAATCTAGAATTAGAGATTTTTGTAGATATAATTTCCTATATAAGGAGAACTAATCATATATCTAAAGAGAGAGAATATATCATTAGAGAATATATATTTTGTATGAGAATTTGGTAAAGTATGAAAGTGGTTCATGAGGAGGATTTTGTGAAGGATAAGTGGTTCACATGGAAGTAATTCCACCGAAGGTTTTTCCAGGGCATCGTATCCCACAAAGGAAAAAGAGATCCATAGAGAATAAGTAGTACATGGAAGGAGGAACCCCGAGGGTGGTTCACAAAAGCAAGTGGTTCACAGTGTTCGCAGAGGAGGTTTGTGGAGTCGGTATGTAGAGGCAGTATGTGACAATGAAGGCAAAGGCAGTATGTGGAGGAGAAATTGTATGTGAAATTGGAGGAATTTCACAGATCAGGTAGTCTATGTACCATAGCTGATACACTACATGTGGATGAATAAATGTGGTTCACGGTTTGCTCAAGAAATCTTGAAAAAGCTTCAAATTAGTTTGCGAAAGTCATTTTTGTTACCTAATAGCATGCAGAAAGGTGGATTTCATCTTCAGGTGGAAAAGTGACTTCAACAGTGCATTTACCTATTGTTGAGGATACATAAATTCATGAAAATAAAGGGACCTACATGTCCATAAACTATTTTTGACCTACAAGTGTATAAACTATGAGTGGATTCTTTTCCAAGAGTAGTGAGAAAAGGAAGAAGAATATGATGACCCTTTCCACCGATAGAGAGCCAAAGAAAGAGGCACAGAGAGTGACCATTGGGAGTTTAGTGAGCAGGACCTAAACCCTGTAAAGTCAGTTAGCTTGGGAATATAATATCTTTCCCAAATATTGTATTCATTATTTTTAGTTACCCTTAGTGAATTTGGTACATCGAGACATCACCGTTGTATGCTCCTTGGATATAGCCTAGTGAGGGTGAACCAAGTAAAATTATCTGTGTCCTTATGATTGCTTTACTACTTTACTTTTAGTGAATCATCATCAAATAAAATTAGAAAGGAAATTAAAATTAATGAGCATAAGAAGTGGCCCTTTTATTAAAGAGGCAATATCTAGTGGGGTAGGAGGAATATTGAAAAGAATATCCATACCCTGATTTACCCCCCTATCAGGGTATCTAGTCCCCTTTTAGACCTAACAATATATATATATATATGTGTTATAATTATAGTATAATTATTATTTCATATATATCATATAATTTTACTAAACCCATCATTAATTCATTCCATGTAATGTGTAAACGAATCATATCACTTTGAGGAGACGGTAGTCTACACTTCCACAAACGAAGTTATCGTATTTACAAAAAATGGAAAAATAAAGGTATGATTTATATAATAATTAAAAGATAATAAATACTTCATAAATATAATATATATCATATAAAAATAGAAATTATATCATTATTCCCAACCTTGAAATGTGGAAATAGAAAAATGAATGACATCGTTTCGCGAGGTGGTAATCTGCCATACACATGAACAGTGATTACATTTCCCATTTGATGGAATTGTGTGTAGGTTTAGTTATAAACATTAAAATAACAACATATTAGTATATTTAGTATACCTAGGTTATTATATAATCATGGAATAAGAATAATTTAAGTATTTTGAGAAAGAAATAAAACAAAAGTGATCGTTGAAGAATGTTACCTCTTTTTTTGGTTACTCTGTTTGGTTTTCAATAAAGGAATTCCTTGGATTTATTTATTCCCAAAGAGAGGATTTTAGGATCAAAGGAGTTATTTTTGGATCTTATTGTGGTAGGTTTTGGATGATCTAATGTTCTTGAGAGGTTTGGAGAAGTGGGGAGGGAGAGTGCCTTTTTATATTGGAGGATGAGTGACATTCTTGTAAATATAAAAAGGTAAACACTATTGGGAGGTCTACCTTACCTCATGTACTTAAAAAAAGAAAAATAATAGGTTAAAGAGGAATTATGGTCGATCCAAACTCACAAAACATAAAAATAAATGCATTTTTATCATTTGTTCCTTAATATTTAAGCTTTCTTATTTTTTCTTCATTTTGGTTTTTCATTTAGGTAGCTAGTTTTCCAACCTATGTAATTAATACATTAAGTATAAATTAAAGTGAATAATAATAGAAAACTTATAACCAATAATGATAAAATATTACATCTAATTTATAAAATAAAATTCCCATATGTGTTGGAAATTAATATTAATAGAAACGTATGTAATGCGAAAAACACTCCTTTAACTGTAATTGTGCTAACAAAGTTTTTTATTATTTATGGGTCAATTTATTCATTATAAAAAATAGATTGGAACATTTATGGACAATATTTGATATTTATTAACACTTAAAAGTAAATTATTCGAATATAATATTTTTAGTAATTTAAAATCATTTATTGAAATACCATTTATTTTATTTAATTATTAACTAAATAACCCATGCCTTGGTGTTTCTTAAGAATTTAATGTAATTATATCATCTCTAAAAGTTAAATATAAATTATTATAACAAAAATATCTCATTTATCTTACAAAAATAATATTTATAATAAAAAATATTTAGCTTATTACCTACTCCAATGTTTATATAATGTTTAAAGGCAAGAAAGGTTCCTTTTTGTCCTTTTCCTTACTTAACTTATTATACGGGTCAATTTCATATAATAAAATCTCAATAACTCATAAAAATAAATAATAAGGTGTTTAGGGTGTAAATATTTCCATATAATTGGTTTTGGATAAGTTTTGGGTCATTTATACACCTTATATTCTAAGTCAAATCCTTAAGTAATCTTGTTCTTACCTTAATCACTGTAACTAATTTTAACCGTTTTTACTAATCATTTCGGTAAAAAAATTAAGTTGATTTTATTAGACCAAAAATATCATACTGATTGAAAATATTTATATCTTTTTTCCAAATTTAATTCACAGAAGTGGATAAAATTAATTTAAAATTAATCCCACAAACGTTTTGAGACTACAGGTTTTTAAGGATAAAAGTTCAAAAGTTCAAAATGTTTTTATATCCAATTTCAAAGATGAATTGAATCCATTGACCTAAAACGGATTAATTAATATATAATTTAACTAATTATACTTTAAAACAAGTTCAAAATATAATTTAACTATATAAATAAATTATAATAAGAAGTAGTTTTCAATTAAAATTCAGTATTTTTCACTATTAATCAAAAAACGATATATTTCCCAAAATTCCCCAAAAATTAACCCTAAGATAATCCTGACATTATGAATTTTAAAAAATAAATTTAATTTTATCTAATTCAATTTTCTAAAATTCTATAAAATTAATTTTATCATTGTTCACAAAAGGACATAAAAAGCAGTCCTTTTAAGAAAATAATATTTTTCATAAACATATAGATTTTAACAAAAATTATATATTTCATTGTCACTATGTTTTATTTATATGAAAATAATTATAAATATTATTTGAAAAGTAGTTATTAATATTAATTTTAATAAGTCTAATGGCTAGGTTATAGCATGCTTGTTTAAATAATTATAATAATAAAATGTTGTTTCATAGAAACTCAGTGTTGTGTGTAACAAAACTAAGTCGATGCTTCATGTAGTGAAAGATTAAATTATTTTAGAATATAAATAATGTTTAAATTTATATATATTTCAATGCAAGACATCAAAAAAATTTAATTTATTAGAAAAATTTATAAAAACTTGGGTTGTTAAAAAAACACACTAAGTGTTTCATTAATATGAGTTAAAATCTATTTGAATTTAATAGTCGGAATAAAATATTATTCTCAGGATCAAGGAATAATATTTCTTCAAGATATTTTATTTGATGTTAATTATTAAATAGATATTTTTTCTCCAGGTATTAAATAATTGTGTGAATATATATAAAATTTATTTGTCTCTTATTATTCATAAGGTAATAAATAATTATTTACTAAATAAATAAATGATATAATTATGTGAATATTAAATAAATATATCTTCACGAGATTATGAATACAATATTTTTTTTATTTATTAAATGAATAGTATTTAATTAAATATTAATTAAGTAATTCAATAGATATAAATGAGGATGAGCGGATCAACATAGCACTAATGATAAATATTTATTTTCTAAACTAAATAATTATATTTATCATCGCATGGTTTGCACACTCCATAAGTAAAATAACAAAAAAAAAATATTTGAATTACATGGGGTTTATTGGGGATTAATTTATATTTAAGGGTCTTTGGGTTGTTAATTGGAGTTAAACTCGAGCCCTTAGGCTATTTATAGAATGCTATATTAATCAGAGAGAGGTTAGTCATTGTGCTCAACATTCCTTGCCTAGAGAATTCTCTCTCAATGATGAAATTATCTAGAAATTTCTTTCATGTTCGAGAGAACCTCCTCTTCCTCCTCTATTCCTCTCAATACCAATAAGAACAATATAGATTCCTTTAAGCCCAAATGAATATGAAGTAATTGAGGAGAACAAATCAATGTGATTAATTGGCAACACTATCACTTGAAGTTTCATCGGCATTATTCAAAGATAGAAGGACTATGTGCAGATCATCACTAGAGAGACTCTACATTAGGTCCTCATGATACAACAGTGATAAACCAAATAGGTTTGAATGATTAACACCATCAATGATGAAAGTAATCATGAATGATTCAATGCTTCTTCTTGTGTTTTAAATTAATTTTAAATTTAATGTGAAAATATACTCTCTCTTGGTTCAACATTCTTGGTCAATTTTCATCAAATCTAATTCATTGGTCATGAAATTTATCATCATTTATATTTCATATTATTCATTAAATCCGATAAAAATTGAGTTGGATAATGTACCGATAAGCATTTCGGTTTCATTCAAAACCTTCACATAATAGGTTTTAATTTTATCATATTAAATCCATAAATTAATGCTACCTTTCCTGGATGTTAATAAAACCTTATCAATCAGATTGAAACTTAAATCAATCTCAAAAAATTCATACAAAGTAACCAAATAATACTCATTCAATTTCTTAATCTATACAATAAGGGACTCCAACTACATTATCAATATCATGAATAATTTTCAGGGACTAAGTTCAATCAATGAATTTTAATTAAAACCTACACATATGCACTTTTAATAAAATAAAGATTAAAATTAAGTGAGTATTTTTGAATATAATATGAACCTGATTTTAAAAACAATGAACCATAACTCTAAGATTTGTGTTTCAGTTCTTTGGTGGAGAAGAGATGATAAAAAAACCATGACCAAGAGTTGTAAAAATATAATTATAGATTCTCTAAATCATAGAAAAACAACTTATAAATTCCTCTAATATCTATGGTTTCACTCCTTTTAGAAGAATAATATTGGATATAAATGAGTGTTTGCACATATAAAAGTTCTTATATATCTTTTAAATGTTCTAAGAAACATGTGTCATCGATCCATTTTAATGATTCTTCCCATAGCTGTTTATCGAGGCCCAAGATTCCAGCTTTGTTTGGCTTCTCTAGTGATTCAACCTTGTTTTCTTCCTCAGTTTGACCATGAAGCCATCTACCACCAACCAAAACCACATCAATAATGTAATTAATAAGAATTAATAATGTGATTAATAATAACTAATAATGAATTTATTAATAATTAATAATAAAATGAATTATAACTAATGTTAAAATTAATCGTAATTAATATAGGAATTAAAAATAAATATTAATTTAATTAATAAAAAAATCATATGATAATAAATAAACCTAATTAAAATTATAATCTATAATAATTAACAATGTAATTAATAATAAATAACATTTTAATTAAAAATAATTAATAATATAATAAATATTATAATAAATATTAATTAATTTTAGGGTGGATAATAATAAAAACTTATTATTAATATTTTAAATAATAATAATTGAAAATGGAATTAATAATAATTATTATTGTAATTTGTAATAATTAATATTAGAATTAATAATAAATAATAAAATAAATGTAAATTATAATTAATATTATAATTAATAATAAAAGAAACTATAATTAATAATAATTAGTTACTATTTATAATATAAATTATTATTAATTATTTTTTTATTATTAATTGTAATATTATTTATTACTAATTACCATTTTTATTATTATTAATTCTAATATTAATTATTTTTATATAAATTATTTTTTAATTACAATATTAATTAGTAATAAAAAATTATTAATTCTTATATTAATTATTATTAATTCAAATATTAATTATTATTAATTTCATCACCAATTATAGTTATTTACAATTTTTTTGTTTTTAAAAATTCTAATATTAATTATTATTAATAAAATTAATAATTATTATCCAGTTCTAATATTAACTTCATTTTTTATAATATTAATTATAGTTAATTAAAATATTTATTATTATTAATTACTTAATATTTCATTATTAATAAATCTCATTCTTAATTATTATTAATCCATATATTATTGTAGTGACACTATAACAGGTGGCGTAGGTGTGAAATTTTAGTATGCATTGATTTAGAGCACTCGAATAGGTTTGTTACAAAAATTTCAAAAAAAAAGATCACGAATGGGGCCAATTCTGGCCCTTTAGGCTCTAAGGGCATCCTTATTCTTCCCTATACATTTTGAGGCACTTGAATCCTATTTTAAAAACCTTAATAACTTGTTGTAAAAAACCCACTGGGCCCTATTTTTTGGTGAATCCTATTTCATTGTGGGATTTCAAAAGGAATGAATTTTCATCCTATGGGAGAATCATAGATGTAGATTGCATTAATTATTACAATTTTGTCTCTATAAAAGATGGGGTATTTGAACATATTTTTAAGGTGGGAACCTTTTCTCATGTCTTATCCAATTTAGATTCAATTGATGATAGGCTAAAGATATGTAAGTTCTTAATAATTACAGAGTTGTTTTACTCACATGATCAAAACCATTGATAGTTAACAATTTGGGTCATCGACTCTCTGAAGTTTGTGGATTCTCAAGATGAAAATTTATCTTTAGGGGGTGTGGATTTTTTATAGCTTGTTTCCATTTAAGGATATAAGGATGTTGGAAATGGGTATTTTCTCAGTTTTTCTTTAACCAGGTGCCTTGTTCATTCAATATTTGGATCGCAAGTTTAATTTGTTTACTATCTGAAACACTATAACTCTAGTTTAGGTTTAATATTTTGGCTTTAACTAGATTCTGTGGAACTTGAGGATACTTTATTATCTCTATTATGCAATTATAATCCCTATAAAGATGGGAAAATCCACTCAAATAAGTTTGATTGGGATATTTTCCAACGGTTCTTATAGATTTAGATCTCTCTTCTACCTTGGTTAATAAAAATTATTCTTTCTACATTAGAGGATGATCTTGATCTGAATTTAGTTTATGTTTGGTTTCCTGATTTTTAAAGTAAATGCTAGTTTATTGTGTATTTAAAGGGGAAATGTTGCAATAATATTAGTTATAATATATGTTATTTAAAATGGGATGATGCATCTAATTATAGTTAGAAGAGGGGGTGGGGGGAGGTAGGCCTGATGTTATTCATGAATCATAGGGAGTTACTCCATTAGGGGTTATACCTAGTATACATGACCAGGGGTATATTCATGCTAGTATAAATACTGATGTATATGGGAATTTTTTTTAATATATATTCCTAACGGGGTTTCTCACTAGGGTCGAGTTGCTGGCAGTAGTGTGAAAATATATGTCGTTGATCATTTTGGTTTTATTGTATGGTTTAGAATGGTTAATTCTTGTCTAGTTATTCAGGATAAGGGGAAAGGGCCTATATAGTATAAATATCAACAAACTCATCCAGTTAATACTTCAATAAGGGGCTTAATTTCTAGAAATTACATTGAAAATTCATTTTAAACCAGGAAATGATGGACTTGTGAGTGTAGATGGTTAGTGGTAGGTCCTTAATAAGGGAATTTATCCTCTAGTCTAGAGTCATAACATGAGATTATTCTCACTCCCCCATAATATAAGGATTCATCTCATGCAGTTTATAGACTTATGGGGTATTGGGATGAAATTTAGGATTAAGGGTTATCCTTCAAGGATGATCTTGTTAAACGAATAAAGATAATAGATGCTACTAACCATGATGAGTTTTACGGGATAAATATAATTATGATGATAAGAAATTGTTTATTAATAATAAATTACTTAATTCTAGATATGGTATAGAGACGAAGAATCTTGAACCCAATTTTTATATAAAATAGAAACCATCATCATACAATTCTGGAGGGTTTGTATTTTTTTCTTTCTATTTATAGAAATGTGGATGGATTAATTTATACTCCATCCTAGACTCATACCAATAATGTATCTTAAGTTCATATTGTTTCCTCTAATATTATAGAGGTCTAAAATATGAGAGCACCCAAGGATCCGACAATTATAGAGGGTCCCACTACTCCTCCCATTTATCTTGTTGCTACTGGAATCCCTACATCTATTGATATTGGTATAAGATCATACAAAGGACTGAAAGTGGTTAAAAAATTTTCATAAGATCTTTTTTCTAAGGTTTCTAATAATGGTCACAAATCTTCCTTTCCCATTCACAATATGATGGAATGTCAGGTAACTACTTCTTCCTATTTTTTCATTCTCAAGGGTTATTTGGGTCAAATGGTAGGCACTCTTAAAATGGTGGATGATAATAAAAAGGATGTGGGTGTTGTGGTTTTTATAGAATAGTTCCTATAGAAAAGTAAAAAGGAGATACTATGTATCATGATAACAGTTAAAAATTAGAGATGAGGACATCTCCCTCGTGGTTGAGGATATGGTGTGCGGGTCAACACAATATGGGTCTTCATTCTCAAGTTGAATTTCTTGAGGATTTAGTACTTTCAAGCTAGTGTTCCATGGTCCTCTATTCTTATTTTTTTTGATTTCTTATTTTGGAATGAGGAAATATTTCATTGTCTAACCCCATACTCCTTGCGTTCCTATTTTAGTTTTTAATAAAGGGGATTCAACCCTAGATTTTTTATAATAACATTTATTTAGTAAAGTGTTGTTATTATTAAATAACTTAAAATAAAATAAAAATAAGAATAGAAAATTTAAATAAATAAATAAAATGAATTGAGTGAATTGTATCCACATGAGTAGTTTAAAAAAACAAAGCTTCTATGAATTCCATTCAAAAAATACACTTTTAAAAAATATTAATATGGTTTCAATGAATTTGGTTTTCACAATATGTAATCCATTTCATTAAATAAAATTTACTCTAACCAATTTAAATAATTATTTATTTAAAAATACATAATAAAAAGTATATTAAAAAATAGTTCATTAAGGGTCCCAATTATTCCATGTACTTTTTCATTTCATGGGGGTTTGTGGATTCTAAGGAGTGATTGGTAGTTTTCTTGAGGTCAAGAGAATATTTGAGAGTGGTTTGGAAGAAAATGGTTGATGTTTGGCTCTTTGGGGGCTAGAACCCCTGTAGTGGACATTTTGTAGTCTGTTTTAGTTTTGTAGTTATGGGGAGTTAGCCTTTTTCATGTTTTGGTGAAGCTGGTGTTCAAATTAGATATTTTTGTGAGTATTTATGTAATGTTGGTTATCCACACCATGAAAAGTTACATTTTTAATGGTTTGGTGTCTCAGAGATTTTGGAATCATCCCTATATAAAACAGGGTGAGGATTCACACTCATGTTAGTGGTCTTAGAAGTATCCCACTTTGGTGTTCAAAAATTTTAAAAGTATAAACCTATTCACACCATAAGAAACTATTTTGTTTTAAATTAATAGCCGTACATATTTCCTTTTTTATTATTATTTTAGTTGTGATGTGTGGGGGGTCATCATGCTATGGTGGGTCTTCAAATGGATCTATTGTGGTTATCAGTGGGTCAACATGACATTTAACACACCATGAAACAATTATGTTACTTTTTTAGGGACTATAAATAAATATTCTATGTCATGGTGGTGTTTGTTATGAGTGTAGTGTCTGGGGTATTTCTTAGTTGGAAATGAGGAAGGATGAATTTCCCATTTCAAAATCCATGGTGGTGTTTTGTCGATCTATTGTTAGGTTTTTAAGCTTGTTGGAAATAATGAGGGAAATTCCTCTACACCATATAAGATATTCATGGGAAGTTTCTATTAAGTTCGTTATGACTATGTATTTTACTAACACATCATGGTGTTTTCCATGCCTTTTGAAGAATAATGGGTGAGATAAAATTTTGAAGGATTAAATTTTATATCACACTTTGAGTGAGGCCTTCATGTATGTTTTTAAGGTTTCCATGTTGGCATGAAGTTTCATTAATCTTCATCTATAAATAGGGTTTTATTTTCTTTTGGTTTGATTTTTATTCTTTTATTTTGAACCCAAAATAACTCCAAGCCTTCCTTTATGAATAAAATCTATCCCACATTGGGTTTTAAACTTCTTGATTCATGGGGTGTGATCTCTATTTTTTAAGGTTATTTTATTCTCATATTTCTCTCTTTCCTATTAATATATTTATCCCTAGATATTATATTAGTGTGTTTTCTTCAAGTTGGTTATAATTTCAAGTATTTTTTGATGATGGTTTATTAGGGATGTTCCCTGAGGTTGTTTCCCAATCAATGTTAGATGTGGTTGATCCTTAGCTTATATATTTTTGAGTGATACTCCTTGTCGCTTCATATCTAGGTATGTGATTCAATATTTCTCTATTTATATTCTCTATAAATTGAGGAAATATCATGAAATTTATTTTATTTTTTGGATAGTAAGAATCAACATAATTAAGATACTAAATTAGAATAACTAAAATTGATGGGTAATGGAGACCACATATACTTATTGTGATTTTTTTATTATTTGTAATTGATTAACACTTATTGTGGTTATTGAGGGTTATTTTATACTTTTATAGGTGTGTCATTTCTGGGTCTAAATTTTGGCTATCAACTATAATTAAAGGATAATAATTAAAATATGGAAATGAAATAGTTAATTTGAGATCTATAATAATGGTGACAATGTTTATACCAACTATAATCAATTAATAGAATGACTGTTGGTTATATAGTGATTAATTGTTTTTGTTTTATAATAGTTTGATGTGTTTCTATACTACATAAGTTATTTCTTTCCATTTCATGTGGATTTTATTGAGGTTAACTATTAGGATAACATTAGAAGCCACTATTGATATTATTTTCACATACGTAGTTGGTTAAATCATGTAAAATTTGTAGTAAATGGCTTTTATGGAAATCTAGAAACTTATGGTGAAGATTCTAGGATATGGAATTTTTATTTAAAATGAAAAAATATTTTGGTAGATGGTTTCATGTGATTTATATACAAGAAGGTGAATGGGTTATTGTGTTTTTTGTTTTGGAAATTTATGGTGTCAGTAATATTTTCCTTGTGTGTGTGTGTGTGTGGGGGGGGGGGGGGGGTTGATGAGGTGGTTATATGGTCATTTTTGGGTTTCATTATAGTTTATAATTTTCATATATATGAATTGATAATGATGGAAATAAGTAATGGTTAGGTTAAACATGGTTGAAAGCTAATGAATAGTTTGACATTAAATATGGGTAAATGAATGACATAATGAATGTAATGTGGTAGGTATAATGGTAAATATATTAATGGATAATAATATATTTAAATGGAAGACTATGAATATTTATATAAATATTTTTTTGTGAAGAGGTGACGCTGGTTTGTTCTATAGACATGATATTAGTTGTTAGGTTTTGGTAGTAGTAGTGGGAGAATTATGATAAGTTTTTATAGTGTTGTTTTCTATGCTCATTTGGGTTATAATTTGAGTGTGTGGATTTTATATTATATGATTTATATTTCATATGATTTCTTTTACACCCCACCTGATTTAGATAACCTTAACAACACCTAAATTTTTTGGGTTTCAGGTGTTTTCCCCAACATCCAAGTTGGTTAGGGAACAAATGCAAGAATACTACCACATACCCACTCCCCCTTCAAACATAGTATGGGATGTGGTGGATCAAAATATGTATAATGATATGGTTTTTGATATATTAATGTAATAATATATAATATACCGTGATATGATAATACATGGAGAGTTTCATGCATGGTAGGAGGACGTAACATGATTCATGTCCTTCATGTTCATGATACCATACTGTTATGTCGATATATTATTTTGATATGATGATACATTATGGGGGTTTTTCAAATTAGGAGGAGGGAACAACATTGATTTAATTTAGGTTTATCATATCTTACTTTTATGGAATGTAATATACAATTGGGATATAGTATCTGTTAGTAAATTTATCTATGTTTTCTTTTTTTTAATTCCATATTCCTAAATCTCTTAAAAGGGTGTATGTATCGAGTTAATTTGGAACTATAGGAAGCAATGTATTTCTCATGAATTAAGTAGATAATGGAAACAATGGAAATTTTGGAACCAAACCTATGATTTTTGAGATTTTATTAAGATTTTTAAATAAATTATTTACCTTGGGGTAGTGTTGATGATTAATGACATGTTTTTACCTAAATAACTTGGAAAAAATAAATATTTCCACCTCATATTTTGGAAAGACATGTTACATGTTAATCTATATTTCCTATTTTAAAGTTAGACATATTGACAATGATTTGATATAGTAAATGTTAGGAATACATGAGTCAAACTATATAAATGATTATAGCATGTAACCTATACTCTATATGAGATATACGAGTTACTAATGGAATCATGTTTATTATGATATGTTAGTCCTACTTTTTAAAATATCTTAAATTTTTTTAGGGTTTTTAGTTTTCCTAATGGAAATAATATTAACATTTTAATATAATAATGAATAAAATGGTAATACATTGTTAATAAAGAAAAGTTAGATTAATAAATTTATTGAGTTCTTGAGTCTATATAATTGGTTATGAAAAGTTTATGAAAATTTGTTTTATATTTGAGAAAGATAATTTGGATAACCTTTTACATTGTATAAAATAATGTGTGTAGTGATGGCTGGTAATGTTTACTTTGGTTTCCTAATACAATGGTGTTTTTTATTGGTAGTATTTTATTTAAATTATTGGGATAAATTATCTTAATAAAGTTTGTGTTGATATTTTTAAAAGGTTGTGTTTGAAAAATGGTTTTGGTGTGATTTATTATGTTTTTTTTGATATCACACATTAACTAAATAATGAAATCGTTTTTTAGGAAAAAAAGAAGTATTCAAGGAAGACATATGGTTTCTTTTCAATGTTTTATGTGTGTTGGTTTCAATAAAAACGTTTTCTTATTTTAAACCAATGATTTATTTTAAGATACTTTTGAGCATTCCCTAAGTGATTGAATTTATTAAAATTAAATTATTATTTCTTTATATAATATTATTTAGGTTCTTTATTAAGAAAATATAATTGTTCTCTTATTGTGGTAGATATAATTGATAGGGTAAGAAAGGGGCTATTTAATTTCTTGATGTTTTGATATATTGTGGTGTAGGAGAGATGAGGTAGTTCTGTTGTTGTAGGATGGAATAATATTGATTTCGGGAGATGGTAAAATTTTTATATGAGGGATTGATTAGTTTGAAGAATCTAGGGTGTGTTAATTGATGCTATTCTTGTAGTGTGTATGTGTTTTTTCAATTGTTTGTGTATGATTTTATTAGTTTATTTTCTTATTTATTTTTATTTTTAATTTAAAGACATACTGTAAGAACATCGATAGGGTGTTATTCATGAGAAGAAGAAGTAAGAGTCCAGAGATGAGGTGTTATCTATATTTCAATATTGAAATGTTACTAAGATTATTGGTGGTTTCTTAGGATTCTAGGTTGAGGGTTGTTTAAGAGTGTTTGAGGTTTATTTTTAACTTATAGGGAATCCAGCTCAATTTTGGGTTTCCTTAGAATTAGAGTTTCTTTAAAGGGTGGTATGATATTAGTGGAGGGCGAATCATGGTCGACTATAAGAGGTTTTTTAAGAGTTGTTCATTACCTTGGATTATGAGGAGTTTTTATTCCAAGAGTATATTGGTGAATGTTTAAATTAGTTATTAGAGTTCCAGTAAAGGGAATTGTTGGTCAAAAATACTTCAACGTGCCGTCTGTGTATTTTTGGGGAGATTGTGTTTGTTTAAAAATCCAAATGACCACATTTAGGTATGGTTGGAGTTGCTGAAGTAGGTGCATTTAAGGCTTCATAATTTCTTAGTGTTTAAAAAATTTTTGGACCTCAAAATTGGATTTTTTTTATGGAAAAGGAAGTATTTATACATAGAATTTTTAGTGTAACCATGAAGCACACAGTTCACAGACTGCAAAGCATGGAGTTCATGGAATCAGGAAGGAGGAATGTCATTTTTCTATCAGAGGTGGTGGTTTAGGTGTGCCGTATAACATGATTTAGATATATCATTTTACATTATGCAAACCACAAAGGGCTCATTGTTTATAGGAGGAAGGATTTGATTTAAATGGTGATGGGAAAGAATAAATGTGCTATATGGACCACATAGTAGGTTTGTGGTGAGGGATTTACCATAAAAGAGTTTTTAGTAATTATGATTTGTGGATTTTGGGGATGTATTTTCCAATATAAATACCCCTAATAATATCATTAGGAGATATATAATTTCATTAGATAAGATCATCACTGGAAGAATTTGGGTAAGTCTAAAGAAGTTTGTGAGGTATGATTCAATGAAGGAGAAAAGTTTCATGAGGGAGAAATTCCATGCAGGATATAGTTCACAAAGAATGTTTATAGAAGGGTTTTGTGAGGTTTTGTAGATCTCAAATAAAAAGGGTCCATGAAGAAGAGGAGGTCTGTGAAGATTTAGTGGTTCTTGAGGTCATATTTATCTGGGAAGTAGAGGAAGTTCACAAATAAAAGGTTGTTCGTGAAGCACTCACAACACGCAGTGTAAGGTTTTTCATAGAGGATGAAAGATAGTTCAAAAAGTGTGCAAAGAAGTTTGTGAAGGGAGTAAAACTGTTCAAGAAATAAATTTCCACAAACTAAACTTATGAATAAAAGCAGATTTCATCTACCAGGTGAAAATATGATTTCAAAGAACACTCATATATGTGTGAAACAATTATTAAGTGATTCAGAACACAGGAGATCCTTTTAGAGGATGAGTGAGCACACTTTAGTTGAGAGAGTAGTGCACTTTCAATTTGTGATTGGTTGTAAGCCATGAGGGATAATGAGTCTAATCTGAAAATTGTAAGGGTAGTTAGCCTGAGAATAGAAGTGGTCTTGCCGGATCCTCATTTTTTAAGTGATCCTTAGTGGATTTGTAACATCGACACATTTTCATTGTATTGGCCTTGGACATATCCCTATAAGGGTGAACCAAGTAAAATTACTATATCTCATGCATGCTTTCATTTATGTTCATACATTTCTATGGGAAAGTTTGAGAATAAATTTTTGTTTAAAAAAGAAACAAGTTATGAAGGGGTAGTTTTTTTAATCTATTATACCTTGATTCACCCCCTATCATGGTATTTAACCTAGTTGGGATAACAATTGGTATCAAATAAAAAGGTTAATTTCAGTGTTTCTCTCAAAGGGTTTTCAATGGAGGTTGTAAATCATAAAGGGATTCTGATCTTTGATGGAAAAAATTTTCAATTATGGAAGAATCAGATGAATCACTACTTCTGATATTTAGGAATGAATGTCTTTACAATATTGATGCATGTTATTTCAGACAGTATCGTTAATAGTGCTTTATCAAAAGATGAATGAAGGGAATTGGATAATGATTCCAAAGGAACCCATGATTTAGGGGGATCCCTATCTAATTAAATAAATACAGAGGTGATGTTGTGTATGTTATCACATTATATGTGGGAAAAGTTTCTAAATATTTATGAGGGAGACTCAAAAGTCAGATAAGAAAAGCTGCAGGTTCTATGGAACAAGTATGACGATCTTAATATGTAGCCCAATGAGAAGATAAAGATCCAAAGGAGCTCAGATTGGATATATTTCACAGTACTCTTGTTTCATATGAGATAATAAATGATGATAACGATTATGTGGAAAAAGAAAAGTCTAAAGAAGTGCCATTCAAGTCTATAAAGAAGATCACTATTGAAGATGGGTAAGAATAATAATAAATAGATGAATTCATATAATTCCTTTCATAAAATTTACATATATGAAAATTAATGTTCAAAGGGAAACTTACACTTGCATGATTTCATTGGGAAATGTTTGGACATCTTAAAGCAAGGTTCCCCATAAAGTTTCAAGATGATAATGAGGATGAATTTGAAATTCCCTTGAAGAAGTCTTCAACCCATGTGAAAGGTAATAAATTTTTAATAGAAATGTATTCAAAATAATAATCTCCTTTCATAAGAAAATGAATGTTTATAAGAATATGAGGATGAAGATATGAAAAAATGTGAAGATCAGGGAGAAAATGCTATGGTGGTAGTTGTAGGTAGCTCCTAGAAAAATGAAGGAAGCGACAATGAAGAAGAAGAAGTCAAAGTAAGAGTTAATCTTTAGGATGAATTAGAATACTCTCTTGAGGAGATTGATGTTTGGAGATCTAAAATGAAGGAAGAGAACAAAGTGGTTTATGATGCCAAACTCTTCATGTAGTAATAGGAAGAAGATAAGTTTGTGATAATAGAATAAATTTAAAATATTAAGTCTTTAATGCTATAGAACTCAAAAACAATCAGTGAGTACAATCTCAAAGTTGAAGAACAGAAAAGGGAGATTGATGGATTGAATAACATAGTTAAAGATCAAGAAAAACTCATCAAAAAGATTTAGGAGGAGGTTTTTAGCCTACAAAGGAAAGTGAAAGATAAGGTGAAACTCTTGACTCCAGCAAATCATGTCATAATGGTAGAAAAAAATTTAAAATTTGAGTTAAAATTTATAGTGAAATAGAAAAATGAATGTTAGGAGAATAAAATAATATATCTGAATGATACATATGGTATAAGGCTTGATTGAAAACATAAATCAATCATGGTTGAAGTCATGACACAATCACCCTCCTTGATATTGAATATTGATTTGGGTATGAATCAAAACCATAATATTTGTAGAACCTAAGGTAAAACTAGGAGTATAATGATGAAACATAAGAATGCACCCTACATTATAATTTATTATGGTGGAAAATGGGATACTCACAAAATTCCTGTTCCATAGAAAAGAGTTACCAAAGGAAACATGACCAATAGATACATTCATATAGATCTCAATATTTGAAGATATCATTTGATGGTTGTTGTTTTGGATGTAGAGGATTCAGACTCTTAGAAAGATATTTCTCATCAAAAAAGCATAGAAATGTGTTGAAGATGACTGAATTTTGTCATAATAAGCAACTCAATGTATCATTCAATGAGTTGAAAACATAAAATGGATTTATAAATTTTCAATATGAAGATAGAATATCATACTCCTAAGATGATTAGGATTATCATTCCATATTAGGTATGAAGTAAAAAACATGGATAAAAAAAGAGCTAAGATGACAGTGGTTGTAGATATTTTCCTTAAAGCATCAGATCATTTTGGTTAATGGATCCTTGATATTATATGAACATTCCTTATGATAGGTAATAACAATCTTATTACACTTATAAAATATGAAGGAATGTGTTCTAAAATTTTGAAATGATGAATTCTTGAAGATTATTGGCTCAAGAAAATACAAATTTGGAGGAAAAGAAATGAGACATAATGATGTCTTAGTCTTTGAAGGTCTTAGACATAACTTTCTTAGTGTCAGTCAATTATGTGATTTGGGTAATGCTATAATATTTAATAGGAATATGTATATAATAAAAGGAAGATATGGTGCATTTGTTCTATAATGAAAAATAATGAAGGTGAATATCTACCTTGTATGTGGATAAGAAAATATGTACTTTTTTTGGAGAGAGGAAGAAAATAGGTTTTGGCATAAATGACTTGGCCATCTATTCTAATTATCCCTGGAATATCTGGTCAAATGTAACGCAACTCAAGATCTCCCTGAGCTATTATGTTATCATAATCATATGTGTGATGATTGTTAATAGGGTAATATTATCAGAAAGACATACAAGGAAAAATAAAAAAATTCAACCAGAGTGCTTGAATTGGTGCATGAAGATGTATGTGGAATTATCACACTAAGATCTACTGATGGGAAGAGGTATTACATTATTTTCATTGATGATTTTAGTAGGATTTCATGATTATTTTTATTTCCCATAAGTCTAATTTTTTTGGTTTCATAAAACAACATCAAATGGAATTTGAAAGTATTCTTAGAAATAAGATTCTAATTATTTTACTGATAATGGTATTGAATTCAAAAAAAATTAAGTGTAAGATTATCTTGAGAAATATGGGATAAGGCATCAAGTTTTAGAAGTGAGAACTCATCAATAAAATGGAGTGATTGAGAGCATAAATGATATCGTGAATAATATACATATAAAAATGCTTATTAAAAAGGATCTACTATAGAAATTATGGAAGGAAGTAGTCGTGACATTGGTCTACATATCAAAGAGGGCTCTGTTATTTCCAAAGGAAGAATAGACTCTATATGAGTTGTGGTATTGGAAAAATCCAACATTAAAATACATTTAAATCATTGGAATTAAATGTTTTATTATCAATAAGAAGAAAAATAGAATATTTTAATCATGAGGAGATGAGAGGATATTACTTAGATATTCAATAAAAAGAAAAGAATATAAATGTTTCAAAAAGAGTATTAGAAAGTTTGTTAAAAGAAATGATGCCACTATAATCTTCAACAACATAGTGAATAACTCCCTAATGAAAGTAATGAGGAGGTGAGAACCTCAAGGGGAGTTGAAGTGTAAAATAATGATTCAAAATAAGACACTGAAGATGAGAAGGAGGAAGTTAAATCTATATCTTTAAAAAACCAAAGAGTCAAGCTAAAATTGATAGACAAAACATCATTAATAATCTAGAAGTGTCAGTTCAAACATGAAGAATGAATTCATTACATCAGGCATCCTTCCTATCTCAGGTAGATCCTAAATGTTTTGATGAAGAAACTAGATATGAGAACTATGTTTAGGATATGAATAAAGATATTGATCAAATTGATAAGAATCAGACATGAGAGATTGTTTTGTAACCAACAGATAAGAATATCATTAGGACCAAATGGGTCTTTCTAAATAAGATAAATGAATATGGAACATTGATTAAAAAAGCATGATTAGTGTGCAAAGGGTACTCTGAGATAGAGGGTATTGATCTTGATGAAACATTTCACCTATTTTGAGGCTATAGAGAATAAGATTATTCTTATCCATAAAAGTGAAAAGAATATTCAAATATTTCCAGATGAATGTCAAGTCAACATTTTTGAATGATGTTCTAGAAGAAGATGTTTATATTGAGTAGCCCGATGGTTTCCTCATTCATGAAGATGAAAATAGAGTTTCTCGGATGAAGAAATCACAATATGGGTTGAAGAAATAACCAAGATCTTGGTATTCGTAACTAGATCATTTTTTAAGAAGCCCGGTTTTCATCATGGTGGTTTTGATTACAATTTCTATGTAAAAAATGAAAATAATCAAAGGATGATGGTTTTGGTGTATGTGTATGACATAATATTTTGTGGATGAGATGAATAACAATGCACATAGTTTACAGAATTCTTGAAAATTAAATTTGAAATGTCAATGACCGATGAACTAATGTTTTAACTTGGTTTATAAGTGACACAAGGAAAGAATGGAACATTCATTTCTCAATATAAATATGCCAAATTGATTTTGAGAATATTTCAACGGTATTATTCCAAGGATATGATGACTCCAGTGGCTTCCCGGATGAAATTTTCACAAGATGATAAAGGCAATGTAGTTAATGTCACAGAATATAGGCAAATCATTAGCAGTCTATTGTAATTGACAATGATAAGACTTAATATTGTTTTTGACACATTCCAAGCAACAAGATTTCTAATAAATACAAAATAAATCCACTGACTTATAGTAAAAATAATACTTAGGGTTATCAAGGGGATGTTTAATTTTGGTTTTCCATATAATAAAAAACATTAGCTAGAGTTATTGGTCTATACAAATACAGATTGTGCCAGTTCAGAAAATGATAAAAAATCAATGTCAGGTGGTGCATTATTATAGAGACCTGTTTTTTTTACTTTTAATATTTTTAAATATTATATATATATTTCTAGATCTAAGTACTGAGATGAAATGCGGTTCTAAGGCCTGATGTTATCGGAATTAATTTTATCAAAATATTAAATATATTTTATATTGCATGCATGATTCTTCATAAAGAAAATAAGATAACTCTTAAATGGAAGCTTGTATCAGAAATATAAGACCACAGTTGAGTCTGAAACTTGGTGTTTACCCTAGGCATGACTTAAAATGGGTCATCATAAGATGTTGGGACCCATAATTTATAGGAGGTATATTTAGGTAGATTAATTAATTATTAGATTAATTAAATAATTCATTTTTGAACTAAACAAAATATTATAAATATATCATTATGGAAACCTTTCCATAGTGAACCTCAAAGTCCTATAATCACTACTGAGAGCTCTTTTCCTCCTTCCTCTCATGAATCATTTTGGAAAATGATAGAATTCCAGATCGGATCAGATCATGATGAGACAAATATAATAGCTCCTTAGAGATTGTGGTGGATGCATTATTCTATAAAGATCGATCCATAATTGAGGTAGGACTCTTTATTTGGTGTTTTCATATCTTTGATTAAATTAATTGAGTATATCATTCTTGGTTATTTAATTATCACCCTGTTGTAGCCTTTTCATGTGTCTATGTATAGAAATTATTTTGTGTTTAGTTGTTTTATAATTTGGAATTTATGTTCTTGATTGATTGGCCAAGAATGATTGGCCTCGATCAATTAACTAGTTTTGTTGTACCTTTCTCCCTAATTTGCTTTACATTGCTCACCAGTTAGATCCATGAGATCTGAGATTGACTTTTCCAAGAGGTACTAAGCTCGGTCATACCCCTGGATTCACGGAGGATTGAGGAATCAAGAACGGTTAAGAAAAACATCCATAGATCAGGGATCGTTGTTGGGATATGATGAATGATTCAGTGTTTAAACACCAATATCATGATGAACAGATGTACAATGACATGTTGAATGAATATAGAAATCCCAAATCCTCATCAGAGTTGATTTCTAGTGAATAGTATCCAATATTGACAAATAAATGCCATATTCATGAGTTTCGAACTGAATCAAGGTGGGATCTTTGGAGGTTTAATAAAATTTGAGGAGAAAATATAGATATGGGATTTCTATGAAAATCCCGACTATACGCCATTTTCCAGGATGAACACATGGCGTATAGCCTCCTCAGCAGTGGCTCTAGGGTTTCAGAAAATTAAGGCCAACCTAGAATTTAGTACCTCCTATACACTATGTTTCCTCATCCCAGTGGGGTAACCCGTGTGATGGGTCACAAGAATGGAAAACTGTGTGGAATTACACGGGGTCACATACACACCCATGTACTCCAGTACACAGACACAACGAGCAATACATGGCCTTGGTCCCAGTTATCCAAGACATGCCATGTTGTCTACGTACACCGTATGTACTAATATATAGATAGGATTCCGTATTAAAACTAGGGAAAAAACCAAGCTATGAAGTGGGGACACATGCCGTTTAGATCCCATCACATGCTGTGTACCCCATTGTTTCTTTCAGGAAACTTCTAAGATCTGTATCACTTTCGTTTGAACTCATATTTTGGCCTAAAAGTAGCCTATCCTAAGTATTTTTATGTGTAGAAAATGATGGTTACATCAGATGTGGATTTAGAGATACTATGTGGAATGTTCTAGGAACGATACCTTTTTAGGTGATGCTTGATGATGACAGTGTTCAGGCGGGATCACCACAGAATCCCAAGTGGAACCCTCTAGTCGGACTGGGCATGTATTTTAGATGACTTCTAGAGTGGAACCCTCCAACATGGCTGGGTATGGGTCCTCTATGGACCCCCTGAGTGAAACCCTCCAGCGGGGCTGGGCATGGGTCCTCAAATTCCTAGGTGGAACCCTTCAACGGTATCAGGGCATGGGACCTCAATGACTAAGAGTGGAACCCTCTAGATGGTCTAGGAAAGGGTCCTCAAATTCTTGAGTGGAACCTTCCTATGGTAATAGTGCATGGGTCCTTGATGAATTAGAGTGGAACCCTCTAGCTATGCTGGGAATGGGTCCTCGACTGTTATAGTGTAACCCTTCTGTTGTACTAGCGAATGGGTCCTCTACATTAAGATTGAGCCCCTAAACTATAAAAAACAATCGATTGAGAATTTTTTGGTTATAAGTGAGTGGATGAAGATGACCCAAAATAGATATAAATCTTATACGGATTGTGTCATCGGCCCTTGGATTTCAAGCTCAGAGACCACATTTCCTTGTGGGTATCCCCATGAAGAGGATTGTAGAGTTTTGGCTAGGTCGCAAGTTATCCCCAAGGTTCATCAGGCCATTTAAGATCATATAGAGGGTTGGTGATGTTTCTTACCACCTCACCCTACCCCCATAGCTAGAGAAGGTGCACAATGTCTTCCATGTAACACATCTGAGGAGATACGTGCAAGAACCTACACGTGTCATCGAATAGGGTGAAATGGACATCAAGGATAGTGACACCTTTGTGGGGAACCCCATGGTGATCAAGGACCGGTAGGATCATATTTTTCATGGATATACCATCCCTTTGGTTTGTGTGTTTTAGCAGCAAAAAAATTTTTAGGATATTTTATGGGAGTGGGATAGCTATGTGTGGGCTCAGTACCCTGAGTTGTTTTCTTATTTTTTATTTTTGGAGATGAAAATCCTAAAGGATGGAATAATTTATAGACCTGTTTTTTTTTCTTTTAAGACTTTGAAATATTTATATATATATTTCCAAAGCCGAGAGCTGAGACGACATGTGATTATGAGGCCCGATGTGTCTGAAATTAATTCTATAAAAATGTTTAATATATTTTATATTATGAGCATACAACTTGCTAAATAAAATGGGATAAATATTAAATGGTATCCCATATCAAGAATATAATACCACGGTTGAGTTCGTAACATGGTGTTTACCATAGGCATGATATAAAAGTAGTCAACACGGGATGTTTAGACCACTCGTTCATTGGTGGTATATTTAAGTGGATTATTTAATTATTGAATTAATTAATTAATTCTTTTTTGATATAAATGAAATATTATGAATATATCATTATGGAAACCTCTATAGGGTTAGACTCATAATCTAGAAATCACCAGTGAGAGATCTCTTCCTCCTTCCTCTAGCGAATCATCTCAGACAATGACGAAATGCTAGATCAGTTCAGATCTAGACACGAAAAATGAAACAACTCCTCACAGATTTTTGGTGGATATGTTCTTCTTCAATGATCAATCCATAATCAAAGTAGGACTCTTCATTTGGTGTTTCCATGCCTTTGATTTAATTTATTGAGTACATTGTTCTTGGTTCTTTGATCTGTACCTTATTACAACCTCTGTATGTGCCCATGTATAGAAATTAATTTGTTTGAGTTGCTTTATAATTTGGATTTCCCATTCTTGATCAATCGGCCAAGAATTATTGTCCTCAATCAATTAACCTTTATTTCTGTTCCTTTCTCCCCAATCCGAATTGTGTTCCTCATCGGTTGGATCCCCACAGTTCTCATTCGACTTTGCTGGGAGGTACCAAACTTGATCAGACCCTCAAATTCATAGAATATTGATGAAACAAGAATGGTTTAGAGAACTAAGCATAGATCCATGATCATTTGAAGGTGAGGATGACTGATTTGGTGTTGAAACCTCAATATCATTATGAATAGAGGTACGATGATGTGCATAATGAATGATGAAACCCCGAATCTTCAACAGAGATGATTTCTAGTGAATGAAAGACAAGATCCATGAATTATTTCTAGGTCTATGAGTTTTGGACTGAGTCAAGGTGGGATCCATGGAAGTTTGAATAGTTTTATGGAGAATAGTTGGCATTTCTATGAAAATCCTAACTACACGCCATGTTCCAGGATGAACACATGGCGTGTAGCCTCCTCAATGACTGCATTAGGGTTTTATAAAAATTAAGGATGACACTACGTATATCACCTCATACACAATGTGTACCCACTTCACTATGGGTAAACCCATGTGATGGGTCACATAGATGAAAACCCACAAGGAAGTACACAAGGTTAGGTATAAGCCCATCTATTTTGATACAAAGACACAACAAGAAGCATACGACTCTGGTCCTAGTTATCCAGAACACATTATGTATTTCACCTACATGGAATGAACTTCTATATAGAAAGGAATCCATGTGTTGACTAGGGACATGGATAGGCTATAAAATGGGGCCAAACACTGTGTATCCCCTTATTTTCCTTCATAAAACTTTCAAGATTTATATCTCTTTTGTTTGAACTCATATTTTGGTCTGTGAGTATCCTATCCTAAGTTTTGTTCCACATAAAACATGATGGTTTCCTCAGATATGGATTTTGAGATATGGTGTGGAATTATTTAGGAATAAAACCTTTTTAGGTGACGCTTGATGACAACTGTGATCAGGTGAGATCACCATAGAATCCGGAGTGAAATCCTCCATCTGGACTGGGTATGGGTGCTTGATGACTTTTAGAATGGAACCGTTTAGCCATGTTGGGTATGGGTCCTATACAAACCCCCTGATTGGAACCTTCCAGTTGGGCTAAGCATGGGCCCTTGACTTCCCGAGTGGAACCCTCCTGCGGTATTAAGGAATGGGTCCCTAATGAATTAGAGTGGAACCCTCTAGTTAGGATAGGCATGGGTCCTCAACATCCTGAGTGAAACCCTCCTACGGTATCAATTCATGGGTCCTTAATGAATTTGAGTGGAACCATCCAAATAGGCTAGGAATGGGTCCTCAACTTCTCAAGTGGAACCCTCTTGCGGTATCAGGGCATGGGTCCTCGATGTATTATAACGAAACCGTCCAGTTGTGATGGACATGGGTCCTCGGACATTAGAGTGGAACTATCCTCTTGTACCCAGGCATTGTTCTTCTACTTATAGATTTTCCCCTCAACTATGTACCATAGTTGACAGAGAAAGTGTAGGTTATGCATGAGTAGAAAAGGACAACCCAGATCAGAAAAAATTCTTACACAAATTACCATCATAGGCCCTTGGAGTTAGAATATAGAGGCCATTTTTTCTTACAAGTATCCTCATGAAGAAGATTATAAAGTTTTTTTGGGAGTCAAGCTATCCCCATGGTTTATTGGGCCTTTTGAGATCATGTAAAGGGTTTGTGGGGTTGGTTTCTGCCTCGCCCTACCCCCACAGTTAGAGCGGGTGCACGATGTCTTCCACGTGTCACAGTTAATGGGATACATGCATGAACCTACATTCATCATCGACTGGGAAGAGCTAAAAATCAAGGAAAATCCACATTTACAGAGCACCCGGTGGCGATTGAGGACCAATAGGAGCAGACTCTATGTGGATGGTCCATCCCTTTGGTTCTCAAACTATGGTTGTAACATCCCAAGTAAATGAAAAAAATATGAAATTTCATATTTATTAATATTTTTTAATTATATATTAATTTAACTTTAAAGGGGATGCTATATCCAATAACGTACTCTACATGAAATAATAGGTTTCTCCAAATTCTTACGTTGCACACTACGTTGAGTTATATCAAAATAATAAAATAATAATATTATTTTTAAATGGTAGTTAAAACCTATACATTGTATTAAAGGGAATGAAAAGAACTAACCATATTATGATTAAACATGTTTGTTAAATGTTTTTACATTTATCCAATAAAATTTAGAGTCTTAAAATGAGAATGAATGCAATTTTAAGCATAAATACTATAATATTTTTATCAGGTAGTTTTACCGCCTTTTGATAGTGAACCCTTTTTAAATATTTTTTTTTTTACTTTTATATGTTCCAATTTAAAAAATAAAATTTTTATTTAGAAGAGGGACATAAAAATTTACATTGGGTAATTTTTTGGTATTTTTATGACAAAGTTCATTTTTAATGGATAGTGAAAAATACTGCATTTTAAGTCAAAACTATCTTTTCATATAATTTATTTATATGTTTAGATTATCTTTTTAATTGTGTTTAAAGTGTAATTAGATTATGTTTTTACCATTTAATCCAATTTTTTTCAATAGAGGTAATTTCACTTTTAATTTGGACATAAATAAATTCTAATCTTTTGGTAGTTTTTACTTCTTAAAAAACCCACTTTTTTGGTTTTGAAACTGAAAATTAATTTTAAATTAATTTCTGCAAGTTCTATGTTTTGAATTTGGGGAAATTAATTCCATATTTGGAATCATGAGGTCCAAATTGTGTAAATAGGTACCTTTTATTTTTAGACTTTATGAATAGTAACTTCTGTAATTATTTTATTAACCATGGTTAAAGGGTAAATTTGGTAAATAAGGGTTAAAAACAATCTTATAATGATATTAAATTACCCTAACACATGTCCTAACCCTATTGTATGTGATATTTTTTACTATGGGAATCCCTGGGTCGATTTTAGGACCCCATGGACCCACTTGTGTGTGAAAATGATATTTAATTACTTTTAATTTTAAGTTAAGGAAAATATAATCTAAACATGCATGTTTTAGTAAAATAATTTTTATATGGGGTTATATAAGTTATAATTCAGACTATAAATATTAATTAGAAATATAAAAAGATTTACTACTTCATGGTATTTTATTTATAATTTTTAGACATCAAATAAATTAATATATTTATGACACAATAATGATGTAGTGATAACCTTATTAATTAAGGATTTAAATAAATTAGATTATAAATATTAAAATAAATTTATTTATAAACATTTTATGACATAAAATAATTTTAGGGATGATTAAGACTTATTATATTTTAATTTATGAATTTTTTAGAAATAATAAAGTTGTTTTGGATTTTTAAAAAGTCATGATATTAATATTATGAAAATTGACATAAATGAGTTTTTAAAACAAATACTATTTTATTAAATTATATAATAGTCCAAAAAATTTAAGATTTGGCCAAATGGCTTAGATAATGTTTAAAATGTCATTAATGAACCACTTATGGTTTTATTTTCATTTTATGGTAACTATATTAACCATATAGTATGAATATACAAGAAGACATGGTAAGAGTCTAATAAGTTAACAAATTGTTAGAGCTAAATGGTACAGGTAATTTTGAAACCAAAACTTGTCTAAAAACTATCATTTGAGAGGCTTTAGAAAAATCCTCAAATTATATTTGAATTAAATTAGTTTTTGACCTTTATAAAATCTAAATCCAGTTTATAATAAAATAACAGTTCAAGATATTCCTTAAGCGCCCCCTCTTATAAATGGCCACCACCTCTAACCCATACTCACATCTCTCAAGCTCACTTGTCTCATCCAAACTCTTTCCAAATAAGATCCCAACATCCTTATATTACTCTTAGAAGCCTTACCATGAGAATAAGGCAATTCAAGAAATCCATTTAGCTTAAATCAAAAGGATTTTCCGGATTTGTGGTAATGTATTCTCTCAAGATTCTTTCAATTATTTTTCCTTCTCCAACCCCCTAAACTCTCTTTATTCCATTATTTTTGTAAGAAAACAAGTATATTCAGTATAATAGTTTGTTTTTATGAGAATTATTCTAACTAAACTTACACACACCTCCATCTAATGGATACAAACATACTGTTTCTGTGTACAACGAACTACTGCCTCACGAAACGATGATTGATCGATTTCCCCCCACCTCCTCTCATGGTTGCAATTATGATGGAACTGTATTTATATACGATATATATTATTTTTATATTTTATTTATTCTTCTATAATTTTTATTTACAACACACCTTTATGCTTTTCATGACGTGTAAACACGATAATTTCATTTGAGGAAGTGCGGACTGTTTCCCCCTCAAAGTGATATGACCCGTTCATGCCATTCATGGAACATATAAAGTATGTAATTAATGAAATTATGTAACATATATATCATATGATATTATAATTTTATTATAATATAACTATGTATTATTTAGTTTTTATTTCATTAAATATGAAGTATAAATGAAAGTAGCGTTCATACATACGTATGGCTTACCGTCTCCATGAACGGTGCATTTCATTTCTTATCTACAAATATAATGGAAAATTATAAATACATATATACTAGATATATATGATATATATATATATATATAAAATATTCTATAGATAATGCACTTTTTACCACATTGAATTTTTTTAATTATAACAAGTTCATTTTTGACTTAGGTATTGAATATCGACAAAACATCTGATATAAACATAAATAATTATGTAATTTCAAAAAAAGGTAATAAGTGATATAAAAAGAATAATAAATTTAGAAAATTTTCTAAAGAAATTAGAAATTAACTTAAGTTTATTATTTAGTGAATTAAATAATGATCGAGTCAAGTCAGACACGAGGTAAGGGACTTCGTCTTAATATACTTTTATTGAGGCATATTTTGATAATATACACCTCCTTCTTTTACATAGTGTATAATAAAACCCTTTTACTTTTACTTTCATTAAAATGGAATATTTTATCTTCGAATCATTTTACTAAATTACCAAAGGAATTTTTTTAATGTTTACGGCGACAATGACCTCTCCGCTGCCGTAATCATTATTTGACTTCCTCTATAATCCTTAATGTTTTTAAAAGGAAAAGAAATCCCTTATAAACTTTTTGGATGTTTTGGTATTGAAAATTGTTTTTGAAATGGATTGATTATTTCAATATCTTGAAATGATTTCTTGTGATTTCAAATGAAATTTTATTAATGAAATATTGATATTCGCAATATTTTATGTTTTAGGATTATATAATGGGACCTGGACATTTGACGAGTGGTTATGTGATAAACTAATGATGTGTGGTTACATGATAAACCAAATGATAGGTGGTTCTATGATAAACCAAGGAAGGGTGATTACGTTATAACCTCCAATGCATTGGGTATGTAAGTCGGCCGTATGACTATTCAATTTGGTGATATGTGTGGAAGTTGACCATATGGTTATTCTATTTAAGAATTTTTATGTCCCAAGTTACCTTTATATGCTATATGTTGCTTTATATGGGTTTTGTGGTAATATTTTGGTTACAAAAACGGTAAGAAATGATCTTATATTCAGTGAAGTGTTTTTTGCTACTTCTTTAAGGCGAAAAGTATTACTTTACGATAAAGTATTCAAGGTTTACATGTTGTTTTAAAAACTAATAGTTTTACTTATTTATGAATCCATTAATGAGATTTTAATGATCATCCATAGTTTTTGAAATGTTTTTCATAGGACTTAAAGTGGAATATGGTCAAGGATGGGATCAAGGAAAAGTCATGCTATTTAAAACATGGCAGTAAACATGTTTCATCTTTTAAAGAGTTTTTATTTTATGAAAAGAATGGATACTAAATAGAAGTGTCTATATGTAATATTCAATTTGTTATGTATAAGTTACGAACTAATTATATAAAGTTCTAAACTTGAAAATATCCTCAATGATAATTATTAACTTAATTCAATATTATGTTATGTTTAAGGCTGGGGCCTTATAGCAGTGGCACAAAAATGTGCTGGAGAGTTTTTGGGAGTGAGAGAGACATGTGCAGGCTCATTACCCCAATTTGTTTTCTTAGTTTTTGTTTTTAGAGATGAAACTTTTTAAAGGAGGAAATAGTGTAGAGACTAGGTTTTTCCCAAGTAATTTATTGAAATATTTTTATATACATTTTCAGAGTTAGGTGCTAAAACGACTTGTGATTCTGAGGCCTGGTGTTCCTGAAATTAATTTTATAAAAATATAAAATATATTTTATATTGTGCTCACATATTCTTAAAGAAAATGATATAAATATTAACTGGTAGCTCAGATCAGAATCTGAGACCATTTTTGAGCCAAGAACGTAGTGTTTACCCTAGACACAACATAAACCTAGTTGGCACAGGATGCTCGGACCCCTCGTTCATTGGCGGTATATTTAAGTGGATTAATTAATTATTAAATTAGTTAATTAATTCCTTTTTACCTAAAAAATACTATAAATATATAGTTGTGGAAACCTCTTTAGGGTTATCCTAATAATCCTAGAATCACCGATTAGAGCTCTCTTCCCACTCCCTCTAGCGAATCATCTGAGACAATGACAAAACACTGGATCAGATCAGATCAGGATGTGACAAACACAATAGATCCTCACAAATTTTTGATGAAGCCATTATTCATCAACGATCGATCTATAATCGAGTTAGGAATCTTCATTTGGTGTTTTCATTCCTTTGATTAAATTTATTTAGTAGATCATTCTTGGTTCTTCGATATTCTCCTTGTTGCATCATCTGTATGTGACCATGTACAAAAATTAAATTGTTTTAAGTTATTTTATAATATGGAATCCCTGTTCTTTATCGATTTTACTAGAACACTTGACCTTGATCAATTAACCTTTCTTTGTGCCTTTATCCCCAATCTGCTTCATGTTCCTCACCATTTGGATCCTCACAGTCTTGGTTCGACTTTTCCCAGAGGTATAAGCTCGATTGGACCCCCGAATTTAGGGTGGGATCAAAAAATGAAGAATGGTTGTAAAAATGAGCATAGATCCGGGATATTTTCAAGGAGAGGAAGACTTATTCAATGTTTAAAAAATCAATATTATGATGAATGGATGTACAGTGGCATGCAGAATGAATGATAAAACTCTAAATCTTTATTTGAGCCGATTTCTAGTGAACAACAACCAAGATTCAAGAATCACTACTAGATCTGTGTGTTTCGGACCATATAAAGGTTAGATCTATGGATGTTTGAATAATTTGAGGGGTTAAAATGGATATGTGATTTCTATAAAAATTCCGACTACACGTCGTATTCCAGGATGAACACATGGTGTGTAGCACCCTCAATAGTAGTGATTGGGTTTCAAAAAAATTATGGATGACATGAGTGTAGTCCCACATACACACCCTGTACCACATTCCTGATGGGTTAACCCATGTGATGGGTCACATGGACATAAACCCATGTGGAAGTACGTAGGGTCAGGTACACACCGATGTACATGGACACAACGAGAAGCACACGACCCTGGTCCCTGTTATCTAGGAAACACTATGTAGTCCACCTACACAGTGTGTACTAATACACGAATATGAATCCATGTTCAAACCAAGGAAATGTCTAGGATATGAAGTGGGTATACATTCCATGTGGGTCCCCTCACACATCATGTACACCCTTGGATCCTTTTAAAAAACTTCCACGATCTGTATCTCTTAAGTTTGAACTCAGATTTTGGCCCATGAATAGCCTATATTGAGTTCCTTTCTGCGTAACATATGATGGTTCCATAATATGTGGATTTCAAGATATGATGTGAAAATTTTTAGTGATGAACCCTTCTTAGGAGATGCTCAATGATGACAGTGATAAGGTGTGATCACTAAAAACTCTCTAGTGGAACCCACCTATAGGGCTGGGCATGGGTCCTCAACAACTTCAAGAGTGGAACCCTATAGATGAGTTGGGTATGGTTCCTATACAAACCCTTGAGTATAACCCTTTAGCTGGGCTAGGCATGGGTCCTTGAATTTTCTAGTGGAACTCTACTATGGTATCAGGGCATGGGTCCTCAATGACTTCGAGTGGAACCCTCTAGCTTGGCTGGGCATGAGTCCTCAACTTCCCGAATGAAACCCTCCTATGGTATCAGGTAATGGGTCCTCGATGACTTATAGGGTAACCCTCTAAGTATACTATGCATTAGTCCTAAATCATCATAGTTGAATCCTCCTATTGTACCTGGACATGAGTCAACTACTTAGAGATTGATCCCCTTGATTGTGCGGCATAGGGATGAGGCATGGTTTGACTTGGACAAATACTTCTGGGGAGACACAAGAGATGTTGGGAATCATTGATTGAATTTTACAACCATTGGATACTCTTCTTCTTGGGATGATTTATGGGACAAGGATCCCCTTACTCTCTCATTTGGGATTCTTTTAACTGAGAACATATATATACCTTAATATATATCCTCACCTTGAATTTGGAACTATCTTTCATGGAGAGTTAAAGACACATGGGTATGCCACATTATTTCCGTGTTTATATTTTTATGGTTGGATGAGTCTACTCTACTACTATAGGCAGTGAAGGCTTGATGGGTAGTTCATCTACTCATCGTGTTTAAGTCCCTTGTGTTAGGATGAGCTTACTTTCACCCTTGGTTTGGTTGAGTTGCACTATTTCACTATACCTTGTTATATCTACTATTTTCCTCTTCTTTTATATCTCTTAATGCTCCCCCTTCAGCTTTTGATGCATCCTACTGGGTATTTTTATAATCATCCCTTCATGGGACATGGAAGCATGTTCCTTTTTTATGGAGATGAGGGACATGTCTACCATGACTATAGATGAGCTTAGGGATACTGTGTGCTTGGACCATGTGTAGTGGTCATAACTTAAGATTTAGGAATTGAGCTCTCTTTTATCCCTTTACTTTTATATTTTTCTATTAGTTTGGGACACATTTTTGGTTGGGCATGTATATTTCTCCTTTAATTCAGTTTACACTACTGTATTTTTGTACTGTCTAGAGGTTTATGCATACTTGGTTTACTTTATAGTAGTGTTACATATATTTCTTATTTCCCTCTACACCTTTTCATTGAGTTGGCTATGTGTGTTTATGTAGGTACTTAGGAAAAGGACTCCCTAAGTTTTTTATTCCATCGGTTATTTTCACCACCCCCTGGACTATGGAGATGGGATTAGGGTAGTTGCGGCTCGAGGCTCGATATGGGTTGGGCTGTGACAATTCTATCTTAGAGGATTGTGTATTTCTTGGCTAAGTAAGAAATAAGATTCAATTTCATTGAGCACAACTATAGATGAATATATTGCATAAAATCAATCTTTCACATAGTTATTGTGGATGAAACAATAAATTGATGATATGGGAGTTGAAGTGAAGTCTCAGATCAGAATCCATTGCAACAATTAAAGTGATATAAATCTCATAAAAAATCCAGTCCATCACTAAAGGAAAAATCACATTGAAATCAAGTATCATTTTATTAAGGATAAGGTGGAGTAAGGGATTTTAAATTTGGAGTATGTGCCTATAGAACTAAAAGTTTTGGAAATTATGACAAAGGCATTACCCAAAGAATCATTTGAACATCATCGATCGGATCATGGAGTTTAGTGGACTCCCCACACGTGAACAATTATAGATGTGGTATCCCTTCTCCCCAAGGTAAGGTGTGTTTTTCCTTAATGTGATTATCAATGTTCTTTACCCTGTTACAAACCTCAAAGGAGTGACCTTCATGTTTATTGACAATGAGGGAGAAGTTGTGTCTATAAAAGGGGTTGAAATGTCTTAATGAAGATAGGTGTAGAAGATAATTGGGGGAGAAACAAAGAAGGGAGAGTTTTAAATATGGAAATGCTAAAGATTCTTAATTAGTGGTTATATATCACAAGAAATGGATATTTTTATGAAAATAGTTGAGTGGTCTTGGAATGGAGTGATTCATTGATAAAATTTTCATGCGAATCCTCTTTATCACATTAAGCATGGATAATGTGGGCTTAGAGTGTGTGTTAAGTAAATATTCAATCACTAATTAATGTTTTGAAATTTTTTTAACAAAACAAAGGGGGATATTTTTGGAAAAAGATACCTCAAGGTGCCGTCTTTGTGTTTTTGGGGATATTTTATTTGTTTATAAATCTAGATGACCGCATTTTAGTATGGTTGGCGTTTCTGAAGTAGATGAATTTAAGGTGGCACAGTTTGCTAGTGTTTACAAAATTTTTGGGCCACAAAATCAGGATTTGTTTTATGGTAATGGAAGGATTTCTTCATAGCATTTTTAATGAAATCATGAAGCATATAGTTCACAGACCTCAAACAATAGGGTATACTGACCGTATAGAATCTTTCCTATGTGAACCACAAAGGAGTTTTGCAGAACCATGAAGGAGGTGTGTTGTTTTTCAGTTAGAGGTGATATTTTAGGGGTGCCACATAAAATGATTTCTACATAGCATTTTGTGCTATGCAACCCACAAAGGGATTATAATTTTTGGGATAAAGAAAGTGATTTAAGGTGAACTGAAATGAATAAATGTGCTATGTGGACCACATAACATGTTCGCAGTGAAGGATTTAACACAAAAGTGTATTCAGTAATTATTATTAGTGGGTTTTGAGGATCTCTTTTCCTATGTGAAGACCCCTAGTCAGAGCATTCCAAGAGAGTGAATTTCATTAGATAAGATCATTACTTGAATAATTTGTGTAAGTTTGAAGTAGTTCATGAAGGAGGATTCTATTAAGGAGAAGGGCTTTATGAGGGAGAAATTCTTAGGAGATAGTTTGTGAAGAAAATTTGTAGAAGGGGTTTTCATGGTTCAATAGCTGATAAAGAAAAAGAGGTTGTGAAGCATAGGTGGTACTCAAATCAATAGTAGTTCATGAGGCATCGACCATCCATGAAGAAGTGGGGGTACATTAAGAAAAAGTTGTCCACAAAGCATTCACACCACATGATGCAAGGTATTTCGTGGAGTATGCAAGACAGTTCATAAAGGTTGAAAGGAAGTTCATGAAGGTATTAAAAAAGTTTTCAAAAGAAATTTCTATAGACTAATATTACAAAAAAGTGGATTTAATCTACAAAGTGAAAACATAACTTCATGGAACACTCATATATGTGTGAAACATATCTGAGGGGATACATAACAATTTAAAATTCTTTTATAGTAGTAGTGAACACACTTCAGTTGAGAGATCTATGACCTTTCAAATTATGATTGGTTTTAAACCAGGAGGGACAATGAGTTTTCACTAAACATTGTAATGGAAGTGAGTGTAGTCATAGAAGTGATCTATTCTAAACCTTATTTTGACAGTAAGCCTCATTGGATTTGGTACATCAAAACATTGCCATTGTATGCTCCTTGTACAACGTCTGGTGAGGGTGGGACAATTAAAATTTCTATGTCTCATTCATTCTTTCATT
Organism: Viscum album; assembly: GCA_963277665.1. Taxonomy (NCBI): domain Eukaryota; kingdom Viridiplantae; phylum Streptophyta; class Magnoliopsida; order Santalales; family Viscaceae; genus Viscum; species Viscum album. Next base: position 282,871,815 of record OY728126.1, read on the forward strand.
TCTATTCATATATTACTATGGTAAAGGGAGAGAAGAACATTTTTTTTTAAAATTGAAACAAGATACAAAGGGGAATTTTTTTTAAATCTATCATACCCTGATTCTTCCCCTATTAGGGTATTTAACCTAGTTGGACTAAGAAAAATCTAGTGTATACCATCTCAATGATCACTTATATTCCATGATTGTCCAATTTCTTTACTACTTAGATGATGAAAACATTCAAGCACAACATTTTATGTTTTCCTTGAGGCTATTGTAGGGTGAAGATCTTGTATTTGAAATCCTATAATTAAGTGGGGAATAATGTAGAGATAATGAAGAGAGATTTTCTCTAGGATATTGAGATGGTGGAAGATGGTTCCTCAAGTTTTGGAGATTGTGGTAGTTGAAGGAAGAAATTTAATTAGTCCCCTAATGACCGATCATGGATTTGAGACTTGGGTTTGAGTAGATCTAAGGATCTCATGCTGGATAGGATGTCACATTTTCATTGGGGTGTGGTGGGGAACCACTAGTGAAACTATCCTATGATTCATGGTATTCATTTTTTTGGTATATTGGTTGATATATTCAGTATGGTGGTCATATTTTAGTTGGTGGTTAGTTAAGATGAAGTGAGTTTGGATTTAGAATTTAAGTGTGAGTATATCCAAAGTCCTTGACCTTATTTATTTCATAATATCTCTTTTAATAATCATTAGGTGTCTAGTTTAAAATAACTATATACTACTATATTTCTATTTATATTAAAATAGTTTTGGATATATATTTTTTGGAATGGAAAGGGAGTTGATTCAAAATTGGATGAGTTAAAAATGAAAGTAGAATTTTTTCTAGTTTACAATATAAACTTCATTAGTTTTGTAAACTTATGAAAAATGTTTATTAAAGTGAATGGTTTTTGGGAAATGATTTCACAAAATTATTTTTGTTTTATGAAAATAATAATGGTTTGTAAAGACCCGGATTTTTTCATGTAATTTTTTTTAATAATATGGGAATTTTACGAGTCCGCTAAAATTGACGGCACATAATTATGATGCTCGGAGTGCCCAGAATGAATTTCTGAAATTTTTTTAGGTACGTTCAGTAAATGTGCGAGCGGGTTTTTGTAACTTTTGAACTGGTACTCAAAATTGAAATCTGAGGACACCATTGAACTTGCAGTGCTGATATTCACTTAAGGAGACCTTCCCTGCGACCGTAGTAGGTCGAGAGTGAAAGTTAGCTTTCAGAATTTTTGTGGGTGTGTTAAGCGAATGAAAATAAAACAAAACATCTTTATTTTTTTTCTTGTTGAAACCTCCATTTGAGTTATGGAGGTGGGGAACACCTGAGTTTGAAACCTCCTTTTTTAGTTTTAGTGGTGTGGACCACCCGAACACATCTTTAATGTGGGGAAATTCCTTGAAATCATCCCATTCAATTGTGCCCATGGGAATTAAATTTAATGTGCCATTAAATTGTGCCAACATAATTCAATTTAATGTGCCATTTAATTGTGACAACTTTAATGTTCCAACATAACCAAATTAATTGTGCCAACCTTAATTAATTTGATAAACCTATTTTAATATATGTTGTCTCCTCATTTTTTAGTTGGAAATTGTTGGAAAAGGAGAGTTGGGAGAACCTTGGAGAACCAAGAAGAACTTTCTCCAAAGAAGAACCACCCCCCAATGAAGAATGAGGAACCGAACCCGAGCCCGGATTGGAAGCGTTTTGTGGAAGAAAAAAACACCAGAGTTCTTCATAGACTATGTCTTTCTTCCTCATGCCACCTCCAACAAAAAATTGGGGTAAAGGTTTTTACACATTTAATTTATTATATTGAATCTTCATGTCCTAAATTCATGACGACGATGGCCAAATGAACATGTCCATCATCTCGCACATTAATCTTTCTTCTCTTAATTTTATTTATTAATGTGTTCTGTTTGCATTCTTCAAAACACTAATTTTTATTAGCGATGGAAATACAGAGTTTTGCTGAGCGTGATTTATGGACCCGAATCCCTCAACACAAGGATCGTGAATATATGATCGTATAATTTTTCAGTCTTGGAACAAAGCCGCAGTAGCTCATGGAAGAAGAAAATGGCTGACACCTAGTCGACCACGAGGAAGGAAGGGCGCTGCACGTCCGTGATACCGGTTAAAGAGGAGGCCATGAGCCGTCGGACGGGGCAGGGCAGGATGGCATTCGGAAAATGTCCAGCCGTGTGGCAAAGCGGCGGCGCACATCTGCATTACTGGTGGAGCAGGAGGTTGTGGCTGATGGGCCATGACGGACGCGAATGGTGGCCAATACCCGGCTGGCCACAGGTGGATAGTGGTGTTGTCGCGCTGCTGGAAGGAAGATTGGCCGACTGTTCCGGTCGGCCGAGGCACACCATGGGGGACTGCCGAGCAGTCCTGCGTGCAAGCCAGGCTGCACCACGAGCCGCACCGCAGGCCGCACCACGAGGCCACACTGTGAGGCCACACCGCACACTGCACCATGGGCCGCATTGAGAGCCACACTGTGGGCTGCACCATGAGGCCACACCGCGAACTGCACCGTGAGCCGCACTGTGAGCAGCCCAGCGGGCCGCTCTATCGGGTTGCACCCTTCGCGGGTCAGGCCGAGTTGGACCACAACCCAATGTGCCAGGCCCGTCGAGGCCCAGACCATCTGACCTAGACCCGGACTGGGTTTGGTCGACCCGAAATGAATTGGACTCACTCAGGCTGGGTCGGGCCAAGGATGACCTGACCCGAGCCCATCAGGGCCCAATATTATCTTTTTTGCCACAACTTGAGAACTGGGTGTCCATTTGATGAACCATCTATGGTGCCAGAATCCTTGTATTGAGATAGTCCTTTTGATATAATCCACTTGAGTTTTGGATAAGGTTGGAGTACAGATGGGTGGGATTAGTCGCCGAATCCAATCGGGCCCTCAGAGCAGAAACACTGATAACTTACAGACCGGGCTTACGATTGACGCACCTTTTATTGCGTTGGATCCCTTTTGACATGACATAACTTTGGGTTACTTTTTTGTGGTACTTTGGGGTGATTGAGGTATGAACTATGGCTTGGAGAGCAGTTCTCCTAAGCGCGATACATATGAAACCCTGCAACTGGCTAAGACCTGACGACTGCTGACCGTTTCGACTCGAAGTGACTCAACTGGCCCAATGAAGAGTGCCTTTGTGTGACACAATAGAATGATGGTGGGGAGCGCCTTTGTGTGATTTGAAAAACCCATGATACTTGAAAGGAGGAGTACCTCAGCAGGCCACGAGGGGGATCACCTCTATGTGACGCGACAAACACACGGTGGGGAGCGCCTCTGTGTGATGCGGCCGACCCACGGTACTCGATAGGAGTAACTAAGTAGTCCAAGGTTAGTGGTAAGTGCCTATGTGTGATGTGGCAGACCCATTGTACTCGATATAGGAGGAGTTCTCCAACAGCCGAGGTGTTCGGAATGTTACTTGTTACTATTCCTAGAGAATCTTGTGGCTGGCTATCAGCTTCCATAGCGATATTATATGGGTCAGCTTCATAATTCGGTTTCTCAGAGTTGTATACCTTGTGTGAGTTGAGTATTTATGTTTGTGAAATTCTTTCCTTCATGGAAGAGTTGGGATTTGGTATTTTGAGTTGGGACTCATGTTTCCTCATGATTGAGATGGGTTTACTCGACAACTTAGGTATATGTATGGGCATATACATAAGTAGGGTTGTCAGTTATTTTCATGTTTTGAAGTTTATCCTATGTGGTTTTAGTGAGAACTTCGAGGGTTTTAGGGTCCCTACTGAGTATCATCATACTCACCCCTACACAGGCTAAACCCACACTTTATTGTGTTTGGTGAAAATGACAGACAATGCTAACGGAGGATGAGGGTACTAGGACTGAAGGTAGCTTGGAGGTGGACCATAGATAAGGCGTACCATAGAGATGAATGTTATAGAGTTGTACCTACCCTTCAGGTAGGAGTCCTTGTTGGGTGTTCACAGAAGCTGAACTCAGTTTTACTTGTACTTTCCAGTTTTTCTTGTACTTTACAGTTGGGCTTGTATTCTGGTCCCTTTTAATTTCTGTACACACCTTGTTTACTACATAGTTTTACTTTGTCCTTATATCCAGCTTTGTGATTAGTTGTGTGAGTTACAGGTTATAAAGACAATGCCTTCTTGTTTTTAGGGAATACGCCTTTCGGTGCTAGTCGCCAGCCCCTGGCCTATGGAAGGCGGGCTTGGGGTAGTCATGGATTGGGCCCCGATGGGTGGGTCGTGAAAAATTGGTATCAGAGGAGTTCGGTTCTACCGATGAACTAGAACTCTGATCTTTTCTAATTGGAAATAGTGTTAAGTGTTATGAGTGTGTTTTTTAGTTCGGGGAGTCCAGTGTTGGTGTGGCGGCCGATGTATCCATACACTAGGACCCTGAATTCTGATTTCTGACTCAGCGTACAAAAACACTGCTTGCATGTGTTTTTGAAAAGTTTGTGATCTCTTTGAGTCAACTCACCAGGTATAAACTTAATGACCGCGACACACCTGTTTCCTTTCAGGATGCCTCCACACAGACAGCCATCCAGGATTCCAGTTAGAGTACATGATGACAGCCCACCGAGGGATGAGGCTTCGGTGTAGGGCCTCCTTATGGAAGTTGTATCACCGGGTGGTGGACCACCAACACCACTACCCATTGGGCATCCAATGCCACAAGCCCCAGTAGCAAAGGGTGCATGCCACTTGAGCACATTACACGATTTCCAGCGCCAGATGACACCAAGGTTTCGGGGTGAGATAGATCCACAGGAAGCTGAGGATTGGTTGGAGGCTATTGTTAGAGTCTTTCAACTGGTATTCACACTGACTAATCTCATGGTGATCCTTGCCACCAGCCTTCTTCAGGAATTTGCAAGCAGATGGTGAAGCTTTATGCTTCAGGTTTACAATGAGGTCACTCTCATCTGGGAAGACTTCAAGAGCCTTTTTATGGCAGAGGTCATCCTAGCGACCCTACACTTAGTGCATATATGGGAGCTTCTCCACTTGGAGCAGGGTAGCATGACTATATCTCAATATTCAGCAAGGTTCACTGACCTCTCATTTTACTCCACTGACATGGTGTGTGACCCTTTCTTCTGATCTCGGACCTTTGAGAAGGGGCACTGACGGGAGATTAGAGCTTTGATGGTTTCTCTCAACATCCTGATGCAGGTGGGGGTATTAGAGTGGGCACTTTTAGTGGAGATTTTCCTTGCTGAGCAGGGCACACTAGTGCAGAAAACGTTTTTTACGTCGGTTATTTTTAATTTTTTACGTCGGTTTCTAGCCGACGTTAATACGTGTGACGTTATAAATAAGGTTTTTCACATCGGTTATTTAAAAACCGACGTCAAAAACATAAAATCGCGATGTTTATCATGTCGGTTATTTTAGAACCGACGTGATAAAGGGCCTGGAGAATGGTTTATCACGTCGGTTATCGAAGAAACGACGTGATAAACGGCCTGGACAATGGTTTATCACGTCCGTTCTTAAACAACCGACGTGATAAAAAGGGGTGAGGGGGTTTATCACGTCGGTTCATATAGAACCGACGTGATAAACTGGGGTGAGGGTGGTTTATCACATCCGTTCTATAAGAACCGACGTGATAAACCGGGCTGAGCGTGGTTTATCACATCGGTTCATATAAAACCGACGTGAAAAACCGGGGGAGGGGGGTTTATCACGTCGGTTATTGTATAACCGTCGTGATAAACCGGAGGGAGGGGGTTTATCACGTCAATTAGTCAATAACCGACGTGATAAACCATTGTCCAGGCTGTTTAGCACGTCGGTTATTCAATAACCGACGTGCTAAACCATTCTCCAGGCCCTTTATCATGTCAGTTATTAAATAACCGACGTGATAAACCATTCTCCAGGCCTTTTATCACGTCGGTTATTAAATAACCGACATGATAAAACATTTTCTAGGCCTTTTATCATGTCGGTTATTAAATAACCGACGTGATAAACTATTTTCCAGGCATTTTATCACGTCGGTTATTAAATAACCAACGTGATAAACCCAATTTTTTTTAAACAGAATGCAGTGATCTTCTCTCCACCAGAATCAACCAGAAAATAAATCAAGAAATCGTACCACAAAAACAGAAGTACATCAAAATTAAGCATGTACATAGATAACATATAAAACTTACCCACTAGACAGCATCCACCCTCATTTATACCCCATGGACAGCCCTCCCCCACCCCGTTGGAGCCCTCACCCTCATGTATGCCCCCTGGACAGCCCTCCCCCACCCCATTGGAGCTCCCACCCTCATGTATACCCCTTGAACAACCCTCCCCCACCCCATTGGAGCCCCCACCACACTCCTGGACTGCCCCCGACCCCCAGACACCCCCAAACACCCCTCGACAACCCCCCACCCGCCTGAACAACACCTCCTCACCCCCTCACCCCACTTGACAGCCCCCACCACACCCCTGGACAACCCCCCCCCCACCCCTGGACAGCACTCCCACACCCCTGGACCGGCTTCTCACACCCCTGGACATCCCTGCCACCCCCCAGGACTGTCCCCCCACCCCACCGGATAGCCCTCCCAGACCGCTGGACACCCCCAACCCCACTGAACACACCCCTACACCCTTGGAACCCCTCCCCCACAGACCCAAATCCATACCATAAGAACCATAAAAAGTAGACCAAAACAAGAAGTAGAGCAAAATTAAACATTCACTTATATAACATTCAAAACTTACACTGTCAACTTAAAAAAAACTAAATCAAACCTAATCAAATACCAAATACACAATTAAAACGACAATATTCAAAATTACATTTTACATTACAAACATTTAAAATTCAATCAAACCTGTAAAATAATTTGACCACTCCACTTGTACGTGTTTGATGTCTTCAGCAGTATAGGGTTGAGGGTCATCAAAAAGCTACAAATGAAAAAGAAGATAGTTAACGTGTATAATGAATAAATCAAATTGAAATATGATGGCAAAGTTTAAGAGGAAATCGTACCAGGTCAAAATTCACAACTGTCCCAGTTGTTATTATTTCATAAATAAATCTTAACATATAATATCCGCATTCGATGAGGCCTTGTTGTTCATGACATTTATGTTTTGAATGAGTGTAAATTCAATATATCATTTTTATGTAATAAATCAAAAAGTACAAATTATAAATGGAAATTTGCCTTCGCATTTACATATTTGATCTTTGCATTTCTTTTCTTTGTGTTTTTTCGAAAGTAGACCCATGCACTGTTAGAAAATAATACGAATGGGGTAAATTTAAAATTCATTATAATATATAAAACTATTGAGAAATTGAAACTTACTTTTCCAATATATTCTTAAAACTTGCCCGCACATCACCATGAACAGAGCATATCCAATAAAGAGCTTTCTCCCTTGGGCAAAAAATCCCGAACATCCAATGATTACTGATAAAAGGAAATTTAATGTTAGTGGTTTTTTATGTTAAAAGATAATTAACTCTTTAAGAGAAATGTGTTTCATACCTCTCACAAAAAGGCATCATCCAACATTGTTGAATTATATTCTTTTCAAATCTTTCAGCAATATAAACCATTCTTTGTTCCTCAGTTAATGCACATGCTTCAGGGGAAATAAATTGCGGGTCCATGAATCCATATACTTCTGTCAGTTCATTCCTCTCACAAATTTTATAAAGATACCTAATACAAAACATATATAAGTATACATTTTTAATAAATATAACACAGGGAAAAGGTGTTAAGACATACATGGAAAAAATTTTCACCATGTTGATACCCAACTTATCTCCAGTAACAAGCTCCATGATATCAGATTTTGTAATCCCCACACTTATTTCACGTCCACAAACATGAGATTCCATTGGAAACTCATAAAAACCCAACAACAAATGTGAATATCTTGACAATCTGTCAAGACCACTGGAATCTGTATCTGATGTCATAGCCTGTTGTCTTTGTTGTTGTCTATACAGTATTTCTTTACCTTTGAAGTATTCCTGTGAAAAAAAAATTGAGAATTATAGTAGTTTTCAAATGATAAAACAACTTTAATAAAAAAATAAAATAAAAGATATAACATTCATACCTCTATGGTAATGAGTCGAAGAAGTCTGGATGACCAAACTAAAAAATGGCCGATACTCTGTCCAACTGTCGCCACCTCATCTGTAGGTATTGGTACCCTAGCTGATCTATCTATAATATCCTGTACAGTGACCCTCTGATTCTCTACCTCTAATTGTTGATGATGAACTGTATCTCCTATACAATATACCAACCCGTATGCTACTATATGATGTTGAGAATCATCAACATACAACTCGCAATATGTAGGAAGCTGCGGCGGAGGCGTAGGATAAAAAATGGGGTCTGCAGGCTGAGGTGGGGGAGTGGGAGCTACTGGCGGAGGTGGAGGATAAATAATGGGGTCTGCAGGGGGAGGTGGAGGAGTGGGAGCTGCAGTCTGAAATTGTCTTTGTATTTCTGCAAACATAGACTGAACCGAATCTCTAATCTTGTCTTCCATCGTCGCATTAATATTTTGAACTTCAGCCTCCAAGGATTCTATTTTTTTATAAACCCCCTCAATGTTAGAAGTTGAAGAACGTGGAAACACTTTTCTTACCGATACACCTGTCGGATATCCTCTTACACGACCAGGATGTTCGGGCCTTCCCAATGCTGCAAATAAAATATCTTCCCTCCCAGTAGCTGTAAATGTCCCCTCTGAACTCTGCTCCTCAAGAGAGTCCTGTATTAATTAATTGAATATTTCTGTAATGATTGAAACTTATATGAAGAAAAAAGTTAACTTAAATAAATTAAATAGATATCTTACAATCCTCTCAACTACGATTCTCGATTATTCCGAAAGATATTGCCCTTTTTTTCCCTTCCGAGATCTCTTCCATTTTTCATGTCTAGATGGAGGGGATAGAGGGGCCACCTCTCCAGAGCTTCAAGACTCAGCTCTTAGTTGTTGAAATTTTTCCGCTATCATTTTTTCTTCCAATAATGTATACCCTCCCCGAGATAAACTATGAGGGTATACATTTTTAGATTGGATCTCCTGATGAGCTTTCCTTGTTTGCTGTAATTTAAGAATAAGAAATCATTAACAAAACTTTAATAAAATCATTTATATAAGAAAGTTTATAAAAGTTTACATTGCCCTTACCAGAAATGACTCTTTTTTTCTACTTTCAAAAAACTGTCTCCATGTGTCTTCATCTATAAAAGGATATATACAACATGGATTGTCATGACTCATATGACCATAAATGAAATCAGATGAGAGGGTTGATTTGAAATCCCTCCATCTCCTGGCAGCCAACGATAAGCATTTCTTCTTGACTCCTCCAGTGTTAGGAATATCAAATGTCATCTGATAAAGAAGAGGTTAAACATATTATATATACTAGAAACATTAAAAGAATGGTCAAACAATGACAAAAGATCTTACCAAAATCGTCTCCCACAACTGAGAGATAATATCTTTATCCACACCTCTCCAATCATCATACAGAATGCTTACTTTGGTCTTAGCCTGAGTTGCAACAAAACTCTTAAAATCTTTGGCATTCGGACCTCTAGGAATATCATCATCATCAAACTCAACTACTATCCTCTGATCCTGCGTATGGGCAAGTAATAATTTTGGTAAACGTGTGCACCCACGTTTACCAACCTTTGAACTCTTTGTCGTAATAGGAGCATGTGAATGTTCATCCCCAGAGGTATGACCAGCAATATGCTCCTCTCTAGAATCATGTGGTTGATCATCTGAATGATCTGTCATTATCCTTCAAATCAAAAAAACAAACGTCAGTTCACAAATATACAAATTCAAATATTTTAATACTACTGTAATCAGAAAATAGAAAAGTGTACTAGGTTACATAATAGTAAACATTGGTAATATGGTAAACATGTTAAACAATGGTAAAGATGGCAAAGATGGTCAAGATGGTCAAGATGGTAAAAAATGGAAAAAATGGTAAAACTGGTAAACATTGTAAACATGGTAAAGTAATTTTCAGTGAACAAATATACAAATTCAAATATTTTAATACTACTGTAATCAGAAAATAGAAAAGTGTACTAAGTTACATAATAGTAAACATTGGTAATATGGTAAGCATGTTAAACAATGGTAAAGATGGCAAAGATGGTCAAGATGGTCAAGATGGTAAAAAAGGTAAAAATGGTAAACCTGGTAAACATTGTAAACATGGTAAAGTAATTGTCAGTGAACAAAAATAAGCATTTTAAAATTCATGTAATGGTTATAAACATGATAAAGTAAACTAAACAAACTTAAAACAAACAAAAACATATACTTATTTTATTTTAAAACATGTTTTAATAAATAAAAAACTTACAATATCTAACATTTATGGAAAAAATAAATGTAAACAAGAAATAAACATATGTTACCTGTAATTTTAGGAATGTAAAGATGGATTGTTTTCCCAAATTCCTTCGTCGTGATCGTTCCTTATGGCACAAAATATGTCTTCAACATGATCGTCATTATGTTCTGTTAATATTTCCATTGAAGTAGGGATCTCACATAAATCAGCATATTCATCAAGTTCATCCTCACCAATATATTGTTTTTTCCCTTGTAAAACAACAACCCACTGCATATCTGATTGATCTACTACATAAAAAATTTGTTTTTCATGTGTTTCCATTATAAAAGAATCAGCTGTGTCTTCCAATCTATTCAGATTAACAAGTGTCATTCCAAATTCATCGTGTCTGACACTGTTGTTACCGTTAAACCATTTACAGTTAAAAACGGGAACTTTAATTTTAAAGTAATCAACCTCCCATATGTCTTCAATCACTCCATAATATGAATTTGATGCAGAAATTGGGTTTTTGTCCTTAGCACTCGAAAAATGCATTGCTTCTGCAAACACCAATACACCACTATTCTGAACTGCACTTCTGTTGTCCTGAGCTTTTGTATGAAATATATAACCATTAATGTCATAACCAGACCATGTTATCACATTTAAACATGGAACAACCACTATCCATTTTAATGTCTCTGATACATCTGATCTACCAAGCAAAGTCTTTTTAATCCATGACAAAAAAGTTTTGTTGTGCTCATTCAAAATCCACATTTCTTTCTTCTTTGGATGACATTGTTTCAACTCATTAATATGCAATGTGATATATGGTTGAGCATCAGCTATGTTATTCAAGATGTATGATTCTAACTTCTTCATCTGTTCAGCTGACAATGATTTGACTTTCAAGCCGCGAATCCCCTTTCCCTCATTATTAACTCGTTCATGGCGAGATGGAGGCAAACCTATGTGTTGCGCCACAGCCAAGTAGCTCGTACAAAACTCTGCTACCTCCTCAGAAATATACTTTTCAATAATGGAGGCTTCAGGTCGATATAGATTTTTAACATACCCCTTTAATATTTTCATATACCTTTCAAAAGGATACATCCAACGAAGATATACAGGTCCACAAATCTTTATTTCTCGAACCAGATGAATCATTAAATGCACCATTATATCAAAAAAAGTTGGAGGAAAATACATTTCCAATTGAAAAAGTATAAAAATTGCATCCTTTTCCAAAATGTTCAAAGCATTCACATCAATCGCCTTGTTACAAATTGAATTGAAAAAATAACACAACTTCATTATAGTCTTTCTGACACGAATGGGCAATATTCCACGCAATGCAACTGGTAGAATTTTTTGCATCATGACGTGACAATCATGTGATTTCATACCTATCAACTTCAAGTCCTTCAATGAGACAAAATTTTTTACATTAGAAGAATAACCTTGAGGCACTTTGGTATCATGAAGACACTGACAAAAGCTAATTTTCTCCCTCTTCGATAATGTATGACAAGCCGGGGAAAGAAATGTTCATCTTCCTTTAGGAGTGGGAGCTAACTCCAAACGTATTCCCATTGATAGTAAGTCTAATCTTGCATTCAACCCATCTTTAGTCTTTCCTTTAATATCTAACAATGTTCCAATCAAAGAATCACAGATATTCTTCTCCACGTGCATGACATCAATATTATGTTTAACTTCATGATACCTCCAATATGGTAGCTCAAAAAAAATTGACCTTTTCTTCCAAATATGTCTATCATTACCAGATTTCTGTGTCTTTCCCAATGTCACGTCAAGGTTTTTCACCCTCTCAAAATACAGATCAGGGGATAAAGGTTTTGGAGCAGTATCAAATTCTTGTGAGCCATTAAATGCCTTTTTTAGTCTTCTATAAGGGTGTTCCATAGGCAAAAACTTTCGATGACCCATGTACACTGTTTTCCTCCCATGATGCAATTGACAATAGGACGTCTGTTGTTCGCAAATTGGACATGCTTTATGCCCTTTAACACTGTATCCAGACAAATTTCCATATGCTGGGAAGTCATTTATAGTGAACAGAAGCAGTGCATGCGATTGAAAATATTCCATTTTATAAGAATCATACACCCTAATACCATCAGCCCATAACAGTTTCAAATCATCAATCAACGGTGACAAGTAAACATCAATATCATTACCGGGTTGCTTTGGACCAGAGATCATTGTACTCAACATGACATATTTGCGCTTCATACAAAATTCTGGAGAGAGGTTGTAAATTACCAATAAAACAGGCCATGAACTATGTGTGCTACTGAGTGTTCAGTATGGATTCATTCCATCTGTGCACAACCCTAGTCTGAGATTTCTTATTTCATTTCCAAATGTAGAATACTGCGCATCAATTTTCTTCCATTGTGGACAATCAGCTGGATGACGTATTTTTCCATCACATACCCACTCTTCAGCATGCCATCTTAACCTTTTTGCATCATGTGAATTAGCAAATAAATGTTTGAAACGATTAATTATAGGAAGATACCAAAATACCTTTGAAGGGAGCTTTGTAATCTCTACATCACCCTGTGATTTTTCTTTCACCTTATACCGTGATGTCCCACATTTTGGACACTCTGACAGAAATTCATATTCCTTCCTATATATAATGCAGTCATTCAGACATGCATGTATTTTCTTGTATCCCAATCCCATCGGGCATAATATTTTCCTGGCTTTGTATTGTGAATCTGGAAGATCGTTATCTTTTGGAAGAATGTCTTTCATCAATTGTAGCAGCTCTATAAAACTTATGTCACTCCATCCATGCTTCGCCTTCAAGTTAATCAATCTTAACACCGCCGAAAGAACCGTAAAATCTGTACAACTGGGATATAATGGTTTTTCAGTATCACCATATAGACGTGAAACTGTCGGTTCTATCTCAATTTGTTCTGCTACAATATCGCGAATCATTTCTTCAATTCCATCGGAGTTACCATCTTGCGAATCATCATCATCAGTGACATTCCATCCAGTTTCACCATGCCAAATCCAAGGGATGTAACTCGGATTAAAACCATGACATATCAGATGATCTTTTATCTCTCTACTTTTCAACTTCTTCATATTCAAACATTTCAGGCATGGACAGAAAAAAATGTCACTACTTGGAATATTTCGTTTTGAAAATTCCAAAAAGGCATCAACACCTTCCTCAAATTCATTACTTATTCGATGTTCCGTAATCCAACTTTGACTCATTATTACCTATAACAAATATCAACAAAATATATATATTTTTAAGATAAGACAAATACATGTTTATATGAAAAAAATCATAATTTGAATGTAAAAAAATTTAAAATATAAAACAAATCTATAGGTATTTAAAAAAATATGCTTGAATATTATTTTTAAAACAAAATATAGTTAGATGTAACAGTTTAAAATTTCATTGAATCAAAGAAAACCATGACGCCTAATGATTCTCCAAATAAAATATACATCAATAAAACATAAACAAAATGATTTTTATCTGGAATAAGTGAATATGATCAGATGATACACATTTATAATAATCTCATGCCAATATACTAATAAACATGTTAAAATATAGGAATACCTAATGGAGCATATAACATGTGTTATTTATGCTTGTTGTTCAATCATTATGATCTAAAGTACTCAACACTTTCAAGTGCCAAAATCTTGAAAGTAGTAGTAGTTTTCATAAGTACCCAACACCAAATAGCTATACATCGTAAGTGTCATGTTAGAAATATGAATATAGACCATTTTTTTTATGTTTAATAATATTGTAATATTATCTGATCATTATGATTATATATTATAATTCCTATATCCTTTTGATCCGATATATAATCTAAGGACATTAATATTTCTTTAGAAAAAGTAATGTTAATATCATGGTAATGTAAAAAAAAGTATATGTCGAACTATATATATGTAATACCAATAAAAAAATACATATGTGTTTAGCCTGGGTTTCACACATAAAACAACTCATCTCACAGATTAAATTTTTGAATCATCCTACATAATACTTATTTTTATAACTTAGGGAATGAAAATAATAAAAGTTTTGATTTACGATACTCATTATGGGTAAACATGATATATATAAATATAATATCTAATCTCATAAAAAGATATCCATGGGGGTATAAGAGCATACACAAAGCACATGATCAAAAAGATAAGTGAAACAGTTCTATATAATCATAGATCATAAAACCTGAGTCCAAGTATAACAATTTTAGCATAACATAAGACATGATTTATATGATAGTGGGAACATGATTTAAAAAACCTTATTCACAAGATCACAACATTGGTATGTGGAATAACATAAGAGTGTGGCACAAACATAATCATATAAGTCATAACATATGTCAAGGGAAAACATAGTTTCATTCACCTCATATTGGGATATGTTAATCACCTTTCCTATAATTTATTATAATATTTCTTACGAGACACATCACATAACACATTGGACATGGTATAACCATCTGTATCCCATATTGATCTATGATATATAATGCATTGTTGAATGCATTAGAAGGATATTATGGACCCAAATGTCACATAATGACTAACCATATATATGGGTGAATCGTGATCATCAAATCATTTATAACACTTTCGTAGATCAATTAACTAACAAAAATGAAATGGGGGTCATAATTGTTTTTACAAAACATAATAATTATTAATACATAAAAATGTGTTTGGATGGTAAGATAAGATAATATACCTAATTCAATCTAATTATCGTTAAATTATTTCTACCTAGATAGAAAAGAACTTTATAAAAAATATAATTTAACTTGAGAATGAAAAGAAAGTACCCTTTACCTTTTTTATAATGAAAAATCTGAAAAGGATGATAATAATATTTAGGTATTATAATTTTTTTATGAATTATTAATAATAAAAGAAATCACCTCACTTGGTTTTGTTGAAAATCGGACATAGCATCGTATTCAAGAAATCAGATACACTTTTCATGAAAAGGTCCATCATTTTTAGGAGATGACTGAAAGAAGAAATGTATTATCAGACTCACCATGAGTCCAGAATGAAATATTTGATTGTAATAGGTATGAATTGATATTTTTATGAATGTAGATGAAAACAGATGATGGTTTTCTGATCTAGGAGTTCTAAAAATCATAATTTTTTGAAAAAATATTATGATGTAAGAATGTTGAATGAAATTTTAAGGATAGGTATTACCGATTGTACCTGGTCCAATTTCATTCATGAAAATCATTTTCTAGACAATCATATTGAAAATATGATTTTAAGAAAATAAGTACTACCAATATTCATCCAGAAAGACACATTCCAGCTAAGTAGGAAATAATAATGTTGCTGGAAGAATGGAACGTTACAGTACCACCCATTATTTTTCAGATTTTGCTGAAGCTAATCCTCAATGTTTTAAAATTAATTATTCTTTCTAAATGATTGAATAATTTGAATGGTTGTGAAGTCAAATATCTATGTTCTCATGGTCATAGTAATATTTTTATCAGATATTGTTTTATTTAGATACTTAAGAGGTTGCTCGTAATGAAGTTGCTGGTATTCAGATAGATCAATATAGCGATCATATTGGAGTTGTTACTGATTCGTATTTCAGAAGAAAAGATGAAGTATAAGTGGTTTAAGAAGCTTTAATGAATCTACTTTTTCATTGTACTATAGAATCGTAAAGCGTATATCAGCATGAAAATCTAGAATAAGAGTTAAAAATAGTCTTATCCAAAATACACCTGCTTGAATGTTGCGAGATGAATGTTACGAGTTGAATGTTGCGAGTTGAATGTTGCGAGTTGAATGGACATAATAACCATTTGCAATAACAAAAAATTCCATGAGATTCAAAAAAGAACGAAAAGCACATCAAGAATCGAAACAAAAACGAACAAAATAAATTCGTGTAAGGCTTACTTGAATGTCGCAAGTTGAGATGATAGATCTGAGAGGAGTGAAGAAGATAAACAATGAAGCCAAAATGAGTTTAATGCAGGCGATAGACGAGCCGATTAGGGTTTACCGCGCGAGAGAGAGACGAGCCGGCGACTATCAATCGAAAAATCGTAAATGACAGAACACGGGCTTTTATTTTTTTAAATGTTTTATAACGTCGGTTATTATATAACCGATGTTGTAAACTATTTTTTAGCTTTTTTACGTCGGTTATCTTAAAACCGACGTAAAAAAGCTCCCGCGCTTTGGTTTTTTAGGTCGGTTATTTTATAACCGACGTAAAAAACGAGATATCTATGGGTTTTTTACGTCGGTTATTTTATAACCGATGTAAAAAAACCTGATATCTACGCGTTTTTTACGTCAGTTATTTGGTAACCGACGTAAAAAACCCGATATCGACGCGTTTTTTACGTCGGTTATCAAATAACCGACGTAAAAAACCAAAGCCCCGGGGGGTTTTTAAGTCGGTTATAAAATAACCGACGTAAAAAACCCCGCGCTTTGGTTTTTTACGTCGGTTATTTGATAACCGACGTAAAAAACGCGTCGATATCCGGTTTTTTACGTCGGTTACCAAATAACCGACGTAAAAAACCCCCCCGCGCATTGGTTTTTTACGTCTGTTATAAGATAACCGACGTAAAAACCCAACAGGCGCGATTTGTAACGTCTGTTATTAAAATAACTGACGTGAAAAATCTACTCGCCGCATTTTTACGTCGGTTATATATAACCGACGTAAAAAATGGTGATGTAAAAAACGATTTCTGCACTAGTGGCAGCAAGACCCACCACCGGTTGACACGTAGTAGAGTCATCAGAAGCTGGCAGTAGACAGATGACATAGAGGTCCAATTGGAACAAACTTATAGGCGGACAACCATAGGATACATGGTCAGTGATGCGAGGCTCTCAAGGCAGAGCAGGACAGGCGAGAGACCACAATGTTACACGTGTGGCGGGTAGGGTCCCCTGGCTTGCGACTACCCGACCCACCATACCAATGACCAGAAGATGGTTGAGGGACCACCGAGGCAGAGAAAGAGTTTTGATCGAGGAGTTCCATTGGCTAGAGGCATACATGGTAGAGGAATAGGCCGTGCAACAGGTGGTGGGTGACATTTTGAGGTTCTACAGCCACCACCGCCAGGTGGTCCACCCCAACCACAGGGAGCAAGAGAACAAAGACAAGCTCAGCTCTAGGCAGCTGAGGCCAATGACCACGACACACCAGAGATGATTAGAGGTATGATCTGTGTTTACTCCACCTTATCTATAGTACTTATAGACACATGTTCTAGCCACTCAATTATTTCCATGACCCTTGTTTGGAGCTTGGAGATTCCGACAGAGCTGTTATCTTGATCCTTACGGATAGAGACTCCTACGGGAGCAGATTCGGCGATTACACACTGGTGATGGTAGTGTGAGCTTACTCTAGGAGGTGAGATATTTAGCTGAGATCTTATAGTAGCAGCGTCGAGGCCTTATGATGTCATCTTGGGTATGGACTAGTTATCCACAGTCCATGATCTGGTTGAATATATTAGGTGAAAATTGCAGTGTGTCCGCACAGATGAGACCATGTTTTCCTTCACCGGAGTGAAGAGAACCTTTGCAGCGCATGATAGACTTACCCGGAGGAGGGTGTAGCCAATCATACATCAGTTGGCTATCCTTACCCTCAGAGTAGTTGATGTTGAGAGTCTGAGCTATCCTGTAGTGGTGGACCAGTACAAGGATGTTTTCCCTAATGATGTTCTGAGTCTACCTCCTCGTAGCGAGGTGTACTTTTACATCAACTTGTACCTCGGGATGTCACCGATATCTACCCAAGCATATTGGATGGCTCCTACAGATCTTCGAGAGCTGTGAGTAAAGTTGGAGGACTTGTAGAGAAAGTGGTTTATTAGGCCCTATGTTTCCCCTTGGGAAACCCCAATTTTGTTTTCCAAGAAGGTGGATAGGTGTTTCAGACTCTGTGTTGACTATCGGCACCTGAACCTGGTGACCGTGAAGAACAAGTGCCCACTTCTGAGGATTGATGATCTCTTTGATCAGCTGAAGGGAGCACGATGGTTTTTGAAGATAGACCTCAGATCAGGATATCACCAACTCAGGGTACGAGACGTGGATGTGAAGAAGACGACCTTTAGATGTCGGTATGACCATTATGAGTTTTTGGTTATGCCTTTTAGCATGACCAATGCCCTAGAAGTGTTTGTGGGACTCATGAACAGGATCTTCCAGCCATACCTCGATCACTTTGTGGTAGTCTTCATCGACAACATCCTGATACACTCAGCGACAGAGGAGGGTCATGCATATCATTTGTAGATAGATTTGGACACGCTCCAAGAGCACCAGCTTTATAGTAAGCTCTTAAAGTACCAATTTTGGATATGAGAGGTCCACTTTCTGTGACACATTATCTCAGAGGTTAGATCTATTCTGGATCCTGCAAAGATTGAGTCTGTAATAGCTTGGGAGCCACCCAAGAGCGTGATGAAGGTGAAAAGTTTTTTGGGTTTGGATGGTTACTACCGGAGGTTTGTGCCTAACTTTTCTAGAGTTTCGGCACCCTTATCAGTGTTGAAGAAGAAGGGGTAACCATTCCTATGGTTAGAGAGATGCCAACGGAGTTTCTAGGAGCTGAGGCAGAGAATAAAGAGTGCCCCCATCTTGAGGGTACCGAAGGAAGGTGTTGGGTACGTAGTCTACTATGAAGCATCAGGGACTGGGCTTGGATGTGTCCTAATGTAGGAGCGAGCATTGATCACGTATGGTTCTCGATATGTGAGACAACATGAGCAGAACTACACTACCCATGACCTAGAGTTGGCAGCAGTAGTCTTCACCTTGAAGATGTGGTGACATTACTTGATGGGAAAACATTTTACAGTTTACTCTGATCACAAGAGTGTTAGGTATATATTCTTTCATAAGGACTTGAACATGAGACAACAACATTGTTTTGAATTCCTCTAGGACTATGACTTTGAGATAGTCTATACTCCTGGGAAAGGGAATGCAGTAGCAGATACACTCAGAAGGAGATATAGTATATAGTTGCTGAGTGAGGAGACAAAGAAGCTAGCCTCTTTGTAGATATCCTATGTGGATTGAGATGGGGCAGCTTATCTTTAGTCTTTAACAGTCACTCCCTCACTCCTTCAGCGAGTCAGGGAGGCACAACTTGGGGACGCATACTACGAGGCTCGATATGCTCGGATATCCATCGGACAGGCACCTGATGGATTTTCTAAAGGTGGGGAGCATGTCATCTTCTTCAGAGGGAATACTATGGTACCAGTAGCACTTAGGGAGGAAGTGTTAATGGAGTTCCATACGTCCCCTCTAGCGGTACATCCATGAGTGGCAAAGATGTATCAGGACCTCCAATGTCAGCACTGGTGGCTGGGAATAAAGAAGGCAGTGGCCAAGTTTGTCTCTCAGTGCCTCACTTTTCGGCAAGTGAAGGCATAACATCAGGTTCTATCAAGCTTAGTTCATCCATTAGAGGTTACAGAGTGGAAGTGGGATGGAATTTCCTTGGACTTCGTGACGGGACTTCCACGCACGTCCAGGAGTCATGATTCTATCTTAGTGATCATTGACCGACTCACCATGTCGGACCACTTCCTACCTATCTAAGAGAAGGGATTAGTAGAGAGCTTGGGATGCCTCTATGTGAAGGAGATTGTAAGGCTTCATGGAGTTCCATGTACGATTGTATCTGATCGTGATTCTCGTTTTACTTCCCATCTATGGAAGGGGTTGCTAGATGCGTTTATTACACAACTTCGGTTGAGCACCGCCTTCCACCCTCAGATGGATAGTCAGAAGTAGTGGACCATACAAACCCTTGAGTATATGCTACATTCTTGCGTCCTTGATTTTGGCCATAGCTGGGAGGATCACTTACCTTTGGTGGAGTTTGCGTACAACAATAGCTATCACTCTACTATTGGTATGACACTATTTGAGGCGCTGTATGGATGAACTTGTAGATCACCACTGTGCTGGACTGACCCAGGGGAGATAGCACACATGGGACCAGAGATGGTACAAGATACCACAGAGAAGGTGCAGATCATCCAGGAGTGGATGAAGACTAGACAGAGTAGGAAAAAATCCTATGCTGACAAGAGACAGAGACCTCTGGAGTTCAAGGATGGCGACCATGTCTTTTTATGGGTCTCACCTCGACGAGGTTTTTGGAGATTTGTCCGGGGTGACAAGTTATCTCCGAGGTTCACTGGACCCTTTTAGGTCCTCTGCAGAGTTGGCAAGGTGGCTTACCACTTAGCTCTTCCACCTCAGTTGCACCTGGTGCAAAATGTTTTCCACGTATCCCAGCTGAGGAGATATGTGCGCGACTCTTCACACATCATTGAATGGGGCGAGTTGGACATCAACGATGGGGAAACATTTACAGAGGTTCTAGTAAAGATTAAGGATCGACAGGAGTGGGTCCTTCATGGGAGGTCGATACCTTTGGTGCGCGTTTTTTGGCAGCATGGGAAACACCAGGAGATCACATGGGTGTGGGAGGCTCAGATAAGTGCTCAGTACCCCCCTTGTTTCTCTATTTTATGTTGTGGCTTTTGAGGATGAAAATCCCTGAGGTGGGGAGAATGTAAAGACCCAATTTTTTTCCATGTATGTTTTTAATTATATGGTAATTTTACAAGTCTGTGAAAATTGACGGTACAATATTCCAAGTCCTGGAGTGCCTGGAATGAATTTCTAAACTTTTTTTGGGTACATTCAGGAAATGTGCGAGCGGGTTTTTGTAACTTTTAAACCAGTGCTTAGAATTGAAATCTGAGGACAACGTTGAACTCACAACACCGATATTCACTTAAGGAGACCTTCACCTCTACCATAGTAGGTCTAGAGTGAATTTTAGTTTTCGAACTTTTTATGGGTGTGTTAAAAGAATGAAAATAAAACAAAACATCTTTATTTTATTTTTCTTGTTGAAACATCCATTTGAGTTATGGAGGTGGGGAACACCCGAGTTTGAAACCTCTTTTTTTTAATTTTATTGGTGGGGACCACCCAAACACTTCTTTAATGTGGGGAAATTTCTTGGAATCCTCCCATTCAATTGTGCCAATGGGAATTCAATTTAATGTACCATTAAATTGTGCCAACGTAATTCAATTTAATGTGCCAACATAAATAAATTAATTGTGCCAACCTTAATTAATTTGATAAACCTATTTTAATATATGTTTCCTCTGCATTTCTTGGTTGGAAATTGTTGGCAAAGGAGAGTTCGGAGATCCTTGGAGAACGGGGAAGGACTTTCTCTAAAGAAGAACCACCCCCAATGAAGAACACAGAACCGACCCTGAGCCAGGATCAGAAGCATCTTGCGGAAGAGACGAACGTCGATGTTATTTATCAACTACATCTTTCTTCCTCGTGCCACCTCCAACAAACAATTGAGGTAGGGGTTTTTACATGTTAAATTTATTCTATTGAATCTTTATGTCCTAAATTCACGACAATGATGGCAAAACGAACATGTCCATCATCACGCACAATAACCTTGCTTCTCTTCCTTTTATTTCTTTGCGTGTTCTTCGTGCTTTCTTCAAACCCTAATTTTTATTGGCGCTGGAAATACAGATTTTTGATGAGAGAGGTATATGGATGTGAAGCCCTCGACACAAGGATTGCAAATATGAGATCTTATAATTTTTCAGGCTTGGAACGAAGCCGTAGTGGCTCGTGGTAGAAGGCGATGACGAGGACCCGACCGACCATGAGGAAGGAAGGGTGGCATGCATCCGCGCTGCTGGTTGAAGGTGAGGCCGTGACTCGTTGGCCGTGGTGGGGTAGGATGGCGGCCGACAACCAGCTGAACACATGGTGGAGTGGGATTACATGTCCGCGCAACTGGTGGAGC
Organism: Viscum album; assembly: GCA_963277665.1. Classification (NCBI taxonomy): domain Eukaryota; kingdom Viridiplantae; phylum Streptophyta; class Magnoliopsida; order Santalales; family Viscaceae; genus Viscum; species Viscum album. Next base: position 282,894,182 of record OY728126.1, read on the forward strand.
AGGAGGCCGCGACGGATGCGGCAGAGGCCGACACCCGACCGGCCGTAGGTGGATAGTGGTGGCATTGTGCTGCTGGAAGAAAGACTGATCGGCCGTTCCGGCCGGCCGAGGCGCACTGTGCGAGATCGCCGAGCAGTCCCATGTGCCAGCTAGGCCGTACTACGAGTCGCACCGTATGCTACACCACAAGGCCACACTAGTGGCTGCACCGTAAGGCCGAACTGTGAGGCCGCATCACGAGGCTGCACCATGCGTGGGACCGCGGGCCGCACCGTGAGGCCGCACCGCGAGCCGCACTGCGAGCCGCCCAGTGGGCCGTGCTAAAAGGTCGCACACTTCGCGGGCCGGGCCGAGACGCCCCCTATGTGGGCCTGGCCGCACCACAGCCCAGTGGGATGGGCCCACCGACACCCAGGCTATCCAGGTCAAACTCGGCCCGGGTCGGTCCGACTGGGTCAGACCGAACCTGGTCCTATCTGGGCCTAGTATTAACATTTTAGCCATAACTTGAGAACCGGGCGTCCATTTGATGAATCGTTTACAGTGCTGAATCCTTGGATGGAGATGGTCCTTTTGATATACTCCACTTGAGTTTTGGATAAGGTTGGAGTATGACCGGGTTGGATCGGACCCCAATCGGGCCCTTGGAGAAGAAACACTAATAACTTACAGGCCGGGCATCTGATTGATGCAAAGTCTATTGCATTGGGTCCCTTTTGACATGAAATACCTTTGGATTAATTTTTCTTGGAACTTTGGGGTAGTTGAAGTATGACCTGTGGCTTGGGGAGTGGTTCTCCCAAACGTGATATGAACGGAACCCTGCGACTGGCTGAGACCTGACAACGACTAACCGTTTCGACTCGGAGTGACACGACTGGCCCAACGGGGTGGGCCTTTGTGTGACGTAGCAGACCCACAGTGGGGAGCACCTTTATGTGATGTGGTAGACCCACGATACTCGACAGGAGGATTACCTCAGCAGACCACGAGGGGGAGCGCCTCTGTGTGACGCGGTAGACCCACGGTGGGAAGCGCCTCTGTGTGACGTGACAGACCCATAATACTCGACAGGAGGAGTACCTCATCAGTCCAAGGCTAGTGGGAAGTGCTTTTGTCTGATGCAGCAGACCCACTGTACTCAATAGAGGAGGATTTCTCCAAAATCTGAGGTGTTCAGAATGTTACTTGTTACTATACCTAGAGAATCCTGTGGATGGCTATCAGCTTCCATAGTGGTCCTATGTAGGCCAACTTCATAATTCTATTTTTCATAGTTGTATACCTAGTGTGAGATAAGACTTTATCTTTGTGATATCCTTTCCTTCATGGAATATTTGGGCTTGGTATTTTGAGTTGGGCCTCGTGTTTCCTCATGATTGAGATTGGTTTACTCGACAACTTTGACATATGTATGGGCATATACCTAAGTAGGGTTGTCAGTTGTTTTCATGTTTTGAGTTTTATCCTATATGGTTTTTGTGATACCTTTGAGGGTCTTGGGGTTTCTACTAAGTATCATTATACTCACCCCTACACGAGCTACACCCGCACCTTGTTGTGTTTGGTACAGACGATGGACAACGCCGACTGAGGATGAGGGTACTAGGACTGGAGGTAGCTCAGAGGTGGATCATATACGAGGCGTACCGCAGAGACGACCATTCGGGAGTTGTACCTACCCTTTAGGTAGGAGTCCTTGGTGGGTGTTCATAGGATCTGTACTCAGTTTTACTTGTACTTTCCAGTTTTTCTTGTACTTTACAGTTGGGCTTGTATTCTGACCCCTTTTACTTTCTGTACACACCCTGTTTACTACATAGTTTTACTTTGTGCTTGTATCCTGGTCCATGCTTATTTGTGTGAGTTACAGCTTATAAATGCAATGACTTCCTATTTTTAGGGAATACACCTTTCTGTACTAGTCACCAGCCCCAGGCCTATGGAAGGCGGGCTTGGGGTAGTCATGACACAGGCCCCGAGGGACGGGTCGTGACATGGTTCTTATAAAGGAATAGTTTTTGGGTTCAAGATATTAATTTTTTCTCCTTTTATTCATTGTTATGTCAAGCCAATTTATATGGTGGAAATTTCCATTAAAGAGGTATTTTGTGAGGTTTTTGGGTCTTGAGTGTAACAGCCCGAGATTTTATGAAAAATATTCTTTTAATTCCATTAATGTCTTGTGTTGTATTCTACACCAAGATTACCTTGCGCTATACGCAACACCGTATTAGCTTGCAGTATACGCAACGCTATTCTTGGATCGAGTTACACACAATTTTGATAATAGTTATTCTACGCAACATTGAGTATATATATATATATATATATATTAAATGAAATATGGTTGGATTCTGTTATACGAAACAATGAAGGATTCTTTCACAACACGCAACCCTGACTTGGCTTGCATTACACGCAATCACGACCTTCCTCGATAGCGTGTGTTGTACGCAATACCAGGTTTTAATAAACAATGTTATATTATTATAATATTGTCATGAACTAGCCTTTATGAATATTATTAACTAAATTTTTAATTTTATAACATTATTATTCATCTTACACATTTCTAGAACATGGTATAAGAACAAAATAAATTTTTCGGGTAAAATAAGTATTTTTCAAAAAATGCAGTTTTACCGCCTTTTGATGGCGCACCCACTTTAAATATAGTTTTTGACATGTTTATATGTTAAATTTGACAAAATAATATTCTTCTTTTGAATCAGGATGTAAAAATTTACATTAAATAAAGTTTTGATATTTTTCCGATAACATTCATATTTTAATGAATAGTAAAAACACGCTATATTTTAATTAAAAACAACTTTTTTCATCGTAATATCTTATGTGGTTAAATTATAATATTGAATGGTTTTAAAGTATATTTAGAATATATTTTTACCACTTAATATAATGTTGGTCATTGGACACAATTTTACAATTAAACCGAACATAAACAAGTGTCAATCTTTTGATAGTTATTACCTCTTAAAAACACGCTTTTTGTTTTGACAGCGGGAATTAATTTTAAATTAATTTCTGCCACTTCTGTGTTTTGAATTTAGAAAAATGGATTCCATATTTGGAATCAGGATGTTCAAATTGTTTAAATAGGTAACTTTTATTTTTAGACATTTTGAATAATTACTGCGGTAAATATTTTATTTACCATTGTTAAGGGTAAATCCGGTAAATAAGGTTTAAAAATAATATTATAATAATATTAAATTACCCTAAAACGTGTCTTAACCCTATTGGTTGATACATGGTCGACCATGGGCATCTTTGGGTCGATTTTGGGACCCCATTGATCCACTTGTAAGTGATAATGACACTTTATTTTAATTAAGTTAAAATGAATACAAAAATGACACAAGCATATATCTTTTAGAAAAACAATTGTTACATAGGGTTATATATGTTGGATTTTAGATTATAAAGATTCATTAGAAAGATAAAAATATTTCCTACATAATGGTATTTTATTTGTAATTTTTAGACTTTAAATAATTTAATTTATTTATGACACAATGATGATGCAGTAATTATCTTATTAATGAAATATTGACATAATTGATGTTATAAACACCAAAATAAATGTAATTTGAGACTTTTTATGAATTACACTAATTTTCTAGGCTACTATGATATATTAATGTTGATTTAATGAACTTGGTTCGAACATTTAATTCTGTTATGACTCTCACAAAAATCATATATCAAATAGTGTCAAAATTGACACAAAATAGTTTTTAAATCAAATATTATATTATTAATTGTTATTTTATTCCTAAAAATCTAAGGTTCGGCCAAATGACTTAGATAAGGATATATATATTAATAATAAACAATTTGGGGTTCGTTTGGCATGTTATAGTAAGTGTATTAACCATATAGTGAAAGAAAACAAAAAGACACGGTAAAAGTTAAATTATTTAACTTGGAGTTAAATCTAATTGATAAGGTTAAAATAATATCCTAAACTTGTCTAAATTCTATTGGTTGATAGGATTTCGACCCATCCCCACTTTATCTCCGAAATAAGACCCTTTGGAACCATTATAAACCGATTTTGACTTTAATATAAAATAATATTTTGAGATATTCCTAAGGTGCCCCTCTCCTCCCCTATAAAAGGACACCTCCTCCCCCTCCTCCTCACACCAAATTGAGCACTCAAGCTCGGCCAACCCCTGAAATGTTCTCCTCTCCACTTCCCTAGAATAATCATAGAGTTCCTGGTCTTCTCCAAAGACCAATCTTAGCTCCTTAAGTGGAGGATTCAAAGAGGCGTTCCAAAGAAAAGGTAATATCCATTACCGATCTTTTCAATTTCTTTCTTCTTCAACTTCTTCTTCTTTAGTTGTTTCATGATAAAGTAATAACATCAGTATTACTTACATACTGATATGTTATTATAAATATGAAACAACCCTAATTCACCTTCTATCCATCCTACGGAAAAATGAAATCACTGCGCGTGCGTACGTACGGAATACCGTCTCCACGCCGTGTTGTAATCTATTTTCCACCACCACCTTACATGGATGGGTATAATGGTGTAAAGAATAACTATAAATAGTTATTACAAAATCATATTGATTCTGATATATTGTATAATCCACTCCAATTCAATTCAATATTTATGGAAATGATATCATCGCTCGTGCGTACGTACGGACTACCGTCTCCACGACGCGATGAGATTCATTCTCCATGTTAACCATTTAAGAATGATTATAAAGTATATATAAGAAATAATAATGAAATATATGACATTATAAAGCTACTGGATTTATGTATATATATATATGTATGTCATCTACTTACTTCCATTCAAGACAATAAGGAAAGGAAAACAACGTTCATGCATACGTACGGACTACCGTCTCCATGAACGGTGTTTTTTCATTTCATTTATCTATCTATTATATATATATATATATATATGAAGAATATATATGATATATAAATCATATTTTATATTCTGGAAGTAAGTAAATCATGATATAAGTAATAATAATGTCAAGAACAACAAGTCAAAACACCTACGATAAATGAAATGATTTTACCCAAAACGCTTCTTTAACATGGAATTTACAAAAGAACGGGTTATATAATGTCATAAGTGAACCATATATGATATCATAACAATGAATATGATTCTGTAATAAGTCAATAACATTATTTAAACCATTATACAGGAGCTTTGGACACGAACAAAGCAAATCGGACCTAAGGTAAGGGAAAATATCACAATCTCATTTTTATCCAAGATTGTTTATTCGTAAGTATTTACTGGGGTGTATTTTATCATCCACATCCATGTTCCCTCAATATGTAATATTGTTTCCATCCACTTACAATAGTTTAAATCCAATTTTACCCTTCGGTGAGTTTTTAGTAAAGAATATGAAAGGAATCTTTTGTCGTTTTTTTTATACGAGGTACTTTTTGACTTTTCCGACAAAAGTACGAGAAGAATGTTTTTTTAACTTATACGGCACGAACGGATTTTTACGGTTTTATAAAGCCTTATTTTCATGAAGCTTCCTTCAAAAGATTTCATGACTATTTTCAATAAAATCTCTTTCTTTTAAAATTTCATGACGTTTTGTGAAAAGAAATTGATTTTGAAGAAGAAAGGATATTTTCCTCAAGAATTCATTTCAAGTGTTTTGTCAAACTTATTTTCCATCTAAGATAATAAAGGGTTCTGTTTTTATCCCTATTATTACATGGATTTGATTATGTTGTGATGGAAATATTTTTATGAATTCCTTTATCTTATATGAATTGTTTTATGAAGTCATGATGTTTAAGATTCCCATTTTTATTACATGGGTTATGCTATGATGTATGGTTTATGATTTTGTGGCACACATAAGAATGGTATCATTAAGAGATGGGTGGGACCTATATCTCCCTCCAATGCATTGGGTAAAGATTTTATATCTCATGAGATAGACATGGCTGGAATGGTAGGTTATACCGGTTCAGTGAAACAGGACTGAAACGAGGGTTACTCGATTCAGAAAGGGACTTTGTCCACTAAGATAGTCTTGGCATTGAGTCTTGACTAACAAGAAATGATTGTCTATGATTATGTGTGTATGCCACAAAGTTTCATGTTTTAAGTTATGATTTTTGGGATTACATTTCACTTCTATGATTTATCCCATGTTATGATATTATGAGTTTTTTTGCAGGTTAAGATTTCCAAAAGCTATGTTCTTATATATATGATGTGTTTGATATTTCTTTTGTTTACCCTTACTGAGCATTTGAGCTCACCCTTTTATGTTTTCTTTTCCCCAGGATATAAAGAAAGGTTTTAGGTAAAAAAAAAGGATGACCTTTATGGGAGATATTGAAGAACTTTCACCACGATTAGAAGATTACGTTCTGAGTTTCCAAAGACACTAAACTATTACGATCCTTTAGTGTGTGATTTTGTTATGTACTAAGTATTCCGCAAAAGTAATGTAATGTCAATGTACGTCAGGCTTCGGGTCTCTACATTGCGGATTTCTTTATTAAGGCTGGGATGGTGCTTCTTTAGGATTCTTGAATTTTGGGTGTTTTATAAGTAGTCAGAATTATAATTTAGGTGAGTTAATCCCATGGAGTTAGAAGGTGGCACCCTGAGTGGACTAGCACTCCTTAGATTAGGGAGTAGTTTCATCAGATAATAATGGATTTTTTGAGGAGGTCTCTCTATTTAAAATCAAGTTTTAAGAGGTTCTCTACAAAAACCCCAAACTTTTCATACATAAATACCACATATTTTTAATGTAATATTCACTACATTTTAATATGATCTATGTTAGAATCATAAATTTTTAGTGTCATTTGAAACATGGTTACATAAAAAACTGATACATACAATATCTACATTATTTTTCATTATGATCTTCACAACTAGTACCCTTCCAAGATACATCATACTTGAAATTTTTCTTCATAACCTAGAGAAGGGAAACATAATAAATGGATATATTAGATTCTTAGTAAGGGTAAAAATAAGAAATATCAATCAATGTTCATAAGTGATCATAAGATAAGTATATAAGTATGACAACATGATCAAGAATTACAGTAATCATACCCAGTCAATCAAATATTTTTATATATGAATCATGAAATAATTTTGTTTTCAATCAAAAGTTATTATAAATAAGAGTTTGGAGTCATAATTAATCAATTATAATACTTTTGAACATATCCTAAGCATAAGACTTAAGTTTTTGTTATTAACATAATAATATAAAATCAATTTCTTAGTTAAGGTTCACTCCCAATACTATCATTATAGAAAATTTCCCATAATGGATATGCCTACCATTTCATTTACATCTTTCTATTAGGAATAACTTTTATCTAGTTAACTTCATTATGTCTTAGTAGTTTATTAACTCCATCCTCTTTTAGGTGTTTCTTAACTCAGTCATCATTAACTAATGCATTAGAGGTATATAACAGAACCACCATTCCTTGGTTTATAATTTAATCAGTCATCCTTGGTTTATAACATAACCACCCATCACATAATCATAATCCATTCATACATATGCCATTATATCATGAAAAAATTTATCCTAACATCAAAGATTAACCCATGGATAGAAAAAAAGTTTCATAACCATTTCATCACCACTAGAGAAAGAATAAAATGGTAACATTTGATCATATCCCTCTTAATGAAAAATAAAAATCAACAGATTCTATTATGGATAAAAAATAAATTTTAAATACAATTGAAACATTTCTTGAAAAAAATACCATTATTGTTTTAAATTCACTTATTTAAAATCTAAATATTTACAAAATATTTCAAAACATATATTATTTTTAAATAATCAAGTAAAATTATAAATTAATCATCAAGTAAAGGTGTATTTATGATTATAGCTAAATATGTTCATTTAGTGTATTTTGGAATAAGAATTCCTTTTATATTTTCATTAAAAAATCTTAGTTATCATGTTTAGAAAATGATAATAATATTCATTTTAAAACTTGGGAAATAAAGTTAATTATAGTTAAAAATTACTTTATATAATATTTTCATAACTAAAAAAAATATATTGAAAATATTTTTAAAAAATATGGACATGGAAGAAAATATTCCTGACCGAAGAGAAAAACAAGGTCAGTTTTCCTTAAAAACACTCCTTTTGTCTCTTGAGTACTTAAAGAGAGGAAAATTAAAGGAAGTTATGTAATATAAATAAATAAACAGGGGATAATAAATTAATTAATATTTTATAGAGATATATCATATAATTTCATAAATAAAATTTAAGAATAAACAATCTCCCTAAAAATGAGATTGTAACATTATACCCTTACCAATTTGGTAACATTTGATTCATGACCCCCTGAAAAAAATAACATCAAATGAAAAATTAAACACCATAAACATATGGATATTTCTGATAAAACATTTAAATGGGTTATTAAACACACCAAATAAACCCTTAACACTTTGGTAACATTTGAATAAAAAACCATTTGATGAAATAATTTGAATTTATACATTAAATTCCAATAATTAATAAGGATAAATGATATAAAATGTCAAAGTATTAGTATACACACTAAATAATCACAAATAGGTTCATAACATCAAACATGTATCAATAAAACCAAATTGAGATAAAAAATCCTTACATCATTAGTAATTTTTGAAACAAGTCATTTGGATATTTGAAAATCATATAATTTTGTAAATCCATTTCATTAAATAATTTTTTTATTCCAAAATAAATTATTTTGTTTTATATAAACTATATAAATAAAAAATTAGTGTATAATCTTAAAACATAACTCAATCAAAGAAATTGAGATAAAACCCTTACCTTATATACAAATTGATTCATAAGCACTCTAAAATCATGTATAATAAATTTATATTTATTAAAATTATATAAAAAAATCATATTAATATATATAATATCATATATGATCATCTTATATCATTTTAACACTCTTTTATAAACAATTACCTATTAAAGTTATTATTTTGAGCGTTAATTGTTTCACTTTTCATGTATGTTTTAGTTTGAAAGTTATGGTCCATGAAATTTGATCATGGATAATCCATATAAAAAATTATAAACATGAAATAGATATCATAAATAAAAATTATATTCCTATTTATAACTATTCATATTATGCGGGGATGAAAAATGAATTACATCACTTCAAGGAGACAATAATCTGTACTTATACATGAGTTATGTTTCTAATTTTATATGGATGTAATGAAAGAAAGTTAAAAGCAATTAACCATTATATAATCATTATTATATCATAAATATCCTATATTTTCACTAAATACATCCTTTTTACCATTCAATTAAATTAGAAATGATAAACAAATCACATCACTTCGTAGAGGTAGTAGTCTACACGTACACATGAGTGATGATATAGTTTACCAATAAATTAGAAGGCATCAAGGTAGATACAATATTATAATTCTAGAAGAATAATTATTTTATAAATATCAAAAATAAATATTAAATATATTATTATAGCCACCAATTAAATATGATGATAAAAAATGAATCATATCGCTAGGTGGAGATGATAGTCGACCTATCCACACAAGTGATACTTTTCTTCATTTGATGGATAAACAGTGGAAAATGGTTGTGAAATAATCATAATAACATCTAATTATATTTATTACACTATATTCATCTTTGTTTTAGGGATAAAAAAGGTTTATAGGGAGTATAAGAAGAAATTAAATTGAAATAGCTTGGTTAATATTTACTCCTCTTCTTTGAGTGACCTCCTTTGGATTACGACTTAAGGCTTGAAGGATTGGTTTTAAGAGAAGATAAGAAGATATAGGATTAATTTAAGGGATATATGTATGTTTTTTAATAAGTATTAGATGATATAGATGGCTCAAATTGTGTGAATAAGGAAGGAGAAGAGGTTCCCTTTTATAAATGAGGGGAGGGATACACATGAAATTTATTAAAAGATGTCAATGATGTATGTTAAATTTCATGGTCATGTGGATCGAAATGTATAGGGTTTAAAATGTAGGATAATATCAAGTTTAAATTGCTTCAACCAATAAAAATTACACATGTGTGGGTGTTGTAACAACCCATATTTCCATGAAGGTATGGCTTATTTTTTTTTAAGTTTAAATCCTTTGTTTAACTTTGTAAACATGAGCTATGACTTAAGGATTAGTCAAGGAGAGTTTGAGGCTTGTTTGGAGCCTAGATATTTGAGAATTGTGCATAAAGGGTAGGATTCATGGTTATTTCATGGTTAGTACTAACCATGCGGGGAACCTTTTGAAGAAAAATGGGCCACATAGTTTTTATGCAACCGTGCGTCCCAAGGCATATGACTATGAATGATTTTAGATTTTATTAATAGATATATTCTCATGGTTTTTGCATAGTTAGAGAAAATGTAAGTCTTAACCATTTGGGGTCTCTCCTTTGGTAGTGGAATGAGAATGTTATGCACACAGTTTTTACAAACTATTCAACCAAATCATGTGCACCTGTTTTTGAGGGTGAAATGTCCAAAATGCCCTTAATGATCTTTTAAACCTCTTCTTTCTTTTCCCTTCTTAATTTCTAGCAGATGAGCATCCCTTCTCTTCCCATGATTTCATCTCTTCCTCTACATAGATTATTCAATATATTCTAGATCCAAACTATAAATTGAGATCCTTCCAATATGTTGGATAGATTGAGGTATGATCTCGAGTCATCTTCCTTCCATCCTAAGTTTATCTTCTGATATGTTGTGCTATTTAGGTACAAGATCATTTTATATATTTTCATGGTGTTTGAAAATTTCTTTGTTTTCTTACAATATACTTAGAATATTAGGTCTCCATGAGATAGGGATTTTTCAATGACCCTAAGTTAGGTGGAGATGTTGTTTTCCTTAGAAAGGGAGTTGTTTTCATAGTCGTTTCGTTGCACTGCATGTTGATTATTTTTGCACATTTCCTTAAAATGATCTATTCATTTCTAAATGGATTTTTTCCTATTTTTATACTCCCAAGGATCATTATTTAGTAGTTTGAGGATATTGAACTCGATCATGGACACCCTTTGGGTGTTCCAGCTTGAAATTCCCCTTTATAATTAATTGTTTAAATGACTAGAACACCTCTTAAGTGTTCGTATTGGGTTGTAATTAGAATTTACCTATTCTATATAAATTTTAATCGAACCAAGAAACCTCATAAGTGCTTATATTTAATTATAAATGGAATTTACCTTGTAGTTAGATTCCTAATTTTAATGGAACCTTATAAGTGACTTTTTGAATAGTGAAAATAAATTTCCAGGTTTTGATTGATTAAATGGATTGTATTAATTATATGGATTGCTTCAGGATGGTTGGACTTTTCTAAATGTGTTAAATGGACTAATTGATTAAATGAAATGAGTATCAAGTCTACACATCTTGTTATGATTTTATTTGAATGTGAATTATGATGTCTTGGTTATATTTGGTATTGATTAAAATAATTCATGAGAGGTAATGCCTCATGGATATTATTATAGACATGATTACACCTTTGATATAAGATATAGATGATGGTTAAGGTAATTGTTGGACATGAAGTTTCACTCTCTTTGACATTGGGTGTTGAGAATGGAATCTCAACCATTGACACTATTTGGATGATGGGCATGAAACACCACATCCCTTGTTTAAAGTGTTGGCATGATAACATACCCACCATCTTGAGTGTCGAGCATGAAGTCTCATATTCATTATGAGATGTATGAATTTTACCCTCTATTGTAGATTATAGGTTCGTTTAGACTGGTTATGGATGCCTGAGTTATACCCCTATCTAGCCATCACCTACTATTCTAGGTATATGGATACTTACATTCACACATACTTAGCACACATAAATGGATGCAATATATTACTATACTATATATATATATATATATTATTACTATATATATAGTGACTGATCATACATTCATTCTAGCCTAATTTTAATCATATAGATCCTCTAGGAGTCCTATAGGAAACTAATAAGGTTGGTGGTTATTTATTTAGAATTTTTTTATAATTTATTTTTACCTACACATGGTTTAGCTATGTACACTACTTGGATTACTTCTAGACATCATTGGTGGGGGTATTCTAGGATATTCTCTCACACCATACTCAGGCCACATTTGTTACCCAAGTAGATTACTTTTATATAGGTTTAGATAAGGGAAAAATCCCTTACAAAGACATTTTATATTATTACTATATATTTGGAGCATGAGAGTAGAGGACCAAGCATACACTCAAGATACTAATGGAACAATTTTTGTTTTTTTATATTTTTGTATAACATGTTTTATATGCCTTCCCTCTATTCCTTATTTCATATAGAATTCTATGAAATCATTTATATGTAAATTCCTAGTGGATTTTGATATTATTATTCAATTTCTCAATTATTTATGTTTCTGTAGTTTATTTATTATATCTATTGTATCTGCTTTCTGCTACGGTGAGTTAATGATCCTTTTTCGATTTTGTGTCAGCTTATATATGCTTCTTCTATTGTTTGTTTAATGTTATATCCTATATTAAACTTTTATATGAGGGTATAGTCTCCCCACTATACCACATTTACATCCTTTCTTCTAGTTGGAAGCCTTTGACATACGAGGAGGCACAATTGAGTCCATGTAACCCACCAGCTCGGGGCACGAGTTAAGTGAATCCTGGGTCGGGACATTACAAAGTGGTATTAAAGGAGTTTATTTTCTATTGTATTACTAATTGGGTATTAGGCCTGATATTAGGACATAAGTAATTTGGTAATGAGCCTATGCATGAGTGTAGCTAACCCATGTTCAGGGAAAACCCAAATTATCTAGTATGGGATGTTTGGTTATTATTTTCACCTATTATGGTTGATACGACTTCACCATTAGGTGACACACTTGTTTTATTCTGATATTATTATTGGTACTACTAAAATGAATATTTTTATTACTTTTCCAATGAAATGAAGGAATTTCCTTACATGCATTATTTATAGGCAATTTAGGACTAATATGCCATGCATTTTTCTATTCCATGTTTACTTTTTGTGTGAATTTTACTGCTACATATTATTGGTGCTTTGGTTATTACATATAGAAATGTGTTGACATTTATTATAGGGATTGAGAAAAATAATTGGTACATAGGTTGTCAACCGTAACCTAAATTTCATTTTCCTATTTAGTCTATGATATATGCCCTATGAAGTCAATTATGGCACATTGATCCATGGACCATTTGTCACATGGGCTGAAATGTGTTATTGTAAAAGTTTAGTGGATTCCATATTTCGATTCATGATGAGTATGATCCCTTATGTATTGAATATGGAGATCCATATAATTCAACCACTTAAAGGGATTTAAATACATAAATGAGAAAAAATTTAAAATGAGTATAACTTTTCAAATGAAATGGAAATCTTATACTTGAAATAGTGACCTAGAATAGAACCTGGCCTTAGTAGTGGGTAGTGGGGTTTCCCTTATGTTCTTATGGCCTGTTATGGTCTTTCTTTACCATATAGACCTAGATTTTGGAGTAGGTAGAAAGGTTTTATATTTTCATAGGAAGGTTGTGTACCTATCCTAATTATCTAACTTAATTTTTTTCAACTGTTAATATCTCTTATGAGGCATGAATATGAAATTTTATCATTATTCCTCAATGATGTCCTCTAGTTGTATACCTTGAAGATAGTGACAACCATGCACCAGGGGTGATGGGCCTTGAGTCTCCAGTAATCCCTCCTACAACGCCACATGTGTCATGTATTCTTAATCCTAATATCTGCACCGATGCCCAGTTCTATGAGGGATTCATTCATGTGTTGTAGTCTGTATTAGGAGTTGATCAACTTACCATGATCATGACATAGTTGAATTGGTAACTACAACAACATCATATCAACTTTTTAGGGATAGAGGACCTCATGATACTGATTCATGGCTCAAAGATATTGTTTCTATATTTGAGCATCTAGAGACACATCCAAAGAGGAGGGTCAAAATTTCTACTTATATGCTGCATGATTCTTCTAAGTGATGGTGGGATGTTTTCACATATGAAGATTGACATAGAGATATGATCTGGACAGATTTGCAGACTATATTCTATGAATTTTTATTTCTAGAGACTCTGCGGGATGACCAAGCTAGAGAATTTATAAACCTGTAGTAGGGAGGCATGTCTATTATGAAATACTATGCTCATTTTTTTGACCTGTAGTGTTTTAATCCTACTCTAGTGAGTGACGATCTAATGAACACTAGGTATTTTGAGGATGGCCTGTTATACTCCATCCAGTCATAGGTCAATGTCTTTCGGTTGGTGACCAAATATGAGATCGTCAACTAGAACCTTATTACATAGTGAGATTTAAGGGATGATGATGGTGAGAGTTAGGTCGGTTTGGAACCTAAATCTATTAGTCGTTTTTATAGAAGATACAAACATTTCTTAGAGGGTTCTCATGGGGGTAGTAGGAGTCAATATCCTCATACTGACGATTTCTTGATATGTCACTAGTGTAGGAAACCAAGAAATATAAAACCCTAGTGTTTACGAGATCCAGTGGAATAAATATGCTATGAAAGTATGGTGCATATACATTTCTTCTGAAGGACCTTACCATTAGTTCCTAGCGAGTGTGGATCAAAATTTAATCCATGTTCAAGAGAGGGTCTTATAGTATCTCATTAGGAAGGAATATGGAATAACACCAATAATTTTGGTGGAGTCCTTGGTCGAGGAAAATGTTTTCCGGCTCATTATTCATAGCATCAGCAGAACGGGCTTGATCTGGGTAGTCAAGAAGTGAATCAGGGCCATGAAATAAGCCAGTTACATGAAGTGAAACCTATGTCATAGGATCAGAGCATCTAACCTTATTTAGTTAGAGGCACTATTCTAGTTGTCTCCACTTTAGTGTTTTCTTTATTGGACATAAGCGCATCTCAATCTTTTATATATTAGGAAATCACAGAGAGTATGGGACTCATGATATAAAACTTCGACAGCAAGATGATTCTCAATACCTCATTTGGTATCCTATTAGAGATAATACGCCATTATAATTTTTTTCCCCTTGAGATTGGTGGATACCTTCTCATATGGAATATTTTCATACTCAACATGAAGGGATTTGATGTAATCATTGGGATTGGATGGTTAGTTACCTATTGGTAACACATTGACTATTATTTTCTTAGGGTAACATTTACATCACATAGGGTGGTAGGCACATGCATAAGGTAAAATGGGATGTCTATGCGACTCAAGCTAGGCCTGAGCAATAGAGGCTGGATAGTGTGACAATGCAGGTCCCCCATCTTTTCTTAGATGATAATGGGTTATAAGACACTATTTTCCCTCCTGTAGTGGATTGTTTTAGGGACATATTCCCTGAGGAATTTTTGGGTATACCACCACTTAGAGAGGTATAGTTTACCATTGATATAGTTTCAGGAGTAGCACTGGTGAACATTACTCCTTATAAGATAACAACAACTTCTGGATCTCAAGATGAATTCGTAGGATCTAGAGTCTAAAGGATTCATTTTCCGCAATACTCCTCCTTATAGTTCACCGATCCTTTTTTACAATAAGGTAGATGGTTCCCTTAGACTTTTTGTGGATTACCATAGATTAAACTAGCTTACGATTAAGAATCGATATCTAATTCCTTGAATAGAAGACCTATTTGATTATCTTCGAGGAGTGCGAGTGTTTTCAAAAATTGATTTGAGGTCAGGATATCATTAGGTGTGTGTCAGGTCATTAGATATAACTTTCATAGATTTTTGGAGAAGGTATGGTCTTTATGAGTACCTGGCCATTCTATTCGGTGTCATGAATGTACTTACATTTTTAATGGATCTAATGAAATAGGCTTTCCACCTGTATCTCGATAAATTCATGATAGTAATTGAAAATGACATATAAATGTATTAAAATTCTTGATAATAACATTAAAAATATATAGATATATTTCTGAATACAATGATAGGGCATCATCTTTATGCCAAGATTAGTAAATTTCACTTTTGGATCGAGAAAGTCCAATTCATGGGTCATATTATCTCAGAGTCAGGAATTTCAGTAGACCCAAATAAAGTGTGAGTTTTAGTTTATTCAGAGAATCCCAATAAAATATTTTATAGTAATAGTTTATTGGGTATTTATGAATATGAATAAAACTTCATCCAAGTTTTCTCATGCCTTGCGAAATCACTTATGGTATTGAAGGAAAAAGGTTTTAAATTCGTATGGTCAGAATATTATGATGAATCATTTTAGGATATGAATGGAATATTGACTTAAGCACCAATATTGATTCTAATTGATCTGGGAAGGACCTATATAGTTTATTGTGATGCATTATGTATAGGTCTATGAGCTATTACTATGTAGGATGAATGAGTCATCATGTATGGGTATCGTCAGTTCAGGCCTCATGAGTGGAATTAACCAACATATGACCTCAAGACAACTTCTTTAGTTCACGTTCTACACTATTAGAGACACTACTTAGAGAAAGTTATTGTTGTACCTCTCGTACCCCTCGTGGTTTAATTTTCATGATCACAATCACTCTCTTATTTATCTAATCTTGTTTTAAGTGTTTTTGGATGATAGGCATGATTTCAGGTTGCCAAGGAATTGGGCCAAGAAAGCCAGAAGGCAAAAGTGGACTGATTTCAGTCCACCGGCCAACCGGTGGATGACCACTGGCCAGTCGGTGGAATCTTAACAGAAGGCATCCCCTCTGTCCAGACCACCGGCCAACCGGTGTCCCATCATCGGCCAGCCGGTGGAAGCCAGACAGAAGGGACACCTACTGTCTCACCACCGGCCAACCGGTGGCCTCCTCACCGGCTAGCCGGTGGTGCCTGGGCAGAAGGCCTCTCCATTTTCCTAAGCACCGGCCAACCGGTGGCTCTGTACCGGTCAGCCGGTGGAGCCAGTCAAACTAGCCGTTGGGCTTTGACCAGCCTGCTCCCAACGGCTCCGAAGACTTTTCCAACGGCTCTGAAGACCCCGAACGACCATATGAGGGTTCCCCATCTATAAATAAAGGACTAGGAAGCCTCGGAACACAAGCGGAACCATAACCAAGCCAACAGAAGCCAACGGACACATTTTGCATCATTTGGCAAACCTCCGACGGATTCCTTCAAGGAACCTCAATTGCTCCAACCCATTTCCACATCCAAGGAGCATCACCATAGAAGCTTGGGAGCACTCTTCATCAACTCCAATCAATCCATTGGCGCCCAAGACTTCTCCACATTACGGTTTTTCTTGTTTTATTATTTTGAGCATCAATTTGGGTTTGTGCCTACAAACCCCTCTTTCTCTCATCCTCTCTTTGTTTGGGTTTTCACACCACCTTCAAGGTGTGAAGAGGTTAGTCAAGCCTTCCCTTTAAAAGGCTTGAGTCATAGGTGAGCTAGCGTTCACCTGTAAGAAGGCTAGTGGGTTCTTGCTCAACCATTAAAAGCAAGCTGTAATAGGTTCTAGACTACCTTAAAGTCTAGTGGGTTTCTTGCTAAAACCATTAAAAAGAAAGCGGTAGTAAATCTCTCAACGGTTGAGTTGGGAGCGGAGACGTAGGCTTTGGTTTAAGCCGAACTCCGTTATCAAGTTTTGTGTCTTGCCTCTTTTATTTCCGCTGCACTTTTTACTTTAATTTTAAATTGTTAATTATTTTTAAAAAGGCAATTCACCCCCTTCTTGCCATAACTCTCCTCCCCAACAATTGGTATCAGAGGAGGTTTTTGTGTAATAACCTAACCGGTTACAAATTCAAGATCCATTGTGATGGCTTCATCTTCTTTCGCCCCCGAAGGCTATTCTTTGGGTCGTGCTCCATTCTTTGATGGAACCGACTACACTTATTGGAAAACCCGCATGTCTACTTTTCTTAGAATTATAGGTTATCCTATTTATAGAATTGTCATGCATGGTTACTCTCTCTCTTCTCCCGATGAATCCAAATGGACCCAAGCCGATATTAAAAATTTCGAGATTGATGGAAAAGCGATGAATGCTCTTCATTGCGGCCTTGATCGCAATGAATTCAATCGAGTTTCTACATGCACTTCATCTCATGAAATCTGGAAACTTTTGGAGGTTACCCATGAGGGGACCAACAAAGTTAAGGATACTCGATTGGATATGTTTCGTCAAGATTTTGAGTCTTTTACCATGCATCCATCTGAAAATATTACTGATATGTTTACACGTTTTACTGATGTTTGCAATGGGAGAAAGTCCCTTGGTGATGATGTGTCTACAGAAACGATGGTCAAGAAGATCCTTTGGATCTTACCAAGTTCATGGGCACCAAAAGTCACGGCAATTCAAGAAGCAAAAGACATCAAGAAAATGCCGGTCGAAGAGCTCATCGGATCCCTCATGACCTACGAGATCACCATGAGGAGGCAAGCTAAAAAGGAAGGAAAACTCATCAAAACTCCAAAGAACATCGCCTTCAAAGTTCAAAAAGAAGAAAGCTCCTCCTTCTCATCTTCTTCCTCTTCAAGCGGCAATTCAAAAATTGAGAACCTTGCCCGCAAGATGCACAAATTCATGAAGAAGAACAAAAAGAAGAAATCCCGCAAGGCTCAACCCGACGAAAAATCCGAGCCCGAGGTAACATGTTACGGGTGTGGCAAGAAAGGCCATTACAAGCCCGATTGCCCACTCAACAAGAAAAAGGCCAAGCAAAAGGAAAAGAAAAAGGCTTTCAAGGCCACATGGAGTGATAGCTCCACATCCTCCTCCTCCTCCTCCTCCTCAAGTGACAACGGTAAAAAATGCCTAATGGCATTTCATGAGGTATCCTCTTCTGACTCCTCATCCTCTAGTTCTTCAAATTCTTTTAATCATTTATCTTATGAGGATCTCCAACATGCGAGAGATCAATTGGAGGAAGGTTTTCACGAACTTTCTTCCAAATTTATTGCTTTAAAAAGGAATTTCAAAAAACTTTCTTCCGAAAAGGAACAACTTCTCAAAGAGAAGGAAGAGTTGTCCCTCAAGATCCAAAACCTTCCCGATATTGATTCTATGGAATCAACAATCAAGGATTTAAGGAAATCCCTAGCTAAGTTCACCGAAGGTGAACATAACCTTTCGAAGCTCCTTGGTTCCCAATGCATATCTAGAACCACCCAAGGGATTGGCTATTCCAAGCAAGCTTCCTCTTCCCATGCTCCAACTATTTTTGTAAGGGGGAGCTCCCAATATAAATTTTGCAACTATTGTAAAAAACCCGGGCACTTAATTTATGAGTGCGATTGCAAAAATGCCCGGTATGGAAGGCCCAAAACCATTTCCTTTAATGATGAATTTCATAGGAGAAGACCCGCCACTAGACAATTTTGGATTGAAAAATCCCTTTTAGCGAGTCTCTCCGGACCAAAATTTGTCTCATTTCTAAAATCCTCTCCCCAGTGATTTGTTGTTTTTATTTAGGGGGAGTTAGGATCTTCTAAGCCTTTTTGCATTTTTTAATTCAAAACTTTCAATTCAAAACTTTCAATTTCAAAACTTTCATTTCAAAACTTTCAATTTCAAAAATTTAAATTGGTTTAAAATCTCTATCTTGTTTTTCAATCCTTTCCCTCAATCAAGTTTTATGCCCCGTGCTATTTTGATAATCACAAAGGGGGAGAAATTCTTGGTTGATTGGGGGAGAAATATTTATCTCATGCTTTGCTTTACTTTTCAATTTATCCTTTAAAGCATGCCTTTCATTTCAGTCTTTTACATTGCTTGTTTTGGTGATTCTGATCATCAAAATAGGGGGAGATTGTTGTACCTATCGTACCCCTCGTGGTTTAATTTTCATGATCACAATCACTCTCTTATTTATCTAATCTTGTTTTAAGTGTTTTTGGATGATAGGCATGATTTCAGGTTGCCAAGGAATTGGGACAAGAAATCCAGAAGACAAAAGTGGACTGATTTCAGTCCACCGGCCAACCGGTGGATGACCACCGGGCAACCGGTGGATGACCACCGGCCAGCCGGTGGAATCTTGACAGAAGGCATCCCCTCTGTCCAGACCACCGGCCAACCGGTGTCCCATCACCGGCCAGCCGGTGGAACCCAGATAGAAGGGACACCTACTGTCTCACCACCGTCCAACCGGTGGCCTCCTCACCGGCTAGCCGGTGGTGCCTGGGCAGAAGGCCTCTCCATTTTCCTAAGCACCGGCCAACCGGTGGCTCTGTACCGGTCAGCCGGTGGAGCCAGTCAAACTAGCCGTTGGGCTTTGACCAGCCTACTCCCAACGGCTCCGAAGACTTTTCCAACGGCTCCGAAGACCCCGAACGGCCATATGAGGGTTCCCCATCTATAAATAAAGGAATAGGAAGCCCTGGAACACAAGTGGAACCATAACCAAGCCAACGGAAGCCAACGGACACATTTTTCATCATTTGGAAAACCTCCGGCGGATTCCTTCAAGGAACCTCAATTGCTCCAACCCATTTACACATCCAAGGAGCATCACCATAGAAGCTTGGGAGCGCTCTTCATCAACTCCAATCAATCCATTGGCGCCCAAGACTTCTCCACATTACAGTTTTTCTTGTTTTATTATTTTGAGCATCAATTTGGGTTTGTGCCTACAAACCCCTCTTTCTCTCATCCTCTCTTTGTTTGGGTTTTCACACCACCTTCAAGGTGTGAAGAGGTTAGTCAAGCCTTCCCTTTAAAAGGCTTGAGTCATAGGTGAGCTAGCCTTCACCTGTAAGAAGGCTAGTGGGTTCTTGCTCAACCATTAAAAGCAAGCTGTAATAGGTTCTAGACTACCTTAAAGTCTAGTGGGTTTCTTGCTAAAACCATTAAAAAGCAAGCGGTAGTAAATCTCTCAACAGTTGAGTTGGGAGCGGAGACGTAGGCTTTGGTTTAATCCGAACTCCGTTATCAAGTTTTGTGTCTTGCCTCTTTTATTTCTGCTGCACTTTTTACTTTGATTTTAAATTGTTAATTATTTTTAAAAAGGCAATTCACCCCCTTCTTTCCATCACTCTCCTCCCCAACAGTTATATGGAATTAAAATATCAAAAAATACTCAAGTACTTCAGGCATAATAAATGGGTTGAGTTTTTGAAATACTTTGATTTCAAGCTTTCTTATAGGACTTGTAAAGTTAATGCAGTATCTGATGCTCTAAGCTAGAAGGTTCTGGTACATGAAGTTCAGGAGGCCTGTGTCAAGCAGTAGCTCATGGACTTGTTTTTAGAGACAAACATTGAGGTTCAATGGAATCATGAATATACTATCCTATCATATTTATAAGTGACCTATAGTCTTCTGAATGGATAGAACACATACGTGATTCCTGAACATTAACATTCCATCATGATCGATGTTAAACTCAGGAACATTTTTAACCTTCTTTTGTAGCTCCACATCTTACTTTTGTGCCTCTTTAATCTTCACATAGATTGATGGTTGGAAAATCAATTGATTAGGATTTTATTTCTCCCATTCTATCCAAATTCCTAGATCCATCCTTTGTAAATATAGAAATATTGGATCTTTTATGATTCTAAAAATGTATAATCTAGAATGATCATTTCAACTCAAGGCATCGTCATCCTTGTTAGCTTTCCAAGGGTGGTAATGCATTTAGTAGTCATAATGTTCAATTATATATGAACAAATTCTCTTGTGAATATTCAACTACCACTATAAGAATATGTATGTTAAACTTTTTGTGGTTAATTTATATATATCACACTTTTATCCATAATGTTAATTCCTCCACATCATTAATGAATAATTTACCACAGCTAACTCTAAATCATGAGTTGGGTAATTTTTCTTATGAACCTTTAATTGTCTTAATACATAAGATATAACCATCTCATTATTCATAAGAACTCATCCAAATCCCTTCTTGGATTCATCACTATAGATTAGAAACCCTTATCCATTATAGGGTAATGTAAGAATAGGTGCACTAACTAATATTCTCTTCAGTTCCTTGAAATTTCCCCCACATTGATCTATATAAAGGAACTTGGATCCCTTACAAGTTAGCATGGAAAGTGGATTTAATTATCATGACAAATTATCTGCAAAGTATTGACAATATATAAATAAACTGAGAATAATATGGATCTCAATCACCGTGGTTGGTCTGGTCTAACATGCAATAGCCTCCTTCTTTGATGTATCTATCAATATACCATATCTTGAGATTATATAACAATAAAATGAAACCTCTTGAAGTCATAATTCTTAATTAGTAAATTTTTCATATAGTATTTCCTTCCATAGGGTCTTTAGTAAAATTCTCAAGTGATCTTCATGCTCTTCATTGGACTTTGAATAAATAAGAATATTTTTTTTATAATGACTACCAAAAAATATTCATGGTAATATCTATGGATTATATTCATTAAATCAATGAAGATAGAAGGGGCCTTAGTAAGTCCGAATGAAATAACTATATATTCATTGTGTCCAAACCTTGTATAGAATGATGTATTGGGTATATCCACCTTCTTAACACACAATTGATGGTATCCAGAATGAATTTCAATCTTGTAAAAGTATTTAACTCCATGCAGTTGATAAAATAAGTCATTAATATGGGGAAGATGTTACTTTTCCTTGATTGTGATCATGTTCATCTCCCAATAATCAATACATAGTCACATCAATGCATATTTCATTAAAAATGAATAGTGTCACCCAAATATGACACACATGGATGAATTAATCCCTTATAAATCATCTCCTAGATTTCATTTTCAATTACTATACCTCAATCATGGCCATTCTATAAGAAGTCTTTGAAATTAGTGTGGCCTCAGGTATGAGCTCTATTAAGAACTCAACTTCACAATTTGTTGGAAGGCTAAAAAACTCATCTAGAAAAACATCAAGAAACTCCCACACAATAATAATATCATCAATTTTGAGTTTCTTTCCAACTATATGAGATAAAATCCCCTCTTGAATAAGAATCAAAACCATGGATGTGATTTCCATCGAATGCTCATATTTATCGTCACACTAATAGATGGTCGTAGGTTGGTTGTAATATAAAATGTTACTTCCCTTCCTAGAAAGTTAATGTGGGATTTATATAGAGAAATAAAATTCATTCCAAATATAACATCATATTAAACCATAAGTATAATTAAAATATTTTCTAAATGAACATTTTACAAACTTCAATTGGGGAAGAATCATAGAATTGAGATGCAAACATCATACCATTTTGGGGTTTCACTGCTAATTATACAAGTAATAGTTTGGTTATAATCTTGACTCCCTTTAAAAATTATTTAGATATGAAAGAATGGGTAGATCCAGAGTCAATCAAGACATTGATATTTCTAGAGTGGATGATATATGTACCTTTCACCACATTGTTATTTAACCACTCATAAAAAATAATGAATACATGATTTTTAACTTTGTCTCTTGTCATAAGAGGTTACTGATGTCAAACATCATCATTAACCTTTTGAATTGGGTATTGGTTAGTATAATTCCTATACTCCTTCAATTTAAAACATTGGAGTGTGGGTGGTGTATTATATGGATATTTCTCTCTATTTGCATCATTATCTAACATATTTACATCAATTCATCATTCAATTTTCAGATGACCTTCCCTTCCACACATAAAACATTTATTATTCCCATTAAGAAAGTTTCCTCCATGTTTAATCCCATATATTGATCATAAAGTAAATATCATGTTCTTCCCTCTATATTTCATATATTTTACTTTTAATTCAATTTTTCTCTTCTTATCAATACCACGATATTTATATATAACTCTAACCTCTATTTCCTCCTTGACTTAACATAAAAAAAATATCTTCATAGCTACTGAAGTCTCTTATGGATGATTATATTTAGATACATTGTTATAATCCACTGAAGAATCAATAAACCTTACATTTAGGTTGGATGAAAATACTAGAAGCGTACCTCACACAAATTTTAAAATTTTACTCTTAGGTACCAATGGATCTATCATACTTTTTATTTAGCTAAAGGAACTCCATATCCATCTTCATACATGGAATATGAGGAAATTAATTATTGAAAAATAAGCTGTTGATCTCTTCCCAATCTATGTAGTTAATTTAATCGTGTTCTCTTGTATTATTGATGGGATTTCACCATTTATATGCTTATATTTTAAAATTATAGAAAACCAAAGTGAATTTTTCATGTTTCAAACACTAGGGAATGGAAAATATCATTTCAGTGGTACTGATTTATTACTCAGTTACTAGCTAATCATTACATCCACTAAAGGAAGGTGTTTGTTTCCTCATGAAGGACATAACAGAATTTTGTTCCCTCCTTTTATCTTTTTGAAGTTAATCATGATTCATGTCATTATAAAGTTTCATGAGAATAATAATAAGGTTATTCATTACATATTCCATAATATTTGGATTCTCAAGAGAAAAAACATTTCAATTTATATCTTACTCCACATTAACACGATTCCTTTGGGTTCCTTCCTTTGAAAAAACAAAAAATCATAGTTTAACCAATAATAATCATTGTGGGGAGCTAAATAATCATGAAAAATCACACATAGGATGTCTCAATCATGAAAAATTATTTTAAATCTATGATACCTTAGGATTAACCTAGTTCATTCATAGTCATAATCTATTTAAATTCCTTATTATGGTTTATAAAGTGTTTTTGAATTTTGAAATAATATTCCCCAGGAGTTGTAAACTAAGTGTGCAGTAAGACCTAGTGTCATGCACTAAGTGGCAACGGATTTTAACTCAATGTACCCTTTTTGGAGTTATTACCCATAGGTACCTCTATGTTAGATCCAAATCCACTTGTAGTATCCATACAAGGATGTAATTTATTGGAAACCAATTACTCGATCCTTTACTAAAATTCCATGACATTTTTATATACTTTGACTCATCCACAGACTCATCCTTAGACATATCTCTAGAAATATCCTTAGAAATGTCACTACAGATATCACTAAGGTTTCCTCATCATAGTTTATAATGGTTAACTAAACCTATTCTATGATACCAACTGCAGCGACACAAAAATTATCATATATAGATATTACATCTTTTTAGATGAATATTCATTACATTATATAAACACATGCTTAAGGATCATAAAGGTACAGTGCCTTTGGAAACATGGAAACATAAAAAACTGGTTCATATGTAAACTGCATCATCTCCCACTATGTTATTCATAACTATCACCCCTATTAGACATATCATACATAATACCTTTATTCATATCATGGGGAAAGGAAAAATAAGAATGAGTGATCCTAGATGCTCAGTAAGGGTAAATAAGGTAGATACGTCATCATTACATGAGAATAATGGAATTAGAACATGATCATGACATATAAAAACCATACCATACATATCAAAGATCAAAATATTGAGTCATGACATAAAGTATGAAAGTTCATAATACCTGAATTACAAGGAAATAAAATAACATGATCCACAAGAGGATAACATTGACACAATACATGAAATTGTGGCATACACATAAGTATAGAAAATAATTTCCATAGTTGTCAAGGCTCACAGACAAGGCTATCATAGTGAAATGATTTCACTCCCCAAACCATCATAGTAGTCCACGTTTACTCCCAAGACCATTATAGTGGAAAAAGTTCCTTACTAAAATGGGTTCACTCCCTATTATATTCTTATAAATATCATGAGATAAAAATATTTACCCACTTAATTGGAGGGATATACATGTAACCCTATAATATAATAAAAATTATACATATTTTTTCCATAAGATCATAAAAAATTCCTAATATCATAACCTGTTAAATAAAATGTGTTTTATAAACATTTCATTATTTCAAAACCTGTGGAAAGAATACTAGATTCATAAACATTTCATAATTTATTCATAGGATAATCCATGAAAAGAAGTAGTTTTTATGAAAATCATTCTATCATAAACTTAAAACATTTATAGAAATAATTATAACGGTATATTTGGATCATATCCTCAATAATACATAGGTAACATCAACAGATTTCATCTAACATGGAGAATGATTCTTAAAACAAACTTAAAAAATTTATTGAGAAAAATTAATTTTCACTGAAAATGAATTTTTAAAAATAAAAATTCATAAAACATTTTAGAAATAATTTTCTTTGAAAACTTATACTCAAATATTCAAAAATAATTTAAAATATTTATTGAGGAAAATATCCTTTCCTCTTTGAGAAAAAATTCTTAAAACATAAAAGTTTTGAAATTTATTTTCTTTGAAAATAATTTTGAAAACTTATATAGGAATATTCAATGAAAATAATTTTCATGATGGTGGAAAATTTCATTAATTTTTTAGTAATTAAAATGATGATTACTTCAACATTTTTGGTAAAAGTCAAATGTGCATTCTTTAGACAACAACAAGAAGATTCCTTTAATTTTTTTAAAAGTAATTCATGAGTTAAATCGAATTTAAAAAATAATTTTTAGATTATAAAAAAAACATTTATTTAAAACACTTTCACAAACATGGTTTTGGAAGAAAATCTAGTTTTTTACTGAAGAGTGAAATAAAGACATTTTTTATTAAAATCATTTTTTGAACTATTGAGTAAAAAAGTGTGGAAAAATTAAGGAAAAAGTATTTTATCCATAAATGACCATAAGATAAGAAAATTAATATATATCTTGAGATATATATCACAATATTGCATCATTGGAAGCCTGATCTTGAGTAATCTCGATAAATAATGAGATTGTAACATAAAACTCTTATCACTTTGGTAACTTTGAATCATAATAACCATGAAATAATAAAATTAAATTAAACATATAATATCATTAAAATAATTATGTTCATGGTATAAAATTTCAAAGGATTATTATATATAGCATATAAAATAATATAGGTTTATACCCTGATATATGTCTCAAAAAAGGTAAATTGAGACAAAAATCTCTTACCGATTTAGTAACTTTGGAAACCTAATCCCCCTAAAAAATATGTCATAAAATGGATATGTAACTCCACATAATTTTAAGGATAATAATAATAAAATAAATTTATGGGTATTATATTCACCATATAAAATAAACACATGGTGAAGATGGAATTTTTATCACAAAAAATAAAAGTGAGATGAAAATCCATTACCATAAGTATTGACTTCTTTCGTATGCTTTATAATCTCATTTATAATAAATATAATTTTATTATATATGTATTATTGAACCATAATCATATGTATCATAGCATATATTATTTATTTATGACCTTTTATTACATGTTTAACAATAATTCTTTGTTTAAATAACGTTTCAGGTAACAACTACTTTGTTATTCATATATGTTTTTATTTGTATTTTTTTTGTCCCTATTAATTTTATCATGGTTAAATAATATCAATAATATTAACCATGATATAAATATCACATATATCATATATTTCCATTAAATTTATCTTTATTACCTTCCATGTAAATCATGAACAAATCACATCGCTTCGCGTAGCGGTAGTCCACCGTACACACATGCGATGTTATCATATTCCTATAGAATGGAAAGTAAGATGGTCTATGTGATATAATAATTAAAAAAGTATAATAATATAATAAATATAATATATACCCATTTAATCCAATATTATATCTAGATGTTATAGGAGGTAATGGGAAAAAATAACCTCAGTTTGCGAGGTAATAATCCGCCATACACATGAATAATGATTTCACAACCCATTTGATGGAAGTGGAGATAAATATAGTTTTTTAAATTAACATTAAAAAATCTCAGTATATGTAATATTTTGATGTTATTATATCATCATGATTTAATAATAATTTAAGGAGGTGGAGGAAGAAATAAAAAAAATGTCTGGTTAGGGATGTTACCTCTTCTTCAAACAACTTCCATTGGTTTCACCAAAATAATTCATAGGTTAGATTAATGAAAAAATTATGGCTTATTGAATTATATTAGGGAATAAAAGAATTTATTTGGGTTGGTATTGGCTGATAAAAGTTGTTTTTACATGTGAAGAGGAGAGTATAGAGGTGTCCTTTTATATGTGAGGTGAGTGGTACACTTGAAATGTTTCAAAAAAAGGTGTACTTATATTTTAAACATTATAAAAGGATAAAAAATGATAAATTATAGAACCTATAATATATAGGGTAGATATATGGCTATAAAATGGGGTTTTTTACATGTTTTGGGTCATTTTAATCCCTTATATTTTTATTTTGACCCCCCCTGAAAATCTATTTAAACCTTAACCACAATATATATATTTTACTATTTTTACTATTAATTATGGTCAAAAATTAAGTTAAACATATTATATAATATAAATTATTATCATTAAAAATATGGAATCCATTTTTTGAAATTCCATTCTTAGAAGTGAAAAAAATTAATTTAATATTAATCATATAGTCGCAATAAGAAAATATTTTTCCAAAGAGAAAATATACCAAATTTTGAAAAGTATTTATATAAAATTTAAGAATAAAATTTATTAAAATGACCTAAATTGGATGACTAGATATATAATTGAACTAATTTTACCTTTAAAACCATATTAAAAGAATTTTTATGTTTTTAAATTTTTTTAAAAGATATGATAATTTTTTATAAAAACTAGTATTTTTCACTATTCATTGAAAAATTAACTTCTCCAAAAAATCTAAAAAATTGTCTCAAAGTTATTTTTTTACATGAATAATTCAAAAATGAAGTTTAATTTTTAATTTTTTTTCCAAAAATGGAAAAAATCATTTTCTAAAATAATTTCCCAAAATGCGATAAAACAATTTTTTAGAAAAATATAGTTTTTAAGTGTGAAATTGGTTTTATTATTATATCTTGGTTAGAAAACATATAATATAAATATTATAAACTATATTGAATATATAATATATCAATTTCATTAAAATGATTCTTTAAAAGTTATATTTTAATATATTGAGGTTAAACACGTTTGTGCACATAAAAATAGTTTTTAAAAAAAAATTATTTCCTTAACTGAATGGCACGAAGGCCTTGTTTTTTTATTAATTTCTTTATAATACCCCTTCTAAGGGATGAGGGGGAACCCTTAAAAGGCCTGTAGTCTTTAGTGATTACATGACTCGTAGGTCTTAGAGGAAATATCTAGACTATAACTACTTCGAACAACTACTCCCCAACTTCTGTATTGTGATGTCAGCTCTCCACCTTCACATGGCTATTCAGCTAGGATTCCCATTCATGCATAGGCTGGTCCCAATGGAAATTACATACCCTCAAATTATTAAAAACCCATTATCTTCTGTTCTAGTGAATGTGCCTGATCTTAATCCTTATTTGGAGTCTACTCCTTGTAGAGTTTTCTTGGTCCATTAAACACAATTTTAGATGACCCGAAAGCCTTGAGGTAGTCCAAAGGACTTGAGGTGGACCAAAGGCCTTAAGGTGGCACAAATTCCTTACTGTCCCAGAGGCCTTGGGTGTCCTGAAGGCCTAGAAGGACCCGAGGACCAAACCGGTAGCCCAAAAGCCCAAATAGATGAATAGTTCCCAACTGTGATAGTACAAAATAGTATTTGCTACATTACATGCTACAATACCTACTATAGTACATCTACAGTACAATGTTTTTTATCTCTACCCATATTTGAACTTGGGTCTCTTGGATGCACTTTCAAAGTCCTCACCAACTTGGCTGAGGCTCTTGCTCTAGAAAAATATTTCCTTTGTTTTCAGATGGTTGTTATTTTTATTTCTAATTAATTGGTCACCAAATAATTAATTATATATAAATGTTTAAACCATATATTTCATAATTTAGTTAATTATATTTATACCCACCATTCCAATTTATGGGTTATAACTATCATATTTTAATAGTACGTAACATTTCATTTAAACTCGATATTGTGTGTAATATAAGACACACTCGGTGTTGCATGTTACAAAAAACATCGAAGAGATCAAGTTTATTTGATTTTTTTTTCAAAAAATCTTAGTGTGTTACAATAACCCTTGAATTAATCAGTATAAATAGAAGTTACCATATTACATAATCTATGTGTAATCTAGAATTAATGATAAAAATTAAGGGATGAGGGGTAACCCTTAAAATACACGTAGGCTTTAGAGATTACATGACCCATATGTATTAGAGGAAATATCCAGACTGTAACTACATGGAACTACTCCTCCCCATCTTTTGTATTGTGAAGTCATCTCTCCACCTTTACATGGATATTCAGCTAGGTTTCCCATGCATGCATAGGCTGGTCCCAATGGAAATACCATACCCTCCAATTATTAAAAACCCAATATCTTCTGCTCTGGTGAATGTGCCTGATCTGAATCCTTATCTGGAGTCTGCTCCTTGTAGATTTTTCTTGGTCCATTAAGCACAAATTTAGGTGGCCCAAAATCCTTGAGGTATTCAAAAGGACTTGAGGTGGACCGAAGGCCTTGAGGTGGCACAAATGCCTTAGTGGCCTAGAGGCCTTAGGTGTCCTGAAGGCCTTGAAGGACCCAAGGACCAAACCAGTGGCCCGAAGGCCCAAATAGATGAATTGTTCCCGACTATTATAGTATAGAATAGTACTTTCTACATTACTTGCTATATTACCTACTATAGTACTTCTACAATACCCTAAAATTATATCTCTACCCATATTTCAACTCAGGTCTCTTGGATGCACTTACCGAGTCCTCACCAACTAGGCTGAGGCACTTGTTCCAGAAAAATATTTCCTTTGTCTTCAAATGGTTTTTACTTTAATTTATAATTAATTGGTCACTAAATAATTAATTATATATAAATGTTTAAACCATATATTTCATAATTTAATTAATTATATTTATACCCACCATTCCAATGTCTTGGTGATAACTATCATATTTTAATATTACATAACATTTCATTTAAACTTGATATTGTGTGTAACATAAGACACACTCGGTTCTGCATGTAACAAAAATCGTGAAAGAGATTAATTTTATTTTATTTTTTTCATAAAATATCATGGTGTTATAATAAAAATTGAATTAATCAGTATAAATATGAGTAATCATATTACATAATCTATATATAATCTAGAATTAATGATAAAAAATAGTATAAGTCTTACTTTTATTTATATATTCTTGGAAATGTGGCATCATCACTATTGTTTTCCCTATAACAAGCTAAATATTAACAAAATCAAGTACATCTTGAATGAAATCATCTATAACATAAGTTCAAGTTCCTGGAAATCACTATGAGATCCCTGTTACTTTAGTTTCTACTAGTAAATACCAGCGTTTCTTATCTTACCATAAGGTATTATTTGATGAACTTGATGGGTTTTGTATATACATGTTTGGTTAATATAAACATTTAATTATTAGTGTAATAAATATTATATTTGAAATATTATTTTTATTATATTTATTTTTATACATTATGATTTTTTATAAAATTTTTATTTGTTGAATAAATTTAATTAAATTATATAGATTGTTTTTAATACAAATATATTAAAAAAAATTAATTAATCATAAATAGACAATCAAGTAAACTTGTTTTATGAGGCTCTTCCCATTTTATTAAATAAAAGAAAATGGGAACAATAAGGGATAACTATTTACATGACCAAAATCATCCATTCAAAGAACTAAAATTATAGTAAAAGACATACTAGGATTCTCCCTAATCCCATTTTCCTAGATTAATCCAAAACATCAGGCACATCAAAATATCATTAACCATCATCGTATAAAAGATCATGATCAAAATCTTCATTTAAACCTTCCTTTTCATTATCAGTAAGCAGGATAAAAAGATTTTTTCTAGCCTCCTATCCTCCATGTATAATTTTCCACCTTATAGAAGTAGTCCTTGTAAAATTAGAATAATCATTACACTCTCTTATTTTTCTAATAGAAATTGGGTCTGTAACCTCTTTGGTTATAGCTGTAACATCCTTATAGGATGGATAAGGACAATCATCATGAGACATCTTTCCTCCAGCAGTTCCATTTTCATTATCAGAGTGCAAAATATCAACTCAATTTCCTTCCATTCTACTTTAGTCCATCATAACCTTTTGACCTTGTTGAGTTTAATTATTAGGGAAAAAAATATAGCTATTGGTAATCTAATTTATCCTTATTCCATTTCAAAATCACAATATCATAGCATCCTACATCCTAAACAACATTTTTTACTATATAAGAAATAATTATTATATCAATCCCATCAATTTCATTTTCTATATCACCTTCTATCCTCACCACATTAGGACGACCTTACCCCATTCTGACAAAAACATTAGTATTAGTCCCTTTATAACTAGAATAATGTTTATCCACCCTCTGTGAAGGAACCATCTTCCAGTTATAGTCTTTTATATTATTTCCACACAGAGTGAAACATTTTCAGATCCATAAAATTTAAAAATTATCCAGGATATATTTAATAATACCACATTCTAAACAAAATTGATTCATTATATCATAATGAATCCTTAAAAAACACCATAATTATGAGTATAAAATAAGATATTATCAATAATAGTATAACTATGATCTACTTATACCATCATGCAAGAATAATAGAAAAACCTTGATACTACATTCTCCTTTCCAATTCTTATCAAAATCCTAATTTATAGATCTATATCATATAGTAATTTATGATTCCAAAGTATCATGTTTACACTATAAACTCTTACCCATATTTTTACAAATGAATTCTGATATAGAAGAGCATTATAGTTGGGATACCATTCTTGAATACAGAAAAAAGGCCTCAATGTAATAGAGTTGAATATCCATGCTTTCCTCTTGAGATCATCCTATTGAAACATGATATTAAAGAAACTATGACCAATATAAAATAATTTATAGTATTAGATCCCTATATAATAGTAATATTACATACCAAATCAGAAATCTTCCATGGAGATTGAATTTTAATATGAATGGAATAACCAATAATAAAGTGCTTACACATTTTTTTTCTTCCATTAACAGAATCCTCATTACAAAGTCTTCCATTTTTTAAGATTCTTCTAGTTTTAGTATCATTGAGATGAGAAAAAGTGCAAGCCTCAACATTAGTTTCCTTCCCATCACTGGAACCACCAGATCACAAATAGTCTTTGGTCAAGGATTCCATGGGGGAATCCAGCTGAACAAAATTAAATTCCATAATAATTGATGCCACCATCAACATCATATATTGATGAGTATCTGTTAGAACTCTATAATTAAGAATAAATAATTATAAATAAATCTATTTAATGTTAAAAATATAGTTTTTTAAAGATTTTTTAAGCGTAACATATTTTTTGAAGTTAATTAAATGAATTAAATGTACTATTACTATATATATATATATAAATCAATATTTATATAAATATTATTACTTAGAAAACAATAAAAATGATATTATTTTTTGTAATAAAAACAATGTTCTAAATATTGTTATTTTATGTGTTATAAAATATTATATTAAAATCAGTTTTTATCATGATTAAAAATTAAATCCAATTAAATAAATTTAATATTTAGAATTAAAATTTAAAAATTAGGTAATAGGAATAATTTAATTTTTAGGAATAAAAATACGTTAGTGAGGTAAAAATTAAGTTACAGAAGTAAATATAAAATGAGGTACAAGGTTTAATTAAGAGGTAAAGACCTAAAATATCATAATTCATTATTTATGAATTAGTGTATGAGGGTATTATTATCCTTTAATTATGATATCTAAATTATTTTCCCACTTTTGATTCACTTTCCATGATAAATTACATCACTTATTCATTAAAGAATGAGTATTTGTTAAAATTCCATGCAAGCTCTCCTATAAAAGGACGCCTCTGCTACAGTGGTAAAACTGTAATAACTTGATGAAAATTCATAAAAATGGAAGTGGAAAAAATTAAATATATCATATTAATGAAATAAAAAATATATTATATTTACATACAGTGTTACAAAGAGTTAATTCTCTATAATAGAATCATATCGATTATTTTTTCAATTTAATGTAATCTTTTAATTATAATAAATAGGAAAAAAGCCACAATTGTTCTACAATGAGCATAGGACAATGTATCCAAATCATTTTAACCATTTTGTGTCATCCTATTTTGTGTTATTTAATTTGTTTTAATTCTATTTCCTTGAATTTTTGTGAGTATTACTTCAGATGTGTCTGAGTTCAGATTTGTGAGGTTCGTAGGTTTTAAGGACTCAATACTTCTAATACACTCTGTTAAGGGTTGTAAACTTCCATAGGTTTTTTTCATTGTTTTAATCTTATTATAAACATTTTATGTATCAATGATCAATGTTTCAGTGGTTTTAATGGAAGATCAAGAAATTAGGGGCTTCCATCCTAAAAAGTGGTATCCAAGATTGTGGTTTCAGTGGGTTGTCATAACACCAGATTTATCTCTAGTTTATCTCTCTCTTTCCTTGATATTATTTCATTTTTTTGGGGTGGTTATTATTAGAAAAGGTTATGGAATCATATAATGGTAATATTTAGATATATAAATTTATTAGAATATTTTTTAACTTCTAGAGGATACAATTGGAGGACCATATTATTTAGAATTACCTTGATAACCCACTATCAAATGAATTTATATATAAAATAAAGAAGTTTTAATAGGTTAATTTGGAATGTAAGGCACTAGAATTAGTGAGTATATCATTTGTACATAATTCTAATTTTAAAATATAAAAAAAAATACAATATAAGTTATAAAGGTTTAGGAATACATGTGTAGAAGGCCTTTGATGTTTTATAAATTTTTTATGTGGAATATATTATTTATCATAAGGTT
Organism: Viscum album; assembly: GCA_963277665.1. Lineage (NCBI taxonomy): Eukaryota > Viridiplantae > Streptophyta > Magnoliopsida > Santalales > Viscaceae > Viscum > Viscum album. The sequence continues at coordinate 282,929,120 of OY728126.1, forward strand.
TTAAGAAGGAAGACCAATGAAGAATCATGTAAAAATTTTAAGATGATCTACAGGTAGCCGTAATTAGTGAGGCTAACATTCATGGATGATGTAGGGTGATACTTCTATTGTATTCAATTTTGGATTGCTGAGATTTAATAGTTACTATAGTCAGAAATTCTAGTGAAAAAAACTTGACATGGTGCTTGAGGATATCTATAACCTACTTTTGAATGAAGATCTTTGTAGGAGATAAGTCAAGGTTCTTTTTGATAGTATACTAAACCATGATGGATGAGGATGTTCACCTTGATAGAAGTGAGTTAATCAGAAGAAACCATTTTATGATATGTTATAATAAAGAAAATAGAGTAAGTTTATTATCCTTATCCTGACATGATGGAATTGTTCAATTAAAGGTAACCTAAAAAATAAATAAAAAAGTTACATGTACAACATTTGAAGTTCCTCAATGTTTGGTTGTTCAAATTAGAAGAATATAATATAAAGTGGTATCAATTTTTTTTGATAAGTGTTAATATTCCTATAGAATCTTGGGTGACTTACTTTAGTGTATCTTTTCATTCATGTAGTGAAAAAATATACATGTAAAATTATATATTTAAGAAGTTTTTAAAAGTTAACCTGTAGGATGATAAATTCCAAGAATTTATTAGAAAATGAGACGACAATATGTAAAAGAAGAAGCAAGGATTCTTAAGGTTAACAAAAGTTTGTTACATCCCTGGTCTATAGAAAAAATATTATTTTTATTGAAAAAATTGATATATCTAGTTTTGGAAAAACTTTTTTCAATTGGGTATGGAATGATACCCAATGACAGATAGTGGTTGCAAGAGGGGTAAAATAAGGAAATATTTACTTGTCTAGAATTTCAAAGAAAATTGAAAATTTTGGATGTATAATTTTTGATGATAAAAAAGAATGGAATTTCAGGTTCAATCACCTTAGTGAGAAGAATATTAATTTCATAATACAAAATATTTATTACATAGAAAATTAGAAAGTGTGACTATTGTGTTCTAAGGAAATAGTTAAGGTATGTTTTTAACTTAGATGGATAGAAGTCCAGTGCTCAAATGTTGGTACTTTTTAATTCAAATGTTTAGGGACCTACCCCTATCCAATACTATGGTTGTTAAATCTACATTGTAAAATTTATTTATAATGATATAAGGAGTTTTTGATATAATTTTTTAAGAAAAAATCTTATTTTAGGTGTTTATTCAGTGGAAAGACTTTTTGGAAATGGAATTTGGTAGAAGTTGAAGTGAATCCATTTAGAAAAAGTGTGAGTACACCAGACACAACTTCTAGAAGCTTTTAAAAAACAAAGAGATATAAAAAGAGAATATGGTTCTTATAAATCCACTTAATAATGGATTGGATAGGTATATGAATCATACTTTTATATAAAAAGATCAATGTATGTGGTTTCAAATAGGTATGTCTAATGGGATTCTGGTAGTGTCACTCAACACAATGAAATATATGTTGAATGTAATTACATAATTGATAGTAAAGAAGGAAAATTCAGTATATTTATGGTTAATAAATTTACTATAAGTTCACTATATTATGTTCTTATGAATATTGGTGTATTTTTATGTTAATGATAAGGACCACAATAATATTGTAGAAAAATATATAATTTTTTATTCATCAGTTATGGAGATGAAAACTTTGGATATCAACTATGGGATGTTGATAGGAGGAAAATCATAAAGAGTATAAATATTCTCTTTAATGAGAAGGTTATTTAAAAAGACCATAATATGGTGGTAAATTATATTGAGGGAAATAAATCAACTTTAAAAATATAGATTTATTACATTAAAGACATCAAAATATCACAACTTATATAGAACTCAGATACGAATGCTGAAAACACTAGAGGAATGAAAGTTTGATAATTATAAGAAATAATAGAAAGTACAAAGGAAGCTGATGATCAAGTGGGAGCATCAGAAGATAGGGCCCTAAAAGTTAGAACAAAATTAAGCTATTTATAACAAACAATTTAGCTAAGGAGATCTACTATAATTAGATGGATGTTTTAGTGGTTTGGGTTATATATGAGATTCCTACTCTTAAACAATATTGGGTAACCCAAATTCCCATAAGAAGTACTATCTCTCAGTGACTTGAAAATATATATATCAATAATGGATGAAATATGTATTCAATAATATTCAATGGAACTTGGGGTGATTAAAGATTTTTTTGTTTAGTAAAAGGGAACATGAGTATAAATGGGTTTATCACTTCAAAGAGAAGGCTAATAGAAATAAAAACCACAAATCATGGTTGGTTATAAAGGGATTTCAAAAGAAATAATGCATTTTATTTCTGGAAATTTTCATACCTATAGTTAAACATGCCAACATTTCGATATTGTTAGGTATAGTAGCTCCAAAATAGTTATACTTATAAAAGATATATTTAATTGGAACCTTCCTTCCAAGAGATTTTCTGGAAGATATTTACATGAAGCATGTAGTAGGTTTTGTGGAATATGGGAACCTTAAATTTCTATCTAAGTTCAATAAAAGTCACTATAGAATGAATAAAGAACAATGAAAGTGGAATGATAATTTCAATGGATTTATATATATAAAAGGACTTGGAAGGTGCAATGTAGTTCGTTTCTATTACTAGAAGTTAGACTATTATTACAAATTTCATCATATTGATTTTTTATATTGATAACATGTTATAGATTTTACCCAATTGTGAAAGGATTTAAAAAATGATGAGTATAGTTTTTGAAAACTTCCCAATGAAAGATCTATAGAAATCAATAAAATATTAGGGATAAAGATCGAATGTTTTATGAAACTTGAAACCTTGGTTATATATCATAAAAACTCCATCCAAGAGGTCATTGAAAAGTTTGATATGAATATATGAAATCAATTATCTACTCCACTTTCCAAATACTTATATTTTTTAAAATATAAAACATAAAAAATATAAGAATGTTGCCAATATATGGAGAAATTTACATATAATTTAGATATTAGGAGTGTAAAGTATTCAGTTATTTGTACCTGAAATCATTTTCCATTTTTTTGGGGATTTTAAATCAATATATGTTGAAATATAGAAGGTAAAATCAAGAAGTAGTGAAATGGGCCATCCATTACTTAAAAATAATGTAAGATATGGCTCTATTTTAGGGAGTCCATTATAAGGAGTTTGGGGGTATAGACTTCACTAATGATTATGATACATAGAAGAGAACAACTGTATTTGTGTTTAAATATGGTGAAACACTGATTAGATTGACATTAATGCCATAGAATATTGTCACATTAAGTAAAACATATGGTGGGTATGTGGCTATAAATGAAAAAGGAAAGTGGTTGGTCTGGTTAAAGTGTTTTTATAAAGAATATATATAAAATATTGAAGGGGGGGTTATTTTGTGTGATATACAAAGTGAGATTCACTTGGATAAAAATATTGTTCTCCATGCTATGAAAAATAATATTAACCCGAAGTACCACTTTATCAAGAACATGATTGAGTAAAAGGTGTTAGATCATTAGAAAGTAGCTGATATCCAAAATCCAGTGTAAATTTTCACAAAATTTTTTTCTTGAGAATTTTTGTGGTAGCATTGTGCCATAGTTGGACTTTGGTGAAAGTGTGGTGAGTGTATAGAAAATGAAAACCATGGTAGGAAAAAAGAATGAAATGAGGTTTTACATAGTGTTGAAGAGTCTTTTGAAGTATCCCTATAATAAATATATAATTTAGTGATTTTTCGGATGTGAATTTTGGTTTCAATTTACTGGAAGTTAGGTGACTAGATGTTTATTAACTAGAAATTTCTAAAAGACGGATTTTGGATGTATAAATAGGAAGAATTTGTTCAATATCTCAAGGAGGATGCAATAATACTAAAAGTTTATATAGCGACCCCCAAAACCGGGGTGCTTAATGAGACATGATATTCTTAACATTACATCATTACAAAATTAAATATCATGTCTCATTTCTACAGAAGATCGCGAGGCTCAGGATTCTGGGAAACCAGCTGCATCTGATTAACTTCATTAGTATCAACCGTGCCTGAAAAATTTTAAACAAAACGTAGGGTGAGCAAAAATACCCAGTAAGGGGTTTTAAAAAATATTTTTAAGAGAATCCTTTCTTAAATAAGTCCTTTTGAAAAGAATAAAAATACTTTGCTAAAACATTGTCATTTCTTAAAAACATGAAATCCATCTTTCTTTGAAAACCACTTGCAAAAAGAAGCACGTAACTTGAAATGAGCTCTAATGTAAACATGATCAGAGTGCGCATAACAAGCAATGCATAAAGTTAAAACAAGGTTACTTCAATTCTAAAAGAATTCTATGGCTAAGCAGGGAAACATGCATATCATGGTTCATGAGTAAAGTGTAGTTTATCTAACAGTTTACCATATGAAAAACAATTCTTATTACATAGAGTACATTTTTATGATCTTGGGAGCTTTTCAACTAGGGGTTGTCCTGTTAGTTGAACAAACCCCTGGCTATCCTTTATCATTACATGTAGAGGGAATGTATAATCCTGGACTTTGTCATGACTTTTCATCATGACCGTATAACATACTTAACAGGTCGAGGCTCACCGCCCGCCCTGTTTCTTTAGCACAAGTCAAGGCTAACTGCCAAGACCGTCGCACATGTTCGTCTCATGAGACTCTTGCTTTACCCAATGCATTGGAGCGCTGTATAATTCCGGGCGCACCCGTCACATCATTCTTGTTGCGCTATATAATTCCGGGCGCACCCGTCACATGTAAGTCCTATACATCCCTCACATATCTTGACATGGTCATTCGTTAATGGGGTTCCATGCATTCTTACTTCAACCCCATTTTCACATACATAACATGAAAACAGTTCTTTCATTAAAAACATTAAGACAATGCTCATGCTTCGTGCACCTAAAAAGTTAACATTCGAAAACATGGGTTTTAAGAAAGTAAACATCACACTTAACATTCCATACATCAGAATTCCCAATTAAAGCATGGTCACTCATTAATTACACATGTGATGATAAATGGATATCCTAGACGTTTAATACAGGCAGCTGAGGTTACAAAGTGAATAATCAAGTTTATCATGTATATTTGTGTAAACTCTTCCATTATCACCTGAGAACACACCTACTAATACATGAATGCATTTATAAAAGTTCAAGAAGCCCATACTATCCATTTTAAGAAAAATCCTGATTATCCGAAGCAGTGATAAATGAAAATTCTCAGTTTCGAGAACGATTTTGAAATCCAACCAACCCATAAATCCATCATGCAATACCGTAATACATTACAAAAAGATAAGAAAACCAAGTACACGTTGGTGTACATACACATCGATATAATCACATGTATGTATTTACCAATATACTTCGTATACTTGCATGATTTTGAATGTTCGTACAATTACCCAAAACCTCCATGTTTATAGGAAAAATAAAAATCAGGGTTATAAACACGAAAGACGAATTGTATATTTGCACATATCCTTTTATACTTATGTGTATATAAATGTATATATATATATAACATATATATATAAATATATACAAATTTATATAAAAACTGATTCTTGTAAAAAAAAACAACCGAAATTAAAACAGGACTCTTTCCTTGCTTGGAGAGGGGATGCAGTTGAGGCAAAAGAATCTGAGGGTATAAACATAGAAGGTATGCACATGTATATATATATATATATAACCCGAATATGCTCATATATATATGAAAACCGAGGTATAATTTTAAAAACATGGTTCCACCCTTACCAGTACAGAGAGGAGAAGATGCAGCAATGAAATCCGGTGCATAACTATAAGATGTATATACATATATATATATATATATACATAAAATATATATATATGAAAATATAAAAACTAAATACAAACATGAACCCAAACCGAGCTTCAAAACATCACCCTCACCAGTACGGAGAGGAGGAGAGGAAGACAACGAAGCCAGTGGAATCAGGTGCATAGCCACAGGATGTATATATACATAACACATATATATATACATATATGGGTATATATATAAAAATGAAACGAAAACATGAACCATAAAAAAAACCTCAAAACTTCACCCTTACCTAAACTCGACGAGGAGGAGGATGAGAAGAGGCAGCAACCCAAAGTCCAGGAGCCGAAGAGATCGAGGGAGCCAGTCCTTTGGCCTTCGGTGCAGCAGGGGGCTTAAAAAAACGAAGATGGAGAAGAAGACTTCGGCGAGTCTTCGGCCGAGGCGAGGTGTCCACGTCGGCTTGTGGAAAGGAGGGAGAGGCTCGGGTCCACTCGCCGACCTAGGGGAGAAAAACGGAGCCCCTATGATCTCTGGTCTGGCAACGTGCGGAAGGAGGAGAACCGCGGGCGCGAGGAGGAAGAAAGCTGGAAGAAAAACGGACGGCCGAGATCGCACGAGGGTTGATCGTGCGGCTCAGAATTGGCGCGGTATTAAAAGGAAACAACGGCCGTGATCAAGGGGCGGAGATGATCGGACGGCTAGGAGATGTCGCGGCATAAAAAAACGCGGGGTCTTCTCCCTCCCCCCTCTTCCCACGTTTCGTTTCCCTTTTTTTTGTAATTCTTTTTAATTTATTATTATACTTATTATAAACTTTATTATTATTTTATCCATCAATTATTTGTAGCTTTTATTATTTTAATTAGGGTCAAGATTTGTTTAATATAATTATGCATTAATTCATCTCTACCCATGATATTTTCTTTATTTTAAATACCTTAAACCCACAAAATAAAAGATTTTATTTTAACATTGTTTATAAAAACATTAAATGAACCATACCATTAAATGTTCATATTAAGCAGCAAAAGAAACTAAAGTTTTGAAATTATTTCCAATGTGATAATTACAAACATTATTATTATTTTAAAGATTCAAGATCACCAATTATTGTTGCAAGCAAGAAAAGTTAATTATTCTATTAGATATTAACATTTCAACATTATACCACAAAATTTGTACAGCAAGAAACCTAAACATCGACATAATTTCAAAATATTAAATATAAAAGCAAGTTATAAACATTTGTATTATTATTACTTATATATATAATTCAGAAAATAGGTATAAGTCATTTAACATACATTTTGTCACAACGTAAATATATATACATGTACATCTACAAACCGAGAGTTTGCACATATATATATTTGTAAAAAAAAAAGTAAAACCTCACCAATTCAGTATAGTCCACCATTTTTAAAAAGAAAATAAATTAAACAAATAATTACTTGCTCAAATTAAATGTATATATATATAACAAATAGTGGAAATCTTAGTGTCAAATACCATTGTTTTGCAAATTTAAAACTTTTAAAAATATAACAAGTTAGGAGAGAGCCAACGGCTACATTTTTATCCGTTGGTGTTTAACGGTCATATCGGGATGCTTATAAAAAGGGTTTGGTCTCGGTCTCCGAGTGACCGAAGAAGATAAAGGAAAATGGTTCGTGTGATCCCCTTGGTGCTGAGCACGGTCACGGTGGCGTCAGCCATACTTATGTTCCTTATGATGGATGCTCGAAATCCCTACCGCATTCTCGGGCTCCTAGTAGTTCTAAGAAGTCTTCCCATCGTTGTAATTGGGTTCTTGGTTGGGATCTTTGGTTAGTGATGTTTGATCGTGGGGAGTTGTAATCGTCATGTTTCTTAATAAAGGAGTATTTTACTCATGCTTGTTGTTACGGTTTTCGTTTATTTTCATTTTCTTTTTATAGAAAAATGGTCCAATTAAAGGGAAACATATCATTACGCGAAACATGAATCCTCGGGTCGTTACATCATCTACCCCTTCAAAGAATTGCGTCCTCGCAATTCTATTCATAAAAAGACAAGAAAAAGACCTCGGTCACACAACATTACCAAAACTGAAGGCCTGGGTCGGTTAACGGAACCCCTAAACTGGTACACAACTCCACTGTTTCCCTGACCCAGATACACTTTGAGCAATAAGACTTGTACTCCTGCTCATGGGCACTACACACAGGCTTCCATAGGGAGGCCCATGCAATAAACAGCTCTGAGATGTCCGAGTAGACGAATCCCCTAGTAACCCTTCGAACTTCATCACGCTCGAGGTAGTCGAGGGGAACGACGCGATTGAGAAGGCTGACGTTCAGGATCCGGAACATGTAGGCGGCATTGAGGTGGCCATCCTGAGCTGCTATGAGAAAGCAAGCTCTGGCGGAGAAGTTCCGTGCCATAGAGAAACACTGAAAAATCCCTTCATGGTATCTCCCCCTTCGCCTATAGTTGGGGAGCTGGGTGGTGGCAAGGAGGTGAATCACATGTTCATTCTCCTGACATGCGCGGAGAATTTTCGGACTATTCGCTATGTCTAGAAGGCTTTGACAGGACCCTCGTAGGTGGAGAAAAGAGGGAAAGTCCACCATACAAGTTCTGATCAAGATAACCTCTACTAACTCGTCAGGTAGAGACGAGAGGTTCATCTGACCTGCCATCTGGAAGAAAAGGTAAACAAGAGAGGTTACTTAACAAACACTAAGAAGGAAGGGATCATAAACTTTTTAATTAAGAAAGTTTACACATTGAAGTCTGAGTTTTCCAGACGGACACCACAAAGAGAGGCGAAACTCTCTAACTCCACAAACCACACACAAGATGAACATACAGAACTAAACTCATGGGAACATTTATATCGCCTCTTGAGTTTCGCGTGAGGGGTGTGAAGTTGGGAAACGTCAGTGTACACTTCTTGCCTAAGAGACACACGTGTGGACTAATTCTCCAATGCTCCGAAGTCCATTAACTGGCCCCAGAAGCCATAGTGCAGGACCTGGCACAGATAAGCTGCTCGAAGATCTCCGGCAGCAGCAGCTTCTTGGAAAGGGTTATCTAGCATTGTGCCAAATTCCTCGCCAGTTGTAAACACTCGGAAGAGTCCTTCGTGATACCTTCCTCGACGTGCATACGAGGGAAACTGGGTCATCATCATTAAGAGACAATCCATCCCCATTCCCCGGTGGAGACTAAGCACCCTAGATGAGTTTGACACATCGTACAAGTGCTTACACGTCATGCGAATTTGGGCATAGTTCAGGAAGTTTTCATGGCTAGCTAGAGATATAATGTTCTCTAGAGCCTCGGTGGGGAGTGACAAAAGGTCGGTAGGTACATCATCCATCTGGAAATTATTTTTACTTAGTTAGTCTTAGCAATATATTTATATCACCTGGTTTTCCAGAGTTTCCTGAACCCATCCTCTGATACCAACTGTAGCGACCCCCAAAACTGGGGTGCTTAATGAGACATGATATTCTTAACATTACATCATTACAAAATTAAATATCATGTCTCATTTCTACAGAAGATCGCGAGGCTCAGGATTCTGGGAAACCAGCTGCATCTGATTAACTTCATTAGTATCAACCGTGCCTGAAAAATTTTAAACAAAACGTAGGGTGAGCAAAAATGCCCAGTAAGGGGTTTTAAAAAACATTTTTAAGAGAATCCTTTCTTAAATAAGTCCTTTTGAAAAGAATAAAAATACTTTGCTAAAACATTGTCATTTCTTAAAAACATGAAATCCATCTTTCTTTGAAAACCACTTGCACAAAGAAGCACATAACTTGAAATGAGCTCTAATGTAAACATGATCAGAGTGCACATAACAAGCAATGCATAAAGTTAAAACAAGGTTACTTCAATTCTAAAAGAATTCTATGGCTAAGCAGGGAAACATGCATATCATGGTTCATGAGTAAAGTGTAGTTTATCTAACAGTTTACCATATGAAAAACAATTCTTATTACATAGAGTACTTTTTTATGATCTTGGGAGCTTTTCAACTAGGGGTTGTCCTGTTAGTTGAACAAACCCCTGGCTATCCTTTATCATTACATGTAGAGGGAATGTATAATCCTGGACTTTGACATGACTTTTCATCATGACCGTATAACATACTTAACAGGTCGAGGCTCACCGCCCGCCCTGTTTCTTTAGCACAAGTCAAGGCTAACTGCCAAGACCGTCACACATGTTCGTCTCATGAGACTCTTGCTTTACCCAATGCATTGGAGCGCTGTATAATTCCAGGCGCACCCGTCACATCATTCTTGTTGCGCTATATAATTCCGGGCGCACCCGTCACATGTAAGTCCTATACATCCCTCACATATCTTGACATGGTCATTCGTTAATGGGGTTCCATGCATTCTTACTTCAACCCCATTTTCACATACTTAACATGAAAACAGTTCTTTCATTAAAAACATTAAGACAATGCTCATGCTTCGTGCACATAAAAAGTTAACATTCGAAAACATGGGTTTTAAGAAAGTAAACATCACACTTAACATTCCATACATCAGAATTCCCAATTAAAGCATGGTCACTCATTAATTACACATGTGATGATAAATGGATATCCTAGACGTTTAATACAGGCAGCTGAGGTTACAAAGTGCATAATCAAGTTTATCATGTATATTTGTGTAAACTATTCCATTATCACCTGAGAACACACCTACTAATACATGAATGCATTTATAAAAGTTCAAGAAGCCCATACTATCCATTTTAAGAAAAATCCTGATTATCCGAAGCAGTGATAAATGAAAATTCTCAGTTTCGAGAACGATTTTGAAATCCAACCAACCCATAAATCCATCATGCAATACCGTAATACATTACAAAAAGATAATAAAACCATGTACACGTTGGTGTACATACACATCGATATAATCACATGTATGTATTTACCAATATACTTCGTATACTTGCATGATTTTGCTTGTTCGTACAATTACCCAAAACCTCCATGTTTATAGGCAAAATAAAAATCAGGGTTATAAACACGAAAGAAGAATTGTATATTTGCACATATCCTTTTATACTTATGTGTATATTAATGTATATATATATATAACATATATATATAAATATATACAAATTTATATAAAAACTGATTCTTGTAAAAAAAACAACCGAAATTAAAACAGGACTCTTTCCTTGCTTGGAGAGGGGATGCAGTTGAGGCAAAAGAATCTGAGGGTATAAACATAGAAGGTATGCACATGTATATATATATATATAACCCGAATATGCTCATATATATATGAAAACCGAGGTATAATTTTAAAAACATGGTTCCAGCCTTACTAGTACAGAGAGGAGAAGATGCAGCAATGAAATCCGGTGTATAACCATAAGATGTATATACATATATATATATATATACATAACATATATATATATATGAAAATATAAAAACTAAATACAAACATGAACCCAAACCGAGCTTCAAAACATCACCCTCACCAGTACGGAGAGGAGGAGAGGAAGACAACGAAGCCAGTGGAATCAGGTGTATAGCCACAGGATGTATATATACATAACACATATATATATATATATACATATATGGGTATATATATAAAAATGAAACTAAAACATGAACCATAAAAAAACCTCAAAACTTCACCCTTACCTAAACTCGACGAGGAGGAGGATGAGAAGAGGCAGCAACCCAAAGTCCAGGAGCCGAAGAGATCGAGGGAGCCAGTCCTTTGGCCTTCGGTGCAGCAGGGGGCTTAAAAAAAACGAAGATGGAGAAGAAGAATTCGGCGAGTCTTCGGCCGAGGCGAGGTGTCCACGTCGGCTTGTGGAAAGGAGGGAGAGGCTCGGGTCCACTCGCTGGCCTAGGGGAGAAAAACGGAGCCCCTATGATCTCTGGTCTGGCGACGTGCGGAAGGAGGAGAACCGCGGGCGTGAGGAGGAAGAAAGTTGGAAGAAAAACGGACGACCGAGATCGCACGAGGGTTGATCGTGCGGCTCAGAATTGGCGCGGTATTAAAAGGAAACAACGGCCGTGATCAAGGGGCGGAGATGATCGGACGACTAGGAGATGTCGCAGCATAAAAAAAACGCGGGGTCTTCTCCCTCCCCCCTCTTCCCACGTTTCGTTTCCCTTTTTTTGTAATTCTTTTTAATTTATTATTATACTTATTATAAACTTTATTATTATTTTATCCATCAATTATTTGTAGCTTTTATTATTTTAATTAGGGTCAAGATTCGTTTAATATAATTATGCATTAATTCATCTCTACCCATGATATTTTCTTTATTTTAAATACCTTAAACCCACAAAATAAAAGATTTTATTTTAACATTGTTTATAAAAACATTAAATGAACCATACCATTAAATGTTCATATTAAGCAGCAAAAGAAACTAATGTTTTGAAATTATTTCCAATGTGATAATTACAAACATTATTATTGTTTTAAAGATTCAAGATCACCAATTATTGTTGCAAGCAAGAAAAGTTAATTATTCTATTAGATATTAACATTTCAACATTATACCACAAAATTTGTACAGCAAGAAACCGAAACATCGACATAATTTCAAAATATTAAATATAAAAGCAAGTTATAAACATTTGTATTATTATTACTTATATATATAATTCAGAAAATAGGTATAAGTCATTTAACATACATTTTGTCACAACGTAAATATATATACATGTACATCTACAAACCGAGAGTTTGCACATATATATATTTGTAAAAAAAAAAAGTAAAACCTCACCAATTCAGTATAGTCCACCATTTTTAAAAAGAAAATAAATTAAACAAATAATTACTTGCTCAAATTAAATGTATATATATATAACAAATAGTGGAAATCTTAGTGTCAAATACCATTGTTTTGCAAATTTAAAACTTTTAAAAATATAACAAGTTAGGAGAGAGCCAACGGCTACATTTTTATCCGTTGGTGTTTAACGGTCATATCGGGATGCTTATAAAAAGGGTTTGGTCTCGGTCTCCGAGTGACCGAAGAAGATAAAGGAAAATGGTTCGTGTGATCCCCTTGGTGCTGAGCACGGTCGCGGTGGCGTCAGCCATACTTATGTTCCTTATGATGGATGCTCGAAATCCCTACCGCATTCTCGGGCTCCTAGTAGTTCTAAGAAGTCTTCCCATCATTTTAATTGGGTTCTTGGTTGGGATCTTTGGTTAGTGATGTTTGATCGTGGGGAGTTGTAATCGTCATGTTTCTTAATAAAGGAGTATTTCACTCATGCTTGTTGTTACGGTTTTCGTTTATTTTCATTTTCTTTTTATAGAAAAATGGTCCAGTTAAAGGGAAACATATCATTACGCGAAACATGAATCCTCGGGTCGTTACAGTTTATATCTTTTGATGGTATTATGATTTCCCATAATGTTAATTTGTTAAGAAAACTCTAGAATGAATTATATAATTGTTTAATGAGGTAAGTAGTTGAGGCCAATAGAGTAACTAGAGATCACCAATGAAATTCTTTATGAAGGATCTTCTACGAAAGTTGAATAATGGTTAAATCATGATAACTAGTTGGGAATTCCTATAATGGGAATTGGGTACTGATCTGTTTAGTTCATTGGTGAAATAAATAGTATATCCTATTTATGTATAGTTTTATAAAGAGTTAATCATCTATAATGAAATATTACTGAATGTTTGGTTAGGTGAGTACAATATTTTACTTCCAGTTAATAGAAGTAAAATACATAGTGTTTCACCCATTCATGTATGATGACTTGCCTAAAGAACACCATTTTGTGTTCTTTCCTATTTTTTTATTCTATTGGTTGTAGTTCCACTACCGTGTATATTTGTGATCATTTCAGGATTTGTGTGTGAAGAATATGTTTTTTAGTGGGTAGGGTGAAAATAAAACCTACTTATGATACACTCAATCTAATGATGTGAACTTCTTGAAGATCTATTTTTCGATTATACTGATCTTAATATAATCTTTTTGTGTGTCAATGATAAAAGTTCTAATGATTTTATGAGATGTTTATGAGATTAGGGATTCCTTCCCAATAGGTTTTACCACATATTTGAAAGTTGTAATAAAATTTACATCATGGATGACTAATAAAATAAAAATAATGGTAATATAATATAATAATTATTAATTAAATATGTTTTTGTTGTAATAAAATAGAAATATATAGAAATATATCAATTAATAAAGTTATTTCTTTTATTCAATTAAAATTCAGATAAAATATATTTTAACCACTCTCCAAAAATTGTGTTCATAGCTTCTATAAAATTTCCATTGGAATTATAAACTATATCAAATTAACCTATTTAGTCTCTATAAACATTATTGAGTTTATAAACACATGATCTAGTATCAAGATCCAGAACCACTAAACTAAAGCTTTCATAGAACAAACAAGACAATTGACAACAAGGAATGATTAATAAATGGGTAATAAAAATTATAAATGAATCATATAAATTAAAATAAATATAAATATGGTTATTATGTATGTGAATAATAAACCTAAATTAATTATAATGGTGGTTAGAGTGCATATGATCAAGCGAGAATCCAAGGTAATAGTTTTTTTTAACTGAATTTTCATTCCTTGAGTCACATTATTTATTCTTAGACTATGTTATTATAGTTTTTTTATATTATTATATTTATCTATTTCATATACTATTTTTAATTTATCTCCAGGTTATTTTTTTTAATTTTATAATATTCTTCTTTGATGGATTTTATTCTTTTATAAAAATTTTATACTGTTAAGTATAATTCTTATCCCCTCTATTAGCTCTTTCTTCTCCATGTTCATGTTCTTGTGCGAGACAAATGTTTTGTTTAATTATTTTTAAATAAAAATATATATTATATTATATTATATACTCTTCTTTTTTATCTTTATGAATTTTCAAAATGAAATTTTATAACTATTTCATCATCATATGTTTTGTTAAAACTCTCTAAAATTCATAAAAATGTATTTCTTTTCAATTTCATAATTTTTTGATCTACCACTAAACATTTATTTTTTATCTTTATTTTATTTCAATTATATGTTATTTAGAATTTATTTTATGTTTTAAAAATCTTATTGACACTATTTCTTAGGTAAAATGACATTGAAGGTGACATAAAATATTTTATTATGACAATAATGCAAAAAATTAAGGAAATTATAATAATGATAGTATTTTAATTTTAACCTCTATTTCATAAAGATCTATCTCCCAAAGAGTTATGTTTCATTAATATCACTATAAATTCTCTTAAGATATTATAATTTTAGGTGATTTAATTTTTTTTATATAAATTTATCCATTTATTGATTTTATCTTATATGATTTTATTTGAAAAGGTCATGTAACACATTTTTTTCACATGAATTTTTTCATGGTAGAATATATGATTGATTTTATGGGGAAAAGATATGTATGGTTTAACATGATCTGAAAAGTGGTTTAGATATAATCCTTTAATGAATTCAGTAATGTTTAATATCTCATGAAATAATTATGGAATGTGAGTAGTGATGCTCTATCTACCATGGGATGCAGGTAGTGATGCATGATCCACTATTTTAGAAGAAATTATTCATGATTCTTGATGAACTATTTTATAATGGTTTTGGTGGTTAACCTAGACATATATTTGGTCTAATATGATTATTTTTGTGCCACATTAATATGTTATATATCCATGGTTTGTGATTACTATCACATGTTTCCATGCCATTATATATATGTTATTCTTTAATGATGATCCTTTTTGAGTCATATGTTCCCATGGAATTATCTACACTATACCATCATGACTTATTATTAACTATTATAATCCCATGATTTTTAATGGGATATATAACCCATGTTCATGTTTTTTCACATGCCATTTATTTAACCATTTATGAATAATTATTATGTTTTTCCCTTATTAAGTGTTTGAGATCACTTCTTATATTTATAATTTTCATATTTAATCACATGTAGGAATATTTCTAGGTGGAATTTATCTAGGGAATTTTTTGGGATATATTGAATAAATTAATTACTATAATACATTTATACAACCAATATCCTAAGACAATAAACCTCTGGGTTATAAGATTATGAGTATATTTGTTGGATGTATCATTTAAATTTTGGATATGATGTATAATATATGCATGCTATTATTAAGATGTATCAATTGGAATACGCATGGGGTTTATTTATTTTTAGATATTAGGTTAATAATTATAAGATAAAAAATTCTAAATAAACCTAGGTTAAACAAAAAGTAACATTTCTTTATGTAAAGGTGTTACAAAGTAAGAAATTATGAGTCTGATTTTTTAAAATTCATATAACTTTTCAATAAGATTTTTATAGGATATTATGTTTTATTACTCATGTTTACTATTTTTTTAATAAATTTCTGTAACTATGAGGAGTTGAGTTAATAACTTGTATTGTGTAAAATATGGTTATTTCCTCAATGAGAAACCAAATGGGATGGGATATGTTGTGTAGTTGTTTATTTCTATGTTGCATTGGGTTATGAATAATGACCTAAATCACATCAAACCCCCAAATGAATCAAAGAGGGAGTATTATGCTATCATGTCCTTCATGTATCGACTACCGTCATCCTTTAATATATCTTCTGATCTATTAAGTACTGATAAGTTGATTAGCATGGCCAAAAATATATTTTCTATTCTTCAATGATCTAAATTTGAAAATGTATTCTTAACTGCTTGTAAGTTGGAAGGTAAAGAAGAAAATTTGTGGTCTTTTTCAAAGAACAAAAGAAAAAATAGGAAATTGACACTTTATAATGGGAGTATTTCAATAAAATATTATTTTCCAAAACTTTCCCATAAACTCTTTTGATTAAAATAGAGTTATAATTATATTAGTTAAATAAAAAGGGGAATGAATCTATTTGTTCATATGTAGAAAATTTTACATGACTCACAAAGTATGATTATGGTTTTATTATTGACACTGAAATAAAGAGAAACTTCTTCTTTTGTAATCTATAATCATAAATATAGAAGGAATTATCCATAAATTAATTTTATATATATGAAGGAATGGTTTGACTTGTACTTAAGGTGTCAATGGAAATAAAAGACTCATTATTCTCAAGGATGTAGAAATAAGAAAATGAAAATGTAATTTCATGGATACACAAATGATAAATCACGTGGAGGAATAAAAATTCAACATCCTATATTGAAAAAATGTGGGAGGAATCACTCGGAAAATTATATCAAAGGGACAACACTACACCTGTGGTATATTAGGCTATCAAGCATGTAATTTCAGAAGAATTATTAAGAGACTAATTAAATAAATAGAAGATAAAAAGGTCAAATATAATTTATAACAACCACTTAAATACCTCTAAAGGATGGAGTTTGGTTATTATACAAATAAATTCCCCAATACAAGGGTTAAAAAGGTTAATAGACATCAACAACATCCAAGAAAAATGTTACAAGAAATCGCCTTTACAATCACTATAATTAATGTGGATCATGATAATGATGTGGTGAAAGGAACACTTATTATCTATTCTATATTTGTAAATATATTATTTGATTTTGGTTCTTACTATTATTTCATATCATGTATGTTTATAAATAATGTAGTGTAACCACCTCAAACATTTGATATTGAATTATCATTGAAAATATCTTATAGAGTAACGATTTCATCCATGGTATATTACTCTTCTCTGAACAAGGATTATGGGAAGATACATCCTATAGATCTAGTTTTCCATCCTTTAGTTGAACTTGATATGATATTGGAATTTGATTTTCCCTCCCTACATAGTGATCATATTAGTTATTTGGATAGGGATATCTCATTTCATGTCCCAAATCATTATATAGTCAATTTTAAATGAAATTATGATGATGAAATCCATTTGATAAATAATTCCTAAATACATGCCTTAATATATAATAATAAGGGGGTACCGGGATCAAATGGTTGGGGAGAAACTCAACATCAAGGATATGCCAATTATACTAAAATATACTGATGTATTTCCTTAGGAACATCCAGGAATTCACCTAGAACATGTGGTTAAGTTTTCAATTGAACTTATTCTGGTTTCTATACTTTTATCAAAGTGTCCTAATAGTTTTTCCACATTTAATTTGAATAATTAAAGAATAAACTTAAATATAATTTGGGAAATGGTATTATATGTCTATTTACTTCACTATGAGGTGATCTAGTCTTCTTTATCAAGAAGAATAATGTATTAATGAATCTTTGTATTGATTATTTTGAACATAAATAGATCAAGATCCAGAATATGTATATTATACTCAACATTGATGATTTGTTTCATCAAATTATATGAGATCTGTACTTCTCAATAGTGGACCATCAATATGGATACCAACAGTTATGGTTAAGTATAGGTAATATACCCAACATAGCATTTTTTAAAAGATATGGACACTATAGATTCATATTGACAACGTTTGAATTTAAAAATTACTCTGTTATCTTCATAGATTGGATAAACTGTATTTAGAGATTATAATAAAAATATTATTATATTATTTATTGATAATATTCACATATATTATAGGAGTAATGAATAATATTAACATCATTTAAGGATTGCATTAAATCCATTATGATAGGATGAACTATATAAATAATTCATCATGTGAGGATTTTTTCAATAAAAATTATGCTTCTTGAGTTATGTAATAACAAGTTAGTGTATATTAGTGGATCTTTCAAATAAAAAGGTGATTACATAATGATCTAGACCAAAGTTTTTGTTAGAGATCAATATTTTTCTTAGATTATCTTGATACTATCAATGCATTGTGAAAAATTTCTCATGATTTTCAAATATTTTAACCAAGTTGACATTGAAGGGAGAAGAGTTTATCTGAATAGATGAATATGAAGAAATACTCAAGGAGCTTAAGAAGAGGTTAGTCACTTAAATTGTACATACACTACCATTTAGTGGTGAATGATTTGTACAATATAGTTATGCTTCAATGAAGGGATTGGGATGTTTCCTTATGCTTAATTATAGGGTAAAATATTATTCCTTATATCAATTAAAAACCAATGATAAAAATTATTTGATGTATGATCTGGAGCTATAAGTGGTAATTTTTTCATAATATATTTAGAGGGATTCTATTTTTGGTGAAATGTTTAATATATATACATATACATACATACATATATATATTTATATATTGGTCACAAGAGATAAAATTATATATTCAAATCGAAGGATTTGAACATACCCCAAATGTGATGGTAAGAGTTCGTAAAAGTATTTTATGTCTCAATACATTACCATTATGTGAAGGTAAACGTGGTGGATGATGCGCTAAAAATAAATGATCATGCTACCCTATCCTTGATGAATATTCAATGTGACCCACTCATTAGGAATATTCAATGGATTGATATGGAAATCATAATGGAAGGTATAAAATCCTACCTATCCCAAATGATTGCTCAATAATCCATCTATATGAACTTCAGGGAAGCCCATAAAGATTATATGGATCAATAGAATATATTATTAAATATTAATTAGTTTAAAATTGATAGAGTTAGATTCATATTATTTGGAACCTAGATATGTGTCTCATCTATTCCATATCATAAAAGGAACTTTTGGATGATGTACATAACTCAAGCATCTCTATTCACTTAGGAACACTAAAATGTATAGAGATATAAAGCTTCACTTCTTTTGGGACAACATGAAGAGGGAGATTTTGGATTATATATCTTGATTCTTTGTATTACAACAAGTAAAGTATGAACATAAAAAATATAAGGGGATGAATCAACAATTACCTATATGAGTATATAAGTGAAATAACATAAATATGGATTTTATCATAGGTATTATCATGACCTCTAAAGGATACAAATCCATTTGGGTTCTGGGTTTATAAACCATGATGATGAAACTCATCATTTATATTCGAGATAATTTATCACTCAATAAAATTTCCATATTATTCATATAGGAAGTAGTAAGGATACATGGAGTAAGTGTTTCATTTGTATTTGTTCAATATCGAAGGTTCACATCACAGTTTTAGAGGAGTCTCCAATAATAATTGTGTATATAATTTTACTTTAATAAGGGTTATCATCCTCAAATCAATGGTTAATATAAAAGGACCATTATAAAATTGTATTAAATGATAATATTTTTCTCAATAAATTTCAAAGGAATTTGGGATGAACATATTCCTTAGGATAAGTTCTCTTATAATAATAGTTTCTACTCTAGAAATAAAATGGCACCGTATGAAGCTATATATGAGAAGTGATGGAATATGACATGTTGAGATAAATTTAGAGTGAGTAAGATATTATAAATATATCATAGTTAAGAAATGATATAGAATTTAAATCCATTCAACAACATATTAAATCAACGCATAGTTAATTGAAAATCTATTCTAATAATCATTGATGAGATATGGAGTTTGAATTTGGTGACACACTATTCTATTGAATGTCTTCTTATAGGAGGGTTATGAGATTTTGGAATAAGGGTATGATAAGGCCTATATTATCTATCACTTCAAAAATATTTATCATATAGGGAGTATATACTATCACTTAGTACTTCCAATAAACCTCTCACAAGTCCATAATGTGTTCTATGTATCAACTTTGAGAAATTATTTACTAGATATATCACATGTATGAAACTCCGAAGATATACAATTGAAGCAAGATATCTGTTATGATGAAAACCCATTGGAAAACTATGATTGTAGAGATAATTTGCTGCGAAATAATATCATACACTTGGTCAATGTTGTGCGATTAAACCATAAGTTTTAGGAAGCCAATGGAAACTAAAATATTTAATAAGACAAAAGTATGCTTATTTTTTTTCATTTCAGAAATGAAATTTGAATTGATAAAATCTTTTACGGGGGTGGAATATAGAACCCAAAACCTATAGTGATAAAATTTCATTAAAGTTATGATATCTTGTATTAAAAACAACATCAGACTAAAACTAACATTTATATATTTCATTAAGTTAAAAAATTATAATACAAAATAAAATATATTACAAGATTGATGAGTGAAATTTAATTTGGAAAATTATAGATAGAGTAAAAACACAAGTAAGAAAAATACAACAAGGTCGAAATTATCATCATCGGGATCATACATAATGATTATATAATAAATGATATGGAATAAAGAAAATACAGTTAAAATATGATAAAGATATTGATAAATAAATTAGGGAATAGAAAGAAAGGCTTTAGAAATTTATTTAAGGATATATATATAAATGTAACACAACTTGATTGTTATCCATTTTAAATTGATTCCCATTGCTAAAAGCCATTTCTAATGGGAGTATATAAAAAAACCATTGTAGAAAATGACATCACAAATATGAGTATTAGTGATAGTCCCTCACAAAAAATTATTATTCATGATGACTAGTTATTTCCATAAAAAACAAGTACATAAAATTTCAAAAAATTAATTATTATGGATTTTAAATCTATCAAAATTAATTTAATATTGACAAAATAAAAAATAAAAAAATTAGAAAATGTTAAAAAAAATTAAATTAAAAAAAAGGCATAACATAATAATAACATTTCATAGATGTTTATCAAACCAAAATACATGAAAATAACTACATAAAACATGTATAAACTGGTATTTGCGGATAGAGGATCAACCAAAGGGATGAGGGGGACTCCATGTTAACTCCATATGCAAGTCTTCGTATGTACTCTAACATTTTCTCATCTCTCTAAAGATTCTTCTCACTGTCCTCCTACTTTGCTCTCTGTATGTGTTGTATAATATCATCTTGAACATGAAACCTCTCTTCCTACTATGTAGTGGAAAATTATGACTTGACATGAGCTCCCTTTTATATGACCAATGATATAATAGTAGCAACTTAATAACTAGTAGGCATCAATCATGAAGAAATACCAATCACCCCAACCTTTCTCGACACCAAGCATGGTTGCCTGTATCCAAGCCCCCAATTCAAAACCTCACTCCCATGTGGAATCTGCTTTTGTTTTGACTTTAATCTCTCATAAATGATAATTCATCGTCTTATATGTTTCATTAAAATTTTATATGAAATTAAAATAATAAAAAAATTATTTTATTTAGAATTTATAAATAATACTAACCACAGTATGGCACTATCTATCACCGACAAGTTGTCTTTTACTGAGATCAGTGTACATATTCTTGTAAAATTCAAACTCCATAATAGAGGGGTCGTTAGCATCTTGTATAATATAATTTTTTTTAATTTAACATATATAAATATTAATAAATAATATTAGTTACCATATCTCATCAATGTATACCAAGTGTACAAATCTAAGACCTCTGTGTGGCTATCTTAAACCCCTGGTTCTGTATGCTAGATGATGAACTCCTTTTAAAATTATCTTATATCCATTAAAAAGAAATCCATCCTATACCCGTTATTTTAAATATTTAGGTTGTTTAGAGAATAAATACTTGTTTAAAAAAGTAATTGATGATCAATCCATGGCTCTATTTCTTAGTTTGGGGAAAAAATGATGAATACATTCACATATAAAATTCACCCATGGCTCCAGGATAGGTCATCTCATTATGTCATTGATTAGAGACTGTAAATTATGAAATATAATTAAAAACAACATGTTATTAATAAAATAAATCTAAAATAAAATATATTAACTATTAACATATAATCTAGTGGTCGAACATCTGATGTCAAACATCAATGAGAACCTAACACAATGATAGACATAGTGGGTAAAAATAATTTTTTAGAATTTCAATAGCCTTCCCAACAGCTAAATGAAAAAATATGAAAATAAATAAAATAATTGGAATATTATTAACAAAAAAAATAAAAAATCATAATATATAATAAATTAATTAAATGATTGAACATAACTAAAAAAATATTGATCAAACTCAATAGGTTAATGTGTTTTGAGAATTGGTTTTGGAATCATCAATCTAGAAAGGACATGCCCGATCTGAATAAGTGGTGTTGTGGAAGCTTCTTATGAGTAAGATGAATGGTCATCAATATAATTATAAGGAATATTAACATCAGTGAGGGAGAAAAATATATCTTTAGAAATATCTCTATCCATATGAAACAAAAAATAATACTTGTAATTTTTTTAATAAAAATATAAAGAATAAAAAACCAATAAATGCCATAATATAATATATCATTCATCGTATTCATCCTCATGTTCATTGATGAAAATTTATTCATATTCCTCTTCAGTATCATCAACTTCCATATGAATTTCAGTTTCATCATTCCTTATTTCTTCATCAACATTATCAATATCATCTACCGTTAATAGGGGGTTTCATTATGGATATTTATATTTCATTTAGTAAGAGTTGTATTTGGTGATGTTTATTGAAAAATTTCAATATTTTGTACTTCTATAGACCCATTTTCATTTTTAAGAAACTAATTGTCATGGGATTTAATTTTTATTAAACTTCAACAGTCTTTTAAATCTATCAACATAGCATAGTAATTTTCATAATAAAAATTATGTGATTGATGTTCCAATATAAATGAATTATTTATAGAAAGAATAATTTTAAATTTAATATAATTGACTAGATGTCATGGATGAATTCAAAAACCCCAATCTATATCAAACCAATGAAATTTGAACATTGTTACATAATTTGTTCCTATATAACAAAACTTAATTATTTCACCCAACATGCTATAAAATTCAACTTTACTATCTTTATGATGTGATACTTTTAATTAAACACCATTATTCATTTATTTCTTTGGTTGACCGTATATGCGTGTATGAAATCAAAATCTATTATCCACTTACCCATTATAATATTATACCAATTTATATGAAAGGGGTTTTTTGGAAAACACAATCAATTATCAATTTTACTTTAATTTTTTGTTTCTTGAAAATGATATTTTTTTTAATAATTGATATCATTAAAAAATTGAATTAATGTTACATTTTAAATATCTTAACTTAGTAGTATCTGAGTCCAATGTGATTTTTTTCTAATGTTATTTAAGAGAATCAGGGGTAATTTTTACAATTTTTCTTCTATATGGTCATCATATAATCTAAAAAAACATAATATATATAAATTTATATAAAAAAAATTTAAAATAATAATAAAAATTAGTACTTACTACAAACATCATGTCATTTATTCACAATTGAGTAACAAATTTACAAGATCTATGTAGAGTTCTTCATCTAAAATATATCATTTATGATAACCAATAAAATGAATAAATGTTTAATTAAAAACTAAAAATTGATGGTTCATGAAAAAATCAAGATTCTCCTCACTATAACCCACATGATTAGGTTTTTATGGATATTCAGATTGAAAATAATAAGAGTAGAAAATTGAAATTTACTCCTACAAGTACATTTCTATAGTTGACCATTCAAATGATTATTTGTTATGTACTTCTTTAATTTTTGATTACATATCTCAAATGAATATATCCATCATATTGTTTCATCCATTTACATTTAGCTTCATATCATAAATTTAATATTAAATTTTCCATTGAGTCAAAGAAGACCGATATAAATATTTTCTCCAGTTTACATAAAAATTATACAACATCTTTTCACAACATGATAAATTCATATTAATTTAATGTTTCCATGAAAACATATCTGAATAAATATGGTATTTTATTCAACATGTCCTAGATTGAATAATTCAATAACCTTCTAATACCAATAATAAATTTTCTTTCCATTGTTATGTGATAGTCCTAGTTTTCAAACACGATAATATATCCATTTTGAAAAAATAAACCAAATTATAAGAATAACCATATGTTGACCACAAAAATATAATAAATTTATAGAATAATATATGAATTTCATTTGGATATACATAATTTACTATTGGATTCATTAAATCGTGTGATATTTCATTTTCAAATTATTCTTGATCGGGAAACCTGTAAATTTGGGAAAGATCTAACCATGAATTTACATTATCCTTGGTATTATTGGTTGCATCATACATGGTATAAAATATATTATCAAAAAAATTATTCTTGATATGAATTACATCTAACATGTGACGAACCAAAAATTAAGACCAATATAGATGACCCCAAAAAATACTTCACTATATAAAATTATGATCACCCCCAAAAACATATATTTTTAATTCATTTACAGTTGGTCTGAAATTAAAAAGCGGTAATTAATTTATGATAGATTTTACCTGAATACTAGATATAAATACCAAATATTCACCTCTTTTAATTCTATCATTTGTAAAGAAAATTATATTCCTTTCAAAAAGGTGATTTACAGGAATAAATATGTGATGACTATAAAATTACCATCCTTTGATCCATTGATAAGAATAAATTCTTTTTTTCAAGCCATACATTATGAACATGATTTTATACCTTAGGTAATCTATCGAAATAATATACTATAAGTTGTAAAGTCCCTGATAATTCACATTAAATAAAATTAATGTGTAAAATTATGACTGAAAGATATATCATATATTATTATGCTGTCATTCCATAATGAAATTAAGTCATAAAATAGTAGCTTCAAATAAAAATTGATATTCTTCTTCAGATGGCCTAGAATTAATAATGCCAAATATATATATGGTTTCTTAATCATAATCCAATGAAGTAGTTTTTTTTGGAATTTTGAAAACATTCCAACAATAATATTGATTATCGAAGCATCAAATGGAGAAAAACCATCCATAGAAAGAATCAACCATATGATATAAGGTTTTGAAGAAAAAGTTAGATGCACCTGGTCAATGTTCTTCCATGAATCACCATTACATGGAGGATCTATCCTTTTAATAATAGAAATATCTGATTTATTCCATGTCATCAATTCATCTGTGTTGCGATACATCAATAAATGATATAAAAGGTATGTAATTGGAAAATACCTTAACTATTTCATAGGAAATCTAGAATTTCTTTACTTTACCTCATTATACCTCAATTCTCCACATATTGAGAAATTAACTGATGATTCATAATCCCCATAATATAATATGAAGTCATTTTCAAACGTGTAGATATTTTCATAACTAAGATCCAAATTATGGAAAAACTACATGATTTCATAGAAACTTGCATGTGACGTATTTCTATCAGGAAAAAATAATTTAACTCAATAAAATATTTGATTGAAATAATTATTTTAAATTCCAAAAATTAATTTAATAGCCATAAATTTTGTAAAAACTTTATTTTTTTTATCTTGTATCTCGTATATAAGGCCTCCTTAGTAACAAATTGTATAATTGAGATGGTTATGATTTAGTATTTGGAAAATCATTATCATTTGTTATTTCCAGAATAGATGGTCCAACTAATTCATGTACTAACTTCTAAAATGATGGATCTAGAACTAAAAAATTTACGTTTTCTACTGAATTTCATTCACCATATTGATACAAATTGTCATTCAGAAAATCAAAATGTAGTAGATGGAGTCCAATATTATCCTTTGTTTTAAATCTCCTGAGATCACATTACTAACATGGTCATTTGATTTTTTCCTTCAGAATTAAATTCTCAATTTGATGATTCAAATGATATAAATGTTTCAACACCATCTATATAGACAAGATTTATACAAGATTCGTTCTGATTTTTATGATGATTTATCAAATCATAGCCGTGTAATAGAAAATGGTGTCAATATCCTTAGTCTGTAGCTTTCTAAAAAATCAATAGAAATAAGAATAATTAATACTCATTGTGACTAGTTATTACAAATTATTGCTAAATTTTTATAATGACTAATTTTGACTACTTATCACAAATTCCTACCAATTTTTAATAATTATTACTAATATTAATAAATTATTACTAATTATTATGAATATTTATTTATAAATACAACCTTTTATTAAATAAAACTAAATTTTTAATAAATATTAATAATATTTTATAATTATTAGTATTTTTTATCTTATTTACAAGTTATTAAAAAGTATCTTAATTTTTACTAATATTTACTAATTATTTATAATATTTACTAATAATTACTAATATTTACTAATTATTAAAAATATTAACTATTTATTTCTTAATTATTACAATTTCATTAATAATTACTAATATTTTTTATTACAACATTTTAATCAATTATTATGAATTTTTAATAATTAAAAATATTTGTTATTTTTTTACTATTTATTAAAATGTTTGATAATTCGAAAATATTTTCAAATTATTACAATTATTTACTATTTATTACTAACATTTAATAATCATTACTAATAATGAATACTTATTTAATAATTATTAGAAATTATTTAATAATTATTAATAATATTTTTAAATTTTATTAAATATTGACTAATTATTGAGTTTTTTAATAATTATTAGTATTTTTATATTTTTTTAAAAAATTATTACTAATATTTTACTAATTATTAATTATTATTATTAATTATTATTAGTTTTTAATAAATATTACGATTATTTATTAAGTAATACTAATTTTTTGTTAATATAAATGATTTTTAATAAATATTACCAAATTTTAGTAGTAATTAATATTTCATATATATTTATACAATTTATTATAAATTGTCATAATTTACTAAAATTTTCTAATTATTACTAACAATTACTAATTATTAATAATATTGATTAATTAATTATTAATTATTACAAATTATTTAATGATTATTTCCAATTTTTTAGTTATAACTACATTTTTACTAATCAATGTCAATTTTTATTAATATTTAGTATTTTTTATATTTTTTCCAAGTTATTACAAACTTTTTATTAATTCTTACTATTATTAAGGTTTTTACTTATTATTACAATTATTTATTAAGTAACACTAATTATTTATTAATTATAATTTAATTTTTAAAAAATATTATTATTTTTTATAATTATTAGTATTTCATATATTTTTTATAATTTATTGAAAATTATCATATTTTAGTAATATTTATAAGTGATTACAAATTTTAACTCATTATCAATAACATTTTCTAATTATTTCGAATATTGAATAAAAATTTATTAATTATTAAGAATTATTTAATGATTTTTACTATTTCTAATTATCACAACATTTTTACTAATTATTTTCAATTTTTTATAATTGTTAGTATATTTTAATATTTTTTTACAAGTTATCACATCATATTTACTAATTATTAATAATATTTATTAATTTTTACTAATTAAGTTATATTATTTGTTTTTTAATTTTCTAATATTTTAATAAATACTTCTTAGTTTTAATAGTTATTTGTATTTTATATTTTTAACAATTTATTACAAATTATCACAATTTAATAATATTTACTAATTATTACCATAATTGAGTAATTATTTATTAATTATTAAAAAGCATTTAATAATTATTAGTAATTTTTAAATTATCACTAAACTTTTACTAATTATTGTGAATTTTAAATAATTGATAGTGTTTTTTATATTTTTTACAAGTAATTACCACATTTTTACTAATTGTTACAAATATTTATCAAGTAAAACTAATTATTTATTAATTATAACTAAAATTTTAATAAATATTACTAAGAGAAAAAAATTAATCTCATTCATGGGAAATGGTCAAATACCATAATAATAATAATGAAAAATCATTGATGAATTATAAATAAGACTGAAATAATTAATACAATAAAAAAGAGAATTAGGGTCTGAGAAGCTCTCTAAGGCAGTGATGATAAAGCCAAGGCCTTCTTCATTTCCATGGCCTTTCTTCGCGATATCAAGATTGATCTCCTTGTGGGAGGTGAACTTTTTATTTCCATTATAAATGGTGATTCCTCTAAGAAAGATAAGAAAGCGGCTTATTCATCGATGATAATAGGATCAAGACAGTGAAATTTTTTCTCTTATTCTAATGATGGTGTTCTGAATCATGTCCTCAAAAGAGGCACTGCTATACATCTTAGAGTGGATCAGGACTCCATTCTAGAAAGATTTAGGATTTTTTGATACTTGGTCATTTCCAGACTGGTTCTACCTTCTGGAGGTAAATTCTAGAATACCTAGGATTTGGTCAATCATTTCTCATGTTTTTGGGGTTTTAGTGATTTCCAATGCATTCCTATGGGGTGTGGGTATTTTTATTTACTCTTCCCCTATGATGATCTTAAGAAAAAAGAACGGGGCTTCGATACTATTTTTTTAATCTGAGAATGGTGTGTCTCTAGGAGTGGGATCACCGGTTCAATCCATTTGAGGTTAAGAATTCAAAGGCCTAGGTTTATATGAATTTTTTTGATCTTAGTTGGATTTAATGGAATCAAAGAATTCTAAATGACATCGCTGCAACTTTGGGTGTTCTCAATAAATTATATCAGTCTACTAATGAATCTAAATTTAGATTCTTCTCTCATGCGTTGGTTGAAGTGGACCTAAGTTCTCCTCTCACTAAGCAGGTTCTTTTGTCTGCTTTTGATGATGAATTCAACTCAAGAGTTGATTATGATAAGACTCCCCTATTTTTCTTAGGCTATCAATCCATTGAGAATTTCAAATATTTATTCCACATGGACCTATAATGCTCTTTATTTTCTAAGAAAGTGCATGAAATACTGTACTGCCTCAAGATTAAAAATTGAATTGAGGGAGTACATCAGGCTTCAATTCAATATGTTACTGGTTAGAACCATCAAACTGTTATAGGGAATGCTTTAAAGAAAAATTGAAATATAACATAGGAAGTTAAAGGTTACATGGTTCAGGGGTAGGAGATTTTTATGAGGGGTCAGTCTACTATAATGGGGGTAACCCAATCGGTGGATCTTGGTGATGATCTCTAAAATCAAAGGATTGTTAGGATTTTTCCAGATCATGATGGTCAAGCAGAGGAGGGAAAGTGTCTTGGTGTTGTGAACAAGTTGGTTGGAGAAGGTTTTTGTAAGTTGAAGATGTTTTTTAAAGGTATTTTCCTTTTTTATCAAAGTATGTTTAAGATATAAAGAAATCAAATCACTTTGCATTTGAAAAATTCAGACTGACCATCATATTTGTTGAATCAGACTCACAGTGCTTGAAAAGGTCCCTCTTATTCAGGAGAAGCTATATGGAAGAAAAGGTTCATCAAATTCATACTAAATCTAGAATGAAAGGATTGATGGTAATGGGGAATAATTAGAGTTTATATGACTATGATACAAAATATAATGATGCTTTTATATTTTATAGTTCTCAAAAATCATAATTATTTAGTATAACTTGTGATAAAAGCTTGATGAAAGAAAGAGGGTGTGAGAGATATGATTTCAATAATATTGAGAATATGATGGAAAGGAAGGAGATCTTATTAATCATATTGAAAATATGATGAAGTGAAAGAGATTATTCCAATTATATTCAGCCTGATCATAATCATGTTAATCGTATTTGGAATGAAAAGGAAAGAAAGTTGTTGATGAGAGATAAGGAAGTTACAATAATTTCCTTGGTAAGTCAGATGATGCTGAAGTTGATCCTAAATGTATTAAAAGTCATAAAGGAATTCATGATACTATTTGAAAGTTAATAGAAGAACAAAATTTGGTGAAGTTGAAGATTTATAGTCATTGTAATGAGTTCATTGGATTCATATTTATTTGAAGGGTGGCATGGTTTGTGTCAAATGTGAGTAATAGAAAGTTTTGGTGTTCAGTCAGACCAAAAGACAAAATATATAAATCTTCAGAGAATTAAGATGATAAGAATCACAATGAGAAGAGAGAAAGAATTTGAGTATTGAAAAATCATTGATATCATAATCAAAAAGAAATTAAGTCCCTGGTACTGATCCATCAGAGTGATCATGTCAACATATTCACCAGAGGTTGAATTGTTTCAAACCAATGAAAATGAAAAGAAGTGTTAAATTACAAATGATTCAAGAGCCATCAAATTTAGTAATACTCCAAGAGAATCAAAGGACAATCATTAGTCTTGAGGAAAGGAGAAGAATAAACTCACATAGAGATGGTTGACTGAGTTTTCAAAAGGGGATATTAAAATCTTAAGAAGAATTTGTTTGTCTGGTGCAGAGCAACATAATGATAAAAATATTATTTTAAACTTGTGTTCATCATAATGAGGAAAATTTTAATGAAAAAGGAGAATCTGAATCAGGTTGAGGTTTTATAGGAAGATGAAATCCATCCATTTCTTCATAGATATACATTTGGTAATGAGCATCGTAATGAAGAAATCAAACTGAGAAAATTGGAATGAAGAATCAGAATCAGAATGGTGTCTGGAAATAAATTATGAAGAAGAGATGAAGTTTTGAGAAGATTCTAGAAGGATCAATAAGGGTTGAGAATCATTTATGAAGTCATAAATGTATCTAAAATTCAAGGAAATAATCAAATTCAGAGAATTTGGTTTAGTGGGAAACAATTTCAGAATCCTACCCAAACCATTTTTGGGAGAGTATAAAAGGTAATAAGTACATTATACTTTTCTAACTGAAGTATTATTTAGATAATAATAAATAAAATCTCTATATTTATAGGGAGAATAAGTTTTCATATTGATCCTTTTTGAATAAGTTTTATCAGAAAGAAGTGAAAGGATAAGAGACATGATTACAATGTATTCATCTGATCATTATATTCACTTAGTCATCGTATCGGGATAGATAATCAAATATGTGATTCATATTTGGAATTTTGGACTGAGGAAGAAACTTTTCAAAAGTTTCTCAATTGTATGCTAATAGAGTCATACTTTTATTTTTGGGAAATCTGACTGGGACAATCATACTGGAAGAATCGGACTACGTAAATCAAATTGAGTATAATTATGAAGTGTAAGAGGTTCTTAATAACTTCTGGGTAAGAAATTAAAGAATTTTTTAAAAGGAATACATTTTCAGAAATTGATAATGAATTACAGGTAACATGTGTTGTTACACAAACTTTGTATTACATCATTTGTTCAAGAAAGATCATACACACTATTTGATTGTTTCCAAAGTGAGATAGGAGTAAAAGGCAATATCTGACCTTGTATTCCTCACAAAAGGATTGTTTTCTAGTGGATTATATGTTGTTGGATTATTTATAAACTATACCAAGGATGTAACAATTCTTATTAAACAATGAATCTTTTAAATACTTGTGTTATGGTGGATGTGTGTCTGATTTATTTTCAATAGGGAAAAAATATTTAACAGGAGGAAAATATTTTTTCGTTAGCAAGGAAACATAGAAGAAAAAATTCATCATTAACTCACCCCTACCCCTCTCTGTGATACAATTATCCTAACTTGTCACTTAAAATTTATATCAAAGTTGAAAGTTCCTCTTCTCTTATTCTTTGATGAGGTTTTGAACAATCTTTTATGGAGAATTTGAATTATGTGAATATTAAAGGAATTGTGGTTTCCGATGGTAATTATTATCAAGTCTAGAAATATAGAATGTTTACTTATCTTATGTCTATTAGCTATGCTTTTTAGAGCTCCAATATATGGGTTTTCTTTTATTTATGAAAATGTTCTTCTTATATCTGTTAAAAACAATAATATTAAGAATGTTGAAAGAGTCAATAAATTATTATTATCATCACTTTTTGAAAGTGAATTCTTAAAAGTGAAAGGGTTTTTCACAACCAAAGTTATATGGGATAATCTGAAATACATATATGAAGGAAATGAAAAAGTGAATAAATAAATATTACAAATTTATAGGTAGAATTATGGAGATTTGAAAATGTGTGAGCATTAATCTATTGAGGATTTATTTACCATGGTGAATGATATTGTTAGAACTATCAGTCATCTTGGTAAAAAATTATAAGATTCTATATTTATTGAAAATATATTAAGAATATTTCCAAATAGGTTTGATGAAAAATTTTCCTCATTGGAATATAGAGATCCTAAAACATTATATTTGTATGATTTCCATAAAACTCTTATTACCTATGAAATGGGAATGTAGAAAAATATGAAAATAAAAACAAAAGTTGATAAGTAAATTTTATTCAATGATACCAAGAAATAAAAATAAAAGAATATTCTTATTGAAGAAGAATCTTGTGATTCCGATTCTGAAAATGAGGTATGTAAAAATCTTGATGATATTTTATCCTTGTTTTCTAAAAGTGTGAAAAGAGGTATAGGTAAATTTAAAGGTAAAATTCCCTTGATTTTTTTTGAATGTGGAGTTATTGGGAGCTTTGTGGAAAATTATCCATGAATAATGAATGAAGAAGATAATGATAAAGAAAAAAGAAGGCCAATAAAGTTGTGGAAGAAATAGGGTGATACAAGAAAATTATATTTCAAAAGAAAAATATAGAAAATTCTCAAAATCTAAAATGAGGAGTTTCTTATCTAATGATTAATAATAAGAAGATAGTAAAATTTAATCCAAAAATTCTATTAAACATGTTGGTGAGAGTACTTTTATTACAATAGTGAATGATAAAGAATTTGGAAGTAGCAGTTATGATGAAGAAGAAACTCAACCTAAAATTCATTTGATGGAAGAGTTAAAATAATGTCTAGGAAAGATTAGAAGGTGTGAAAAACAAAACAAGAAGTTGGAAGGTGAATGTTCCTCAACAAAAAATCAATAATTTTTTTCATAAGGTAGGAACAAAATACTGGTGAAAATTTATGATTTGAAGAAATATCTCGAAGAAGAAAATAATTGTAACGAGCTTCTAGAAGTAAAGTTGAAGGCAAAATAATAGGATTTGGAACTTGTTCAACAAAATCTATCTAAAGTTTAATTGAGGAATACAAGTTTCAAAAAATATATCTTAGAAGTTGGTGAAATTTATGGAAAGGGTTAATCTAATAAGTATCAATAAAAGTTATCTTTTAAGGTTGAGAATAAGGATGAAATTGTTTTTGGAAAATATTAAGTTATAAAGGTTATGGATGTGGCCAATATTAATAAAGTGAAAAATTACAAAGTCTCAAAATCCCCTGAGTCCAAAAATGTTTCTAAAAATTCTAATTCAAGTAATGTTTCTAATACTTCTTATTTATTTAGAGATGGAGAGAAAATCAAGCTGAAAATTAAGATTCTGATTGATAGTAGAAAGGTTGGTGTTTTAGATAAGAAACAAAAAACGTTGGTGAAAAAAATGTTCACAAATCCAGACAGTATGGAAGTTTCAGAGGAAAATATTTCTTCTATGGAAACTACTAGTATTGTGGTTGATTCAGACATAAAGAATTTTTTTTGGTTTAACCAACAACATTACTATTATTCAATAGGTTATGAAATGAAAAGTTTTAGGGGGACTAAATATCCCCAAAGAAAGAAGTATGATAAGGTTGTTTTGAAGAAAAATGAGAAGGTTGGAGTAAAGATTGAAAATAGGTTCTAACCATTGGAAACTATTTTTGAATGGTGTAAACAACCTAGAAACCTTGAAAAATGATGTCTTGTTTTGTTAGTGTCATAACAAAATATTGTTAACAATTCTCAAAAGCTGGAAATGAAGAAAGAAAGGGCTCTTTTTATTGAAACTAATATGAAATCTATAAAAGGATAATGACATTGGATTGTTGATAAGGGGTGTTATTATAATATAACAGGTGATTTTTTATTGTTGAAGAATTTAAAATATTTAAAATAATAATATGTGACATTCAGAAATGATGGATCATTAATAATTAAAGGTGTCATATTTGTAATCATTGGAAAAGAAAAATTGAAATCCAAGAAAGATTTATATATTAATGGGATGAAACATAATGAGTTGAGTTTTCCCAAATTATGCGATGAAGGTAAAAAAGTTAATTTAATAAAATATATATTTTTTAAAAGGTGATAATGATGAAAATATATTTATAAGAGGCCAACGTACAAAGGGAAATTTATTTCATGTTAGAGAGATCCAAAAATATTGTTACTTGGGTATGGTGGGAGAGAATCAATTGTGGCATAAAAGGTTAAGAAACATGTGTTAGAGAAACTTGATCAAATTATCTAAAATAAATAGTTTTTGATAAATTCATGAATTTCAAAGAGAAAGAGATTGGGGTTGCACTATTTTTCAGAAAGGGAAGATTACAAATTCAGTATATACGAAAGTTAATATTTGTTTAAAAAAATCCTGGAACTTATCCATTCCAATATCTATGGACCAAATAGAAAATAATAAATGAATTTGGATAACTATTTCATCACTTTCATTGATGACTTTACTCGCATTACTTGTATCATGTATATGAATCTTAAATCTGATTCTCTGAAAATGTTTAAAAGTTTCAAGAGGAAATCTGATAAAGAATGTAAGTATTCAGAGAAGAAGTTGAGAATTTATAATGGTGGTGAATACAAAAATTAATAATTTTAATTCTATCTTGAAAAGAATGAAATTAATCACATGTATAGCTCCCCATACACTCCATAACAAAATGGAGTTTTTGAAAGAAAAAATATATGTTTAGTGGAAATGGGGTTTCCACTTTTCTTCTTTATAATGCATGGACTCTCAAACTTTAAAAGGTTTTCACCATTCTTCTTTATAATGCATGGAATCTCAGAATGTTATCAGGACATGAATGAAGATATGTATTAGATAGAAAGGAATGGTACATGATACCTTGTTCTTAATACAGTCAACAAAAATTTTATTTGCACAATGTGGGTTTTCCAGAACAAGATAAATAAAGAAGGTCAAGTAATAAGAAATAAAGAAAAATTAGTGTTCAAAGTTTACTCCTAAATTGAATGTGTTTATTTTTATGAAACATTATATTTGTTGTTAAGGTTAGAAACAATTATAATCTTTCTTTATATTTTTGTACAATTATGTTACAAAATATTTCAAATGGTTGTGAAGTCTACATGTCTAAATGGGGATCTTGATGGGGAAGTTTACATTGAACAACTATGTGTATTTTTTTTGGGAAAGATGAAAGTTATATATGAATATTGAAGAAATCCTTTTATGGGATGAAACAATATCCAAGATCATGGTATTTAATATTAGATACTATATTAAGAAAGATTATTTTTTAGAAAGGAAGAGTTGATAACAATATTTACATCAAAGAACATCAAGAGTTTTCCCTCATCATAATTGTTTATGTTGATGAAATTATCTTTTCTAGGAATGATGAAATATCTTGTGAATTCTTTTATAAAGAAATGAAAATGTTGTTTGACATGTCCATGTTGGGGGAAATGAAAAACTTTTTTGGTTTACAAATTCTACAAAAGAAGAAACACATTTTTCTTTCTTAAGAAAAGTATGCTAAGAAACTTTATAAGAAGTTTAGAATTGAAAGCTCAAAAACTATTTCCAAAATTATTTCAATGGGAACAAAGTTTTTTAAGGATAGAGAATTAAAGGAAGTTGATTAGAAAGAATTTCGGAAGCTGATTGGAAGTTTATTATATTTGACTTCCAAATGACCCGACATTGTTTATGTTGTTACATTATGTTCAAGATTTCAAAGCTTCTAAAAGAATCCCATTTAATTAGAGGAAAAATAAATCTTAGATACATCACAGGAATGAAAAATTTCAGAATCAATTATGATAGC
The DNA here is from genome assembly GCA_963277665.1 of Viscum album. Lineage (NCBI taxonomy): Eukaryota > Viridiplantae > Streptophyta > Magnoliopsida > Santalales > Viscaceae > Viscum > Viscum album. Next base: position 282,965,549 of record OY728126.1, read on the forward strand.
TCAGAATTTATTGATTTGTTTTGGTATTCAGATACTGATTGGGAATGAAATGTTGATGATAGAAGATCCACATATAGTAAATTATATTTTATAAGGAAAATTGGTGTTAGTAGGCATACAAGGAAACATAATTTAAAAACAATTAGTACATCTAAATCCTAATATTTTTATAAAACTCAAGCCGCTACCCAACATATGTGGATGAAAAATCAATTAGAATACTTACAAGTTGAAGTGAAGTTATTTTTTCTCTTGGGTTGTGATAATCGAAATACAATGAGTCTCACCTGGAATACAATTCAACATTCTTGATAAAAACATGTTTATATAAAATATAATTTCATCAAAGAGTATATAGAGAAGAATGAGTTGAAGTTGGAGTATGTTTCTACTTCAAAAAAAGTTGCTGACATTTTCACAAAACCTTTACTAAAGGAATATTTTTCTAAATTGAGGTTGTACATGGGAGTTAAAACTATTTCTCATTAATTTTGAGGTATGTGTCTCTATCCATGCTCTCATATTACCTTTGGATAGTGTTGTCAAGGGGGATAATTGTTTCATAAATCTATCCTTATGGAAGCATGTAAAAAGGGGGAGTTATTGGTCAGTAGTGAATACATCATTGTGTTGTGTGTGAAATATTCTAACTGTTTGTTGGAGTTATTGTAGGAAACACTTTTTTGTATTCCAATAAAGTTGAAAATATGTGGAAGAAAAGCAAATTAGAAAAGATGAATAAGGTTTTCATGGTCACCTTATTTAGACAACATGACTTTGCTATTAATAATTATTGTTTTTTATAATGAGTTAGCCATGTAGGCTTAGAAATGTTGATAAGTAATCCATTTCTTGAGCCTAAAAAGTTCAGTGATTTATGAATCTTAGTTTATAAGAAAAGAAAAAGTGGGATATTTTTTTACCAAGTTGGATGGAGAAGGTTTCTAGAAGTTGAATATTGTTTTTCAAAGGTGTTATATTTTGTTTTCAAATGATGTTTAAAATGAAAATAAATCACATCACTTTTTATTTGAAAAATTAGGACTGACCATCATATTCAGAGAATCAGACTCATAATGCTTGAAAAGGTCCATCGTATTTAGTGGAATATGGCTGGAAGAAAAGGTTCATCAGATTCATATTGAATCCAAAATGAAAGGATTGATTGTAATGGGTAAGAATCTAAGTCTATATGACTACAAAAAAATGGGATGATGATTTACTATTTTTTAGTTTTCATAAATCCTATGTATTCGGTAAAACATGTGATGCAAGATTAATAGATGAAAGGGGGTGTGAAAGAGATGTTGTCAATTATATTGATAATATGATGGAATTGAAAGTGATACTGTCAATTGTATTGTGAATTTTTTGAAGTGTAAGAGATGCTTCCAATTGTAATCGATCTGATTGTAATCATGTCAATCGTATTCAGGATAAAAAGTAAATAATGTTGTTGATGAAAGATAGGAAAGTTAAAATTACTTCTTTGGTAAGTTAGATGATGATGAAGCTGATCCTCAGTGTATTAAAAGTCATGAAGGAAGTAATTATACTTCATTAAAGTTAGGAGAAGAAGAAAAGTTACTGAAGCTATAGTTTTCCATTCATCATAATGAGTGTATCATATTTATATTTGTTTGAAGGATAGGATAGTTTTTGTCAAATGTGAGAAACTGAAAGAGTTGGTTTTCAATGAAACCAAAAGACAAAAGATATAAATCCTTATAGAATGAAGTTGATGGTAATCAAAATCAGAAATGAGGAATAAGATGAATAGTTAAAAATAAGTTGTTTCAGAATCAAAAATAAAATAAGCCACCGGTACCGATCCATTGGAGTCAGTATGTCATCATATTCATCAGAGGCTGAATTGTTTCAAAAGAATTAAGAGGAAAAGAACTGTTGAATTAAAAATGAGTCAAGAGATATCAGATTGAAGAATAATATAGGAAAATCCAAGGACAATCATCAGTCTGGAGGAAGGGAGAAAAATAATATCACTTATAGATGGTTGAATGAGTTGTCAAAAGGGGATCTTGAAATTCAAAGAATAATTTGTTTGTCTGGTGTAGAGTAACGTAATGAGAAAACTATTGTTTTATATTTTTATTTATTTTTATGAGGAAAATAATAATGAAAATGGAGAATAATAATTGGAGTGAGGTTTTATAGGAAGATGAATGTTGTCCATTTCTTCATAGATATACATTTGGTACTAAGTATTGTAATGAAAAAAATCAGACAGACCAAATCAGAATGAAGAATCAGAATTAGAATGGTGTTTGTGATGAAAGTATATAGAAGAGTTGAAGTTTTAAGGAGATTCAGTTGGGATTGAGAAGATTTGAGAAGCCTTGATGAATTCATAAATGCATCCAAAATTCAAGGAAACATTCAAATTTATAGAATTTGGTCGAGAGGGAAAAAATTCAGAATCCAGAGAAAACTATTTTTGGGGTATGTATCAAAGGCTAGAAGTACATTATAAATTTTTGACCAAAGCACTATTCAAATAAGAATAGAGAGAAGATTTATATTTTTGGGAGAAAGAGTTTTCATATTGATCCTTATTAAACAAGTTTTGTAGGATAGAAGTGAAAAGAGAAGAGACAAGATTGCAACATACTCAACTGATCATTGTATTTAGATGGTCATCGTATCATGATAGATAATTGGATCTGGGAATTGTATTTGGTTTTCCAGAATAAGGATGAAAGTGTTTTTAATTGTCTCAACCATATTCTAATAGCTTCATAATTTCTTATTGGGCAATCATATTGGGATAATCAGACTAGAAGAATTAGACTGAGTATCATTACAAACTCTTAGAGATTCATACCGACTTTTAGGTAAGAAATTTAATAATTTTTTAAAAGGAATACATTTTTGGAAAGTAATAAATAATAGAAAACATGTGTTGTTATGCAAACTTTTTATTACATTGTTTTTTTTAAAAATAATACACGCACTAATGGATTACTTTCAAAGTGCTGCATAAGTGAAAGGGCATATCATACTACTTGTATTCCACACAAAAGGATTGTTTTTTACTAACTTGTGTGGTATTAAATTATTTACAAACCATACCTCGGACGTAGCTATTCTTATTGAATAGTGAACCTTGTAAATACTTCTCTTCCTGTAGATATATGTTTGATTTGTTTTCAATAAGGGAAAAATATTTAAAAAGAGGTGAAGGTTGGTTCATAAGAAAGGAAACATAAAATAAAAAAGTTATCACTAATTCACCCCTCACCCTCTCAGTTATTCAATTATCCTGAATGGGTAGTTACACTTGGTAGTGATCCAAAATTGGGGATGTATTCAGATGAGGATGGAACATATGGGAAAGTACCTGTTATTTCTAGTTTTACTGATGTGAGAACTGGAACCAATTCCATACAAAGGGTAGTCTCTCCTTGGAAAATAGTGTTTCTCGATGTTCGGGCTACATTAGAGGATTGAAGTTGGTTTTTCCCTACTGGTGTGAATTCGGTTGGTTTGAATGAGAAATCTTCTTCCCAGAATTGGGCTAAGGTTGTGGAAGAAGAGACAATTGTTGAAGTGAAATATTCCTATGATATTATTGCATAAGATTTGGATGATTAGAATATTCTTCATGAGAAAATGATTAATTTTAGATCCAATAATGGTAAAAATAAGATTGATGCTGAGATTCCTTTATGTTCAAATCTTAGAAGTGGTAACCAATATAAAAAATTGTCTAAATAAACCTCAGATAAGGAGATTAAAAACTTGTTAAAACCACATGATTTTCCATTGAATATTAAAAACCATTACACAATTTTGGATGTTGATAATTTACCTAATAGTATTCTGACAGCCTCACATATTATGTATTAGAACTCCAAGATAACCAAAACACCTACAATATCAGATGTTATGTAGACTATGGATTCTCTTACTACAGAATTATCTCCAAAAGGTGCTGATAGGATGACCTTGAGGGATGGTTGTGATAGTGTTCCTATTGAGGATGTTATCCATATTGGAACTCTGATGTCCTGTGTTCCACATGATATTCATCCATTGAATGAGGCTTGCAAATTTGATGGTAATCAGAGCAAGTATATGGTTCCAAATTCCAATACTTTTGGAGTTCTTGAATCACCGAAGGAGGTTTCCTTGAAGGCACCATCGGAGGAAATAAACATGTAAGGGGCTTTAGGATGTGGTATGGAACCTGAATCTAATCCTAAGTTAGTGGAGGTTCAATATGATCCTAAGAGATCTGACTTGGAGGACAACGACATTGAAGGCATTTAGAAACATTTGAAAATAACTTGTACAAGAGTTCTTCATCCAATAGCTTGTGGTCACGGGCATAGAAGAATTGATTGGAATGCTATTCATGGTGAGGAAATAAAAATAGGAGTTGATTTTTAAAATGTGTTAGGATTATTACTATTTTTATTAATGGGGATAATGTGCTTTTTCTGACTCCATCATATTCTTTTCTCTATTTTTTTCACTTTCAATAAAAGGGTTTCATCCCTATATTTTTTTTATAAAATAATAAAATCAAGAAGCATGAATGAGTTGAATAAATTCAAATATTTCATATCATGATTTTTAATAGTTGAAATATAAAAATAATCACCTAAGTAAAGATATCAATAACTATTATGGTAAATGAAATAAGGATTTTAGGTTTTAATAAGGCCCCCATATTTGTCATACAATCTCAAGATTTTTATATCACCTCCAACACAAATTAATAATTAACCAATTTCAAATTTTATAATCATAAATCCATAATCATTCAAAACTCAATATATACACTTGATTAAACATGCAAAAATAATATGAGGTTCAAACCAAAAGATGTAGCTTATGTTATCAAATCATTTAAAAAAAAATCACACAAGCATTTAATTTTAATGAAATATTAAAAAACATGAAAAATATACTTTAAAATCACTTTGAAACCATATTCTTACTAAAATTATATATTAAACAGAGTAGGAACAAAGAAATTGAATAAATACAAATATGTTCTCAAATCTAAATTTTAAAAATTGGGAAATCTACCTCAAATTTATTGGAATCAATAGGTGAGGAGCCAGAACATGTCATGTTCGATGATAGACTAAAAAATAGGGATGAATAACCCTACAGGATCCCAAAATACTGAATAAACAATAAAAATTGGGTAAATAATTTGTCCTAAGGTTTGACATAACCAATTGTAGTGAGAGGGAATATGGAATCACAAAAATAAGTAAGGATATGGGAGGAGAAGTCCGTACATGGGGGATTTGAACCATAATCTCTAAAAAATGGGGTGTATGATAGTGGAGAATGATAGAGAGGTGCACAATGGAGTGGGGTGGGGAGATGCATGATGGGGGAAAAAAGAAAAAAAAGTGGGGGGAGAGAATTATACCAATATTTATTTAGGTTTTTGATATTACTTTGTATCCTTGACCCATTTAGTAGGAGGGATCAAATTAGTGGTTGTATTTTTACAAATTTTAATCTTTATAAAATGTAACCACTCTAACATGTTATAGTTATTTTTATTATCAAATTTTATAGTGGTATCAGAAGCATTAAAATATAAGAAAGTAATCAAGGAATTAAATTTTTACAAGTTCCAGGCTGAGTGTGAGAACCTATATATTTTCCAAAGAGACTCATACCGGACTATAAAAATTATCTGTTAGAAAAAAGTGAATAAAAATTTGATCAAAATTTAATTAAACTCATTCTATCTCCTGATAGTTTTGATTATATTTACTCCCATTAGTTTATAATGTATTAAATAAAAAGTTGAGCCACAAAGAAACATATGAAACTTTTTGAATTCTACTCTTATAATGGTTGTATAAAAAGTTCATTATATTACCTCTATCTAAATATTTTATATATTGTGCCCTTTTTCTAAGTATTGTGAATGTTTATTCAGTGTACCTCTATAAAATATCCCCCTGATACAAAATATATGGTCTACCTGATTTTCAAAACCTATGCACCTTAAACTTATATATGCAAACTTTTCATGATTATTTCCATTTGATTTATCTAAACAAAAACTCGATATATTACTTTGATCTAAAATTTCAGTCTATAAATCTACCACAACCAGAAAGGATCTTGGTTTGAATCTCACTTCTTACCCAAATTTTCAGCATTTCAATTTTTTTTCAGTGAATAATAATAAGTTAGATTTTAATTTTCAACCATTTATATAGGTTCTCCGAAGATAGTAAATGAGGGAAACTAAATTCATTTTACCCCTCACTAAAATTCAAATTTCAATATTCCCATTAAACTCAATTTCATTTGATGCTTCTCAATAATTCTACAATATTATTGAATATTTTTACAAACTCGGTATCACCAACTTTTCATCAAATTCCCTTAAATACATCATTAAGTATTTATTCAATCATTCTTAGAATGGTTTTTAAGAAATTCTTCAAACATTATTAACCTTATTGTTAAGATATTTCTTCAAACATTCTCAAAATATTCCCAAAAAAAGTTTTCCCAATGTATTGTTTATTCCATCCATTTTTTTCACTTTCTACATCTCATTTTACCATTAATCTATTTTTCACTTTCTATGTTTGTTGTAAAATCCATCAACTCTATTAAAAAACTTTAACTATGTTTCTTGAACTTTTAACATCTTCCAACCTTAACTTTCAATATAAAAATGGGTCAGCAGTGGTGATTTTTTTGGAACTATCAGTAGTTTAAACTACCTCTTAATATTTTATCGATGATTATTAAAACTGCTACAAATTGAATGATCTCTAGTCATTTAGTGGTGTTATTTTAATTTAGTTTTGGTTTTGTTAAGTGTTGTTTTTGGAGAATTTTGAGGTGGTTAATTTTTTACTTATTGGATTTTTTTTATAAAAAAACCTAAGGGAAATATAAATAAAATAAAAAAACCATCACAAAACATATTAATGACGGTTTCTTTTAGTGACAGTTAAGAGTAACCGCCCCTAAACATATTATATATAATATATTTAGCAGAGATTACATAAAACCACCACTAAATCAGATTTATTTAAAAATAATAATCAAAAAATAATATATAATAAACTAAAACATGAATATATAATAAACCCATTAGACATATATCATACATACATAGTCATATACAATCATCCAATCATCATAATCTCAATCTAAGTCAACACGTACATCTGTCAATATACATATACAATATTTTCAACAACAAACCATGACTAACATACATCCATGTCACTACATACACTACATCTGTATGCCTCCACATCATGTCAGCAACTGAAACTGACCACGTCATCTCACCAATTGTAATACAAAATAAAGAAAAAAAATTAAAACTACACATAATAAATCTGAATTTCAATAGAATAATTGATAAAATTTTAACATACCATGGAAACTAAGAACCATCATGATTGCCTTTTGAATAATTTCATGGATTGGAGTTGTCAACTGCCTAATTCTGGCATCTTTCTCTAATAATGAAAACCATAACATTTAAGTAAATAAATAAGAAAGAGAAATGACACAAAATATATTCAGAATATTGTACATAAAAATGGTTATTTTTTAATTATAAGGAATATATTTTCACACAATAAATAATAATATATAATGTAAATAACATTGAAAACATAAATATACCTATCTAATATATGATTTAACAGTTTAAACTAAAAATAGATGAGTAAATATTCTAATTTACTTTTAAAGTGATGTGTGGTGTTCTTTATATTTATTTGATAAATAAATTTTGATGAATTTGATATCAAAAAATTTCCTATATTTTGAAAAAAATCCCAACAGTTGTTTTCCCATGATTTCACATCAATATGAGGTCGTTTACTATGATTTTTACCGTTACACACACGTTTTAGCATTTTAAAACACTAAATATGTGTTTACAACCATAATAGAAAATTCATAATTCAGAATGATGTTTAGCGTCAATTTATACATTTCAAAATTAAATATATGGTTTTTGTCTTATGATTTTAGGGCAATCCGACGTCGTTTTCTTGGTTTTGACCACTGACCCTTGTTTTTAAAGGCTTTTGTACCTTTCAAAAGTGTATAATGAGTAATTATGACCACAACACATGTTGGATTGATGTGTTTTCTATCCATACACATCAAAAATAACTCAAAGGTTGTTTTCACTTGATTTCACATCAATATGAGGTTATTTGCGGTGGTTTTGACCATCCCATGCATATTTTAGTGTTTTAAAACATAAAAAATATGTTTATGACCATAATGGGGAAACCATAATTAGGAATAATGTTCCATTAGTTCCTATATTTTAAAAATTAAATATATGGGTTTTCCCCTGATTTCAGGGAAATCCGATTTCGCTTTCCTAGTTTCGACCCCCTAATACTTATTTTTAAAGGATTTTGTACCTTTCGGAAGTGTATATCAAGTAATTACGACCACAACACATGTCTGATTGACATGTTTTATACACATACAAATTTAAAAAACGCAATAGTGGTTTTCCCATGATTTTACATCAATATGAGGTTGTTTTCAATGGTTTTAACCATTCCATGCATATTTTAGTGTTTTAAAACACTAAAAACATGTTTACAACCATAATGGGAAAAAAGTAACCCGTAATGATGTTCCATATATTTTTACATTTAAAAATTAAATATATGGTTGGTTTTCCAATATTTTGGGGGAATCCGACATCTTTTTCCTAGTTTTGAACCCCCAACACTTGTTCTTAATGGCTTTTGTACCTTTCAAAATTTTATACCGAGTAATTCTGACTGTACCACATTCTAGATTAAAATTTTTCCTACATGTAATGTTAAGAATAACTTAGTACTGGTTTTTACATAATTGTATAAAAATTTGAGGTCATTTACCATGGTTTTGACCTTCCCACGCATGTTTTAGTGTTTTAAAACACTAAAAACATGTTTATGACCATAACAGGAAAAATGTAATTCATAATGATGTGTTGTCAGTTTCTATATTTAAAAATTACATCTATAGTCATTTTCCCATGATTTCAAGGTAATCTGATGTCATTTCCTTGATTTTGACCACCCGACACTTTTTTTGAAGGCTTTTGTACCTTTTAAAAGTGTTTACAATGTAATTTTGATAACAATACATGTCAGATTGAAGTGTTGTATATTATTACATTCCAAAAAAAACTCAGTGGTGGTTTCCCCCTAATTTCACATCAATATTAGATTGTTTTATATGTTTTTTACCATTCCATGTTTGTTTTAGTGTTCTAAAACACTAAAAAATCATTTACGGCCATAACGAACAAACTGTAATTCATAATGATGTGTCTTCAGTTCCTATATTTCAAAATTAAATCTATGGTCATTATCCCATGATTATAGGGAAATACAACATGATTTCCTTGGTTTTGACCCCCCAAACACTTGTTTTTAAAGGCTTTTGTAATTTCATAAGTGCTTACCGAGTCAAAACTGAGAAAACAACCTCATATTATTTTCAAACTTTTGTATACTGATATATAATTCATTTTGGACGTGTTGGAATCAACCACACATCAATACAGAAAAAATGAGGTCAGTATTACATCAAAATGTGTGTTTTCTATATAAGAGTATCATTGTAGTTTTATTTATGGATGTTTTGTGTGTTCTTTGAAAATGTGTAAATGAAATAAGGAATTTATAGTTTACCTTATAAGGATGATCTATAAGGCCGAAAATTTCTTTTTGGATCATGTTGATCATCCGATTAAATACAAAAACTGATGTTTTTTCCATTTTGGACCACCACTAATCATGTTTTTGACTATAAGAGTCTATTTCTTACAGTTTTTCTTTCCAAATTTCAATTTATCTTTGTGATTCTTTATCAACAACACTACTCGAACCCCCAGAAAGTGTAGTAGTAATGGATGATGCCGCCATACCAAAGAAAACTAATGGAGTGGGTCTAAAACCCATCCACTAGAAATATGTGGGATTCTCCTTCCCAAAAACTATTCTAACTCCATCGTTCTGGGGAACTAATGCTGATTATGAAGTGTTCACATCCCAAACTTCTTGGATTTTAATATATTAATACAAAACAATTAACAATGATTTTTTAAAATATCTAAAATTCCTAATGTTATCTAATTAATAAAAATTTCAAAATTATATATTGTTATTTCAAAACTATAAAAACATAATATTGTAAATTATATTATAAAAAATCAATCATTAAACCCAGTTAATTGGGGCCGATTAGATGTATCGAATGATGCTAAATTAGTATAGTTTCATCCATGTGGCCGACCCTATTTAATTTGGTTTAAGGTTTTTTAGTTTTTATAGTATATTTTTTATTTTTATGTTTTCATGATAATAAAATAATATGAAATTATAATGAAAATGTATTACTCCAACTCCTTTAGTAGGGTCATTTACAAAACTCCCATTGAGTTTACTATGCACTTTAAACTACATCTGTATTCTACCAATAGAGTGACCTAATTCATTAACCTTTATAAAAAATGTAAAAAAATTAGAAAGAACCTTGAGTTATAATAAAATTATTTAAATAATAATGAATAAAATACAATCTTAATTTTTCTTTTTCTCAAAAAAAATATCTGAGACCCTACAATGTGAGGAATGACTTGATTCTCACAATTCATAGCTTTTTAGATAATTCCGAGAAAAAATGACAACATTAATAAAAAAACAAATTTTTATTATGTTTATGTTATTAAGATACTATAAAATATGCAATTACCTTATGAGACGCATCATTGTAAATATCGAAAAAGAGCTTCCATTACTGATGAGAAATACCTTCTTGCACTTTCTCATATATTTTTTCAGGAGTTAATATAAGTATCATTAAAATAATACCATAATATATATTTTAAATCTCTCAATTTCTTTCCAAAAATTTTTAAAGTCCATGGGAATAAGATGGAGTCAGGGTCATCAAAATGAAAAACATCATGAAATAAGAAACATAACACTTTATCAGTATAATAATAAAATTTACGCATCTTTTTTAAAATAGTTTCCAAGGAATATTAAATTAATATTTCCTTTAATTGGGTATCAAAGACCTAATTTTTTCATTATATAGGAATATTCCTCCAATATTTATAATTAATGGTAAGCTCGCCATCTCTCAAGAAAGCTGCCCAAGAATCTTCCCATATATTCTGAAAGCATCACTTGTAGGCACCCTGAAATCATCTAATTTAATGATAATATTGAGATCCTTTAGGTCACATACATATTTCTTATTCATATTTGTATCCATTTTTTGTTTGTCTTTATATTTTTGACAAATGCATCAAACAATTAATAAAATGTTGTTTTTTGAAAAATGAAATTCAAACTAGTAATGGTAAATCGCCAATATCTTCTAGATGGTGGGGTGATGAACTGCTTCATCATATGAGGTGAATTAGGCAGTGGAATACCAATGACATATTCAAAAATAGTTGGTTCACTATTAGTCTCAGGTAAAATAAAATCACTAGGATCCACAAAAGATTACAGTAGTGGTGGCATGCTCCAAGATGTTGATCAGCTAGGATATTGAATTATTTTTGTTCTCAGCATTCTTGCATTTCAAATGGTTAAGGTATATTAAATGAATTATATAATAAGATAGGTTATCAAGTTATTTTCAACCCTACTCCTAAATTTAAACTTTCTTTCATGAAACCACATATTAAATGCACATTTTTCTCTTTTTACCAATTATTGAACAACATTTTTCCCATATTCAATCAATCATCATGTCACATACACTAGTGAATCGATTCTTTCAATGATCTAAGTGAGTGAATTATAAACTTGAAATGACACATTGAAAAAAAATCTATTAACACTATGTTAAAAATCAATATTCGGAATTTTATTTAAGTAGAAAATATTAATCATGTATATTTTACTCACTAGATTCTATAAATAATATATGGCATCAAAAATACCCTTCATCCAATATTTATCCAAGTGTTATCTATCACACATATAAACAATTTATTAAATTAATCATATTATTCACATTATGTGGGTTCTAACACATGAAAATTCCATTTACATGCCCCTTGTGTGGTGGTACAATAAATTATTTATATTTTTCATAGTGCCGCATAGTGGAAAATTATGTTTGTTTATCTTAAAGATATTTTTCTATCAATAAATAAATACTCTAAAAAAATTAATATATTATTTTTTATATTTATGAAAACCTATAAATGTGATGGAATTAAAAATAAAATTCATGAATGAAAATATAAGAAATATTTGAGACTAAATTTAACTTAGATATTTCATTTAATAACACATAATTATGATTTTTTATCTATCAAATGGGTAGCAAGGGAATTTTTTATAAAGTAAATTTTCAAAAATACATGCATACAATAGAACCTAAATACTTTTGTGTTCTAATTGAGACTATAAGGGTGAGGATGACACAACCTTTATGGGGGTCTATGTTGCCATTGAGGAGGGGATCTGATCCAAGGAGAGGGAGGTCTGAGGGGGGGTGGGGGTCCGCATCATGAGGGAGGAGGGGAACTGTGATACGGGAGAGGTAGGTCAGAAGAGGGGGGGTCATTGGGGTCGGGGTGAAAGGGGGCTTCGTCGGGGTTTGGGTCTCCAGTATGAAAGAAGGAGGTGGGTCTGAGGGGAGGGGGACGGGGGTCACAGTCATTTCTTATAAAGAGAGAGGTGGAGGTCAGGGGAGGTTGCTGGTGGAAAGGTGTTGGGGTAATGAGGGAGCGGGGGAGGGGGAATAATTGGGGTTTTTAAATGTTTAGAGGAAGTTTAATTAAAACCACCACTAAATGTTAAAATAATTAAAATATAGTAGTGGTTTGATCAAACCACCATTATATTATTATTTTTAAATCAGATTTTACTTATGGAGGTTACTAGAACTGTGGCTAAAAAACCACCACTAAGACTCATTTTTTTGTGTTTGTATAGATTTTATGTTCAAAATTATGACTTTAAATTTTTAAATCTTGAAACATAAACTTTGTGACATAAAATTTATAACATCTTTAAAAATTTTTCTATGTAAAAACTTTATGCAAACTCCAATAACATTCACTATTCATCCGGTGGGAAAAAGTTCATCCAATCTACTTCCTTACAAAGTTTTATCAAGTATATTTTTTTGTCTAATTAAAAAAATTTCATTGGGTTAATTTTTTAGGCAATTCCAAAAAGTTGTCTAGTTATTTTTTTCCAATTGAAAAAAGATTATCCAAATCAAAAAATTTCATCTCATGAGAAAAAATTTATCAGATTGTCATTTTTTTCAGTTAAAAAAATTCATCTGATTGATTTTTTTTTCTAATTCAAAAAAGTGTTCTTGATTAAAAAAAATTAATCTTATTTAAAAAGGTTTTTTTGTTTAACAAAAATTCATCCAATTTAAAAAAAAAATTCCAGTTCAAAAAAGTTCATTTGATTCACATAAGTTGTTTTAGTTATCAAATCTCTATCCATTTGGAAAAAGTTTATCTGATTCAAAAAAACTTTCTAGCTCAAAAAAAATCAATTTTACTTTTGTTCTCTCTAATGAACTTAGGTAGTGTCATGATATTCTTCATGATATTGGAAACTTTTAATGAAAAGGAAAAAATTGTTTTTCTATTTACACGTTTATTAAAAGTCTGTCCTTTTCCACATTAATAAAATTATGTCCATTTTAACTTTAAGGAAATTCTTACCCTTTTCAATTTAAGTAAATTATACCCTTTTTCACTTTACGTAAATATTTTATCTTTTCACCTTAAGGATATTATATCCTTTATTTAGTGGAACACTTCACAACTAAAATTTTATAACTTCCAAAAACTCTTTCTCTCCTATTAATAAAACAATTCATAAAAAAATATATTATAAAACAATACAAAACTTTGTTAGAAACCATCGCAATGGATCTTCAATATCTCTATTTGTATATTTTAGAATTATTTTTTAACAACATTTCATAAATCACCATGTTTTTAATTAAACACTTCTCTCACAATTTTTTAACTTCTATCAAATGAAATCCTTTATAAAAGAGAAGGTCTTGAAACCAAACTACTAGATAAAGTAATAGATTTAAAGTAATTATACCACTCAGTGATAAATTTTTTGTATATATTATGGTAAACTACCCATTAATTTTAGATTATCCACTTTTGTTACAAATTTTCAACTATCAATTTTTAAACCCATATTTTTGTTCTCTACACCATTTTATGATAAACAGAGCTTCAAATCCATTACTAAAAGAGTTGTAAAAATATCTTTTAATGTTGTCACCTATAATAACCATATTTTAATATAATCTAAATCATATTTGGTGTTTTACTTAAATATATAAGAAGCCATTGGTGGAGGATTAATAAGAGGTTTCATCCTCAATTCCACAAATCTCTCTTTTGGTATTGTTTTGGTGAAAAAATCAATAATATGATATTTCTTTAAAATTTACCCCAAAATAACATCTCCCCCAATGAATTTATATTTTATGAAATGAAACTTAATGTCAATGTGATTCGACTTCAAATGTTTTAAATAGTTTTTAGAAATATCAATGACACATTGATTATCACAATTTATCTAAAATGGTTTAAAAATTTTCACTCTATAATCTTTTAGTGGAAATTTCATCCATATCATCTGATTAATAGTTTTTTTATAAAAAACATTTCCCTTAACTATCCTCATAGTAACTTAACTCTATTTATTACTATTCCATCTCACATTGAAAAAAATGTTCCTCATAAAGATGATTTTCAATAATTTAATCTCTATCTCAAGCAGTATCTATTTACCCATGAAAGGTTATATCACTACTTCTTTTATAAAACAAAAAATTAAGAAGATATTCCTTTCACATATATGAGAATTCATTTTGCAGTAAACATCGGTGATTCTTTTTTATCATAATGATATATTGCACATAAAGTTATGACATAAATAATATGGGGACTTGAAGTAGTAATATAGAGAAAAATTCATATCAATATTTGAAAATAATTTTTGAAGAACCTTTTTGATTAATTGTTTTGAAAAAGTTTTTTTTAAATTTTTTGACAAATAAACTTTTTATATAAGAAGGTTTTCATTATCCAGGAATTGGATCCAGAAATCAAATCCAGTCCATCATAATGTGAATTGTAAGAATGTCAAAAGTTGCTGAAAGAATCAGATTGATTTGAAATGAATTAAAATAATTAGACCCAAAATAATCAGATGTAGAATTTTATATTTTCTTGAAGTTTCTATTTTTTGTTAAGAGAGAAAGAAAAAAGTTGATGAGTTAGAAAGAAAGAAGTTTCTAAGTGAAAAATTCATATCATTACTGAAGAGGTTTATTGAATAAAGTTAATTCATGAGTTAGAAAGTTTTCATACTTTAAAAACAAAGTCAAATGATTCTTTTTTGATCATAAAATTTTCAAAAATCATTAAAATTTTTATAATAAAATATTTTGAGGAAATGGTGGAGTGGTTTGAAGAAATTCAATGTTGCAGTATGAAAATTGCATCATAATGAGAATTCAATCATAATTCATTAAAAAGGATATGTAATTCAGATTCACTAAATATAGAGTTTTGATTCATTGATAGGGGTATGAAAATTAGATTCAGTGGGAAGGAAAAAAATTAGACTAACTTTGAGAAGGAAATAAAAATCAGACTAACTCTGAGAAGGAAATAGAAATTGGACTGACTTTAAGAAGGAAATTAATTCTTGATAAGATGATTATAAAGAAGAATCAAAAAGAAAAATTCCAAAAGTTTTATAAATATTTGAAGAGGTCAAACTTGAAATTAAAATTTTCACAAATCTAATAGAAATATAAGTAAGTTCAAAGAAGTAAAAGTTTAAGTTTAAATGGGAGATATTTTTAGATATTTTGATATTTGAGGAAGCGAGGAAGGTTTTCAAGTTTTTTAATTTTTCATTCTGAGTCTCATATAAATACTTCCTCAGATCATTTATTGATTGTGGAATTTTCACACAAGAAAAAAAGAGGAGTGATTAATAAATCAAGTGACAGTCATTACCAACCATAGATCTCATAATAAGGATCAGACAACTGAATGTTTGTTTAATGGTTTGATAAGATTGTATTTAGTCAATCAGATTGAGAAGATTATATTTATTAAATCAGATTTAGTCAATCAGACTGAAGAAGGTCATTTTGAGAATTTGATTATAGTTTGAGTTTTATAATTTGAGATTGAGGTATTCATATTGAGTCCATCATATTCAGAGAATTAGATTCAGACTCATCATATTTGGAAAATCGGATCCAGAATCATTATGTTGAGAAAATTAGATCCAATATCATCGAATTGAAAAAATTGGAACCATCCAAACCAGACTGAGGATTTAGAAAGAGAAATTATGGAGTAGTTTTAACAGTCCTTATTATTTTTTGGATCAATTGTTTTATAAGAAAACATTGTAAAATAATGGGAGTCAGTATAATCTTTCATATCACGAGATAGAGGGTGTCCAACAAGAGTTGACACAAGTTGTATTCACCTATTCATAATAGTGTATTTCTATATACCCACAGGAGTGGCTATGGAAATTATGTAGGTTCTCAAAATGAGGCCAAAAATTGTAAATATTTTGGGATTTACTTGATTTAACACTTTTCCAAGCATGTTTATTTACTAAAAGTTTACTAGGAAACAAATATTAATAGGTTACAGGGGTTACATTTCTAAAAGTTTTGAAACTTATAAAAGTGAAAAAATGATTCAACCCCCCTTCTCAATTATTATTAAATCCTTTGAAACTTAAATTTGTATCAGAGAAAAATGTTTCCTTATTGATTCCTTATCATAGATAATATCAATTCTGTCAATAGTATATAAATTCCAACATTTGATGGAAAAATTATTATGGATGGAAAAATAAGATTATTCATTATCTAGTATCTCCTGGATTGTAAGTTGTTTATGCAACTACTATTGGTTTTTTACCTATTGAGAAAGATTCACCACTGTGGTTTGATGACAAGAGAAATATAGATGTTATGGAAAGGATAGAACTGAAACCTTTATGTCTCTTTGAAATAATTTTTATTATAATTTGATAGGTCTCAAAACATAAAAAAATATTTGGGATAATCTAAAAATTATTTTAGAAGGGAATATAAAAGTTTTGGAAGAATAGAAAAAAAAATCTAACATTGTAAATGCAAAGATATCAGAATGAGAGATGAAGAAATAATTGATGAATAATTCACTATAGTAAAATATTTTTTTTGTAACATCAGTAGATTTAGAGATTTTTTGGAATATTTTATAATTGTAAAGAAACATATGAGAAACTTTCTGTATAGGTTTGATTCTAAAATTCCTTCTTTAGAAGATAGGGATGATTTATATCTTGATGAATTTCATAATTTTATTGTTTCTTATGAAATGAGGAAATATCTAATGTTTAAAAATAATATAAAAGAGGAAATGGATTTTCAATCTATGATAAAGTTGAAAAATACAAGATTTTGAAGATGTTGATCCTTGTGACTCTAAAGATAAATAAGTTTATGATTTGAATGAAAAAATAATATCTCTTATATCCAAGAAATATTGAAGTGGAAGAGTAGAGTATGTAGGTAAAATTCCTCTGAAATTTTTTGAGTGTGGTGGAATCAGAAACTTTTCTATGAATTTCCCCAAAAAGAATGTTAGATAATATCAAGATAATTCTGATGAAAATCCTTGATGGAAGAAGTGAAACAAGAATGAAAAAAAGAAAAGTATTCCAAAAAAATATAAGAAGAAGTTTACTAGAAACACAATAAGTATGTTGAGTAAGAAATTTGAATTAGACTCAACTAAAAAAATTATTCAAAAGATGAATTTTCAAAAAAAAATAGAACCTTTATTGCAAAAGTTGAGAAAAAAATATTCCTTAGAGAGTGAAGATAGAGGTGAAGAATCTTATAGAGAGTATCAGCTCATAACATAACTTGTTTCATGTATTGATAAAAACAAAACCCTCAAGAAATAAATTAGAGTTATGATGAAATATTGCGAAGAATTTTCTGATAAAAGAAAAGATGTCATTAAGTACAAGGAAGAATAAATTAGGGATATTTTAAGTTTCAAACTTAGAATTGTTGAACATGGAAGGATGATTGAAGATATTAGTAAGAATCTAGAAAACAAGAAATAAAAATTTAACAAGTTTCAACAATAACTTATTGTGTCTTAATGTACCTTCAAGATGATGAATTAAAACTTAAACAAAGCTTCAAAAGTAAAACATGAGACTTCTAAATTTTTTGATAAGGCTGAATACGAGAATCAGGTGAAATATTATCTTACCTAAAATAATTTTTCATTTGATTCTTTTAACATTTCATGTTCTGAAAAAAGTATTGGAAAATATTGGGTGCATAAAGGATCTGAGAAACCTATGAAATCTATAAAAATAAAAAACTCACTCAAAATAAAAGATGGTCAACATCCTTAGTATGTTAGAGTTGAAAGAAGTTACCAACCTCAACAATGTTTCTATAGAGAAAGATATTTTTTGAATAGAAAATCACAATTTTATGGCAATAACTTGTGTTGTAGAATCTATGGGAATAGATCTTATAATTTTTAGCATAACTTATCATTACCCAGAAGAAGGTTTGATCCAAGTGTAATAAATTGTGAAAGTAGAATAAGAAATTTTCATAACATAAAGAAAACTAAAATGGTGAATACTCATGATGTTAGGAACTTTCCAAGAAAAAATCAATTTTAATGTCTAAAAGAAGTTTTTGGAAAATTTGATCCAGCTATTCATCATTCCAAAATATGTATGAAACTCTTTCTAAAACAATTTCCTTATGATAGAAAAGAAAAGAAAGTAAAATAGAATAAAGTTGAGTAAAACCCTTTTGTTATTGAGGTAGCTTTGAAAAAATGTAAAAGGAAAAAACCATGGATACTTGATAGGGTTTGTTCATCACATATAACAATTTATATTAAAATATTAAAACATGTTGAAATTCATGATGGAGGACCAATTACCTTTAGTAATGATAGTTCCTTAAAAATCACATGAATCAGAATGGGTGATATTGAAGCAGAAAAGCAGAAATCCAAGGAAGTTTTATTTCTTTGTGGGATAAAACATGAATTTGTGATGATGAAAAAGAAGTTTTTTTAAAAAATATTTTGTTATCATCAAAAGTGTAAAATATGGAAAGGTTTTTAAAAAGGGATAAATAACCAGTGGGAATCTCTTCCAAATAGAAGAATTCAATAACTCTTGTTACTTGAGTGTGGAATATGAAAACAAATTGTGGCATAGAAGACTTGGGAACCTAGGATTGAAAATTATAAACAAAATTTCTAAAGTTTATTCTGATCAAAATTTTCCAAAATTGAAAATAAGAGAAAAATATGTTTGTGTTACTTTTTAAATGGGGAAGATGACTATTAAAAGTCATAATAGAGTATAAAATCAATCTAGTAGGCCACTTTAGATTAATCAATTTGATTTATGTTGGCCTATGAGACATCAATCAAAAAAAGTAGACTATAAATTTTATTGTTGATTTCACTTCGATAAAAACATCATGTTTATGAAGTACAAGTCATAAGCCATTGAAATGTTCAAATTCTTCAGAAAATATGTTGAGAAAGAATTAGTTGTTTCCATAGTGAAGTTGAGAACATATAATGATACAAAATTACGAAAAATAATTTTGAAACTTATATGAGAAATCATGGTATCAAAAATTAGTATATTTCTCCCTATACTCCACAAAAAAAGAGTGGAAGAAAGAAATAATTTAAGCTTGGTGGAAATGGGAAGAAGTATGTTAGCAAAATACAGACTTTTAAAGTTCTATTGGAGAGAAGTTGTTAGTATCGATGTACATGTTTAAAATAGATTCTTATTGTGGCTAAAAACAAAAATTACTCCTTATGAAATGTGGTATAAAAAAACCTTCACTGAAATACTTCAATGTTTGTAGAATTCCACATTTTCTCAAAATCAAAAATCAAGATTTTGGAAAGTTTTATGAGAAAGTTGAGCAAAGAAATTTTATGGGTTATTCACAAAATGGAAGAATTTATTAATGTTGGAAAAAATATTTATAAAAGTTGGTGTACTCATATTATGTGAAGGTAATTTAGAATCAAAGTTCTATAAAAAAATATTGTGAACGATGAGGAGGATACACTAGAAAATTCTAATAATAGTGAAAGTAATTCAAAACATCCTTATCAAGATTTAGAAGAATCGTGTGATGAGGAAACTCCAGCTAGGAAAGAAACTTTGAAATTTCCTACCTTACATAAACATATTGAATCCAATGACATTATTGGGAATCAAAAGGCTTCAGTTTATACCAGAATAAAGTTGATATTAGAAAACCAGACTTCAATTTTCTCAAAATTTGAACCAGAATAAGTTTCATAAGATATTAAACTTAAAGAATGGGTGGATGCTATGAATGAAGAGTTAGATCAGATTGAGAATAATGAAAAATTATAACTAGTTCTAAGTATGAAAAATAAAAATGTTATCAGAAGAAACTGGGTTTATAGAAACAAATTGAATAATCATGGAGAAGTTTTAAGAAACAAATAAAGAATTGTTTGTAAAGAATATGCATAGGTAGAATGTGTGGATTTTTATGAAACATTTTCCCCCTGTTGTAAGTCTAGAAACTATTCAAATGTTTCTTGCATTGGATACTCATCAATATTAAAAAATTTATCAAATGGATGTAAAGTCATATTTATTGAGGAAGAAGTTCACATTGAATAAACTTGTCAGTTTCTACTTGGTGAGGGTGAAACCAAAGTTTAAAAACTAAATAAAGAATTATATGGACTCAAACAATCACCATGTGCATGGTATTATAAACATGAAAATTGTCAGAGAATTTTTAAATTTTCTAATGGAAAAGTTGATACCGAATAACATGTGAAATATGTTAACTATAGATCTCTAATTATAATTTTTTATATGGATGATATAACTTTTTCTGGGTATAAAGAAGATGTTTGTAAAATATTTTCTGAGGAAATGAAGAAGAATTTTGAAATGTCTATGTTAGGATAATTAACTTTCATACTTGTATTAAAAGTTTAGAAAAAGGAAAAATACATTTTTTATCTTAAGAAAAGTATGGCAGAGAATTATTAAAGAAGTTTGGGATGGCTGAATCTAAATAAATTTAGAATACTATTATATCTAGCCCAATGTTGAGTAAAGATGAATGCAGAAGAAGTGTGAATTAGAAATATTTTTAGAATTTTATTGGGTGTCTTCATTACCTTGAAGCCTCAAGGCATGATATGGTTTATGAAATGAATTTAAGTGCCAGGTATCAAAGTAACACAAAATAATCACATATTTTGGCATCAAATAGGATCATGAGATATGTTACTAGAATAAATTCAAATGGGTTGTTATACAAAATAAATAGTGAGATGAATTTTTTGGGTTATAATGAAGCCAATTGTGCTAGAGATTGTAATGATAGAAAATCAACCTCAGGAGGAACATTTTTATTAGGTGAATGTTGTGTGAGTTGGTATATTAAGAAACAAAGTTCAGTAAGTTTGAGCACAATGAAATATAAATATGTTGATACTTCTCAAAATTATGCTCAAATTTTGTGGATGAAAGTTCATCTTGAATACTTGAAAGTGAAAGTTTCTAAACCATTGAATATCCTTTGTGATAATCAGAGTGAAATTGATCTTTCTAAAAATCTTGTTCAACATTCAAGATCAAAACACTTTGATATAAAGTTTTACTTTATAAAAGAGAAAGTTTCTACTAGAGATGTTTTTCTGGAATACATTTCAACAAAGTATCAAATTGTTGATATCTTTACAAAAGTAATGCTGAAAGAAAAACTACTACAAAACTTCCCTTCAATAGTGATATTATTTATTAGTGCTAGAAGAAAATGATGATAAATGGAATATTTATCATTGTTAAAGAAATATCTAATAAATTAAAGCTTTTATCAGCACTTTTATTTTAGCACTGATAAATGAAACCTTTATCACTACTTTAATTTTAGCATTGATAAAGGGTATCCTTTATCTACTCTTTTTTTAGCATTAAATAAAGTGTAACCTTTATTAGTGATTTTTTTAGCACTGATAAAGGACACACTTTATCAACGCTTTATGTTTTGGACTGATAAATATTTCTTTCATTAATGAATTTTTACCACTCATAAAATGAAATAAAGAAATAAAAAATGAAAATAAAAAAAAGTGTTCATTAAAAAAATACTAAAATTTAATTAATTAAATAATTATTGATAAAAATGAATTGATTGATTGTACATTATTAAATATTAAACATTTTATTAATTTGATACTTATGATAATTAATGTTATCAAATTATATATATTAAATATATAGATATATATTAATGTATATAAATATGATTATATATTAAAATATATTTATGATCTATACATTAAATTTTCATATATTTATTGAATAATTGTATATAATTAAAAATTAATATGAATTAAAAATATTAATTAATTGCATAGTACTCAATATATAATTGAATGTTGTTTGATTTTTCAATTTAATATAGATCAAATGTGTGTTATATTGATTTCCCATATACGTATAATTAATGGATTTTTATATAAAATAAGCACACACACAAAACTTATCCATTTTTTCAATATTGTTATAGTGTACCTACATTCTTAATTTATTCAATTTCACTCATTTTGTACTTATATGCATGCCCTCATAATTAGATGTTCATTAATAATGTTAAAAATATATTTATTAAATATATTTATAAATAAAAATATTTATAAATAAATATACGTATAAATATACATTCACTATATTTAAACAATTATATATTTATAAATATAAATTAATAATTTTTTTATAAATATTTATATAATTATAAATAAATAATTATGTATTTTTAAATAATTATTAAATTTATAATAAATTTACTTAAATAATGAATATATTTACTACACACACACACAGATATATATATATTTATAATTATATAAATATATATAATTATATAAATAATATTTTTTTAAAATATTTATTTAATTACAAATAAATAGTTATAAAATTATAATACATATATTTAGAAAGGAATATATTTACTATATTTATATTTATTAAGTATTTATAAATATTTAAAAAAAATTAAATTATTTATAATTATAAATCCTTTAACAACACTTCAGTAATAAGCATTAAGAAAAGAATCTTTATCAGTGCTTTCTTCGCATTGATAAAGATGAGGATTTATCAATGCTTATTAGTAAGTGCTGATAGAAATATCCCAATCTATATTAAAAATCCTAACCATTTGAAAACCTGTCGTGATATAGAAGCTTTCTGCAGAAACCATCCACTACTGGTGCTCATTCTCAATGAATTGAAGGTCGAATCACACTACTCGACTACCTTCAAACATCTCGTCTGATATCTGAAGAGGGGCTCTAATTTTCTTCTACCTAGAGAGGTAGGCTTTCTGATTATCTTTGTGTTTTTTTTTGTTTTTTTTGTTATTCTATGATTTATTTATGATCCATTTTTTAGGATCCATTATTTATTATTTTTTTATGATTCGTTGTTTAGGGAACAATTTGTGGTCCGTTGTTTGAATTGACTACTGATATATGATCTGTTGTTTATATCTGACACTGAACCTTGGTTTTATTCATTATTTTTTTACTTCTACGTTTTATATCTTCTTAATAAATAATATTTTTCTTATATTTCTATAAATGTTTTGAAATTTTCATGTATACTCTTGTTTATTAATTACTTATTTGAGGTACATTGGTGGTTCCATAATTATTATATATATGCTGACACCATTCATGGACACATCATTGGACATGCAACTTCAGATGCTATTTTTCTAGAGCTAAGTTGGTGGAGTGGTGTATGTTCCTCTATTGGTTATATGTATCATATGATCTAGTTTCTCTTAGAATTGACCATGGTCCTTAGATTTCTTTTGGAGTAGATTCAAATGGGCCATCCCCAGTTAAGCACATGAGGTTTTATCACATCAAGACTTCACTTTTTGAATTATTATTCAAATTATTTTTGAATATCAGGTATTTATCTATTTGATATTTCTTATATACTATATGTGAGTGAGTTTTTATACTCAGGTGACATCTATGTGTGTCTATATATCTATTGCATCATTTATTTCCATAGTTGTTTGTCTAATAGGTATTCCTATTTCAGCTAATGATGATTTTGGGTCCGTATGTCCATTGACCCCAAGTGTCATGCTAGAATTTTGTTTGACCTTTGGTTCTAATTATTTATATTGGGGGGGGGGGGTGGACCACCTCCCATTTATGGGTTTTTACACCCAAAGATTAAACCATCCTTTAGTGACATTGAATTGTGTTAGAGGTCATAAGATGATATGACCTAGTCTTGTTTGGGTAATTCAAGCTAGGGTCATTACGTTATCTATCTTGTAACACCCCAAAATGATAAAAGTTTAAATGACTAAATGATATGACTCATGTCAACAAGTTTCACCTTCCTTTTCGAGAGCCTGTCTGATTAGAACTCCATAGTTAAACGTGCTTGTCCTGGAGTAGTGATTAAGATGGGTGACCTTTTGGGAAGTTTCCCAGGGTGTGTGTGAGTGAGACCTTTTGGGAAGTTTCCCAGGATGTGTGTGAGTGAGGACAAAGCACACTGTAGAGGACATGTGTTGGCCTGTGGGGACAGTCATTAGTTAGATAACCCATTCGGGCACGTGGGTGGGACCTAGGGTAGGGCCCACGTGTCTGCGGGGAAACTGGTGGGTGGGGCCCAGTTGTTATATTTGGTATTAGAGGAGGAACCCAGCCTTAAGTGTGGTGCACTGCCTGGGTTGAGAAAGGGGGGGTGATTGTTACACCCCAAAATGATAAAAGGTTAAATGACTAAATGATATGACTCATGTCAACAAGGTGCACACTAGAGAGGACATGTGTTGGCCTATGGGGATAGTCATTAATTAGATAACCCGTTCGGCCATGTGGGTGGGACCTAGGGTAGGGCCCACGTGTCTGCAGGGCAACTGGTGGGTGGGGCTCAGTTCTTATTTTTGGTATCAGAGGAGGAACCCAGCCTTAAATGTGGTGCACTTCCTGGGTTGAGAAAGGGGGGGTGATTGTTACACCCCAAAATGATAAAAGGTTAAATGACTAAATGATATGACTCATGTCAATAAGGTGCACCTTCCTTTTCAGGAGCCTGTCTGATTAGAACTCCATAGTTAAGTGTGCCTAGCCTGGAGTAGTGATTAGGCTGGGTGACCTTCTGGGAAGTTTCCCAGGGTGTGTGTGAGTGAGGACAAAGCACACTGGTGGGGACATGTGTTTTCTTGTGGGGACAATCATTAGTCAGATAACCCGTTCGGGCATGTCGATGGGACCTAGGGTGGGGCCCACGTGTCTTCAGGGTAACTGGTGGGTGGGGCCCAGTTGTTACATTAATTGTCACATCCGCCTTTTTTTATTTAATTTGTTTTCATTTTTATTTTATTGTTTCTTAGTTCTGAGGTCCGGGCTGAGCCCCGGGTTAAATTTTTTTGTCATTTAGTACCTTTACTGGGTTTCAGACCCATTCGCGGTCACCGCGCAGTTGGTGGACACCGCGTGGTCAGCCTAGGTGGGTGGGGCCCGGTTGTAATATTTGGTATCAGAGGAGGAACCCAACCTTAAGTGTGGTGCACTGCCTGGGTTAAGTGTGCATATCCTGGAGTAGTGATTAGGCTGGGTGACCTTCTGGGAAGTTTCCCAGGGTTTGTGTGAGTGAGGATAAAGCACACTAGAGAGGAAATGTGTTTGCCTGTGGGGAAAGTCATTAGTCAGATAACTCGTTCGGGCATGTCGATGGGACCTAGGGTGGGTCTCACGTGTCTGCGGGGCAACTGGTGGGTGGGGCCCACTTGTTACATTAATTGTCACACCCGCCTTTTTTTTATTTAATTTTTTTTCGTTTTTAATTTATTGTTTCTTAGTTCTAAGGTCCGGGCTGAGCCCCGGGTTAAATATTTTTGTCATTTAGTACCTTTACTGGGTTTCAGACCCATGCACGGTCGCCACGTAGTTGGCGGACACCGCGTGGTCATCCCAGGTGGGTGGGGCCCAGTTGTAATATTTGGTATCAGAGGAGGAACCCAGCCTTAAGTGTGGTGCACTGCCTGGGTTAAGTGTGTATAGCTTGGAGTAGTGATTAGGCTGGGTGACCATCTGGGAAGTTTCCCAGGGTGTGTGTGAGTGAGGACAAAGCACACTGGAGAGGACATGTGTTTTACTGTGGGGACAGTCATTAGTCAGATAACTCGTTCGGGCATGTCGATGGGACCTAGGGTGGGGCCCACGTGTCTGCGTGGAAACTGGTGGGTGGGGCCTAGTTCTTACATTAATTGTCACACCCGCCTTTTTTATTTAATTTGTTTTCATTTTTATTTTATTGTTTCTCAGTTCCGAGGTCCGGGGCGAGCCCCGGGTTAAATTTTTTTGTCGTTTAGTACCTTTACTGGTTTTCAGACCCAGCGGTCACCGTGCAGTTAATGGACACCGTGTGGTCAACCCAGGTGGGTGGGGCCCAGTTGTAATATTCGGTATCAGAGGAGGAACCCATCCTTAAGTGTGGTGCACTGCCTAGGTTGAGAAAGGGGGGGGGGGGTGATTGTTACACCCCAAAATGGTAAAAGGTTAAATGACTAAATGATATGACTCATGTCAACAAGGTGCACCTTTCTTTTTGGGAGCTTGATTAGAACTCCATAGTTAAGTGTGCTTGGCCTGGAGTAGTGATAAGGATGGGTGACCTTCTGGGAAGTTTCCCAGGGTGTGTGTGAGTGAGGACAAAGCACACTGGAGAGGACATGTGTTGGCCTGTGGGGACAGTCATTAGTCGGATAACCCGTTCTGGCATGTCGGTGGGATGTAGGGTGGGGCCCACGTGTCTGCGGTGCAACTGGTGGGTGGGGCCCAGTTGTTACATTAATTGTCACACCCGCCTTTTTTTATTTAATTTGTTTTCATTTTTATTTTATTTTTTCTTAGTTCCGAGGTCTGGGCCGAGCCCCGGGTTAAAATTTTTTGTCGTTTAGTACCTTTACTGGGTTTCAGACCCATGCGCGGTCACCGCGCAGTTGGCGGACACCGCGTGGTCGGCCCAGGTGTCGGGCAATTTCCCTTTCTTTTTTTTTGTTAATTTTATTGCTGTTATTTTTTTATGTTATTATTATTATTATAGTAATATTATTATTATTATTTTCATTATTATTATTATTTCTATTATATATATATATATATTTTGTAACCCTAAATCTACCCCCATGTGGCGCCTCCCCCTTCCCCTACCTTCAGCACGCCCCCCCCCCCCCCCTGATTCCCCTCCCCTCCGGCCTCTCTCTGCCTCGCGCCCAGGACGCATGCCCTGATCTGTCTGGCGCCCCGCTCCCCGCCTGCCCACACGATCTCCGTCATCCCCCGCTCCCCCACTGGTCTCCTCCAGGCCCTGCTCCCACACTCACGGCCTCCCTTTATCACTGCTCCCCAACCTCGTTCTGGTCCCCCGTCACCCTCGCTCCCCATATGCCCGCTGTCCGGCCTCCACCCTGGCACCCAGCTCCCGCGCTGCCTTGCCCTCTGGAAACCCCAGTGCGCCGCCCTCCAAATCCAGGGACCCCGCCGCCCAGCCCCTCCCTCCAGTGTTTCCGCCTTGCCGACCAGCACCTCCGGCGAGCCCCCGCCTCCGGCCAACCTGCTTTCGGTTTCCCCGCACCCAGCCGGCCCTACTCGCTGCACCCCCCTTTGAGCCTCTCCGACCCGCTGGCTTTTCTTAGTGCCTCATCACCATCTGGTGCCCCCCCGACCATCCGTCGTGGCCCCGGTCATCGCGCGCCTTGTTCTAAAGTGGGTGCGCGATGAACACTGCTGCCGTAAGGGAGTGGTTTGGGTCCGTTCTGTTTCACCTGCGCTAGTGTTAGGTGGGTTACATGATTTTTCACTTGTTTGGATTATTTTGAATTATTGTTTGTGTGTTTTTTATTGTGTTTGTGATTGATGCGGCGTGTTGGCAGAGAAGTCTGTGATACCACTGTCAACAGGTTTCTGGTGCTTGCGTGCCCGTGCGTGGCGTGTCGTGTCTCCATGTTCGGTCTGCGTGTTTATGTAGGTTTCCCTATGCCCCAAACTTTAATTAGAATTTCCATACTGCTTGTTATTTTTCTAAAAATGTGTCTTCTGCCTTTATATAATATGCATATGAAATGTGTATATATATATATATCTGGTTATGAATAAATGGTTGAGGTTCTTGAAAAGTGGTTTCTTAGACTTTTAAAAATGGGATGGTATTTCTAATGACATGTTGTTTTTCTTAAAAGGATTAACCCATTGGAAGAATCATTTTAAGCTTATTTTAAATTACATGCTACCTTGGTTGTTCAAGTGTGCTTCTAATTGATTTCTAAAACTTAAAGGTGTTGGGAAATAATGTTTTTCTAAAATGTTAAAATTCCTTCTAATGCAATGAGGTCCTATTGGCACTTTGATAATGATTTGAAAATGGAAAAACCCCTCTTAAGGCATGCCCCATCGTTTTTGAAACATGATGTCTGTGTTAGCATGTGATTCATGAGATGTGTTATGTGGTATAAAAAAAAGGGGGAATGTGCTTAAGGAGGGAGAATGATGGTGAGAGATTGAGTGAGTTTGGGATAAAGAAAGTGTTATTTTCATTTTTTTTTCTTTTGATAAAACCTCACCACCATTTGAAAAAGGGCACATGGAAAACCCGAGGTATCTAGGTGGGTGGACTAGACTAGCGTGCTAGTGATACGGGAGTGGCTCCGGCCAAGTTTCACTTAGCTAGATTGATGCAACAACACTAACTAAACATGTGATGATGATGGGGACTACTAGGTTATGGATGATCTCCTACTAGTGTCTCATGCACGAGAACAGATATTTGTTATGGTTAATCTTACACCAAGACGTGAGGTTCTAGGGCCCCACATGAGCTAGATGAACCTTAGGTGTTTTGATCATGGTGCTTTCTAATGTTTTTTGTATTTGTGGAGTGATTTTCTTTTCCGAGGTTTAATGCATGTTTCCATCTTTTGTGAAAATCATACCTTGAATTAAATTATTTTCCTTTCAATTTGAAATTTCAAAGTAAGTTGGAATTCTACCTTGAAAATTTATGGGAAATGAAATGTTTTCCTTAAAAGTAAAAGCCTGTTATTTGAATTTGAAAAGTCCGAAAACATTATTTTAAATGAGCCTTATTTTCAAACTAGCACGACTAGTTTTCTTTTTCAAGTTAAGGGCATAGGAAGTTGGTTACTCTTGGCTTTCCTACTGAGTATTTTTGTACTCATGCCTATCACTTACCATTTCAGTTGTAGGTTTCCTTTTGTTCAAGTTTTTCTGGGTTGAGTCGCTCAGTATTGGAGCAACGTTGGTTTTTCGTTGGATAGTGACCTGCGAGGTCACGTGGAGGTATGTTGTTTGTTCAGTTTACTTTCCTTTTTGTTCTGATCTTGGTTTTCTTTGGGCTAAAATCATTCCCAATGATGATGCTCGACACTAGTTACAATCCTGAGGGGATCGAGAATGCCCCTCAGGACTTTCCGTGAACCATCTCGGATGACCGATTCATGGTCGACTCAGGCTGGTTCGTGACAAAACGGTATCAGCGGAGGTTCTTATTATTTGTGTTGTCTGGTAGGTGGAGATTAGGACTGTTGGGACTTAAGAGGCATTTAAGGGAAGGACGTCATGAACCCTCTCCCGTTCTGCACCTTGAGTCGCCATGGGTAGTCCGGGAATTGAGTCTTTGTCTCATCCTAGTTTATTTTAAATTGAGAGATGACAATGGAGGCAAGCTGATGTTGCATCGTGATTTCACATGGAGTAGTGACCCATGTGAAGTTTGGGTACACGGTTTGAATTCCTCTTAGTGGTCGACGCTTACTTGGGACATGGCCCACTACCATGTCTCCAGGTTAAGCGTGACTACTAGTCCCTCAATACGGTGTTTGATGCAATTTGAGTGTTGTTCTCATTCTGGTTGGTGTAAGTGCATTTTTTGGAAATGGAAAAGGGTTTTTAAAAAATGGGATTGATTTCTTTTAAATGACTTTAAATGTATGAAATGGGTTTTAAAACTGAAAGATCTTGATTTGGAAATCCATTGTTTTCTTGAAATTGGTCGAGAATGGTTTGGGGAGAAACCTCAAGGCCTCATTATGAATGTTTGTACATTTGTGAGAATGCATGGAAAGTGCGTGTTGGTGTGAATATAAATTGGAAGTGGATGAAGACATGTGCAATGGTTCATGGGATTACCTGGGTTTGTATTTGAAATTAAAGGCTTGGCCTTGTTTTCTAAATTGGTTTTTAAATAGAGAAGTGGTTTTTGAAAGTGATTTTTGGGTTTGAAAACTGGATTTGGTATTTGGAAAGTGGCCTTGAAAGAAGGCGGTTTTGAAATATAAAAAGAAGGAGGTTTTGAAATTTAAAATGAAAAAAGGGATTTTGAAAAGGATATTTTATTTGGGGTTGTGCTTGTTTTGTTTGGATCTGAGCTGGTTATTATTGGATGAGGGTGTTTTATTAATGTTGCTTCAAATGTTATCGGTTTCGGCTTGGTGTTTTATATGTTGTTCAGAAATGCAGCCCAGAAAGGTCCTCATATTTTTTGATGAGTCATGCCTAGTTTTTGGTCCTTCTCAGACGTTGTATATCCTTCATGGTGATTGGAGTCTATTAGAGACAACACAGTGGGTTGAAGAGGTCGAGCGCGTCTTCAGGGTATTGGGAACTCCCGAAGTTGTTAGAGTGTGTGACGTTTTGGGTCTGTTCGAAGGTCCAGCTATGGACGAGTAAGAGTTGTTCACCCCGCCATCACTGTAAGTTGGAATAACATGGGTTTTCTTTAAATCTGTCCTCCTCCAATGGTTTATACCTAAAGAAGTGAAAATGAAGAAAAGGGAAGAGCTTGTGCGTATTTAACAAGGCCAACGGATGGTGAAGGCATATGTTGACCATTTCAAGGAGCTTGTGTTCTTTTCTCTGGAGATAGCATCACAGGATTTGATGAAGACTTCTCTCTTTATTAGGGGTCTTTTTCCAGAGATCAAAGAACAAATATTCCTTTTTTTAGAGCATCACTTTTGAGAAGTTGATGCCTGAGGTGTTTTATCTGAGTTGGTCTCCGGAGCGTAGACGGTTGGCAATCCACCATATCCAGTTGCTCGTGAAGGTCTCCCATCTGACGAGCAAAGTGTGTTAGATGGATAAGTTCCCAAATATTCCTCTGCAGTGGCTCTAACTTTAAGTTCATCGGATCGTCAAATGATGTAAAATCAGTATGGTTGTTTAGGGTATACAAAGTCATCATGTCAAACCTCTACAATGACGTGTCATCATTGAATGTGTCTGGATAATCTAGAGAAGTTTTGTAGGAAGTGTCGCTTGAAGAGGATGCAGTGACTGGAAAATGTAAGTGCCTGACTGTGAGGCAGGCGATGCTTCAACCATCAGAGCCCCAGCCACAGGTCTCGGGGTGATGCTCGCGCACAGTTAGGAGTTCCTGGGTATGTGAAGCCTCAATTCAGGTTTTGTGTTCGGTGTTGGCAACAAAGCATTAAAAGTCCTTTTTTTCTCATTCTTCCACAGTTAAAGTTTTGGCGTTGTCATGGGTTCATTGTGTCATCGTGACGTTGGGATGAGTATGTTCGTTTGTAATACAAACAGTCTTGTTTTTCTGATTATGGTGTTCTGGACCGTGTGTTTTTCTTAAAGGTGTGTCTGGATCTTGCGTGAGTTGATCTTGGTTTTAATGTGTTCGTTTGGAGATGTAAGTGTCTTTAGGAGAAACGATGTTGTGGGAATGCTTGGGTTTACTTCGTGGGTTAAGTCTTCTCAGATTCTTCTTTTTCCATAGTGTTCGAGGTTTTGGTATAGGTCCAGAATTCCAAGTTTTAGTGGATGCTTTGTTACGCTCAGGCTATAAAGGTTAGTTTGGGAGTTCCCGCGTCACCCCCCTCCCGTGGTTGTATGGTTGAGAGTTAAATTTCTACACTAGTTGAGTTCTATTGGTGAGGAGAACCCTCCCGTGTTCTTCCATCCTCTCGTGTTGTGGTTCCTATTGCTTTCAACCGGGCATTGATTCATGTTTCGTCTATCATTCTTTTGGGTGACGTTATGGGGGCAGAAAGTTCTTATCGTGGGGATAATTGTCACACCCGCCTTTTTTTATTTAATTTGTTTTTATTTTTATTTTATTTTTTCTTAGTTCTGAGGTTCGGGCCGAGCCCCGGGTTAAAATTTTTTGTCGTTTAGTACCTTTACTGGGTTTCGGACCCGTGTGCGGTCACCGCGCAGTTGGCGGACACTGCGTGGTCGGCCCAAGTGTCGGGAAATTGCCCTTTCTTTTTTTTGTTAATTCTATTATTGTTATTTTTTTATGTTATTATTATTATTATTATTATTATTATTATTATTATTATTATTACTATTATATATATATTGTAACCCAAAATCTACCCCCCATGCGGTGCTTCCCCCTTCCCCCACCTTCAGCACGCCCCCCCCCCCCCCCCCCGATTCCCCTCCCCTCCGGCCTCAGTGCCCTGGTCGCGCACCCTGCTCCGTCTGGCGCCCCGTTCCACACTGCTCTGCCACTCCCTACCAGCCCGCGCGACCTCCGGCATCCCCCACTCCCGCACTGGCCTCCTCCTAGACCTACTCTCACACTCCTAGCCTCTCATCGATGTTGATCCCCGGCCTCGTCCCAGTCCCCCGTCGCTGCCACTCCCTGTCTACCCGCTGTCCAGCCTCCACCCCGGTGCCCAGCTCCCATGCCGCCTTGCCCTACGGCAACCCCGCCGTACCATCCTGCCCTCCGAAAACCCCGTCGTGCTGCCCTCATACTTTGACTACCCCGCCGCCTAGTCCGCTCTTTCCAGCGTTTCTGCCTCACTGGCCAGCACCTCCGGCGAGCCCCTACCTCCGGCCAGCCTACTTCCGACTGCACCGCACCCGACCGACCCTTCTCTCCGCACCCCTCTTTGAGCTGCTCCGACCCGCCAGCTTTTCGCAGCTCTTCCGCGCCATCCGGCGTCCCCCCCCCCCCCCGACCAGCCTTTGTGGCCCCGATCACCACACGCCTTGTTCTAAAGTGGGCGCGCGATGAACACCACTGTCATAAGCGAGTGGTTTGGGTCCATTCTGTTTCCCCTACACTAGTGTTAGGTGGGTTATGTGATTTTTTACTTGTTTGGATTATTTTTAATTATTTTTTCTGTGTTTTTTATTGTTTTTGTGATTGATGCAGCATGTTGGCAGAGAAGTCCATGATACCGCTGTCAGGAGCTTGCGGGTGCTTGCGCACCCGTGCGTGGCGTGTCGCATTGCCATGTTTGGTCAGCGTGTTGAGGTAGGTTTCCCTATGCCCTAACCTTTAATTAGAATTTCCATACTGCTTGTTTTTTTTTCTAAAAATGTGTCTTCTGCCTTTATATAATATGCATATGAAATGTATATATATATATATCTGGTTATGAATAAATGGTCGAGGTTCTTGAAAATTTCTTTCTTAGACTTTTAAAATTGGGATGGTATTTCTAATGACATGTTGTTTTTATTAAAGGGATTAACCCATTGTAAGAAATATTTTAATCTTGTTTTAAATTACATGCTACCTTGGTTGTGCAAGTGTGCTTATAATTTATTTCTAAAACTTAAAGGTGTTGGGCAACAGTGTTTTTCTAAAATGTTAAAATTCTTTGTAAAGCAATGAGGTCTGCTTGGAACTTTGATAATGATTTGAAAATGGAAAAACCCTTCTTAAGTAATGCCCCTTCGTTTTAGAAACATGATGTGTGTGTTAGTGTTTGATTCATGAGATGTGTTACGTGGTATAAAAAAAGGGGGAATGTGCTTACAGAGGGAGAACGGTGGTGAGAGATTGAGTGAGTTTTGGATAAAGAAAGTGTTATTTTCATTTGTGTTCTTTTGATAAAACCTCACCACCATTTGAAAAAGGGCACATGGAAAACCCAAGGTATCTAGGTGGGAAGACTAGACTAGCGTGCTAGTGATACAGGAGTGGCTCTAGCCTAGTCTCACTTAGCTGGATTAATGCAACAACACTAACGAAACATGTGATGATGATGGGGACCACTAGGTTATGGATGATCTCCTACTAGTGGCTCGTGCACAAGAACAAATATTTGTTATGGTTACTCTTACATCGAGACGTGAGGTTCTAGGGCCCACCATGAGCTAGATGAACATTAGGGGTTTTGACCATGGTGCTTGCTAATGTTTTTGGTATTTGTGGAATGATTTTCTTTTCAGAGGTTTAATGCATGTTTCCCTCTTTTGTGAAAACCATACCTTGAAGTAAATTTTTTTCCTTTCAATAAGAAATGTCAAAGTAAGTTGGAATTATACCTTGAAAATGTATGGGAAATGAAATGTTTTCCTTAAAAGTAAAAGCCTGTTATTTGAATTTGAAAAAACTGAAAACATTCTTTTAAATGAGCCTTATTTTGAAACTAGCACGACTGGTTTTCTTTTTAAAGTTAAGGGCGTAGGGCATTGGATAATCTTGGCTTTCCTACTGAGTAGTTTTGTACTCATGCCTATCATTTACCATTTCAGTTGAAGGTTTCCTTTTGTTTAGGTTTTTCTAGGTTGAGTCACTCAGTATTGGAGCAATGTTGGTTTTTCATTGGATGGTGATCACGATGTCACATGGAGGTACGTTGTTTGTTCAGTTTAGTTTCCTTTCTCTTTTGATCCTGGTTTTCTTTGGGAAAAAATCATTCCCAATGATTAGATCTTGATGCCCGACACTAGTTTCCATATCGGGGGGATCAGGAACGCCCCTCGGGACTTGCTGCGGACCAACTTGGGTGACCGGTTCAGGGTCGACCCGGGATGGTTCTTGACATATCTCCTGGTTTACACCTATAAAGTTTAGTGATAATATCATTTATTATATGTCTTTATCTACCTATATTTTTTCAAATTACAACTACCCTAATTATTGGATATGGAATATCTAGGTGCTCATATATTCTAGTAGAAATGATCCATATTTCCCTTATTAGAATTGTCTATAACTTTAACTTTTTAAAATGAATATATTATGTGTATTTATTTATATATTGTGTAAAATTAATATTTTATGAACCCAAGAGGATATATATGAAACGAAAATGGATGCATGCTAATCATTTGGCAAACACATATAAAGATGGAGTTAAAGAGTTCATCAAGTTTGCAAGAGATCATGTAGACAACCCTTCTAAAGTTTTATATCTAAGATTATATTATTGGTATTCAAGAAAAATTAGTCTAGAAGAGTTGGAATAACACTTGATTTGGGATAGAATTGATCAAAGATATAAATGTTGGACTAAACATAGGGAAAACTAAATGTGGACATCAATTAGGATGATACTATGGTTTATGAATCATTCGATATGAATACCTTTATAGAAGATTAAAAAGATCACATTGAAGAAATGACAATGAAAATTGAATATTACCTTAATTATTATCAAAAGTTATTTGAGTAGTTAAATAAATATTCCAAGAAACCATTGTATACCGGTTGTACTAAATACACAAAATTGTTAGTTTTATTGAAGCTATATAATTTGAAATCTAGAAACATATGGAGTGACACCAAAATTTGAGGAATACTTGGTGTTATGAAAGATATTATACTAGAAGAAAATGAACTACCATGAAGAACATATAACACTAAATAAATGTTATGTTCAATGGGAATTATCTCTAAAAAATAAATTCTTGTCCAAATGATTGCATATTGTTTCACAAGGACCATGAATCGCACATCAAATTCCCTAAGTGTGGCGCAAATTAATACAAGAAAAATGAATCAAGTCCTTCGAAATTTGTATGGTACATTCCTATCATTCCATGGTTTATAAGAATATATGGATGTCTATAAACCTCAAAAAAATTAATGTGGCATGCTGATACAATAATTAAATATTAGAAGCTACGTCATCTGGATGATTCTCATTAGTGGAAGGAAATTTATTATGAGTTTCTTGAATTTGGGGATGAGTTGAGTAACATTTGTCTTATATTATCTATATATGGAATAAATACTTTAGGTGTACAAAGTATTACTCATAGTACATGGGCCGTCATGTTGGTAATTTATAACTTTCCACTATAGTTATGCATGAAGAAAAAATACATTATGTTTTCTCTACTTTTGGCCCAAAGAAAACCAGTAATGATATTGATGTCTATTTGTCTCCATTGATCAAATATGAGAAATTGATGATAGATACAAGTGTTACATGGTATGATGCTCATAGAAGTGAAGAATTCACATTGAGTTCCATATTTTCTGGAATAATAAATTAATTCCCCACTTATGGAAATTTATTTGGATATAATATTAAAGGCATGTTGGGGTGTCCCATTTTTGAAAAACACACATAATCAGTTTGGTTAAAACATTCTTCAAAGAGTGTGTTTTTAGGAAATTTAATTTTTTTTACCTTGATGACATAAATAATGATCCTAGATGAAAACATTTTATGGGAATATCAAACAATGCACAACACCATCTCCAGCAATGGGTGATCAACTATACAAAAAAGTAAAAAATATTGACACTATTTTCGGTAAACCATTTTAATAAAATCTTACAAAATTTGGTTGGAAGAAGAGATCAATTTTCCTTTAATTACCGTATTTTAATTTTTTATTTGTTAGAAATTTTCTTAATGTCATGAATATAGAAAAAAATCATTTGATATTGTTATTGGAATATTACTAAATGTTCCTTGAAAAAAGAAAGATGGAATCAAGGCTAGGTTGGACATGACTGAAATGCTGATAAGGGAGGAGTTGGCATTAATGAAGGTTAAAATGCATACTTTTATTTCTCCAGCAGCTTACACTATATCAAGATTGGAAAAATTACAATTTTTCCTTTTTATTACGAGTATAAAATTTCCATAGGGGTATTAATAAAATATCAAGAATTTCTTTTAAATGACTAATTTGAATTTATAAGGACTAAAATCACATGATTGTTTTGTTTTGATGAAATATTTAATGCATGTTGCTTTCTTGTTTCATTCTGCCTCAAAATGTATGACATACCTTAACCATACTATGCCTCTTTTTCAAATCCATATATATTAATGTTGTAGACTCAGAGAAGTTTCCTATAATGTCTTGGTTCCGGAAGTCGCCCCGAGGTGCTTCGTACCTAGTTGGTCAAATGGCCTCAAGCACATTTCCCCAAATGCCAGAGGCTGCCGACTAGCGGTGAGGGCCTTGGGTGTGATAGTGGGGAAAATATGTACTCATTGGCAGAGTAACACAGTGGAAGTAAAATATATATACAATAGTAGAAGCAGTAATAATCCATAAAAAAAAGGAAACAACAGAAGACTAGAAATAATAAACTGGAGCTCATATATGTATAAGAATGATGCATGATACATATATATAGGAAAGTAGCCAAACAAATCACAATGATGGAATACAATAGTACTAAACCAAAGTATAAAATAAATAGAGATGACAGCTCCACAACATTGCAAGTCTCAGCTCAGTGCCATGCTCTCTAGCTCCACAACACTCAAGTACCTGAAGTAGAAGGGCACTTGTCCTTATCTATACCTAAAACAATATAATCTATTTGGGACCAAAATTATGGCACAAACAGGGTGTGAAACTAAATACTTGTAGGCATCCACCACAAGATCAGTGTCTAACAGTCAGTGAATATATGGCAGGTAATAAACAAAAGAAGACAGTAAACAAGGAAGTACTCAGCAGTAACCAATCCTACAGTTTCAAAGAATTAAGTTTCATATATCAAGTAAACATCTAATCAAGTATGAAAACAAAACAAGCAACCCTCTGGGAAGTACCCATAGCATATCCCATCTGGTCCTACCTAGAAACACAAGCAACCCTCTGGGAAGCACACATAGTCTACCCCTCTGGTTCAAATTACATGGATATAACAAAGACTCTCTGATGAAGCACTCTCAGTCAATTCCCCTTACAGTCAAAGTGATAAAGACTTTCTGAGGAAGCTCACATTTTTAATTCCCCTTATATTCAAAATTGGTTAAAGACTCTCTAAGGAAGCTCACACGGTCAATTCCCCTTATAGTCTACCACACCAGGTTCTCACGTCCCAATGTAAGTCAAACGAGCATAGAAATTCAATACGGCCAAATTAAACCTCAAGAACTACTTGGATAAATATTCTACAACATATCAAGCATGTGAGATCAAATATTCACTTTATCCTACAATACTAGGCATGAGAAAACATCATGGAAGCCGAACAGTCAAATTAGGACCAAACAGTTGTAAACAGAATATGCATTGGAAATCACTTCCAAAGCATAGAAATCAACCATGTTCACATTCAATTAACCTATACTCAAGAATACAATCATGGCATGCAATTAACAGGGTCAAAATGGTAAACTCGTGATACCCCTTTCAAGGGTATTGGACAAAACTTCACATATTACTCAAAGAATTTCAACAAAAAGGAACAAACCACCTACCTCAATATTGTAGGATCAATATACATGAACCTCAAGCCTTGAGTCACCCAAGAACACAGTAGATCTACAAAAATGCTGAAAATGTTCAACGGAGGATAACTTGATAAAGAGGAGGAATCATGAAACGAAGCTTTAAAAGAATGAAGAGCTTATTAAGGCGATCCCAACGCATTCCACGATAGTCGATTTATAGAACGGACGATGACACAGGGGGATCGAAGAAGATTCATATTCATACGGTTCTCTCTCGGATGAACTAGGTCGAGAAGTAGGGAATTCTGTCTGTCAGATTTGACCCCAGTATGTTTAATGAAAAAAAATACATGGTGTGTACTTTGGAAGTACATGGGGTGTACTTGCTGTTTTCGTACCCCACATTAGGTGTCCTCCAGGTCACCCCCACACAGTCATTTGTGCGTCCTTTACATGGCTAGAACACGGCTTCATGTGGCAACTGAGTACACAACGTGTACTTAAAAAATTTCCATAATTTCTTCTTTTTCTAAAAAATGACCAGAAAAGGAAAACATACCTGAAAAGAAGATCCGAGTTCTCACACAAACTTCCCCCCTTAAAGTAATTTGAACCTAAATTTCTCTAGCAAGGTGGCATAGAAGAAGACCCTAAACATCTCTAGCCACTGCGATCGTAAATCTTCCTCCCTCTCCCAAGTCGCATCCTATACTTTCCTATGCCGCCATATCACTCATACCAGAGGAGCAGACTGTTCACAGAGAACATTCGTACTTCGATTGACAATTCGAATTGGATTTTCCTCAAAAGATGCATCCACTTTCAACACAACCTCCTCAGTTTGGAAGACATGATATGGGTCTGAGAAGTAACGTTGAAGCTGAGAAATGTGGAAGACGTTGTGCATAGCCCAATACCTCTGAGGTAACTGCAACCAATATGCAATCAGCCCAACTCTCTCCAACACCTCAAATGGCCCAATGTACCTTAGCGAAAACTTTCCATGTCTTATAATCCTTATGTTCCCCAACCTCAGTGTGACTTGTAGGAAAACCTAATCCCCGACCTCGAACTCCAGAGGTCGTCTCTGCTGATCAGCATAAGATTTCTGTTGAGACTGTGTGGTAGTCATCCTCTTCTAAATCAATTCGGCCTGCTCTGTGGTATCCTGAACAAGATGAGGTCCCAGCATAGCTGCCTCTCTTGCCTCCAGCCAACATAAGGGTGATCGACGTGGCCTACCATACAAAGCCCCATAAGGTGCCATCTGAATAGTTACTTGAAAACTATTGTTTTAGGCAATCTCCACAAGAGGTATGTGCTTCTCCCAAGTACTCCCAAAATCCAGGATGTATGCTCGAAGCATATCCTCAAGCACCTAAATCATATGCTCGGACTGACCATCTGTCTGATGGTGGTAATCTGTACTCAAAAATACCTATATACCCAAAGCCTTATAAAGCCCCTGCCAGACCTGAGAAGTAAATCATGCATCTCTATCTGAAACAATGGAGCATGGAAATCCATGTAAGCGCACAATATCCCAAATATACAACTTTCCCAGCTCATCAACACTGAAGGTCTCTTTGATCGGAAAGAAGTGAGAAACCTTCGTGAGTTTGTCAATGACAACCCATATTGCATCATTCCCTCGAGGCGACCTTAGAAAACCTGTCACAAAATCCATTGTGACATCATTCCACTTCCACCTGGGAATAGGTAACTCCTATAAAAGACCTACTGGTCATTGATACTCTGCCTTCACCTGCTGATAGGTGGAGCACTTCATGACAAAACCCACAACATCTATTTTCATCCCAAGCCACCAATAATGACGGTGTAGATCATGATACATCTTGGTGACAGCAGGATGAACTGCCCACACTGAGGAATGAAAACCCTACATCAGCTCCTCGTGCATGTATGCTAGCACCCATACACACCCCTGTAAATTCAAGATATCATCATCACCGATGGTCAATCCAGGAATAGGTTCCTCTCCTGACACACTTTCCCGTAGGACTAGGACTTCAAAGTCTGATAGTTGCCTCATTCACACTCGATCAATATGAGTAGAGGTAATAACTACAGAAGAAATAAACATTTGTCCTTTTCTGTCGTGCATCTCCAAATGCATCCCAAAGAACAAATCTATAAGCTTCCACTCACTGCTGGCCTCCTGAACTATCTATATCTGAGTCCTCCTGCTCAACGCATTAGCCGTGACATTGCCTTTCCTAGGAGTATTGGCAAGATAGAAGTCAAAGGACTGAAGGTACTCAACCAACCTTCACTGTATCAAATTCAAATCAAACTGAGTGAAGATGTAATTGAGAATTTTGTGGTTGATGGAAACCACAAAATGCCATCCTTGAAGGTAATGTCTCCAACAACATAAAGCATGAACAACAACATCCAACTCGAGATCATGTGTCAGGTAGTTCTTCTCATGTGGCCTCAACTACCGAGACCCGTACGCAACGACCCCTTCCCCATGAATAAGCATAAATCCCAAATCAATACCTAAAGCATCACAGTACACTGTATAGACCTTTCCTAGTTTTGGCAATACTAGTATTGGTGCTGAATTCAACCTTTCAGTCAACTTCTGAAGGGGTGACTCATAAGAATCTGACCACAAGAACTTTGTACCCTTATTAATCAGGCCCATCAGTGGTGATGCTAAGCGTGAAAAGTCCTATATGAAACGTCTGTATTATCCAGCCATCCCTAGAAAACTATTCACCTCAAATACGTTCTTCGGTTGATCCCAGGAAACTACTGCTCTCACTTTCTATGAGTCTACTGATACTCCTATCTCTGAGATAACATCACCCAAGAAGTGAATCTGGTCCATCCAAAAGTCGTATTTTGAGAGCTTAGCATATAATTGATGCTTTCTCAGTGTACTCAGAATGATCTCAAGATGGGTAGCATGGTCGTGTCAAGTGTGGGAGTACACTAAGATATCATCCACGAAGACCACCATGAAAGAATCTATGTATGGATGGAACACTCGGTTCATCAGTGCCATGAAGACTGTAGGTGCGTTCATGAGACCAAATGGCATAACCAGATACTCTTATAGACCATACCTACTCCGAAAGTCTGTGTGAGGTATATCATATGGTCTAATGTGCAACTGATGATAACTGGATCTCAGGTCAATCTTTCAGAACACGCGGGCTCCTCGAAGCTAATCAAAGAGATCATCAATCCTCAGTATGGGATATCAATTCTTTACCGTCAATTGGTTCAACTTCTGATAATCCACACAAATTCTAAGAGTAACGTTTGACTTCTTCACAAACAGGACATGCGAACCCCATAGAGAAGTATTGGGTTGGATGAAACCCATTTCCTGCAACTCCTCCAAATGATTCTTGAGCTCTGGTAACTCTGGTGTAGCCATCCTATAAGGAAGAATGGACACTAGTGTCACCCCTCACACAATCTCAATCGAAAATTACACATCTCTCTCCATAGGAAAACCTGAAAATTCCTCTAGAAAGACGTCCTTGAAATAATCCACCACTGGAGGAAAGTCGAATTGTGAAGTCCCCTGGTCATCCAGATATAAACTAGCAATATGGGATGTAACTCCTCCCAACCCATGATGCTCGGGTCCCGCTCTTCTCACCTGTACATCCCATTCACCATTATGAAGAAACGATCCACCCTCTGGTGATGTAAAACTCACCCTATAGTGATAGTAATCGACAACATCCTAGAAAGAAACTAACCTGTCTATCTCAAGAAGGAAGTCATAGTCTACCATCTCTAGGACATAGAGGTCCCATAAGAAGTGACACCAAATAACCTATAGAGGGAACTCCTTACACTGACACACACTAGATGTTATAGTCCCCAAAGAAGTGTCTAGCATCAAGATATAAGCATAATAAAAGATGCAGAACCCAAGGATCTCCACAACAACAACATATATAAATCTACGGGAATCCCCTTTATCGAAAAGAGTAGAAGCTAAAACTGAGGAAACTAAGATTGTACCTCGAACTGTAGAAGGTCTGGGATCCTACTCCTGCTGGGTCTGCTCCACCGCAAAAGTATGACCTACACCGCAGCCCTATGACCCTGCCTGACCACTCTGTGATGATCCATCCTTCTATTGTTGAAAGTCTGGTGAGTAGCTACCACGACCACAACCTCCACATCAAACTGAACAGCCGAAAGAACTCTAGTTCCCAGGATGATGAGAAACTAGTGACACTGCTCTAGAACAAGGATTCATAGAAGAACCCCTATCACCAGCTACTGGTGTAAATATTTGACAGAAACGCTAAAGGTGACCCATCTTGTTGCATGATCAACACTCCATTGGGTCTCTCAGGCAATGTGGCCTCGTATGCCCGATCTTCCCACACTAGTAACATACCACCTGGCTACCCGAAGGTATATCCTACATACTCTGATCTCCTCATGCAGTCTCCCTATGGTGCTTCCTACTATAAGCTGGCGGAGAACTAACTTTGGGTGCCGAACTGCCCAGGCTCACAACTCTAGAATACCTCAGATTGCGCTCGGTGATTAGTGATTGGTTCACTATAGAAGATATCAAAGTCAACCTAAAGATGTTTACCTGAGATTAGAGA
Organism: Viscum album; assembly: GCA_963277665.1. Lineage (NCBI taxonomy): Eukaryota > Viridiplantae > Streptophyta > Magnoliopsida > Santalales > Viscaceae > Viscum > Viscum album. Next base: position 283,008,751 of record OY728126.1, read on the forward strand.
TAATTCCTGAGACCATACTCAAACTTCAGTGCAAGGAAGAACTCATCTCCCCCTAAAAATGGTGTAAAGTGCTACATCTTGGTGAAGTGATAACAGTACTCCATAACGTAAAGAGTACCCTGCTTCAAACTCATTAACTCTCAAGATTGATTGGCCCTCAAGGTATCTAAATAGAAGTAGTTGTAGAAGGTATGCTGAAAATACTCCTAAGACATATTCTGCTGGTGTCCTGCCTCTGAGATCATATCCCACCACCTCTTGGTGGAGTCTCAAAGTATGTAGGTAGCGAGTTTGACCCTCCTCTTTAGAGGTGTCTCCAGATTCTCAAAGATCATCAACATGGATTCTAGCCATGACTTTGCAGCCTGGGTTCCTCCATCCCATAAGAAAGTGGGATGTTGCTGTTGCTGGAAGACCTGCGTCAAATCTTCCATTGACGGGGCAGGAGGCGGTGCTCCCTGGAAGGTCTGCATCATCCTTAGAAAGCCCTCCCTAAACTGTGCATCAACACCTGTGTCTGGTATAACTGCTAGAGCCAAGACTGGCACAACTAGAGGATCTACTGGTAGTCCTGGATAATTCACTTTCGGTGTTTGATCACTGACATGTAACTGGCGTACAAATGGAGGACGTCTCGATGGCATGACTCTTCATGGTCAAGCACACATCTTAGATCAAGATTAACTGGGACTGAAGCTTGAAGTATAAGAAGGGAACAAGGGAAGGAAATCATTTAATTTTTCCAAAACATGTATACACAACATGTATAATAATAACACGACATGTTCCCTGATGCCTTTCACATGGGCCTGTACTTCTACCAAAAATGGACGTGTAACACCCCATACACACAGCGAGTTGTCCTAATACATAGCGTGTACTTAGCTTCTCTTCCCCTGCTTGAGTTCTCTTACATGACTAACCCACATGGTTCTCCTAGAATAAGACTACACGACGTGTTCATGCCAGACACGATGTGTACTATATGAGTTTCACTGACCCATGTTATTAGAGACACGACTGGACACACAGCTCACACTACACGGCATGTTCCAGATGGACATGGCGTGTACTATAATGATTTTTCTGACTCGTGTTGTTTGTTACAGGGCCGAGTACACTAGATATAGTACACGACATGTTCTAGATAGACATGACATGTACCAGAGGATTTCCCAACCCCGTGTCTCTACCCACATAGCCAGTGACACAGTTAGAGACTACATGGCATGTACATATGGTACACGGCGTGTACATAAGAAAAACAGTTTCTTCCCGAATGGAAGAACACATGGCATGTATTCAAAACTACACGGGGTGTATTCTTAGTTTTTCTGGACAGTATGCCTTAGAAACTACTCCAGAGCCCAAAAAAACACTGAAACAATCATTTATATGCCAAATTATGATCCATGAGGGCCCATACTCCCCACAAATCAAAGCTTGGAATCTTATACATGTCCTATATGATCATAACAAGTCAATGATCCACCAAATTCCAATAAAATAGGTCTCACAACACTTCAAGGACCAAAGTTTGGCATCCATTCAAACAACACCTTACACAAAACAATACCCTATCAAACATTAGGTATTATATCAAGGTATCTATCACAACAACATGCATATCTTGCACAACATCTATCACAACAACATGCAATCACTAATGCACCCTAAATGGCATGACAAGAATGCATGGCATGTGATTCCTAGCAAGTGCCTATATTGTAACGCCCCAACCCCAGTTACCCAGAGTCGGTGCATTATTACATAACATTGGCATGATCACAAAAGATCATGTCTGGAAAGACCAATTAGTTTTGTAGCCTTGGAAGTACTAGATACATTCATAAGGTTTACATTACATCATAAAATGAAAAACTGCAACAACATTGTTTCCATAGACCACACTCATATCCCCTTAGACTATCCCTACAGATTAGTCATAAAATAATTCTTAGCATCCTGGGAAAAATAAAACATAGAAAGGGGTGAGCTTAGATGCTCAGTAAGGATAAAAATATAGCAGAAACTTTCATAAATATGCATAAACATTTAAGGTAATGTATAAGACTAAAACAAAAGCCTTTTAAACATGAACTTCAGCATAATATGGAAAAGATAAAATCAAATAATTCCATTTAATTACTCACATAGATATTTTACTAGTCGAATAATCACATTCAATATCAATAGCCACTTTCATAACAATGGAATGCATAATGCCAGACTTTTATAACCACAAAGTCAATGCCTTGTGCCAAGACTACAAATAAGATTTTGTTAAGGCCTTGTAAAAAGACATTAGTTTGTCTCATGAGACCTACCGATGCATCGAGGAGCTATAGTGGGATCCACCCGTCACATACTAATTCTAATGCATTCCTCATATGAAAAGATTTAAACATAACATAAACATATGTATTAAAACTAGTATACAAAATGTCAATACTTTATCCATAAACTATGAATGGTATAAAAATAACATATCCACAGTCAAACATATCACAAAATCTTGAATACAATATGTAAGTTTTTTATCAAAATAAATCAACTTCAAATAAACTTAAAATCCATCAAAGTATGTTGACATAGATGAAATCAAAACCTTTTTTTAGAGAAATATCCCTTTCTATTTTGAAATCATTTAAAATTCATATAACTATAAAAGAAAATATTTATTTTTGGATATATTCTTATAAGATTTTAAGGGATTCATTGATGATGTTATAATGGTGGAAAATAGACACACCCTCTGTATAACTAAAAAAATACAATCTTACCTTAATTTTGTCGAAAATGTTATAAAGGACCTTGTTTGGAAAATGACGGAAATATTCTTTTATAAACATCTTATAAAAATCAAAACAAGTGTATAAATGAATTTAACCCATAATATATAAAATATTAAGAATGTTTTGAAATATATTTTTAAGAAACACAGATGTGGATGATAAAGAGGCCCCAGTAGATACTTACGTAAAAACAACCTTGGATAATAAAGAGATTGTGAAATTAACCCTTACCTTGTACTTTTTCTTGGTCAAGGGTAGGTTAAACTCCTGTATAATGGTAAAATAATTGTTATTAAATTATAAAAGAATAATTTAAATTAATATAATATCATATATTATCTTTTAACATTGCTTTGTTAATAATATATTAGTATTATCGTTGTTTCGGGTGTTAACAGATTAATTTTCTTTTATATTCATTATTATGTGAGTCATATTTTTTATGGATGGGATGTATCTTATTCATATCCAAAATGATATCATTATGTGAGTAATATTTGTTATGGATGAGATGTATCTTATTCATATCCAAAATGATATCAAGTCTTTAAACATTATTTTTAATCATCTAATGAAAATTAGTCTTGAATGGATACGATGGGGAATGAATCTCATCGCGTTCGTGGAGATGGTAATCCGTACGTATGCACGAGCGACAATATAATTCTTTTGATATTAAAATAATATATAATTGGATGGTATATCATATACACAGAATCATTATCATGTTATATTAATTATTTACATCAATTACGCATCATTATTATACCCATCCAAATAATAATGTATTGAATAACAATTACACCACGATGTGGAGACAGTAAGTCATACGTACGCACGTATGGTGACATGTCATTCAAATGATGGATAGAATAATGAATTTGGTTGTACCATATTTATAATAACATCATAGTATATATAATATAATGGAGTTATTATTTTAGAATGGAAACAACAAAGAAAAAGGAAGTGGAAGAAGAAAGGAACTTGGAAGAGGTGATGAAATATTTACCTCTTCTTCGGGTTCTTCCTTTTGATTTGATCAAAAGAGATCATTATGTTGGATTTATGACTAAAGGAAGACCTTTAGGATTAAGGGAGGATATTTGAGAGGTTATTTGGTCAGGGTTTGTCTGAGCCAAATGACTTTGAAGGTGTGAATTAGGGAGAGGGGGGCCCTTTTATAAGAGGGGTGAGGGGTACCTTAGGAAAAGCTAGAAATATTATTTTATAATTAAATAATTTTCGATTTATAATGGATCAAAAATATATTATTTAAAGGATAAGGTGGGTATGGGTCAAAAACCACTCAACCAATTTGTTTTATACAGGTTTGGGTCAATATATTAACTTTACATTTTAGATTTAACTCTTAGTTAAATAGTTTGACATTTACCATGTCTCCTTGTATTTTTATATTATATGGTTAATAAACTTACTATATAATTCCAAGAGAACCCCAAGTGATTAATTAATGATAAAAATATCATTAGATAAGTCTTTTGGTCGAACCTCATATTTTTAGGAATATAATATCAATTAATAATATAATATTTGTTTTAAAAACTCTTTTATGTCAATTTTGAATCTATTTGGTATTTTGTTTTTTCTAAATTCATAACAGAATTATTACTTCGAAAAAAATTCATCTAACCAACCCTAATATGTCATATTAACCTATAAAATTAGTGTAATTCATAAAATGTCCCATATTACATTTATTTGGATATTTATAATATCAATTATTTTAATATTTCATTAAATAGGTAATTACTACATCATCATTGTGTCATAAATAAATTAAATTATTTAATGTATAAAAAATATAAATAAAATATAATTATGTATGAAATATTTTTATCTTTATAATGAATATTTATAGTCAAATTTATATTATGTATAACCTTATATTAAAAATGTTTTAGTTATTAAACTTTGATTTTAACTCTTTTAACTCTTCTTTAAATAAAATAATAATAAGTGTCCTAATCTAATCCAAGTGGACCAAAGAGGTTCATATTTTATTTCTAAGATTTTTTTGGTCGAATTATACTTATCCAATATAATTAGGACATGTTTTAAGGTAATAATAATATCATTTTTACCCTTAAATACCCTATTTACTTTTAATCGTGGTAAATAAAAGTAAAAAGTTACTATTCACAAAAAAATAATTTCATCTTATTGAACCACATTTTTCTTACTGATATCAACCTTGTTTCTTGGATTTTTGAAATTTCACTCATAGAAGCGGTAAAATTATGTTTTATGTGAATTTGCAAATTCTCCTAGGAGGTGGGTAAAAGACGGTGAAAAGTTCAATAAAATTTTTATATATCTAAAATTATTATAAAATGACTACAATGAATTACATTTAACTTATATAGGTATTATATATCTATTTTTACCTAAAATAAATTTATATAAAATAAATAATTATATAAATAAAAATTCGGTTTTAAACTCTAACTCAGTGTCTTTCACTATTCATCAAAAATTGAAAGTTTTCAGAAAAATACCAAAAATTTACCCTCAGATAATTTTGATATTCCGAATCCAAAAATGAATTCCATTTTGAAAGATAAAATTTTAAAAATTTTAAAAAGTGGGTATTACTATTCATAATGTCTAATTTGATTGGTTGTGGTGTGTTAGAACTCGAAATTGCGTACAACACACGCCACTGTATTATTCAAAGAGAAGCGTACCGTGGAAGCTTGGGGTGTTATATATATGATGCATGAGGTGTCATAACCTCATCTCATCAGGTTGCATAAAAAATAGAACCTTAATAATATCAATAGTAATAGAACAAAACGTGTGAATCACCTAATGGTGAAATCAAATCAACTGTAAAATTGCAAAGCCAGAAATTGCAATAAACGAGGTAAATTATATTTTCCCTGTACACGGGTTAGCTACTCCCGGGCATAGCTTATTACCAAGTACCTATTTACATCCTATCCATGACTATAGGCTCCATACAGTAAGTCAAGAAGAAAAAAATTCCTCTGATACCACTTTGTAACGTCCCAGTTCTGGAAGCCGCCCCGAGACGCTCCGTACCCAGCTGGTCACATGGCCTGAAGCACAATTCCCCGAATGCCAGAGGCTACCAACTAGCAGTGAGGGCCATGGGTGTGATAGTGGGGAAACTATTCCCTCATTGGCAGAGTAACACAGAGGAAGTAAAACATATATACAATAGCGAAAGCAGTAATAATCCATAAAAAAGTAAACAGCAGAAGACAATAAATAATAAACTGGAGAACATATATATATATAATAATTATGTGTGATACATATGTATAGGAAATCAGCCAAAAAAATCACAATGCTGGAATACAACAGTACTAAACCAAAGTACAAAATAAAGACAGATGAAAGCTCCTCCGCATCACAAGCCTCAGCTGGGTCCCATGCTATCCAGCTCCATAGCACTCAAGTACCTGAAGTAGAAGGGTGTTTTCCCTTATCTATACATGTAGAAATATAATCTGTTTGTGCCCAAAAGCATGGCCTCAACAGGGTGTGAGACTAAATACTATTAGGCAACCACCACAAGATCTGTGCCTAACAGTCAGTGAATATATGGAAGGTAATAAACAAAATAAGGTAGTAAACCAGGAAGTACTCAGCAGTAACCAATCCAACAGTTTCAAAGCATTCAGTTTCATATATCAAGTAAACAACAAATCAAGTAGGAAAACACAACAAGTAACCCTATGGGAAGTACTCAAAAGCCTATCCTCTCTGGTCCTACCTAGCAACACAAGCAACCCTATGGGAAGCACACACAGTCTACCCCTCTGGTTCAAATTACAAGGATATAACAATGACTCTCTGAGGAAGCACTCTTTGTCAATTCCCCTTATAGTCAAAGTGATAAAGACTTTCTAAGGAAGCTCACATGGTTAATTCCTCTTGTAGTCAAAAGTGGTTAAAGACTCTTTGAGTAAGCTCACATGGTCAATTCCCCTTATAGTCTACCACACCAGGTTCTCACAGCCCTGTGTAAGTAAAACGAGCATATAAATGCAATACGGCCAAAGTAAACCCCAATAACTACTTGGCTAAATAGTCTACATCATATCAAGCATATCAGATCAAATATTCACTTCATCCTACTGTACTAGGCATGGGAAAACATCAAAGGAGCCTAATAGTCTAAATAGGACCAAACGGTCGTAAACAGAACATTCATGGGAAATAAATTCCAAAGAATAGAAATCAACTCAATTCACATTCAATTAACCTCTACTCAAGCATACAAGCATGGAAGGTAATTAACAAGGTTAAAATGGTAAACTTTCAATACGCCATTCAAAGGTATTGGACAAAAATGCACATATTACTCAAATAATTTCAATAGAAATGCACAAACCACCTACCTCGATGTTGTAGGATCGATATACGTGAACCTCAAGCCTTTAATTTATGAAGAACACCATAGATCTACAAAAATGATGAAAACGTTCAACCAAGGATAACTTGAGAAAGAGAAGGAATCATGAAATGAAGCTCTAGAAGAAGGAAGAGCTTACTGAGGCGATCTCAACGCAATCGATTATGGTCGATTTAGAGAACGGGTGACGACTCAGGGGCTCAGAGAAGATTCACAGTCATATGGTTCTCTCTCGGACAAACTATGTTGAGAATTAGGGCATTCTATCCATCAGATGTTACCCTGATATATTTAATGAAAAAAAAAGAAAATACACAGTGTGTACTTCTTAAGTACATGGAATGTACTTGCTGTTTCTATACCCCACATTAGGCGGCCTCCGGGTCACCCTCACATAGCCGTGTGTGTGGCCATTACACAGACAACACATAACTTCATGCGAAAACTAAGTACACGACATGTAATCTTAAAGTACGCGGCATGTACTTCAAAAATTTCCATAATTTCATCTTTTTCTCAAAGACGACCAGAAAAGGAAAACATATCTAAAAAGAATATCTGAGTTCTTACATTTCCCATCATCAATAAAGAAATTTCAATTATTTTATGTGAATTAGAAATGTTCTTCCCACCATAATTCTTTAATATATTGGTCCACCTGATTTTTCACTTGGTCAAAGTGGTTCAACTATGTGGTCTTGTCCATTATATATGGATGTACCCCCATTGAATGATATATGAATATTGTTAAAGGGTATGTAAATAATCGAATTCGGCCAAAATGTTTCATTGTAGAATAATATATTTTGGATAAGCTATTGAATTCTATACTGATTATATATCAAAAGTTAAAAGCATCAGTCTCCCAAATTCTCTTCATTGCGAATGCCTTATAGGGTGATGGGATTTTTGGAAGAGGCATTTTTACAATTATCTTGATAGAGAAGGAGAAAGCATATCTTTACATATTACATAATAGTGAAGATGTTGATCCATAAATTGAATCCCATAAAGAAAATATTAGTGATTTGAATCCATCAGGGGATGGAAGATGGGTATCGGATGCACATAATCAATAATTTATAGGATGGTTCAGAGATAAAATTTATAAGGAATTATCTAAAAATATGAATTCAATTTCCAAATGACTTCAATAGCTAGCCAGAGGACCGAATGAAAATATTATATCTTACATTGGGTTTATAATCAATGATTATACATTCTATTAAAAATAAGGGGATCAATTCAGTATGATGAAAAACATTAGTTTTTAACTTGTGGCTGAAGCGATGCACGTATCTGGTTCCAAGGATAAAAATCCAATTTATGAAAATATGTAATATTTGCAATTATGAGAAAGATATATGATATGAATTATAAAACATTTCAAGTGAAACTTTTCCATTGAAAATGGAAGGAAAATATCAATGGAGTGAAAGTTGATGAAATGGGATTTGTGAAGGTGAAATTATGTGTAGAAGGGAAAAAAGACGAGATTTTCATAATGGAATCACAAACAATGCAAGTATTTTATACCTCTGATCCAAAAAATAATAATTGGTTGATTTTCCTACTGGAGATTTAAACAAATGTTGAGTCAGATGAAAATTCAATCAAGGATGAGCCTTTCATTGGGAAATCATAATCAGTTCCTGCCCATCCCACTATAGACAATGTCTTATACATTAGAGGGGACTAAAAAGAGGGGATTTTGAATTCTCTAAAGAGGAACCAAATACATGAAGCCTTTAAAAATAAAAAAGGGAGTTCAATGAGAAGATAAAAGTGTTTTTTAATATATTATGTTTTCCATCATAATATTACATGTTCTCTACTAAATTAACATAATTTAAATTAAATTTTTGAATACTCATGAAGAAAATGTCTTCTACATATGATGATGTTACCAATACCTTATAATAAAAAACTATAATGAAGGAAACCATTTGGATAGATGAACAGCTAATATTAGGATATAATTTATATATTTTACTGAAAAATTATATAATGCAACATTAATTTAATTTTCATTATTCCTTACAGAATTTAATTATTTTAGAAGATTTATCTACCTGTTTCATTCATTTTCAAGAAGAGAAATGATGTTCTCTCTACTCAGTCACAGATGTAATATTGATGTTTTCACAGTAAAATCTTTGTCGATATAATTAATGTATTGTTTCGTATTAAGGTTTAATTTTTTTTAGTATAACTCACATAATAATAGTTTTCTTATAATGGTGGATTATTTTATTTTTGTTGGGGGTGATCTATCCAACTTTCATTCTCCTTCTCCCTTAAAACCTTTTCACCCCTACAATGGTTCATTTATCACTTTCTTTCAAGTTACCTCTACTACCATTGCAGGAAGAGAAACAATGCTACCTCTTCCTAATTATAGAGGTAATCTTGATTTTTTCATAGTAAAATCATTGTACATAGAAATAATTTATTGTTTCATCTGTCTGTTTAATTTATTTATTTTTAGTATTACTCACATGATTATTATTTTCTTATATAGGTGGATTATTTTGTTCGAATTAGGGGTTCTCTGTCCAAATTTCATGCTCCTTCTCCCTTGAAACATTTTCACCCTTACAATGGTGCAATTATCACTTTATTTCAAGTTACCTCTACTACCGTTACAGGAAGATAAATGACACCGACTATGCTCAATTACAGAGGTAATATTCATGTTTTCAGAGTAAAGTTATTATTCATGGAATTAATGTATTATTTCATATGTATGTTTAATTTATTTCTTGTTAGTATTACTTACATAATAATTGTTTTCTTATACAGGTGGATTATTTCTTTTGTGTTGGGGGTGATTTGTCCAAATTTCATGATCCTTCTTCCTTAAAATCTTTTCTCCTCTTTAGTGGCAATTTTATCACTTTCTTTCAGGTTACCTTCACTCCCTTTGTAGTAAGAGAAATGATGTTGTCTCTTCTCAATTACATAGGTAATCTTGATATTTGAATAGTAAAATCATTGTTAACAGAATTAATGTATTTTTTAATATGTATGTTTAATTTATTTCTTTTTAGAATTACTCACATAATAATTGTTTTATTATATAGTTGGATTATTTTGTTTGTATTTGGGTGATATGTCCATATTTCATCACTTTCTGCACCAAAAATTCCACAAAATTATTCACTCACAAAACCTTTCACTCTTGTAGTATTAACATTTATAACTTTATTTCAAGTTTTATCCATTACTCAATTACATAAGTAATCTTGATATTTTTAAAATAAAATAATTTTCCATATAATTTATATATTATTTCATTTTTATGTTTAATTTATTTCTTTTCAGTACTACTCATAATAATTGTTTTCATATACAGGTGGATTTTTTTTTTGAGTTGAGGTGGTTTATTCAAAACTACTCACGAAATATTGGTAGTTCGACAAAGAAGTCTAAAAAAATCATAGAAACATTGAAAGTTATGATTTTTTTGAATGTATGTAATAATTTATATATATATATAATTATATAAATTAATGTTTGAAGTGGATATAATATAGTGTTTTTTCTAGTATTTGTGATATAAATTTCATTTCATTTAGATTATGTATTGGTAATTGTTCTTATTGATATCTGATGTGTTTCTAGTGTCGATGTGTGCTATTATAGTACACTATAGTGGTGTTTCAGTCTTCTATAACAACATACTGTAGCATGGACCTTTATTAGTGCTTTTAAAAGTGCTGATAAATAGGACCATTATCAGCACTAATAAAAAACACATTTATCAGTGCTTCTAAAAGCACTGATAAAGGGTTATTTTAGCAGCCCTAAATTAAATATTGGATAAATGGTTCTTTTATCAGTTCTTCTTAAAATCACTATTAAAGGTCCTATTTATGGGTGCTTTTTTAGCACTTATAAATGACCCCTTTATCAGTTCTTTTTAAACACTGATAAAAGTCCTGGGCTTTTAAAATTTCTTACGTTGTGATTGATTTTCAAGAACTGATAATGGTCATTTCTCTACACTATTAAAGGCCAGTTTTTTAGTAGTTAAAGGTTTTTAGAATTGAGGCTACAACATCATGTTCAGCCTCCTCCCATGTTTTCATAAACATTATAAGAAAAAACCATATTGTGCTTTATATTATAATGACAAAGGGGGAGAGAAATGAACAAATTTTTACTTTTTAAGATGTTTTTAATTATCATTATTTTTGGAATCTAAATATATGGTTACCATATAATGGGGGAGATAAAAATAATAGTGAGAAAGGAAAAAGATAAGAGAGGGAGTTTATCTTTACATGGACGAAAAAATTTCTTACCACTAATGGAAGAGATTCCTTAGAAAAGATTACTTTATCCATTAGTGTGGTGTCAAGATAGTCTCTTTTAATAATTATTATGTTTTGATAGGAGTAAAAAACTCGAGTTGTTTACAAAAGTTGATTTGTGGAATTTTTTTTAGTTGGAGAAGTTATTAACGGTGGTTGTCAACAAATACAAAGGGGGATTTTGAAGAACCTTTGTGATTAATTATTTTAACAAATTTTTTGTATTCGTTGATAACTAACCATTTTCTATAAGAATAATTTTTTTATCCTAGAATTAGATCCATTCTATCATAATGAAATTTTTATAAAGAGTTTTTTTTTGAAGAAAGTGAATTTAGGATTTAAGAAAGGTTTCATTCTTTATAAAAATAGTTAGACGATGCTTTTCTGATCATAAATTTCTCTTAAACCATGAAAACTTTCATGATAAAATATTTTGAAGAAATGGTGGATGTGTTTGAATAAATTCAACATTGTAGTCAGGATATTTCATCGTAATGATAATTCAATCATAAAGAGATTCCATCATAATGAGAATTAAATTTTTTATATATCTTAGAGAAATATAAGGAGGTTTGAAAAATTAAAAGTTGATGTTTAAATGTGAGAGATTTTGAGATTTTAGGAATTGTGGAAAGATTTCATGTTTCTATATTTTGATTTCTGAGTCCCCTATAAATAATTCCTCAAATTATTTGTTCACTGTGGGCTTTGAATGAAATTGGAAATGGAGGAGTGCTAGAGAAATCAAGTGAGAGTCATTACCAGCCATAGATCTCATAAGGAGGATCAGACAGCTGAATGTCTATTTACTAATTTAAGAAGACTGTATTGAGTCGATCAGATTGAGAATATCATATTCAGTCAACTGGATTTATTCAATTAGATTGAAGATGATCGTATTGATAATTTTAAAAGAGTTTGAGTTTTTTAGATTGAGAATGAGTTCATCGTATTGAGTCTATAATATTCAGGGAATTAGATCTGAAATCATTTTATTAAAAAAATTAGATCCAGACTCGTTGTATTTAGAAAATATGATCTGACAATATCAGATTGAGGAAATCAGATCCATCCAAATCGGACCGAGGATTTGAACTGAGAAAATGTGGAGAATTTTCAATAAAGTATTTATTATTTTGTTTGGATCAATTGTTTTATAAGAAACAATGAAAACTGAAAGGAGGTGGTATAATATTTCATATCGGGAGATAGAAGGTGTCTAATGGGAGTTGACCCAAGTTTTTTTCACTTATTCATAATAGTGGATTTCTATATACCAATAGTAGAGGATATGGTAAGGATATATGTTCTCACACTGAGGCTGAGCCTTTTAAATATTATATGGTATACTTTCATAGTTTTTCATGCATGAGTATTTACTAAAAGTTGATAAGGAAACAAATTTTAACCTGTTATAAGGGTTAAGTTTTTAAAAGTTTTGAAACTTATAAAAGTGAAAAACTAATTCAACTTCTCTTCTTAGTTGTTATTCAATCCTTTAGAACTTTAATTTTTATTAATACTTTTTCCACCACCATCTTTACTCATCTTCATCCAACAGAATTAGGGGTAGAAACTTATTTGGAATCTTCCATGATAAAATTTTGTAATAATTTCTATCATAATTATCTTTTGATAGAAAAACATATCCTTCCCTTTATTGAAATTTCAATCCTGGAAATAAGATTAATTCTCAAAGAATTTACATTTCAAAAAATTTCTTTATTTCTTTATAAAACACTTTATAAGAATTTTCTCCATCCCCTACAAAAATAATGTTATCAACATAAACAATAACAATACGAGTACCTAATTTTGTATCCTTCATGTATAAGTTGATGTAAAAAATAACTTTATTAAAAATAAACTTTATCAATAAACTATCTAATTTGGAGTAACTGCATTGTAGAGTTTATTTCAAAATGGACAAGTACTTATTCAACATACAAACCTTGGTTTCATCTTTATCAAGTAGAAGACCACATGGTTTTTCAATATAGAATTATTTATCAATTTCTTCATTTAATAAGGATGATTTTACATCAATCTGATAAACAATATAATGAAGATGTTCAACCAGAACTAAGAACATTATGATAGTTTCAAATCTTACAATAGGAGGAAATTTTTCCTTAAAAAATCACACCTTACACCAGTGAATAAACTTTTCAAACAAGTCATGATTTGTTTATTGAAACATCCCCATGTTTATTCCTTTTGTTTCTAAACAACCATTTTTTCCTATAATATTCTTCCCTTTTGGTTATTGAATGAGTTCCTAGGTTTCATTTTCTCATTCTGATTGAACTCTTCATTCATAAAATCCACCAATTATTTATGTTCAGCTACATCTGAAACTTATTTTGGTTCAACCGGTAAAATAAGTGATGTTTTATTTTCTTATATAAAAATTATTCTGGATTGAACTAGTGTTTTCTAATTTCTAATAGTGATCCTAGATTTAACATATTTCTATAGGGTATAAAAATTTAGCGTATTTCTTCCTATCACACTTTCCTCACTACACAAAACTTATGAATCTTTATTCAACTATTTTGGATCACTTTCTTCATCACCATTTTATTCTTATTGGAAGTCTTTAATTTATCTTCCAGAAGATTTTTTACAACATTTGGTAAGGAATTTGGATTCTCTATAGCTTTCACATCATATGAATCCACCATTTTTTTAAATTTATGTTCCATTATTTATAAATTTTTCCATTGTATGAATATGTCATGAAAATTCCTATTTTAGTTTTTTCATCAAAATTTCAAAGATTTGGATTTTTTATTTTAGGTAAGTTGAGACTTCAAAAAACCTTGAAATGTTTCCCATAAGGTTTTTTATACCAAATTTCATAGGGATTCATGTTGGATTATATCCTTAATAAATATCTATTTTAAAAAATAACTGTAGTACTAATATCTTCTCTCCAAAAAAACATAGAAAATTTATACTTAGCTAGCATAATTCTTCCCATTTCCACAAATCTTATGTCTTTTCCTTTCCACCACTCCATTTTTTGAGGGGTTTATAGAGCACTATACTAATTTTAATTCCATGTTTATTCAAGTAGGATTCAAAATCATTTCATGTATACTCCTTTCTATCAAAGATTCTTGTTTTAGTATATAAACATTGAACAGTCTGTCAACATCTCCTATAAAAAATCTGAATATTTCCCTAGCCTCCAATTGAAGCTTCATAAACATAATATTGGTCAATTGAGTGAAATTACCCCTAAAATGATCAATTATAAATTACATTTTGTTTATTTATGTCTCATTAGGACAAAAAACACTAATTGGATAATCTCAATAGCTTTGGAAGACTAAAATTTTGAATTCTTATGGAATTTTCCTATTATCTTCCCTTTCTGATATGCTGTAAAAACAACATCTTATTTCCTTTTCAACATTGGAATGTTTCTTACAACATCTACATTGGAATTTGTTTTCATACTTTTCTATCCAATATTCCCAATTCTATTATGGCACAACCTGTTTTGATCTTTATAACTCAAATAAAATGAGTTAAAAAGTTGTCCAATCTGAAATAGATTTATACTAGTTCTTTTTAAACTAGTAAAACCTTTATCATCTTCCACACTTATGATTATATATGAATCTTTATTGAATAAAAATTCCTTGAAATTCTCAAAAAGATATCTTACACTATTTATTTTTTTGATCCCATCAGCATATAAAACTTATTTAGATTTTATTTTTTATGTTTCAATATCTACAGTTCATATTCCTTTAATTCTTAAGGAACTATAATTTTTTAAATTAATTTCTCATCCTTTAATAATTTCGACATATTTAAAAAAATTATATCTTATATCATGTGTTATGATAAATCACTATCAATAATCCATGGTTTGTCTCTTTTTATTTCGTTCAAATATCTATAAAAAACAATGGATCTTTCTCCAACTTTATTTTTTTCAGATTATAATTATTTCCTTATATAAGAAACTTGTCCTAAAGAGTTATCATAATTTATTTAGAAAAGTTTCCATATTATTCCATCATCCCTTTACTTCTTTAAGGAAATTTAATTGGTTTTCCACCAGAAAATTTATAACATCTTGAGAATATACTTTCCCAACTTTATAAATCTTAGGAAAGTTGTACACCATTCTTCTACTATTGTTCCCCAAGGTATAAGATTATTTCTAGGAAGAGAAATATTTTACCAGAATTTATAGGATTTATGCCCATAAAATACTCAACAATGACTAAAAACCATAAAATCTATGTTTTCTATAGAAGTAGTATATTTAAATCCTGGGAATTTTTCAAAGTTCATAGCATCTTTTAGTTTTTATTTCCTCATGGCATGGGGAAACATTATTATGGATTTTAGTTTCAACTCTTGTTGATTTGATGGGATTCTTATATCCATTATCAATATAATATTTCAAAATTATTTTTTATACCACCTAAATTGTTAGTACAATCAAATTAACTTATAAATTTATTAGGTGTTGATTTCAGATGATCTTGGAGTGATATTTATCTATAGATTAAGGTGATTTAGCTATTACTTATGAATCCTTGTTGAAATTTTCATTCATATTCCTTAAGATAATTTCAACCTAAAGAGGTTTTGATTATATTTCACAAACCCCATATTCCATAGATATATGTTTCTTTCTAATATATTCCACCATATTTTATCATTCATTAACTTTTAATTTAAGTTTCATAGTCTCCTAAATGTATTTATCTTCTTGTTTTAGGATATGTTTCCTTCATTTTATTTCACTTATTTGTTTCTTCATCATTGGAACTTATTTCATTAGTTTTTTATTTTTCATAAGACAAAAAGAAAGTTGAGATCTCTTTTGATATTCATTTTAAGATTATTCCCCTCCTTCATTTTTGTAGGAATCTTCCTCTTTCCTAACATTTACAAAGAAGGTTTTAAATTTATTTGAACTTTCACCTTCTGAAAAATTGTTTTTAATAGAGTCATATTTGACTTTATTATACAACATTCTTTTACAATTTCCCATAAAAATTTTCTTATAGTTTATGTACTTTTTCTCTTCCTTAAATGTTTTTTAAACATCTTATATTGATGCTTTTCTTCATAATTATCTTCATATTCTTCCAATTTATTATTGGTTAAACTCATAGAAAAATTACCAATTCCTCCACCCTTGAAACATTTAAGTGGGAGTTTACCTCCATACATTCTTCTACCTCTTCAATGAATTTTAGAGATAAGATACATTGACTTATCATTTATTTCATCATATTCCTTATCTTTTAAATCACTGATGTCAATATTCTCATTATCTTAGATTTTTAATTTCTTTATAGCTTCAAAATATATTTCATCCTTGATATTATTTTTAAAAAATGGTTCTTTTCTCATATCATAAGAAACAATTTTTTATGCAATTCATCAAGTGATAAATAATATTAATCTTATAATATAGAAATTTTAGAGTCAAACGTGTCTGGGAAGTTTCTCAATAGTTTATTTATAATGGTAAAATCTTCTAAGGAATCTCTAAATACTTTAATGTGGCACAAAAAAACATTAAATATGGTGAAGTAATCATTAATATATTTTTTTCTATTATTTAAATATCATCAAATTTACTTCACTAGATCTATAAATTTTCCTATTTTACTCGGGTGTTTCCCTTGAAGATACTTTCAAGTCTTTCCCATGTTTATTTGGCTACTTTTGAGACCCATTACCTTCATGAAATATTTTATGAAAACGATATAATAATAAAATTTCTACCCTTCACATCAATATCAACATTCTCTTGTCAGTAAAAGTAATAGAAGAATTTTTCTCAATATTTGGAAACTGAATTATTGATTCATCAATAATTTCTAGGCCAAGTGATGTGATATTGGATAACATTATTATTTTATAACCATGATATTTTTTTCTATAAAGGTAGGAATAACTATACTATTAACTGAATTGAGATTTTCCATGATAACGATTCAATAGGGGAACCATTTATTTGATACTAATTGAAATCCCTTAGGATCATTGAACCGTCAAGGGGTGGTGAATAAGTGGTTTTATTTTTAAAAATTTCAATATTTATATATTTCAATCCTTAAAAAATTTTATAATTATTTTCTTTATCAACATTTATAATAGTGTCACAAGAATTCAAAAATAAGAAATTAAATAAGGGAAATAATATAAGGTTTAGGCTTAGTGTGAGAACCTAAATCCCTTCCATGGTGAGTCATATCAATCACTGGGAATTAACTATTATAAACATGTGAATAAAAATTTTAGACAACTCCTTTTAAAATCCTACAATCAACCAATAGGTATGAGTATACTAACTTCCACCAGTTTAAAATGTTTTTATTACAATACCAAGCCACAAAAAAGGATATGATTTTTTTGAAATATTATCCCAAAATGTTCATCCAGAAAGTCCACCCAACTTTCTCAATCAGAAAGGTTCATCAATTGTTACCTTTTTCTTGATCCAGTGAATGTTCATCTGGTGTATCAAACTGAAAACTACCCCTAATACAAAATCTATAATCTAACTAATTATCAAAATCTATTCACATCAAAATTTTGTATGTAAACACTGTTTGATCATTTATTTCTGATTTCTCTAAACTAAAACTCTCTCTGTTTCTCAAATTGAAATTCTCTATCTATAAAACTTCATTAACCTAAGAAGATATTATCTGGAAATTCAATTATTATACAAAGTCATGAGAGTTTAATCTTTTTTTCAATGAGTTGTAGTACCTATTATTATACTTTTGAACCATTTATATATGTTCTCCTATGATAGTAAAGGTGGGAAACTACATTCATTTTCCAGCTAACTAAAATTAAAATTTCAGTACTCTTGCTAAACTCAATTTCTCTAAATGCTTCTCAAGGATTCTATAATATTATTGAATATTTTTAAAAACTTATCATCACTACTATTTCTTTGAATTTCCTTAGACACATTGTTAAAGAAATTATTCTATATTTCATAAATTGGATATTTATAAAATTCAAAAAATATTATTAACCTTAACATTAATAAAATTATTAAAACTTATTATAATCTCTATCCATAAAAATTCTTTCTGATATACTATTTATCACATATTTTTTTTACTTTCTATATCTATTTTCACTATTTATCAGTTTTTCAATTTCTATTTTTATATTGTTCATCAATTTTTTTACAAAATAAACTTCAACTTTGTTTCTTTAGTTTTCTAAACCTTTCTACTAGAACATTATACTTCTTTTATGTGAAACTATGTAGCTTTAATTATTTAAATCTTGAAACTTCAAAAATTTAATATAAACTTTAAACAATTTCACAATTTTTGCTCTGAAAAAATAGTGTAAAAACTCCTTCTATTTTCAATAATCATTCAATGAAAAAAAACTCATTCATCTAACATCATCAAAAAAGTTCATAAAATATAAAGATGTTCATCTGATTTACAAAAATATTTTCTAGTAAAAAAAAGTTAATTCTATTTAAAAAAGTTTACTTGATTCAAAAAAGTATGACCTGTTAACAAAAGTTCCTACAATTTAAAAAAGTATGTCCAATTCAGTTTTTTTGGATTGATAAAAGTTTGTATCAATAAAAAAAATTTGTTTGATTAAAAAAATTTCATTCGATTGAATTTTTTTTTTCTGATTCAGAAAAGTTCCCCTAGTCAAAAAAAAGTTTATATGATTCAAAATTTTTTTTTGGTGAACAAAATTTCATCTAATTGAGAAAATAGTTTTTGATTCAAAAAAGTTATTTTGGTTCAAAAATCTTTTTCTGAATTACAAAAGTTTATCTTGATGAAGAAAGTTTTTCTAATTCTCAAAATTTTGTCTGGTTCACCGAACTTTTGTTGTAATTTTATTCTCTTGAATAAACTTAAACTTTTATTATGAGATTCTTCTTGATATTGGAAAATTTTAAGAAAAAAAAAGCTTCATATGACTATTATTAATTTTAAGAAAATTATATCCTTTTTTAATTTAAGAAAATCATGTCCTTTTTCATTTTAAGAAATTTTTTTTTTAATTTTAGAAAATTATATCCTTTTGAATTTAGTGTAAATTATGATCTTTTTCACTTTAAGTAAAGTATTTGGTTTCTTTAGTAGCACACATCACAACTAAAATTTCATAACATCTAGAAAATCTTTGAGACCTCTTAATAGAAACATTCATAATATAATATGTTCACAAAAAACACATTTTTTTAAAATCCATCACATAGGATTTTAGTTTTTGTGATAGGTTAATAGCTATTGAATATTCATCACTAAAAGGATGTTGAAAGAACCTATTGTGATAAACTATATTTTCAATTGATAATAACCTTCCTACCCGGACTAATAGTGATTGTCATCACATCCATAACTATTACCCATCGTGTAAAATATTGTTTGCAATAGAGGGTATTAGACATCATAAAAAGTAAATATTTTTTGGATATTTTTCATGTATAATAGTCCATAATAAATAACACATCACTAATGATAACTTTTCCAATAATGTAATATGACCATTATATACATGGTTGTTGACATATATCCTATTGGATTATTTCTCCACCAAGATAATATAGATTCTGGGATTTTATGGTTATTGATATAGTAATTGGATATATTAAAAATTAATGAGATAAATTATAAATTTTATTTTATTAAAATGTTCATATTATAGAAAAGCTATTTAATTGATGATTATAAATAGAAGTACCCACTTTAATAAATCTATATAAAAAGAAGAAGAAATGGTCACAAGTAGTAAAATCATTCCTTATGAGGCTCATGTTTCTGAGATTGGGAATAAAGGTAGCATTACATGGGTTTTCCCTAAACTAATTCCAAGACAAACATCATCAAGTAAATTTGAGAAAAATCATCTATATAAGAATCTCAAGCCCATGGAAATCAATATGAGATTTATGTTAGCTGAATCACCACTAATGACTAACACCATTACTTATTATACCATAATTCCTTATTCATAATTCTCTGAGGGTTTTATAAGTAAAATTTAGGATAATATAAACTTTTAATAGGCCAGGGGCTGGGGACAAGCACCGAAGGTGTAACAATATCAGGGATGCCTTTGCTGAAGTACCTGTACACACAGCCCACTCAATACAAAAGTGCAGAGTAAAAATAAAACCAAAGAATGAAAAACTATAACCCAACCACAATCATGCATTGACTTCTAAATTGAAGAAAAAAAGTAAATTAAAGTGCTGAAAAGTACTGACAAGATACTGAACAGAAAAAGGGCAAAACGCGCACCCAACATGAAAGGTGCCACAACCCAGCGATAGGTAAACAAAAGTAAACAGTTGGTGAGTATCACACCTGAAAGTCCTACTACAACCACTGAACACAGCCCAAACTCCTGTGTACTTTATGCTTCTCCATAGTCTCGATTGACCTGTCCATCGTTTGTAAGGGCACACCAAGTGCGGGCAAAGCCCAAGCTAGGTTGAGTATAAAGATACTCAGTAGGATTCCCTGAAAGATCGAGGGAGCAACAAAGGTAGTACTAAAACAGTGAGCATTAGATAGAACAAAGAATAGTGTAAGAGTACAATAGAGAGAGAGTACAACTCAACCCAACAAAAGAAAGGAAGTAGACTTGTCCCAACCAAGAGGAGCTTGCACAGAAAGCATGTGGCATACCCCGTATGTCTTCGCCCCTACTAGAAGGAGAGTAACTGAACCCAAGGAGTGGGAACAAAAGTAGGGTGTATATATATATGCTCAACAAGAAACATGAATGAGTGCATAAGGGGATCTCTATCTCCAATCTCATCCCAGGAAAAGTCTCCAACAGTTCTAAGGATATCCATCACTGATGCCCAAAAGTCTCACACGTCAAAGCTATCTCATCATTCAATCATGCAACCAAGGGTCCCGCTCCGCTAATCACGGAGAGAAGTCACTGACCAGCCTCATAGGAAGGGCTGAGTCTGAAAGAAGTCATCGGGTAACCCACATCCCAGCCCAGCTGAAGGGTAAACCCTAAGCTCAATGGGTAACCCACTGCCCGGCCAACCCGGAGGGTACACCCTAAATCCAACGGGTAACCCACTGCTTGGCCCACCCGGAGGGTAAACCCTAAAGTCAACGGGTGACTCATTGTCCAGCCCTTCTGGAGGTTAAACCCTGATATGCTGGTGGGTAACCCATTGAATAGCCCTATTGGAGGGTAAACCCTAATATTCTATAGGGTAACCCACTACCAAGCCCTGCTGGAGGGTAAACTCAAAACTAGTCTGATAACTCCGCTCTGCCCGTGCCACGCTGGGGAAGTCACTAACATCATTACTGTGTGTTGGTTCAGAGTGTGTTAAGGGAACTTCCGAAAAACACCCTTTCATGTTTCCACATTTAATGAGATCTTGAAAGAGTCTTCACATGCCTGAACAGATTTCACTGTTGTAGTCCTCACAGAAAAACATGCGAGATAGACTATTTACTCACTAGAAACGGACACTTGACGAAAAAGTTATTCAACACCGATTTATGCACATACGATGTCTCATGGAGCCCACTCCTCAGTCCCGAAAGAGGTTGGGTTAACTGCACCATCGCAATTCTCTCGTAAAAACACACTAAAACAACTACTCATTCGCCCTGAACAAACATCTAATGAAAAAGTCGCAAAATGCTACTCACAGCTTAAAAGACGGCCAGTGGGGCCCACAACTCAACTCCGACTTCAACAACTGAAACCACCCTAGACCACTTAATCTCGACACTAGGGTTACAAAACCACTGAGGTCTCCTTAAATGGACTCTGTATGTGTTCGCACCATCCGAAAGAAGAATCCCGGTGAGGCGCTAAACAACACTTAACGGTGTGTCATGCCACTGAGCCCCCGTCTCAGGAATTAAAAATCCCTGAGGCCATCTCAAAAACTCCGGCTCGATTCGAGGATCTCACTGCCATAGACAGAGAGCAAATCCGATATTCAGTTTTCAAATTAGAGGCATTTAAACGCCTATGGACGGAGAGGGGGTTGGTCGGACCGGTTCGGCGGATCCACCCCCCTGTAGACCGGCGGTCTACGGCTCAGTCGCCCGTTCCACCGCTACCTGCGGTCCATCGTGCGGTCCGCGCTGCATCACCCCAGATCAGTACGAGCCAATCCAACCTTTCCCCCATGAGACCTGTGATACGCAGGTCTCAGTCTCCATCTGGGGCCGCGACGACCCATGTCTTCACCCGGACCGCCAACCACCAAGGAGCGCCCCGTGTCGGGCCGCCGTCCCGGACCGCATGCGCCAACCGCTGAGATCCACCATGCCACCACCTGGGACCACCACCATTTCCTAGGTCTGTCGCGCCACTGTCTGGGAACTGCCAAAGCGCCGCGCCGACCACCTGACAGCCCTGGAATTGTCGGAAAACCCAAGGTTTGGCCGAAACACTTCCTGGGTCCACTACGGGTGCCCCAAGACTCCGATTTTCGATCTAAGAAGAGTGTTAGAAAGCTAGGATCGAATCCTATGAAAATATAGGATTCTATCAATAGGAAAACAACATTTCGATGCAATAAATTTAATTTAAGGAATATGTGGAAATTAAAAATGAAAATGCAACCTCCTACCTCGCTGGGCGTAGCCTGTAGCTTCACGGACGGCCCGTCGGAGCGGCCACCACCTTACCGGAGATGAGGAGGAGCTTGAGGTAGGTTTCTCCTTAGTTGAGAGAGCTTCCACCAGGGATAAATTAAGGGGAATAATGGGGAGGGGTGGAGGTTTTTAAGTAGGGAATCAATTAAGAATTAATTAATTTTTAAACACCTACCAGTAGGCCCATACCCGAACTGTCGACGGGGTCAGGGTTAAGACGCCCCTAGGGTAAAAACCACATTCTTAGCATAATGATGGTCTCAAAATTTTAATATGAGACTCTGTTCAGAAGTTATAAATCTTACACCACAGGCCGCTAAATTACGAAAAAGCCCATGGTGGCGTTTTCCACAGAAGGGTCGCACACGCGAAAGTTACACCCCTCCTTGGGTAAACAGAACGCTCTGAACTCAACGGTGCCCTCGGTTTTCCCATCAGAGAAATCGTTTAGGATTTATTCTATTTATTTGGCGTGTCTTGTTTGAACGCACTTAATATTTAATTCCAGCAACACTAGGGCTTGGAATCACACGCCTTCTGAACGCCCTGCTCTGGAATAACATCAAGAAAATTTCAATGTCTTACAGGCTCAAAACCCGAGTTCTTACATCATTCCATACTTCAAGTTTTTCATCCCTGAAAAACAAAACTAAAAAAACAACATGGGGTACTGATCCTGCATCTGGCTCTCCCGTTCCCTGGTGCTCTCCTACACCCTCTCATACTGCCACAACATACGAACCAAAGGAATTGTCCATCCACACAGTGTCTGCTCCTGCCAGTCCTCAATCACCATCGGGTGCTCTACAAAAGTGGCTCCATCCTCAATGTCCTGCTCTCCCCAGTCGATAATGTGTGTTGGGTCATACACATATTTCCTCGGCTTCAATATGTGGATGACGTCATGCACCCTCTCCAGCTGTGGGGGTAGATCAAGACGGTAGGCGACCTCACCAACCCTGTGCATGATCTCAAAGGGCCCAATGAACCTCAGAGATAGCATGCCACCGCAGCCGAACCTCTGTTTACCACACTACGGAGAGACTCTCAAAAAGACATCCCCCCTGCTCGAACTTCAAAGGCCTACGACGACGATCTGCGTAGGACTTTTGTCTACTCTGAGTCATCCTCTTCTGCTCACGAATGACCTGCACCTTCTCTGTCATCACCTGCACCAACTCTAGGCCCATGAGGGAGGTCTCTCCAACCTCCATCTAGCACAATGGTGACCTGTAGGGTCTCCTGTAGAGGGCCTCAAAAGGTGTAATGTTGATAGTAGAGTGGTAACTGTTGTTGTTCATGAACTCTACCAAGGGAATGTGATCCTCCCAGCTCAGGCCATAGTCTAACATGTACGCCCTTAGCATATCCTCCAACACCTGGATAGTGCACTCGGTTTGCCCGTTCGTCTGGGGGTGAAAAGTTGTACTCATCCGCAGTCGAGTCCTAAATGCCTCCTGCAGTCCTCACCACAAACATGATGTAAACAGTGCGTCGTAGTTGGAGATGATCTTTGAGGGTACTACATGAAGGCGGATGATCTCCCAAACATAAAGCTGCCCTAGACTCTCCACAGAGCTCTGATCCCTATTGATAAGAAAGTGCACTGACTTTGTGATTTGGTCCAATGTCATCCAAATGGAATCATGGAACTTTGCTGTGCGTAGAAGACCTGCGACGAAGTCCATAGATATGTCATCCCACTTCTACTCCCGGATATCAAGGGGCTGCAACAACCCTACTGGAACCTGGTGCTCTGCCTTCACCTACTGACAGGTAAGACCCCGAGAAACGAACTCAGCTATGCTCCGCTTCATGCCACAACACCAAAACTGCCACTTGTGGTCTCTGTACATTTTCCCCACACCAGGATGTACATCCAAGGGATAAGTGTAGAGCTCCCGCATCACCTCCTCCCGCATCTCCACTGGTACTAAAACTCACCCCTAGAATAGGATCTCGTGATTCCCTCCTTCAGAATACCCATCGGGTGCATCACTCGTGGATATTTGATCACGAAGTACCTCTCTGTTGGAATACCCCAGCTGCGACTCTCTCACATGCTGAAGGAGCGAAGGAGTCAACACCATCGACTACAGAAAATTTGTACCCTCCTTCTCCACCAAGTTTAGTCGTAGGGAATCCAACTGCTCTGATGCTTTCCACACTAAAAGAGCATGGGACTTCCTGCTAAGGGCATCTGCTACTACGTTGCCCTTCCCTGGAGTGTAGACTATCTCCAAATCATAGTCTTTCAGAAACTCCAGCTAGCGCCTCTGCCTCA
The DNA here is from genome assembly GCA_963277665.1 of Viscum album. Classification (NCBI taxonomy): domain Eukaryota; kingdom Viridiplantae; phylum Streptophyta; class Magnoliopsida; order Santalales; family Viscaceae; genus Viscum; species Viscum album. The sequence goes on from OY728126.1 coordinate 283,034,190, forward strand.
GATTCAAATCCCTCTGAGTGAAGATGTAATTGAGGCTCTGGTGGTCTGAGTAGACCCCAAAATGCTCACACAGAAGGTAGTGTCTCCATAACTTCATGGTGAAGACCACCACTGCCAGCTCCAAATCGCGAGTCACAAAATTCTTCTCATGGGGCCTCAACTGCCTCAACACATATGGAATCACTGCCCACTACTACATCGGTATTCACTTGAGCCCAGCTCCTGAAGTATCATAGTACACCACAAACTCAGTGCCTCCTCTGTCAGCCTTAATACTGGAGCACTAGTCAGCCTCTGTCTCAACTCCTCGAAGGCCTTCTAGCACTGATCAGTCTAGGTGAACGGTCATCCATTCCACATCGATGCAGTCAAAGGGGTAGCAATCCTGGATAAATCTTCCACAAAACTCCTATAGTACCCTACCAAACAAAGGAAGCTCCGCACCTCTGACGCATTCTTGGGTGGCTCCCAAGCAAGCACTGCCTCTATCTTTGTGGGATCTATGGCCAATCTCTGCTCCGTAATGACATTCCCCAGAAAGTGAACCTCATGAATCCAGAACTAACACTTCGAGAGCTTCTGATATAACTGGTGCTCTCAGAGTAAGTCTAGGACCATCATCAAATGCTTCGTGTGCTCCTCTTCTATCGCAGAGTAGATGAGTATGTCTTCAATAAAGACAACCACAAATTGGTCTAAGTACTGTCAAAAGATCTAGTTCATCGAATCCATGAAAACGGAGGGGGCAGTCGTCATGCCAAATGGCATCATCAGAAACTCATAATTCCCATATCGCCAAAGAAAATTCAGCTTTGGGATATCAGCCACACGAACCCACAACTTGTGGTACCTAGATCGAATATCAATGTTGGAGAACCACTTTTCACCTCTCAACTGGTCGAAGAAGTCGTCGATCCTTGACAAAGGGTACTTATTCTTTATCATGGTCTGATTCAGGCGACTATAATCCACAAAAAGCTACAGACTCTCATCTTCCTTTTTCATAAACAAAACCAGAGATGGCCAAGGGGATACAGTGGGCCTGATGAATCCCTTATCACAAAGGTTTTCCAGCTGAATTTGTAGCTCCCGAAGCTCTGTGGGTGCCATACAATAAGCCACACATGATATCAGGGCAATCCCCAACTGCAAGTCAATGCAGATCTCCATCTCTCACCTCAGAGGTAGTCCCAAGACATCCTCAGGAAAGACGTCCATGTAGTCCTCTAAAAAGGTAGGGATCCAGGTGCCTGTAGCGCCTGCTCCTCTGAGAGCCATGCTCGCCAACTAGTGTGAAAAAGGTTGTGGTCTCCTGCTCAGAGTACCCATCTACTCTACCACGAGGTCTCGTTCACCAAGGATGGTGAACCTCATCCCATCATAAAACACGTCTCTGACTCGTCTTTGACGACAGTCGATCTGGGCGTGAACCATAGAAAGTCAATCCATGCCCAGGATTATGTTGTAAGGTTCCATCGTGATGACGAGAAGGTCCCATGTGAAACTCCCTCCTCTGAACAACAGTTTTCACTATCTGAAGATAAAGGTCACCAATGAGGCACTTCCCATAGGATCCTCGAGGCTAAGTGAAGGTGTTAGCGCCTATACTAGAAGATCCAACTCCCGTACCAAAAGCAGCGATATAAAGGAGTAGATGGCGTCTGTGTCTACTAATACCGAAGAAAGCGTAGAGTAAACACAAAGTGTACCTTAGACCATCTCGTGTGCCGGGGGGTCACGAACACCCATAGCCTGAACCTGCCCGCGACCCCTACCGCCAGCTCCCTGTGCCTGGCGTTGGCTACCCGGTGGTGGCAGTGGAAGAACCTTGAAACTCCATCCCATACCACCAGGTCCTGCCACTCTGCATGTGCTGCCTCCCTTAGGACCACCTTATCCTCGCCTGGGGGATCCCTGGTTACAACGCTGCCTCTGCCGCTGTGGTGCGCCCACTGCCTACCACAACTGCTCGGTACGCCTGGTCGGGCAGTCTAGTGCTAGGTGACCCCAGCCATCATAAGCATAGCACCTGATCTCTTCTAACTGCCCCGGTGATCTACGACACCACTGCGGTGTACGACCCTGACCCTGAGTCTACTCATGGAAGGGCCTCCTAGACTAAGGTTCTGCTCTCTACCGCCTACCTTCTACTGAAGACTCTGCTCTGAAGTGGCCACTTCTAGGCCCTACCAACTGATGTCCCTCATCCAAGAATCTCTCTATTATGAGCACCCGCTCTAGAACCCCCCCCCCCCCCATTAGTAGGGATGCACAGGGTTACTACACTAGCACATATCTCCCTACGAAGACCCTGCTCAAACTTCTACGCTCGGAAGTAACTATCAGGGACCATATCCTATGAGTAGCTTGTCAGATCGGTAAACCGAGCAGAGAACTATTCCACGGTTATCCCCCCTGATTCAACTCCAAAAGCTCCTAAATCCGAATGGATCATAAATAAGAGGGGGAGTACTCCTCCATGAAGAGCTTTTGGAAGCTATCCCATGTGAGAGATGACTCGTTGTGGGTCTGCATAACCAACCCCCACCAATGCCCGACTGTCCCAAGGAAAAGGCTGGAAGTTAGGGCTACCATCTGGTCCGATGGTGTCCGTACAAGCCTGAAAAGTAAATCTAAATATTTTAGCCAGTCTTCCGCTGCCTGGGGATCTGAGTCTCCATGGAACTTCTGCGGTCTCTGATGCTGAAAGTCTTGGAGCACACTCAACCTGCACTCAACATCGGCTTGTGATATCGATAATAACTGCCACTCTCCAGGTGGGGGGGCTAACGCTGAAGCACTAGGTTGAAGGGGATCACGTGAGGGTACCTGAACTGACACCTCATCGCTCGCCATGTCTTCATCACGAACAGGAGAGGGTAATCTGGCTGGCTGCTGTCGTGGGAGCATCCTGAAAATTATCAAGGATTACCGCAATCAGATGAGCATGTATATATATATATATATATTAGTAATAACAAGGGGAGCTGACACAAAAAGGATATTCAAAGATTCAATCCTAATGGATGCATGTTCCAAAGTTCCTCGCAACAACTTTCTCAGCATGCCGAGTCGACAAGTGGGTTATCAGGGTCCTGGTGAATGGATACGTCGGCCGCCCGTACCACCACTGGACTCCCTGGCCTGAGAGCCACTCTCGAGACATGTCGACAATATTTCCCTAAATTCCAACCAATTCCTTTTTAGGGATGTCCGAACAATGCCCCAAGGAACGAAAAACCTCTGATACCACTTTGTCATGACCCGACCCAACCAGTCTCAAGCCACAACTACCCCAAGCCCCCCTCCATAGGCCAGGGGATGGCGATAAGCGCCGAAGGTGTAACAATCTTGGGGAGGCCTTTGACTAAGTACCTGTACACACAACCCACTCAATGCAGAAGTGTAGAGTAAAAATAAAACCAAAGAACGAACAACTATAACCCAATCACAATCATGCATCTACTTCTAAATAGAAGAAAAAAAAGTAAAGTGCTGAAAAGTACTGACAAGATATTTAATAGAAAAAAGAAAAACACGTGCCCAACCCGAAAGGTTCCAAAACCCAAAAATAAGTAAACAAAAGTAAACATCTGATGAGTCTCACACCTGAAAGTTCTACTATGACCACTGAATGCAGCCCAAGCTCGTGTGTCTTCTATGCTCCTCCATAGTCTCGATCGACCTGTCCGTCGTCTGCAAGGGCACACCAAGTGCAGGAAAATCCCAAGCAGGGGTGAGTATAAAGATACTCAATAGGATTCCCCAAAATCTCGAGGGAGAAACAAAGGAGGTACTAAAACGGTGAGTAGTAGACAGAACAAATAATAGTGTAAGAGTACAATAGAGAGAGAGTACAACTCAACCCAACAAAAGAAAGAAAGTAGACTCATCCCAACCAAGAGGATCTAGGCATGAAAGCACATGGCATACCTCACGTGTCTTCACTCCTCCTATAAGAAGAGTAACTAAACTTAAGAAGTGGGAACAAAAGTAGGGTGTATATATATATACTCAAAAAGAAACCCTAACGAGTGCGTAAGGGGATCTCTATCTCCAAGATCAGCCCAGAAAAAGTCACCAAAAATTGTAAGGATATCCATCACTGATGCCCAAATGTCTTGCACGTCAAAGCTGTCTTATAGCTGAATCGAGAAACCATGGGTCCCACTCTGGTAATCACAGATAGAAGTCACTAACTAGCCTCATAGGAAGGGCTGAGTCTAAAAGAAGTCATCAGGTAACTCACTGCCCAGTCCAGCTAGAGGGTAAACCCTAAGGTCAATGGGTAACCCACTACTCGGCCCACCCGAAGGGTAAACCCTAAATCCAATGGGTAACCCACTTCCCGGCCCACCCAGAGTGTAAAACCTAAAGTCAACGGGTGACCCACTACCTAGCCTCGCTGGAGGGTAAACCCTGATACGCTGATGGGTAACCCACTGCGCAACCCTGCTGGAGGGTAAACCCTGATACACTAGTGGGTAACCCACTGCCCAACCCTACTGGAGGGTAAACCCAGAACTGGTCCGATAACTCTACTCTGCCCGTACCATGCTAGGGAAGTCACTAACATTGCTACCGTGCGTTGGTTTAGAGTGTGTCAAGAGAACCTCTGACCAATTCCATTTCATGTTTCCACATTTAATGAGATCTTGAAAGAGGATTTGTATGCCCGAACATATTTCACCGTTGTATTCCTCACGAAAAAACACTTGAGATAGACTATTTACTCACTGGAAACGGATTCCCGACAAAAAAGTTATTCAACATCGCTTTATTCCCATATGACGTCTCATGAGGCCCACTCTAAGATCCTAAAAGAGGTCAGGCAAACTTCACCATCGTGATTCTCTTGGAAAAACACGCCGAAACGACTACTCATTCACCCCAAACGGACATTTGATGAAAAAGTCACAAAATGTTGCTTACATCTTAAAAGACGGCCCTTGGGGCCACGACTCAACTCTGGATTCAATGCCCGAAACAAGCCTGGACCACTTCGTCTCAACGCCAGGGTCACAACACCGCTGACGGCACCTTAAATGGACTCTGGATGTGTTTGCACCATTCGAAAGAAGAATCCCAACGTGGCACTAAACAACACTTAATGGTGTGTTGTGCCACCGAGCCCCTGTCTCGGGAATTAAAAATCCCCGAGGCCATCTGAAAAACTCCGGCTCGATTTGAGGATCGCGTTATCGCAAACTATGCATAAATATGACATTCGGTTTGCAAATTAGTGGCGTTTAAACGCCTATGGACGAAGACGGGGTGGGTCGGACCGGTTCGGCTGCTCCACCCCCTACAGACCAGTGGTCCGTGGCTCGGCCGCCCAGACCGCCTAGTCCACAGCGACCCGTGTTCCACCACACGGGCCATGCCGCATCACCCCAGACCAGCACGAACCGGTTCAGACTTTCTCTCACGAGACCTGAGATACGCGGGTCTCCGTCTCAATCCGGGGTCGCGACGACCCCGGTCTTCGCCCGGACCGCCGACCGTCAAGGAGCACCCCGCATCGGGCTGTCGTCCCAGACCGCCTGCACCGACGGTAGAGACCCGCCACACCACCACCTGGGACCTCTTATGCCCCCTGGGTCTGCCGCACCACCGCCAGGGAACCGCCGGACCACCGCATCGACCGCCGGACAACCTTGGAACCGCCGAAAAACCCAAGGTTTGTCCGGAAAACTTCCTGAGGCCACCCTGGCTGACCCAGGACTCAGATTTTCAATATGAGAAGAGCGTTAAAAATATCAGATCAAATCCTATGCAACAATGGGCTTTGATCGAACTGAAAACAATATTTAGATGCAATAAATTTAATTCAAGGAAGATGCAGAAATTAAAAATGAAAAAACAACCTCATACCTCACTGGGCATAGCCTGTAGCTTCAGAGACAGCCCGCTGGAGCTGCCACCGCCTTGCCGGAGAGGAGGAGTAGCTTGAGGGAGGTTTCTCTTTAGCTGAGAGAGCTTTTGATAGGGATAAATTAAGGGGGTGAAGGGGGAGGGATGGAGGTGTTTAAGTAGGGAATTAATAAAGATTTAATTAATTTTTATACACCTACCAGTAGGCCCGTACCCAAACTATTGACGGGGTCGGGGTTAAGCCGTCCCTAGGGAAAAAACCACATTATGAGTGCAACGATGGTCTCAAAATTTTAATCCAATCCTTTGTTCAGAAGTTATAAAGTTCACGCTCAAGGCCGCTAAATTACAAAAACGCCCTTCGTGGCATTTTCCACAGAAGGGTCGCGCCCGTGAAAGTTACACCCATCCTAGGGTAAACGATATGCTCTGGACTCAACAGTGCCCTCAGTTTTCCCATCCAAGCAACCATTTAGGAGTTATTTTGTTTATTTGGCATATCTAGTGTGAACACAATTAAAATTTAATTCCGACCACACTGGGGCTCAGAATCACACTCCGTCTGAACGCCCTGCTCTGGAATAACATCAAGAAATTTTCAAAGTCTTAAAGGCTACAAACCTGGGTTCTTACAAATTTCTTAATAATTTTTTTAATAAAATTAAATTGTAGGTTAATAATTAAATAAACACTTGCAAATAAGTAGGAATAAAACCATTTAATGTTAAAATGAAAGAATTTCAAAGATTTTTCTTATGTGTAAAATAATTTTTTAATATACTAAAATCAATGAAATGTATTGATAATATATATATATATATGTATGTATGTATAAATTAATTAACATTCTTTTAAATATTATTACATAGTAATAAATGAAATTAAATTCATTTATATGATTAAAAATAACATTTTATATTTTTTTGAATTATGTGTTCTTATATTAAAACTATGTTTTTATCAATGTGATTAATTTATTTGAATAAAATGGATTTTTTATTTGGAATTATAATTTCCAAATTAGTTTATAAGGACAATTTAATTTTTAGGCATTGTAAGGGTAAAATGAGGCAAAATATTTTAATTAAGGGGTGATGACCAAAAATTTCATAAAAAATCTATAAATGAGTGTATGAGGGAGTTATTGAACTCTTATTATCTTATATCATTTATTTTCCCACTCTATATCCACTTTCCTAGAGAAACTACATTCATTATTTATTAAGGAATTAGTATTATGGACAATTCCATTCAAGCTCACAAATTAAAGGACCCCACCACTACCCAACTCCAATAAAACATTTAATTTGGTTTCCTATTTAATACCTACATAAATTATCTTCCTAGAAGCCCTATCTCACTTTTTTAACATATAGTCACAAGGAAGATTTCCAAATCTTTCATATCCAAGAAACTCTTTAAGAGAAGATTCATGTTTTCAATGTAAGTGTTGTCATATCCTTAGTCATTCTTAATTATCATCATCATCCAAATATTTTTAAATATGATTAATCAATTTAATAATTTTTAAAATCGTTAGGCTTCTAAAAAAGGTCTATTATTACTATACAATAAATTGTTCTTACATATTCAGTTATTATAATGTGTTCATGTTTGTGTTAGTTTTACCACCATTATTATATCATATTAATAATATTTATTTTTTCTTATAAGAATATTCATTAATAAAATAATTTTTTTTATTAAATAAAAATTCCTAAAAAGGAGATTATCACTACACTAAACAAATTGTTAACATAAAATCCATAAACATTTCACTAGAATTATGAAATATATAAAAAATAACTATTTATGATCCATGAAAATTATGGATTTTAATAAATCACAAGAATGGATCATATACCAAAACCATCATACCAGAGCAAGCATATAACAAACAGGATAATTAACATCCAAAATTTTAATTTTAACAAATAATGATTAGTAAATGAATAATAAAGTATTATAAATAAATTTTTCAAAGAAAAATGAATATAAATATTATTTTTTAATAGATTAATTATAAAATGAAATTTATTATACATTAAGTTAAGTTGTGTAAGACCAATAAGGAAACTAGGTAAATAGTTTTTCTTGATTCAATATTTATTCCTTGATTCATAATAACTTATATGAGACTCTGTTTTTCTAAGTATGTTATATTCTACCATTTTCTTATTTCATTTGGTATCTTCTCTTTCTCTCTAAATAAATTAAATTTTCATTTTATTATAATTTTCAATTATAATTTTCATTTTTTATAAACATATGACATTGATAATAATAATTATAATCCTCTTTATTAGCTCATTATTATCCAAGTCCACATTTTTATTTCTAAAAATATTTTCTTCCATTATTTTGAATTCTAAATATATTTTTTCCCATATAATATTCATATTTCTCTTTATCTTTTTACAAAATGAAATTTTATAAATCTTTAATCAATGTGGGGTTTCTTTAAAACTGTTAAAAAATATAAAAAATATATTACTTCACATTTTCATAGATTTTTTGTCTTCCAATCCATATTTATTATTATTTTAAATTATTTAAATTAAATTTTATATTATTTATATTTCCTTTTTAGGTTATAAATGTCTTACTTGAATCCTTTTTTTGGGGAATGACTTTGAAAGTGACTCAATTATTTGTTTTTTATATCAACATTAAAAATAATTAATAAAATTCTTAATATGATTTCGCTTCTATTTTTCCTCTATATCTAAAATATGTATCTTATGTAGAGACATGCTTCATGAATCACCTTTTAAATCAGATAATGATAAAAATATTTTTTGTGATTGAATTTTTGGTACCAACTGATCCAATTCTTGATTTAATCGCGTGTGATACTTTTTTAAAATGTTATGTAATGCTTATTATTTTCATGTGTTTTTTATGATAACAAGTATTTTTTATTTCCTATAGAAGATATATGTATGGTACAATATTTTTTATGGGTGTGTCAGATATAATCTTCCAATGAACTAGGGAAAGTTTTTTTCTCATGAGATAATCCTGGGATTAGAGTAGTGATGCTTGATCCACTGTGTGATGCATATAGGGACACTTGAGCCACTATGTTATGGGATATAAGTAGTGATTAATGATCTATTATTTTATAATGATCTTATTGATTAACCTTGATATATTTTATTTTTTCTATGATTATGTTTTTTTGACCTTCCTATATTATATATCCATGGTTTATGATTTTTTATACATGTTTCCATGCTATTAAATTATGTGTTATGCCTCTATAATAATTATTTTGTAGTATTATGTTCCCATTCTATAATCTATATTTCTCTATCATGTCTTCTGATATACTCATATACTCTCATGATCTATTTAATTTGATATTTTTCCCATGTTATTGTCCTTTGACATGCTTATTATATAACCCTTTACAACCGAGTTCAACATTTTACCTTTTTGATCATTCGAGCTCATAATTTATATTTACCATTTTATTATAGAATTACATGTAGAAATATGTCTAATTAGAAGTCATGTGTGGATAATTTTATGAGAGGCATTGGTGAAAAAATGTAAAATAAGGAATTTATATAAATAATCTCTAAAGACAATAAATTTTTTGGGTTCTAGGATGGTGTGTTGATTTAGGAGATATAATGTTTAAATTATAGAAATTATTTAAAACTTATGTCGGTTATACTTGGTTAATCTCATTTAGAGCATGTAAATAACTTAGGTTTTTCTTATTCTGTAAAAATTAGAGTATTTCCCATCGATTATGACTTGTTACGAATCATGTAAATGAAGGATATGTGGCCAAAATCCCTTATGCATGTTATAAAATTTAGCTATGTCGTATTATATGATATAAGGATATTGTAAGATGCCACTAACCATTCAATCAATAATGTGTGTCAAACCATATCATAAAGCATTATATATGATATTATACCATTGTCATTTTTTACTTTTCCAACTGAATGATAGTTGTTATCATTTGAGAAGTTCTTCCACAGGAGTTTTTAAATTATAAACATTTCACGTGATAAAAGGAATGAGAGTTTGATATATTTATTCAAGGGTTTTATGAACTAGAAGAGTGAAATTTAGTCCAACATTATAGAAAATGAGTATGTTTAGGTTCACTCAAGGAGCATCCCCATTGGATTTATAATGGATCATATAACTATGTGATGGGTATGAAATGTCACTCATTTATTCTTGGTTGAAAATATTCCATTCCTATAATTATTTTCCTTTTCACCCATTAATTTCATGTGTCCCTAACATGATATTGGGTATGATATAATCCCACTTGTATGAAGGGTGATTCATTATAGCCCATGGATACCATATGAGGAGGGATGTCTCTTAGATCCCTCAACTATAATCTTGATCAAGATAATGGGATGAAGACAAATTTAATTGATATCAATGATATAAGGTATATAGTTTCATCATTTTTAATTTATACATGATTTCTATTATCTTTCCTAGATTATCTTCATTTTGGGTTTCTATATTATTCCTTTTTTAATTAAAAATTTTTGTTAGATCTTTCAAAACCAACAATGGTATAAGATCCCAAACCTACCATTAGATTATAGAATCATACTAGAAATAATTTATTGAAATTTTATTTCATGTTATAACCTCTATTGTAAAATAGGATTCAGAAACTTTTTCTTCCCAACTAAGGTCTGAATTACGATATTGGATATCAAAGATAGAGACTTAGTAAAGATACCTTGCATTTTTTACACATATGTTTATTGGGTGTTAATATGAGATAATTTTATCAATGATATGTAAGTTGTTTCCTTTTCAAGAAAATTGAAAACACCCTTGCATACACCACTAATAATATTAAATTATTGGGATATCAATCCTAAAATACAACTAATAACATTTACTCTATTTAAGAGTTGCATGCCTATCAATCATAACATAAAATCCAGGTAAAATTGTTAAATACGACTTTTGAAGAAAACCTATTTTACATAAAATTCAATTATGAATTGAACTATAAAATTTATAAATTAATTATAAATTATAATAAAATTAATTTTATATAATTAATAATTTATAAATTATTTATAAATTAATTAATTTTAAAGTATTTATAATTAATTAATTATACATTTATTAAACATTTATTAATAAATAATTCGCAATATTTAGTGTAAATATTATAAATACTTTTACCAAATTTTTTAACATTCCTTATGTTTTAGACATAATGTAATAATTTTTAAATCCTAAAGTTAATTTATAAAGTGTTTATAAATTAAAAAAATAGGCTAAATATAATTTTTATTTATGATTATGGTTTTTTCAAAATACATAATTTAAATTGTTTTCATTACGACCCTTATTTTGGATATTATTTAGATAACAACAAAATGGTTTTAATAATAGATTTAATCAAGGTTTTCGTAATAATAATTATGTGATATTAAAATTATCTGTATTTTTTAATAAATGAAATTAATATATAAAAAGTTTATATTTCATTTATTATCATATATTAAAGGTTAAATACCATAAAATGAATAATATGAAGGTGTTTGTTCTATGAAATGAATATAAAGTGTTTGTATTAATGATTATGGGTTTTTTTATAATGAATAAATAAAATTATAAAGTGTTTGTGACACCTTGTATCTACATTCATGGGTAAAGTTCTCATAAATACCTTATTTACATACCAAATCTGAAATTAATTGAAGTGACATAATTTTAACCCTCAATAATTACAATATCACCAAAAAATATTGAGTCATAATAATTTAAAGGACATTTTTTTCTTTATAGTTTTATAGAGTTAGGAAAAACTTTTAACTAACAAATCCCATTACTTTCTCATTAAATGGATTTTTGTTTCCACTATATAAGAAACTAATTAATCCATAATAATTCTTCAACTTAACCCACACATTCTCTATACAAACTATTTTATTAGACATATCATGTCTAATACATTTCTTATTTACCTAGGAAAATGTAGACATAATAAGTGAGAGATAAAACTCTCAGAATGGGTAAATATATGGAGTAAAAATCAATGATCATAACTAAGAATAAGATGAAAATAAATGATATGGAAATAATAGATAACCAAAAATAATTCCGAAATAAAATGAAACTGAAATCCTAATATATTTGTGGATGAAAATGGAAATGGAATGATCCCATGGATAACAATAACTAGTTTCTTATTTATGAAAATAATTATTTTATGCATCTAATACGACGACCTAATCTAAGATATCATGATCTTATACATAATTATATTACAAACAAGGCCCAATATTTAGGCAATATTCTATTCTAGGCAGGCATACACCAAAATGCCCAATCTAGTTTGTCTCATGATTCCTATTGATACATATAGGGAATATTTTGGCCTTAATAATTACTAGTTAAGTTCAAATCATTAATTACATAAAGGAATTAATAAGATATGCAATATATAACTTCTGTTTATTAATAATCAATAAACCTCTATATTGGAATAATAGGTATATGGATTTTCAATTTGTACCCAATCAATAAATGGAATAGTTTTATATGTTAGGATCCAGTAAACTAATACCATATATTAGAATGGGTATATAGTTATTTCAATTACTTCCTCAATCAATCAATGATTTCAAATGAATCAATAAATATATTGAATAATTAGAGTATCAAGATACAAAATGTTAAAGGTCCAGTAGATACACTATTTTATTTAAAACATGTTTATATTAAAAAATATGCCACAAGAAATTAAATTAGAGACTAAAACCCCCATACAAGTAAAATATTGATCGTGGTGAGAATAATTTGATAAAAAGGTGATAAAGAAGGATTTTATAACACCAAAAAATAATTATGAAATAAAATAACAAGTATTAATTATTAGAATAAACAATTCTTGGAATAAAATATTTTCAATAATTTTTTTTAACTTAATGGAAGGAAATTGAGATATCACGAACCCTTACATTAATTCCTACTCAGTCTAAATTCACTTTTAACACCTATATAAAAAATAACCATATTAATCAATAAAGTTTTAACCTTTTTCATATATATAACCATTTGTAAACATAATTTTCAAGTATTCTATAAATTTATATTAGTTTGTTATTATATATTTTTGATATTCATTGTAAATAACCTTGATCATTTTGAACTAGTTTTTTTATTAGAAATGATGTTATTCATTCTTCCAAAAAAATATCATCATTGATAAATCATATTTTGAAGTATAATTTTTTATTTTTATTAAATATTTTATTATGATCCTTAAACATGAAATCAAATATGTGTACGTTTCAGTGATTTTATATGAATGAACATTGGTATCTTATGTAATGAGTTTAATATTAATATTACCTCTATAGAACAAAATTTAAATAATTATTTATCCATTAATATAATATATTTATATAAATTAAATTCCAATAATCATATATGATATAAATTTATATCACTGTTCAAGCATCTGGTTAAACAAAGCTAAATAAGGATACGCTATAATTAATGGATGATTATGAAGTGATTTAACTATAATATAATTAAACCAGAACCAAAATGAAATTATTTTGTTTTCATTAGTGTGATATATAATATTTATAAATAATTATAAGAATAATATAACCTATAAAAAGTTATTACATAATATGAAAAATTATTTTTTCTCTTAGAAGGATCTGTTAGAAAATTGAATTTACCATAATTTTTATTGCTCATATTATTAATATGTTGTATAATTTGTCTTAAAAAACATTAATAACTTCATATAAATCATATTTTTTCATTAAAACCAATTCTTATAACTATCCATGAAAGGTGGTGATGAAATGGAAAATGGAAATCAATCATTACACAAAGGCGACAGTCCGTACATGCGCATTGTTGATGATTTCATTTAACATATAATGAGAGAAGTGTATGAAATGTGTTATATTTTAAAAATAAAAAATATTTTATAAATATCAGAATTAATTGTTAAATTAAAAAATATCTCCATCCGAATAAGGTGGTTAGGTAAAATGAAACATGATGCTTAGTAGAAGTGATAGTCTACGCACATGCATGAATGTTATATTTATTTTCTTTAAGGGATTGGGGGGAATGCAGATAATATATGTTAACTAAGAATAAAAAAATTAAGTATAAAAAATAGTTATTTAATTATATTGTAATTTTAAAAATATATTAGTAAAAGTAATACATAAAAGAAAATAAGTTAAGAAAATTTAAAACACATGTTGGGGACTTGGGATTTCCCTTGGAGGAATCTTTTAAAAGGGAGGGATTGGGATAATCTATTATGACCTGAATATTAAGAGGGTGAAAGAGGATTATATTAGAGGTAATATGGGTAGTTTATTGGAATGGAACCAAATTTTTTATTTTTATTAAATGATTTGTGAGAGGCCCCTTTTATAAGTGATGACAATGACATTTTTTATAACTATTTAAACTTAATATAAAGAAAGAACATGTTTCACATGTCATGTAAGTCCAAAAATGAAAAATAATTGATTAGGGGATTATATAAAGCTAATAATACTTCAAAAATTAATTTTAAAATATCTTTTTATACATGTTTTTATGTCCCTTACAATTTGAATGTTCACTATTACCATTTTTGGTTTTGTTGTGGTAATTTCTTTTTACCAATATAATTTAATTTTAATTCATAAAAAATGGAACATTTTATAAAATTTGGATCAAATAATTACTATTATGATATAAAATTTAAGAAAAAAAATTGTATGATAAATAAAATTAACTTTTAATGTTAGTACATTTAACGCATAGAAACCTGTTTTCATAAAAAGTGTATTTTAAGCTTGAAATTTATGTGTAGTATAAAATTATCAATGTAATTGATTTTAATGATAATAATTTGTTTATTATAAAAGAATAAAAGTTAATTTGATTTCATGTTAAGATAAAACTGAATTTTACCTGAATAATATTTAATTAAAAGAAAATACTAAAAAATGTTTCTTTTATTAGAAAATATTACTTATGTTTATAGAATTCGAACCATAGGTTTTATAAAATAATAATGGTATCTTAAAATGTATATAATTAATACTTAAATAAATATTTTAAAAAATAAAAGGTTTTGTAAATTTCTAGTTCTTTATTTTATACTAATAAATTTATAAAAGTTATGGTTTTTGTAAAAACTTTATTTTTATTATTCACCGAAAAATAAACTATATTAGAAAATAAAAAAAATTAATATTATGATAAAATTTAAATGATAAATAAAATAAATTCTTTAATAAATTTATATTTTTAAAATTTTATAATTTAACATTTAAATAAAAACATAAAAATATAATGAAAACCGTTTTTATAGGAAAATAACATTTAAAAAATTATTAACTATTCATATTTCTATTTCCTATCAATTACTGTAAAAATTAGTTTTAATATATTATTAATATCAAAAATATATTTCATCCATATTTTATTTACTTTCTTAAAAATACACATAAAAATTAAATTTTTATAAATGTTACATGTTAAGGAAAAAAATCATTTTTACTAGTTATTTAACCACACCAATTAAATTTATCAATGCCTGAGAATAAATAATGAACTTTATTTTTATTTGTATATTTATTTCATAAATGTTTAAATCTATTTTTACCTACTAATTATACATATTCATTTTAATAGTTATATGCTATTCCACGTTTCATTTTGGTTCAGTGGTGCATGTATCACACACTATAGAATATATTTGGTCTTAAAAGAATATATAATTTTAAATATGTGGGTGTTACATTCTACCCCTCTTAAATATATTCAATTTTTGAAAATTTAATTATTTACCACTACTGAATATAGGTGATAATTTTATCGAAAAATCAATCAATCAGGAGATGACTTCTAATATGACCTATATTTTACTCACTTAGGCCAAATTAAGTTACTTATCTTTCCTAAAGCAACATTAATATTTCATACAATCATATACTCAAGTATATATAACCATAACAATATATTCTCTAAAATATACATTTCAAAAAACTACATGATCCCAAAGACATTATACTACAACGAAGTCATATATTCCTCTAGAAATTATATCTATCTTTAACCTTGAAATTGTATTAATCGCTAGGTTATAAGGTTACACACTTTCCATTATATATAATAATCCAAAAATTGTGATGAACTTTATTGAAAATATCATGAATCAATTATAAATAACAAGGTTACCATTACTATCTAACTTAATTTTTTAAAATCAATTAAGCCTTTATTATTTGAATGTCATGAATATCTTAAACTTAAGAGTTATCCATCACTCAATCACATGTTCTTTAATAGTTATCCCCCAAAATTAAACCTTGTTATAAATTCACTTTTTAAAGTTATTAATACTATTTAATATATGCTTCAAAACATTTATAGCATAACTGTTGAATAAAAATCCTCAGTTGTTTCACTTAATAATCATAAATTTTAGAATATACAAGAATACCATCAATAAACATCACTCACTAAAATAAATAAATAAGAGTATAAATAATTATTTCTTTTATGATATCAACCTCACCACCGTAGGTAATACATAGAAACCAACATTTTCTATCATTATATGAATACACTACTATTATCAACCATTTAAGTACGCTCCCTTATTTGTTTATAAGACATAGTGGTTTATAGAAATATACCCTTCTCAGCTATATCTTTGTGATCCTATTTCAGAAAAATATTAAAACCAAAATGGTTAAGATAATATCCAAAATGTCAAAATGAATACATTATCATGACTATATCTTCCCCTATGACACCTTTCTTTTTAATATATTATATTTTTGGTACAACAAATGGCTCCCTTTTTTATATCCTTGGTTATCTATGGTCATTTTTCTATTACATTTTATAGCCTATTTTTTTTAAATCAAAACCTAAATATTGAATCATAAAGTGAATTTTATTAATGAGAGAATATCCACAGGGATCGTTAAACTTGGTGTTCAGTTAGTTCTATTTGTTATGCTTTAGGTGAATATTGAGGTAATACTAAATCAACCCTTTTTATGTTTATTTCCCCTAGATACATTTATGGTAGAGCCTACATCCACTTTTAGAATCAATAAATGGTTTTAATTACAAGAAGAACCACAAAATATCAACTTTACCAAAATTTTAGGATGTTTTCTAATACAATGAATTATACCTTATTCTTATCCTAGGGTTTATACTATTTATCTCTTATCTTAATCACAAAAATAATCAATATTACCTTAACTAACCTAAAATATTATCTACACCTTTGAAGTTATGATCAATAATATTTTATCATCCATTAAATTATCCTTAACTAATATCCTAGCATTTAAAGTTTTCTAGACCCTCATTTGATACAATCTATAGTTCCCCAGGCACACAATGCTAGATCCAGTTCTTATAAATACCTTATTTACAAACCATCTTTTAAAATAATTTAAGCAAACCAATTTTAACCATCAATAATTATAATATGAACAATAAATAATGAGTAAAATACATTTGATAGACCTTTCTAGTTTAGAGATTTAGAGAGTCAAAAAAAACTTTTAACTAACAAATCCCATTTATTTCTCATCAAATGTATATTTTTTATTGTATATAAGAAAATAAATAATCCGTAATAAGTCTATAACATCTCCCTAAAATTCACTACACAAACTATTCTATTAGACATATCACGTGCAATAAATTTATACATTACAGGGGGAAATAGAAAACTAATACAGTTAATCTCAATATATCAGTAAGTGTAAATGTAATAAATAAGAACAAAATATCATAATAGAGCATAAGATGATCCCAAATAATATTACAAGAATAGATAACCAAAAATAATTCGATAATAGAGTGAAATTAAAAGCATGCTATATCCATGTATAACAATGAAAATTAAAATATCACATGGATAATAATAATTGTTCCCTTAGTAATGAAATGCACAATGTTGGATAGTTAATTCCATGGCCTAACCTGTAACGCCCCGACCCCAGCTACCCAGAGTTGGTGTGTTACTTCGTAACATTGGCATGATCACAAAAGATCAAGTCTCAAAAGGCCGATTAGTTTAGTAGCCTTGGAAACACTAGATACATTCATAAATGTTACATTACATCATAAAGTGAAAAACTACAATAACAAAGTCTCCATAGTCCACACTCATATCCTCTTCTGACTATCCCTACAGGTCATTCATAAAATAATTCTTCACATCCTGGAAAATATTAAAACATTGAAAGGGGTGAGATCAGATGCTCAGTAAGGATAACAATATTGCGGAAGCTTTCATAAATAAACATTAACATTTAAGGCAATGTATAACTAAAACAAAAGCCTTTTTTAAACTCGAACTTCAGCATGATATGGAAAAAATAAAATTAAATAATTCCATTTACTTACTCACATGGATATTCTACTAGTCGAATAATCCCATGCAATATCAATAACCACTTTCATAATGATGGAATGCATAATGCCAGACTATCATAACCACGTAGTCAAGGCCTTGTGCCAAGACCACAAATAAGATTTTGTCAATGCCTCGTGCCAAGACACTAGTTTGTCTCATGAGACCTACCGATGCATCGAGGAGCTATAGCGGGCTCCACCCGTCACTTATTAAGTCCAATGCATTCCTCATATGAATAGGTTTAAACATATCATAAAGCATAACATAATCGTATCACATAAAACGTGCATAAAGGAAACATAACATTTCCACTTTTCAATCAAAAGATATCAATACAACACATTGATATAATAAAAACCTTATCAAAACCATTTTCAATACCAAAATAAAAGAAAATTAAAACTTGGTATTTATTTTTCATTTAAAAAAAGTTATGGCTTGTAGAGGAAGCCAAAACTCAAATAATGGTTACGGCGGTGAAGAAGTCTTTGTCGCCGCATACGTACGACAAGAAAAACATTCCTTTTTGTCGTTTAGTAAAATGTTTCGTATAAAAAGATTCCTTTTGAATAAACATAAAAGTCAAAGAGGTTTATACACCATATAAAAGAAATTTGTGTATAAAAAAAATATGCCTCAATGAATGGATATTGAGACAAAGTCCCTTAAAAATATCATTTTTTTTAAATAAACTAGATCTATTATGTGTATTCACTATATGTACACATAAATAAAGTATAAATACAAGATAGGACATATTCATGAAATAATTTTAAAATAGGAGATTGACCCAAAGAATGGAAATTGGGTTAATAAGTTCCCTTACCTTGTGTCCGAATTCAGTCGACCATTCTTTGATCTCCTGAATAATTAACTAGATTTAATCTCTACCTTCTTAAGAACCCTTTTCAAGTTCATTATTTCTTTTATATCACTTATTACCATGTCATGAACATTATGTAACTATTTAATTTTATAACGGTCATTTTGTCGATCTTAGGTACTTGAGTCAAAAATAAACTTCTTATAATTAAACTTTGTTCATGTGGTAAAATAACCATTATATCCATAATTATATTCATGATTTATATATCATATACATCATATATATCCAGTATATACATTCATTTATAATATTATATAACATTTAGAGGTAAGAAATGAAATGCACCGTTCATGGAGACGGTAAGTCGTACGTACGCATTAACGTTACTTTCATTTCCATTTCATATTTAATGGAATGAAGTTATAATTATATAAAGGTATAATATAATTCCAGTATAATATAATGTATAATACCATTTACTCCATTCTTTATACATCCCACATATGGCATTAACGATTCAAATCACTTTGAGGGGGCGGTAGTCAGCACTTCCTAAAATGAATTATCGCGTTTACCCATAATGGAAATCATAAAGTATGCCATAAATGAGAAATACAGAAGCATAAGGAAAACATAAACATAATATATATATCATGTATGAAAATAGTGTCATCAAAATGGCCACCATTAGAGGTGTTAAAAGAGTATTGAACAATCATCGTTTCGTGAGGCAGTATTTTGCCACCCACAGAAACAGTATGTTCTTTAACCATTAGACGAAGGTGTGTGTAAGTGTAAACCAAATAATTATCATAAAAACATCATAATATATTGTAGATACTGGTGTTTTTACAAAATAAATGAATAAAAAGAGTTTATGGGGTTGGAGAAGCAAAATAAAACAAAACAACATTAGAGAAGACATTACCTTAAAATCGGGTAACTCTTTTTGATTTGAGCCAAAGGCTTCCTTGGGAAGACTTCTGCCCAAAGTGAGGCTTCTAAGAGTAATGGAGGAAATTTGAGAGAGTATTTTGGCAGAGGTTGGCTGATCCAAAAAGCTTGAAAGTGTGAATAATTTGGTAGTGGTGGGGGACTTTTATAAGAGGAGAGGAGGGGCACTCTTGGAAAGATTGAAATGTTACTTTATTATGAAATGATATTTCAGATTATAAAGGTCCCACACTTATATATTTCGAGGATAATGTGATAAGGGTTCGAAATATACTCATAAAATAGGTTTTTGACAAGTGTAAGTCTTAGATGTTACATTATCTTTTCATTTTATTTAAATCGTTAATTAATGAGGTAATCGCTGCATCATCATGGTGCCATAAATAATTTAATTTATTTAATGTCTAAAAATTATGAAAAAAACTATAATGATGTAGGAAATCTTTTTAGCTTTCTAATGAATATTTATAGTCAAAAATATGACTTGTATAACCCCATTTAAAAATTGTTTTAGTAAAACAACTCTTGTTTGTGACATTTTTATTTTAACATAAAAAGTTATTTATGTCATTTTCCTACCAAAGTGGCTCCATGGGGTCCCAAAGTTGACCCATGGATTGTCTTGGTCGGCCATGACACATCCAATAGGGGTAGGACAAGTTTAAAGGTATTTTCATATTTTTATAATATCATTTTTACCTTAAATTTCACTAATTACCTTTAATCGCGATTAATTAAACTTAAAAGTTACTATTCACCAAAAAATTATTTTAATCCCAATGAACCACATTTTACTTACTAATGACAACCATGTATGTTAGATTTTTGAAAATCAAATCACAGAAGTTGTAATGTTTCATTTAAACAAAAAATCAGTTTTTTAACTACCACTTAGTGGTTTCACTATTCATCGAAAATTGAAGTTTTTCAGAATAATGCCAAAATTTCACCCTAAGAAATAATTGATATTCTGAATTCAAAAATGATGTCTATTTTACAAAATTCCAAACATATAAGTTGCGTTAATTAATTTTATAACTAATTCCCGCTGTCACAACAAATAGCATGTTTTTAAGAAACAATATATATCAAAAGATTGACAATTGTTTATGTCCAATTTCAAAGTGAAATTAATTCTAATAAACACCATTGGATAAAATGGTAAAAATATATTCTAATTATGCTTTAAAACCACCCAATAGTATAATTTATCACTATAAATTATTTTGATTAAAAAATTTGTTTTAAGTATTTTTCACTATTCATAAAAAATGGAAGTTCTCAGAAAATTACAAAAAATTCAACTTAGGATAATTTTGATATTCCGAATACAAAAATTAAGTCCATTTTGAAATATAAAATTTATATAATTTCAAAAAGTTGGTATTACTATTCATAACTACTACTTTGATTGGTCGCAGTGTGTTAGAATCTCGAACTTGCATACAATGTAAGCTATCACATTATTGAAAGAGAAGCATATCATGAAAGCTCGGGGTGTTACATTCTCCGTTCCTTCAATAAATTGCGTCCTCGTAATTTGAAAATTTTCTTTGAAAATAAAAGGTTGAAAATAGAAAATACCTTTATAGAAAACCCACATCGTAAATAGGGTTAATAAAAATATAACTTTAAAAGATAGAAAGATAAGTACAAAGGTCACCCAAGATAGCCCATACTAGGATTCTATGAAAATATGGATATGGAAGAAAAAAACCCATCAAGGATTGATGGAGAGTTGTAGAAAACAGGATTAGGAGAAAGTTAACCATAAGAAAATCACAAACTTGTGATTGGTTAAACGGTCATTGAATCCCCAGTTGGAAAAGTTAACCGGCAATGTTTTTGTTTTAAGTTACCTTTTACAATGTTGAGGAATTTTTTTAAGAGATTTTCTAAGAATGTAAGGAAATATACTTACTTATCATGTAGACTTTCATAAATTTTTACCACAAACCCATCTTTTACTCCAAATGGTCACAGAACTCAAAAATATTCTATTTATCCTAATTGTATAAGGTTATAAATATTACCACATACCATTTAGATTAGGAAAACTATTTTGTAATAACCAGGGACTTCCTATAGGCTAGTGGTAGGTAATAAAGGAATGTCTCACTATGGTTGTGGGTTCGATTCCTGCAGCTTTGTCCGATGCGACGGGTTATGCCCCACCCTGCAGGTTGTCCTTTTCCTAAAACTATAGTATTATAATATTCCAAAAATAATCTTCAGAAATGTTTTAACCTTAAACAATACTATCCAAAGATCAACTTAATCCATTCCAAACATTATAGTTATCCAAAATACCTCTGTCCAGACATTCTCTAAAAGGTCTCTAAATTCCAAAATCAATTGTAACATCAGATTCCCCAAACAAAGTAAAGTTTCTCTTATTATCACATACTAAAAATATGATTACCTTCATCATATTAAATCCTTAATGAAAACAACAAGTACTACAGTACAATCCTTATATATATATCACATTATCCTTATAACCAGAATATAATCCTTGAGTCCAAAAGCACCAATACATTAATTTTTCCAATTCAACTGTAGTAATAACATAGGATTGTCCTTGATACCTTGGCCTTTTCTGAGGTAAGTTTCCCTGACGCTTAGGACATTCATTTTCATAATGCTCCATTTCCCTACAATTGTATCATTCAACATTGATAGCCTCTTTCTTTCCCTTGCAATCACGAGCCTGGTGACCTTTTTCTCCACATTTATAACAAACTCTCATTCCTTTTAGGCAAGCACCGGGGTGATTCTTCCCATAATTATCACATAATGGAAAATCCTTCTTTCCCTTTTTCCCTTTATCTGTCTCTTGTTCCACCGTTCTCTTCTTCTCTTTCTTTACTTTTTTGTCATAAGACTTAGAGAATTCCTTTTCTGTCTTGATAGCACATGCGACTATATCTTCGTACGTTGAGAAAGATTGTGATACTAGTGCTCGACGGAGAAACGGTTTTAACCCATCAAAGAAATGATCAATCTTACTTCTTGGGTTACGTATATAATCTGATGCATGCCTCTCTAACCGTGTAAAGTTAGACTCATACTTTGTGACATTCTCATCCTCCTTCTGCCTCAGACTCAGAAATTGCCTTTCCATATCTGCTCTATGGTCACGAGGAATGTACTTTTCTAAGAAAATATCTTTGAACTCCCTCCATTACATACTTGATACTTCTTCATCTTCCTTTGTGTTTTGAATCAATGACCACCATTGACCAGTATCTCTAGTGAGGCGGTAAACTGCCATGATAACCTTTTCCCTTTCACTACTCCCCAAGGCGTGGAATATTTTCTCTAAGGAGTTTATCCATTGCTCAGCTACTAATGGAATTGTACACCCATTAAATGTTGGTGGTTGTTTCCTCATGAAGCGGTCTAAAATTGATCCTCCACGTTGCGGATCAGGGTGCTCCATACGAGTAAGGTTATTATTCATAACCTGAGTGAGTTTTCCCAGTATAGTAATAAGTTGATCAGCACCAGTTATATCTCCAGATCCACAATAATTATCTTGAGAAGGAGGGAAATCCCTACACGTAGTGCGTGTATTGATACGGTTTCCATTCCTCCCACTAGGCGCTATTTCTAAACAATGGCATAAACTAGATTAGTTTATGAATTAAAATACATAATTCCATACTTGTAAAACACTTAACATAAGTTGAACTATTTATGGATATAATCCATAATCATAAAAAGAAATTTTTTCTTTGAGGAAGTATATACTCATAAACCCTTCACAATGGTTTGTAAAGAAAATGAGAATTATTCTAAGCATATCCCCCGAGAGTGTCGTAACCAAGACTACAGAAAGGCCAGTTGTCGTGCACCAGTTCTCGTTCGAGTCTAGCTCAAAGCGGTGTTTTCGGGTTTTACCCCTAGGTACATCTGTTCCAGATCTGCCTCTACCTGCTCGTATCCAGACAGGGATGTATTGCTCGGAAGACTCACAAAATCTCTATAAACAAAAATTCTAGGATGTTCTTCTATACTAATCCTCAAAGTCTATCTTAGGGATATGTTCTCTAATCAGCGTTTATCTAAATCTAGCTTCCAAGGTTAGTACTAAACTGCCTCTGATACCAACTATAATGCCCCGACCCCAGCTACCCAGAGTCGGTGCGTTACTTCGTAACATTGGCATGACCACAAAAGATCAAGTCTTGAAAGACCGATTAGTTTAGAAGCCTTGGAAACACTAGATACATTCATAAATGTTACATTACATCATAAAGTGAAAAACTACAATAACAAAGTCTCCATAGTCCACACTCATATCCTCTTCTGACTATCCCTGCAGGTCATTCATAAAATACTTCTTCACATCCTGGAAAATATTAAAACATTGAAAGGGGTGAGCTCAGATGCTCAGTAAGGATAAAAATATTGCAGAAGCTTTCATAAATAAACATTAACATTTAAGGCAATGTATAATTAAAACAAAATCCTTTTTTAAACTTGAACTTCAACATGATATGGAAAAAAAATTAAATAATGCCATTTACTTACTCACATGGATATTCTACTAGTCGAATAATCCAATGCAATATCAATAACCACTTTCATAATGATGGAATGCATAATGACAGACTATCATAACCAAATAGTCAAGGCCTCATGCCAAGACAACAAATAAGATTTTTTCAAGGCCTCGTTCCAAGACACTAGTTTGTCTAATGATACCTACCAATGCATTGAGGAGCTATAGCGGGCTCCACCCGTCACTTATTAAGTCCAATGCATTCCTCATATGAACAGGTTTAAACATATCATAAACCATAACATAATCATATCACATAAAACGTGCATAAAGGAAACATACCATTTCCATGTTTCAATCACAAGATATCAATACAACACATTTATATAATAAAAACCTTATCAAAACCATTTTCAATACCAAAATAAAAGAAAATTAAAACTTGGTATTTATTTTTCATTTAAAAAAAAGTTATGGCTTGTAGAGGAAGCCGAAACTCAAATAATGGTTACGACGGCGGAGAAGTCATTGTCGCCGCATACGTACGACAAGAAAAACATTCCTTTTTTTCGTTTAGTAAAATGCTTCATATAAAAAGATTCCTTTTGAATAAACGTAAAAGTCAAAGGGGTTTATACACCGTATAAAAGAAATTTGTGTATAAAACAAAATATGCCTCAATGAATGGAGATTGAGATAAAGTCCCTTACAAATATCATTTTTTTAAATAAACTAGATCTATTATGTGTATTCACTATATGTACACATAAAGAAAGTATAAATAGAAGATAGGACATAATCATGATATAATTTTAAAATAGGAGATTAACCCAAAGAATGGAAATTGGGTTAAGAAGTTCCCTTACCTCGTGTCCGAATTCACATGACCGTTATTTGATCTCCTGAATAATAAACTAGAGTTAATTTATGACTTCTTAAGAACCTTTTTCAAGTTCATTATTCCTTTTATATCACTTATTACCATGTCATGAACATTATGTAACTATTTAAGTTTATAACGGTCATTTTGTCAATCTTAGGTACTTGAGTCAAAAATAAACTTCTTATAATTACACTTTGTTCATGTGGTAAAATATCCATTATATCCATAATTATATTCATGATTTATATATCATATATATCATATATATCCAGTATATACATTCATTTATAATATTACATAATATTTAGAGGTAAGAAATGAAATGCACCGTTCATGGAGACGGTAAGCCGTACGTACGTATGAACGCTACTTTCATTTCCATTTCATATTTAATGGAATGAAGTTATAATTATATAAAGGTATAATATAATTCCAGTATAATATAATATATAATACCATTTACTCCATCCTTTATACATCCCACATATGACAATCACGATTCAAATCACTTTGAGGGGGCGGTAGTCCGCACTTCCTAAAATGAAATTATCGCGTTTACCCATAATGGAAATCATAAAGTATGCCACAAATGAGAAATACAGAAGCATAAGGAAAACATAAACATAATATATATATCATTTATTAAAATAGTGTCATCAAAATGGCCACCATTATAGGTGTTAAAAGAATATTGAACAATCATCGTTTCGTGAGGCAGTATTTCGCCACCCATAGAAACAGTATGTTCTTTAACCATAAGATGAAGTTGTGTGTAAGTGTAAACCAAATAATTATCATAACAACATCCTAGTATATTTTAGATACTGGTTTTATTACAAAAGAATGGAATAAAAAGAGTTTAAGGGGTTGGAGAAGCAAAATAAAACAAAACAACATTAGAGAAGACATTACCTTAAAATCGGGTAACTCTTTTTGATTTGAGCCAAAGGCTTCCTTGGGAAGACTTCTTCCCAAAGTGAGGCTTCTAAGAGTAATGGAGGAAAGTTTATAGAGTATTTTGGCAGAGTTTGGCCGAGCCAAAAGGCTTGAAAGTGTGAATAAGGTGGTAGTGGTGGGGGCCTTTTATAAGAGGAGATGAGGGGCACTCTTGGAAAGATTGAAATGTTACTTTATTATGAAATGATTTTTCAGATTATAAAGGTCCAAAACATATATATTTCGAGGATAATGTGATAAGGGTTCTAAATATACTCATCCAATAGGTTTTTTACAAGTGTAAGTCTTAGATTTTACATTATCTTTTCATTTTATTTAAATCGTTAATTAATGAGGTAATCGCTGCATCATCATGGTGCCATAAATAATTTAATTTATTTAATGTATAAAAATTATAAAAAAAATATCCTGATGTAGGAAATCTTTTTATCTTTCTAATGAATATTTATAGTACAAAATATGACTTTTATAACCCCAATTAAAAATTGTTTTAGTAAAACAACTCTTGTTTGTGACATTTTTATTTTAACATAAAAAGTTATTTATGTCATTTTCCTACCAAATTGGCTCCATGGGGTCCCCAAGTTGACGCATGGATTGTCTTGGTCGTCCATGACACATCCAATAGGGGTAGAAAAAGTGTAAAGGTATTTTTATATTTTTATAATATCATTTTTACCTTAAATTTTACTAATTACCTTTAATCACGATTAATTAAACTTAAAAGTTACTATTCACAAGAAAAATTATTTTAATCCCATTGAACCACATTTTGCTTCCTAATGACAACCATGTATGTCGGATTTTTGAAAATCAAATCACAGAAGTGGTAATGTTTCATTTAAATGAAAAATCAGTTTTTTAACTACCACTTAGTGGTTTCACTATTCATCAAAAATTGAAGTTTTTCAGAATGATGCCAAAATTTCACCCTAAGCTATAATTGATATTCCGAATTCAAAAATGATGTCTCTTTTACAAAATTCCAAACATATAAGTTGCGTTAATTGATTTTATAACTAATTCCCACTGTCACAACAAATAGCATGTTTTTAAGAAACAATATATATCAAAAGATTGACAATGTTTATGTCCAATTTCAAAGTGAAATTAATTCTAATGAACACCATTGGATAAAATGGTAAAAATATATTCTAATTATACTTTAAAACCACTCAATAGTATAATTTATCACTATAAATTATTTTGATTAAAAAAGTTGTTTTTAGTATTTTTCACTATTCATAAAAAAATGGAAGTTCTCAGAAAATTACAAAAAATTCAACTTAGGATAATTTCGATATTACGAATACAAAAATGAAGTCCATTTTGAAATATAAAATTTATATAATTTCAAAATGTGGGTATTACTATTCATAACTGCTACTTTGATTGGTCGTGGTGTGTTAGAATCTCGAACTTGCGTACAATGCAAGCTATTGCATTATTGAAAGAGAAGCGTATCGTGAAAGCTCGAGGTGTTACATAACCAATAAAACCATGATATTAAATATCATGATCATTCCACAAGGTCACTATGTTCTAGAGATATTTTTTCTTGTGAAAATATACACCAAAATACCCAAGATAGTTTTTCTAATGAGATGTATCGATGCATAGAAGGGCTATTATAGGCTACATCCATCATTAATTAAATCCAATGAATTTATCATATAAAGGAATGAATACATTATGGAATAAATAAATAATATTCTTAAATAAATAATCAACATCTGTATTGGAATAAAAAGTATATGGATTTTCAACTTTTCACCAATCAATTAATAGTATGGCATTTTTTGTAAGCATCCCAAAAATTAACAACCTATAGAATTAGGGGTATATAAATAAGTAAATAATTTCCCCAACCAATAAAGATATAGAATCTTGGATAATACCTTCAATCAAATAAATAAAATTCAGAGTGTTCCTAAAGGGAATACAATGCAAGAAAAATTATTCCTTTTATATAGAATGATTTGGTTAGAAAAAGGTAGTGATTGATTTCTATGAGTTTAATACCCCAATAGAAAATTGTATGGGAGGATTTAGAAGGTAATAGTTAAAAAAATATATACACTAGATAAGGGAAATATGTAGTGAATATGAAATATATATAAATATAAAAAATTGATGTGCAAAAACCCTTATGAAAATGGTAATGTAAGAATAAAAAGAACAAGAGATGAATACCATGAAATTTATATATAATGAAATTAATGATATTCATTTTACTTGAAGGAAATAGGGTAGTGAATACACTATATAAATGAGAATGTGGTTTGAAATATATAGCATGTCTCATGGATCTGAAAATTGGACAATGAAACCCTTACGATATTAAAAATTTTCAAATCAAAAAACCTAAATGGATTTATTTAAAATAAAACATTAAATATTATTAATAAATATAGGATATTGATATAAAATATTAATGGGAAATTAAATACACCATTCCAAATAAAAAATGGAGCATAATAAGATGTAAGATCCCAAACTTCTTGGTGGTATTTCCTTATTTAAATTTTGTTTGAAATATATTATTTTTAGCTAATGGAATGTTTATCAGATGTATGATTAGATTTAGGGGTGTTTGTGAGGGTAAAAGACATAAAGGAAAGAGTAATTTGGGCCATCCAGTACATGTTTCATGATTGGAATACATTTAGAGGCAAACGTGCACCCAAACCGTGTTATCTAGGAGGAAGGGAACATATCTATGAAAACCATGCAAGGGGGGAGTCCAAATCATATGGGCTTGGATAAAGGAATTAAACATGGTTGGAACATGGTTTTTTAAATCATGTAGGAATCATTAGGTAACCATTTGACTCAAATCTTCTTGGAAAGAGGCTAACATACGGTTTGGAAAACCATGTGGCCAAATATGTTGCCCATTAAAAAGTGAAAAAATTAGAAAACTTCCCCCTTTGGATTTTAAGTCTCTAAACTGATATCTCCACCATTTCTTCACCTATCAACCCTATGGAAAAAACAAGGCTCCCAAATCTTATAAGAGATCATTATCCTTCGATTCTAGACCATTAAGAGCACCATTAGTTGTGAATCAAAGATTCGGTTGAGTTTAATCCCTCCCTTTCTTACCTTTTCTGTATTAGGGCATGTAACTTGGGAAATATTTTTCGAAATCCCTAAAAACCTCTTTTTATGGTGGAATATAGGTTTTAGATTCAAGGAGTGCTTGAATCTGGATCTAAAGATAAGTTTGGGAGTGTGTTTTTCATTAGATTCTTGGTAGTTGGTCTTTAAGTTATATCCCATAATTTTATTGTAGATTTGTGTGTGTGGGTTGTGTTAATGGTTCTATATTATTGTGAGATTAATGCCTTTAGTACGATTTAGTAAAATGGATGTCTAAATGAATAATTGAACCCCTCACTATCCCCATGGGATGCATTTATGTTGACTTTATTGATTCAGGGACACCCATGGGGTGCACCAAAAAACCCGAACATGGAAAATTGAAATGTTAAGTATGAAATAGACTCATAATAAAGAAGTACCCATGAAAAATGTGTTTACATGTTTAGTTAGTTTCTAAAGGGGTATTAATGGTAGTGATGTATAATCATTAGCATTGGAATAAGGGGTTGTTAGTAAAAATTTGAATAAGGGTTAAATGATACGAAGTGAATTTGTTAAATGAAGTGTTACTTGTATTTGAAATACGTAAATGGGAGAGAACATGTGAATTAATGATGATGCTAGTGAAAAAAATGAATCTCTTAACAAATGAAAATAAAGAAAAGAGGATAGATTTGACTCTGAAAGCACTGATGTTGAGACACTTTATAAAAGGCTTCAATCCCTCTCATATAGGGGGAGTTCAAGTAGGTGAAGATTGAGGGGTAGGGGCCAAGGTTGTGGAAGAGCAGAGTCGATTTCACTTTTAGAAAATATAGGAGGCTAAGTGAGCAACTGGTGAAAATGTTAAATAAATAGTTTATGTTTTGGGCTTTGTCTTGTTTTCCCATTTCCTCTTCAGTCTCTTTCTTTTAATTTCTTTTAATAAATGATACCTAGCCTCCATATTTAAAAAAAAAAGAATACGAAAGAATTTTTATTTTATTTCATTTGGTTTGTGATAAGGTATATGTGTTTAATGGATGAATAAGAATGTTAAAATGTGATTATAGTGTGATAATCCACTGATTCTCAATACCCACAGGTCAGGTTGGACTGATGATCTAAACCCCACCACTAGAATACACATGTTAGGGTACCAGACTAAGGCTCTAGGTCCTAGTTGGTTGCATTGGATGAAACTACCTAGACTGATGCACCAAGGTAAGTGTGATATAATTTAATTGCATAGGAATTTGTGTAAATGATATAAATTTTTAACCCATAGATCATGATAAGAAGATGAATTTTTTAATGGAGATTATATAAGTAATGAAATGAAAATTAATGGTGAAAATGGTTTAAGTGTATGTTGTTAATTACTA
The DNA here is from genome assembly GCA_963277665.1 of Viscum album. Taxonomy (NCBI): domain Eukaryota; kingdom Viridiplantae; phylum Streptophyta; class Magnoliopsida; order Santalales; family Viscaceae; genus Viscum; species Viscum album. Next base: position 283,065,090 of record OY728126.1, read on the forward strand.
GAACTCAAGTTGTCTTTTGATACCTTCCCTTTTATTTACTACTTGCATGCACTATCTGTTTATATTGGATATTTTTTAGACACTACTGGTGGTGTCCTAATGAGTTGTACTCACACCCTAATCAACCCTCCATTGGGAACCTAAGAAGATTTAATGGTTACAGGTCAGGTCAAGGGAAAAGGACTAATTCTAGGGAGTTGAGTCAAGCTTGGGATGTGTATGGATGGGGATTCAGACTTTGAGTTGGGACCCACTTGGTAGTTTGGTTTTTTTATTTTGGTTTTTGTTCACTTGGAACCATTAGTAAGACATGGCATGTTTACTTGTTTAGTTGTGAATTGTACCCTGTTTGGGGGAATGGTTTATTATGCATGATTCTGATTATTTCTTATTTTTTCCTCTATTTTATTTATTTTTTTACTATGTATCACTCTATTATAGAGATAATTTACTCACCATGTGACTTGTTATACCCTCTATGCTAGTCAAAAACCTCTAGAATACAAGGAGGCAAACTTGAGGTCATGAGGCGGCCCAAATCAGGGCACTGTTTAGTGTCTCTTGGGTTGGGGACATTACAAAGTGGTATTAGAGTGGTTATTTTATGTGACTTTATATTTAGAGATGGTAGACAAGAGATTTTTAAAGTTTTGGGCCTTAGAAATGAGATCATTCTTGGGAGTATTTATCCCATGTATGAGTGAAAACCCAAGTGCCAAGGGTGGGAATTATAGTTCTTATTGTGTGTTGTTACAATTGTATAATATTTCACTATTGGGTGATGCACTTGTTGTGTGATGTGATTGTTTGGTGATATTTCACTCATGGATTAAATTGCATGAGAAAGTGCATTCGTGCATCATTAAAGGCACATAGGTAGATCAATGACATGCATCATGATAGGAACACATGGGATGAGTGTGTCTGACAAGTAATTCAGAATGAATTTTACCTTATTGATAAATTCAAAGAAAATTATGGCTAATAAAATTTTGAAAATGGGTAAAAATGGAGGAATGATAAATAATTGTCAAATAATTTTTCTTAATTAAATTTCCAAAGTGATTATAAAATTTTGTTCATAATATGTTGTGAAATGGGAAATATTCCCAGGAGGAAATATTTGGGTTGTAAGTATGGAAATCATTTTGAAGTGGTGTCTAATGTAAGATTTGTAACCATGTAAGTTGGGTTATGCCCATGTTAGCCATGAACAATAGTTGGGATGGTCGACGATAGCATTTGGAATGTGGTGATGATCTTTAACATAGTTTATGTGAATGGTTATTTATGGATTGTAGATAGAATTAATCTATATGAACCATAAAATATTTATGTTATGTTTTTTAAAACCCATGTTTGTCATTGTAGAGAAATGCCACCAAGAATACATGTTCTGTAAGGAAGGGCAGATAATTTTGTTGAGAATTATTCCTCAGTAGTGGACTAAGAAGACATGGTTATTTAGGGTAATAGATAACATCATTTTCATGAGAACTTTTCCCATTTAATGTTGATGATAGAATGGGACACTGGTCGGGTTGTACCGAGTATGTTCAAGATATCTAGATAATCTCAGCTACAATGCACTCTGACCTTTACTAGATAGGGTGGGATAGAGGCAGTCTAGTTCTAGATAGAGTGTATCTAGACAATACTCAATCACCTAGATACTTCATCCTAGAAGAGAGTCTAGTTGGAAACCTATATATTGTGAGGGTAGGTAAAGAATTTTTGGGGCATCCTAGTTCAGACTGAGAAAGTAAAGGGTATGCTATGGAATAATTTATAGGAAAATTTTCTAGATAATTTTTTTCCAGATACCTAGAGGCAGGACAAGGCTGTAGAGTTTATGAGGCTGACCCGGGGGACTATGTGGGTGATCTATTATGCATGTCATCTCAGGGAATTACATCATTTTTTCTTAGATTTGGTAGGGGATGAGGAAACCATTACAAGAAATTTTTAGGATGGAATTATATATGAGATTAAGTTCCTGGTAAATATATTTATCTTAAACAGATTTTCCAATGTGATAGATCATGTCCTCATCTCTGAGGGAAATATCAAGGAGGCTTCTGGTGGTGTATGTGTGGTTCTAGTTAGACGATCTAGTGACACAACTTTTGATAGTAAGAAGCACCATTTTGAGAGTCCTGACCAGGGTATTAGTGGATAGGGTAGCCAGAAAAGGGAACTAGTGTCTCAGGGTATGGAATGATTCTTTTGTTTTTAGTGTGGTAGGGCGGGACGCATGCGGGGGTAGTTTATCTGTTTACCACTTGATTGCTGACACTGTGACAGGTTAGGGAATGTGCATAGGTTCTTTAAGAACCCTCGATAGTAAGGCATGGATGGAGGATCGAGTCCAATGATGAGTGCAGGAAGGGGGTTGATTTCCCCTTATCATGTGGGCAGTTAGAGCTCAACAGGTTTAACCATTAGAGGTTGATGACTTGGATTTATATGGAGAGAGCATCCATATCAGAAGAGCAGTGTAGCTCCATGTTTTTAGAGTCACACTTAGGGAAAAGGAGTAGTTCAACTTCATGTAGTTATGTATACATTGGGGGGTGGTGAGGCAGTACCATCAACTATTTGAGGTACAATACTTATAGATTTTATTTTTTTAGTTCTTTTTTTATTACTGGTGGATCACATCATTATTTTTTAATTAGTTTATTGTTTCATTGGGTCTAGTAGTGGAATGTTTTTGTGGGGTTTTGTCAATTGATGCACCATTATGGGTGTAAATAGAAAATATTTGGAAATATAATGGGTGTTATATTGAGGCTAGTGGGTGTCATTTCCTATGGAACATGTTCATGCTTGAGATATTAGGTTTGATATGATTTTGGTCATGGGATAGCTGGTGTTGTATCAGGATCATATCAATTGTTACCATCATAGGGTAATATTCATGTCTCTTGAAGAAGACACTTATATCCTTCATTGTAAATGGTATGTTCGATCCGAACATACAAGACAAATTTGTAAATAATTGGGTGAACTCACAACCAAAGTGGAATGTATTGTTCTTGATGATGGGGGTGCATAGCATCCCAATTTTCCACTAGTTGTGTACTAGTTTTAGGATGTGTTTTTTGAGTATTTGTCTGTACTTCTGCCTGAGAGAGTTATTGATTTCACAATAGAGTTGCTTCCGAGAGCAGAGCTAGTTTCCATTTATCCATATAGAATGGAACTGGAAGAACCCCAAGAACATAAAACCTAGTCATAATAATTTGAGAATAAGGGGTTTATTTATCATTTCACATCACCCTGGGGATCTCCAGTGCTGTCTTCCAAGAATACTGATAGATCATTGCGATTATGTGTTGGTTATAGGAGTTTGAATTAGATGAAAGTTAAGAATACATCCCATCTTCCTTGAATTGATGATTTTCTTGATTAGCTAAGAGTCACATTATTTTTTCTCTAAGATTGATCTAAGATTGGGGTATCATCGGTTGTGAGTGAGACCTTATGATGTACTATAGAATGCATTCAGGATAAGGTATGGGTTGTATGAGTTTGTTGTGATTCCATTCAGGTTTGACCAATGATCCAACAATGTTTATGGATCCAATGAAACAAATATTTCACCCATATATGGATTAGTTTGTAGTTGTATTTGTTGATGACATCTTAGTGTACTCTAAATATCATGACGATCATGCCAAACATCTTAACATCATCCTAGATATACTGAGATATAATATAATATATTCCAAGATATCCAAAATTCATTTCAATATTGATAGGGTGAATTTATTGGACCATTTTATCTTTAAATAAATTGTATTAGTAGACTCTGATAAGGTGTAGGAAATTGTGTCTTTGGAGCAGACCAAGATTGTTTCTGATATCTAAAGTTTTCTGGATTTGGCCAGTTATTATTGAAGGTTCATAAAATACTTCTCTCATTTAGTAGTTCCAATTTTGGGCTTCAATAAGAAGAGAATCAAGTTCTAATGGTCTGAATCGTGTGGTAATTCCTTCCATGAATTGAAGAAGTGGTTGATGAACTCACCTATGTTGATATTACCTGAGTCAGAGAAAGGGAAAATCATGATTTTTTATGCATCTAGTGTTGGGTTAGAGATTTTTTGATGTAGTATGGGTGGTTTGTAGTTTATGGGTCACAACAATTGAGATATCAGGAATAAAATTACCCTATTCTTGATATTATGTTATCTTTTTTGGTTTATGCCTTGAAATGATGGTGACATTACTTATTGGGGGAAAAATTTATATTATATAATGACCATAATAGATTTAAATATATATTCTCCCATAATGATTCGAATATTTGGTAGTGAATATGGATTGAATACATGCATTCATTTGACTTTACATTAGTTTACACCCTAGTAAAGGGAAACAATGTTGCAGATGCTTTGAGTTCGAAGATTCAAAATTTGGTAGATTATGAATCTAGTTTTGAGTGGATAATGATGGTGTTGTTTGATGAGATGAATATAGAGGTGGATGATGGGTATGGGTAAGTGACCCTTTCATCCATGAGAGTTGAGTCCAAATTGTTGGCCTGTATCAAGGAGGGGTATATTGATGATTCAAAAATTTTAGCAATGTGGGAAGGTATTAAAGGTGGTGATTCACCTTCTGGTCGGACCATTGGAGATGATGGGATCATTCATTTTCATGGTTGTGTTATTGTACCATCTTGTATGTGGGAAGAGTGGATGCATGATATTCATGCATCAAAGTGGGTGATTCACCCTAGTTTGAAAAAAATGTATCATGGCCTCCATTGGAAATATTGGGGGTCTTGGATGAAGAAGGAGGTTGCGGGTTTCATAGTGCAATGACTTACCTGCTAGTAGGTTAAGTCCAAACATTAGCAGCCAGGTGTTTTGTTGAATCCGTTACCCATTATAGAGTGTAAATAGTATGATGTGATGATGGATTTTGTGGTAGTCTATTCAAGTAAACCTTATAAGAATTATGCGATTTTGGTAGTTGTTGATCGGTTGACTAAGGTGGCCCATTTCTTTCCAATTTGATAGAATTTACTCATGGACCATTTGGGTGAGTTGTACATTTAAAAAATATTATGGTTATATGGGGTGCCACATAATATAGTATTAGATTATGATCCTCTATTCACATCACACTACTAGTAGGGATTGCAGAAGACATTAGGTATGTAGGTATTTTTGAGTACGACTTTTCACCCACAGTTGGATAGGATGTCATGGAGTACTATTAAGGTTCTGGAGGAAATGTTGAGGGATTTCAACCTAGACATTGGAAGTTCATGGGAGAAGTAGTTTTCACTTGTTGATTTTGTATATAGCAACATTTTTCAGGCTACGATTCAGTTGAAACTATTTGAGGCTCTCTATGGTAGACCATATAGATCTCCTTGGTGTTTGTTAGAGGTTTGGGAATACTAATTTTTGGGATTGAGTTTTATGAAGGAAATTTCATATAAGGTTCAGTTGATTCAAAAATATAGGGTTATGGATCAAAATAGGTATAAGTTTTATGAGGATCAGCATTATAGACATCTTGAGTTTGTATTGTTTGATTGTGTGTTTGTTTAGGTTTATCCAAGGATGGGTCACTATCAGATTCATAAATAGGGTAAGTTGGCACCTAGTTATATGGGGCTATTTGAGATTCTAGAGAGGATCAAATCAATGGCATAATTTTTGGCTATTCCACAATGGTATAGTGTCATGCATGATGTTTTTCATATTTCATATCTTTGGTGGTATCACCCCGACCATCACACATGATTGATGTTGAGGATATTGAGATTGAGGGTGATATATCCTTTGAGTAACATCCGATTTTCCTTGTAGATTATAGATATAAAATCTTTTGGGGGTAAAACATTGCCTTTGGTTCGAGTTTTGTGGTAGCATCATAACATTCAAGAAGAAACATAGGAGAGAGAGTCAGATGTGTAGGTGGAATGAAACAATATTTTTTTCTTTGATATCTTAGTGACATTTGGGATCTCTGCTCGAGGATGAGCCATTATAAGGTGGTAAGGTTGTAAGATATTGTACATCATGGAGGTATGTACTTGTTTATATTTTGTTTAAAATATTTTATTTTTAGTTAATAGAACGTTTTTCAGATGTATGAGGAGATTTAGGGGTGTTCTGAGGGTTCGAGAAATTAAATAAAGAGTAATTTTTTCCATCCAGTGTATGTTACATGGTTGGAGCACGGTTAGAGGTAACCATGCCCCCAAACTGTGATAGCTGGGAGGAAGGGCACATATTTAAGTAAAACGTGAAAGGGGAAAGGGAAAACCATGTAGGCTGGGAAAGAGGCATTCAACATGGTTTGTCAAACTATGTGGGCCTTCCCATATTATCATGTGACCCAATAGAGGCTAACACACGGTTTGCGCATGATTTGGAAAACTGTGTGGCAAAACCGTGCACCACATGAAAAAGTGAAAAAATACCAAACTTACCCCCTTGGGATTTTAAGTCTCTAACCTAATTCCCCACCATTTATTCTCTTTTCAACCCTAGGGATGAACCGAGACTCCCATATTTTCCAAGAGAACATTATCTTTTGATTCTAGACTGTTTGGAGCACCATTGGTTGAAAATAAATGATTCAGGTGATTCTAATCCCTCCTTTTCTTCCCTTTTCTAGATTAGGGTTTGTAACTTTGTAACTCTTCTTAAAAATCCCTAAATATCTATTTTTCTAATGAAATCTAGGTTTTATCTTAAATGGGTTCTTGAATCTCGATCTAAGGTTAATGTTGGGAGTGTGTTTATTGTCAAATTTGAGGTAGGTGGTATACAAGTTATATCCCATATTTTTATTATAGATTTGTGCATGTGGGATATATTCTTTGTTTAATATTTTTGTTTAATTGATTAATTTAGTGATATTTAGAAAAATGGGTTTCTATAGGATGAATTAAACACCTCATGATTCCTATGGGATGTGTTGATGTTGACTTTACCAATTTAGGGTGACCCCTGGGGTTCACTGATAATCTCAAACCTAGAAAATTGAAATTTTAAGTATGAAATTGACTCATAATAATGAAGATCCCATGAAAAATGTGTTTACATGTTTAGTTGGTTTCTAAAGGGGCACTACTGGTAGTGATTTCTATTCCTTATAATTGGCATAAAGGGTAGTTTTGAAGAATTTGAATGAGGGTTAAATGATATGAAGTGAATGTGTCAAATGGAATGTGACTTGTAATTGAAATGTTTAAATGGGATAAAACATGTGAATTGATGAATTTTGTTAAAGGGGTTAATGTAAGGGAATTGTTGATTATGGTTAATGGGTTAAGGATTAACGTTGATTTACATATTGAATGATTTTGTTATGTGAATGAATTTTCATTTGATTGTGTTTGGTTTGTGATATGGTATATGTGGTTAATGGATGAATAAAAATGTTCACATGGATTGGTAGTTTGGAATTGCACTAATTCTTGATACCCACATTTGGGTTGGACTAATGCTCTAAAACCCTCAGTAGTTGTGGGATTCACTAATGCTCAATAAACACTGGTCGGGTTGGACTGATGCACTAAACCCCACCATTAGAATGCATGGTTTGGGGTGAAAAACTGAGGCTCTAGGACCATAATAGTTTCATTGTATTAAACTACCTGGACTGATTATCTAAGGTAATTGAGACCTAATTAATTGGCTTGGGTTGTTTTGTAAATGATTTAAGTGCCTAACCCATGGATCAGTTAAGGAAGATGAATTTATTAAAGAAGATAATATAAGTAATGAAAAGGAAATTAATGATAAAAATGGTTTAAGTGTACATTGTTAATTATTAGCACCCAAGTTGTCTTTTTCTTACCTTTTCTTCTATTTACTACTTGAATGAACTATATTTTTAGAGTGAATATTTTTTAGACTCCATTAGTGGCGGCCTATTGAGTTGTACTCACACCCTACTCAAGCCTCAATTGGGTACCCGAGCAAATTTCATGGTTGAAGGTTAGGACATGGGTAAAGGAACAATGCTAGGGAGTTGAGTTGGGCTTGAAAAGTGCATGGATGAGGATATAGACTTGGATTCATGAATTTCTTGGGATTTTGGATGTTTATTTTTACTTTTAATTTGTTTCACTTTGCACCATTAAAATGACTTGGAATATTTACTCATTTAGTTGTGACTTGTACCCTATTTGGGAGAATGGACTATTTTGAATGATTCTGAATATTTATTATTTTTTATGATATTTCATTTATTTTTATGTTGTGGATAACTCTGGTATATATGGTGCAGTCTCCCAATGTTACTTATTATACCCTTTCTACTTGTCAGAAACATCTAGCATATGGGGAGGTGCGCTTGTGGTCATGTGGAGACTTGGCTCGAGGCACTGTTTAGTGGCTCCCAGTTTAGGGAAGTTTCATAACAATTATGACTCTAGAAATTAAATTATAGATAATAAAACTATTTTAAGTAACATAATCATTGAGGAAGTAATCATTTGATAATGAGGTTATAAGGAAGAATTTTAAAACAATAGAAATGGAATAAGAACTACTATATTGTTTATTCATTAAGTAGAATAAACCATTCTTTGAATAATATAGTATCAATCAGAATGCTTATAACCCAATATATGAAAATTGAGTTTTCAAAAACCCTTACCTTAATTCCTACATCGTAGAAATGCACCCTAACATCCCAAATAATAAAAATAACTGTCATAATCACCCATTTTATACACATTTTTCATTTATAACCTTTTATAAACTTTATTTATAATTTTATCTACATATTTATTATTTAGTCTTAACTATTTTTTTATATCAAGTTTGAGTAATCTTGATCATTTTGAAATAGTTTCATAATATTGATGTTTTCATCATTCTACTCTAAAATTTCATCATTAACAAGGCCTTAAAGCCACTATAATTGATATTTTATAACTATTTATAAGTTTTCAATTTCATTCTATGGAATTTTTTGTCATAATACTTAAATATTAAATCGATGATGTGAAAGTTTTAGTGATTTTATATAAACAAACACTGGTGTCTTAACTAATGAGTTTAATTTTAATATTACCAATCTGAAACTAATATATCCCAAACTAGCCTACTAGGGTCATTGAACTATTCATATAACCCATGTGTTTATGTAATACCATAGTTTCCTTCCTAACCCACTAAAGGAAATTACCAATTGAGGTAAATTATTAGACTAATAATTGTCTCCATAGGATAACACAAGTTATTTTAGTGTGTGTTTTTCATACTCACATGTATCATTGAAACTTACTAGGAGGTCACCCATCCTGACACTACTACCAGACAAGCCTGGTTTAACTATAGTTTTTTAATCACCTAGGATGCCAAAAAGAAATGTTCACCTTTTTTATATGGGTAGTAATATTTAATCATTTAAGTCTCAATTATTTAGGGGTGTTACACTCTCCACCCTTCAAAACAAAATTTCATCATTATGGACCCCATAACTTATACCTTGGAATCCCCACTACAATTATGTAAGGGTATCTTCTCTAATACCACTGTAAAAACGAGGCCCCACTACAATCAATTTAACCCCTCCTTAACATGGCCCTTATGTCCTGACTTTCTAAGAACCACTATTTGATCCGCATACACCTATTTTATCCCAATAATCCCCACAAGACAAAACATTCTTACATGAAATAAATTGGAGAGAGTTGAACTTAAGACTACCTTGAGACCACACATGGATGACTATGATTCCATTTAACTCATAATTATGTTTTATTTTAAGCCTTAAGTTGGTTAAATTCGAGTTCAGGATGTTTTGGAGGTTCTTGGTGGATTAAAAGGGGGTTTTGGCCTTTCTATATGAAACCTAGCTTGACCATGCTATTTTCTAAGATTTTTTTATCCTAGTGACAATTTTTGTGAAATTTGGTGGACCAACATTACTATGGTGGGTGTGGTATTAGGAATAAGAACCTAGGGGTCTTCCTATGGACCATGACTAGAGTGGTTTTCACCATGCCATGATAAAATGTGTAGTGGATCTAAAATGGTAATAGTTCATACAAAACAACATAGAGAGTTTCTGTGTTGAGACTATATACACCCAAACATATCATACATATACATTAGATCTTTTTATATGAATATTAATTAAATTACACAAACCCATGTTTGAGGATTAAAATGATATATTACTTTTGGAGGATAAACAAAAAATATTCTTATTTTTTGAAATATATTCAACATATCCCATTAATATCTCTCCACATATTAATCTTCTTATAAATACCCAACTTAAGAACTTTTTTCATAACTTGGAAAATAAAACATAAGAAAGGGTGGGATCAGATTCTTAGTAAGGGTAAATAAGAGATACTTTAATATATCATGAGAATTTGGGTAAAAGAACATGAGAAAATCATTTAAAAACCATACCATGTATATTATAGATTATACAATTGAGTCATGGAATTAATATTGGTATTTCATAAGTCTTGAATCATAATATAATCAAATAATATAAGAAATGGAAGCACAACATTGGTAAAAGACATAGTTTTTTAGAATACAAATAATTATAAAACATAATTCCATTTCTAGTCAATACATATTTCTATGACTACCTTAGTGGATTGGGTTCACTCCCCAAACCATAATAATAGGCATGGTTCACTCCCATGATTCTCATTATGGAGAGATTCCATTAATGAACTATTTTTACTTCCCATTCTGTCCCTATTTATCTTATTAGATTTCAGTCACTAACCAATAAATTAGAGGAAGATATTATACCCACCCATTAGATAATGAAAATTATATATATGTGTTCTAGAAGATAATAAAACATTCATCGTATCCAAACCCATGAAAATAAATGGGTTTCATAAACACTTCATTATAAAATTACCTATGGAAAATAAATAGGTTTCATAATAATTTCATCACATAATAACTAATGAATAAAGAAGAGGGTTTCATAAGTATTTTATCATGGTCTAAACCATGGAATACATACTAGATTCATAAATATTTCTTTATAATAATCATAAACCATTTAGTGAAATAATAACAATAGTATCCTTAGATCATACCCTAGGAAAGAATAAGTAATCTCAACAGACATCATCTTAGATAGAAAATGTTTCTGAAAGTTACCCTAGACAATTTCTTGAGTAAAACAACCTTTAAACTTTTAAAAACTATTTTTAGAACAGAAATCTCTTTTTAAAGTCATTTTCTCTGAAAATAACATCAGAAATTTATAAAGAAATCTTTTTTAAATCATTTAAAATATTTCTTGATGAAAATTAAGTTTCTTTGGAAATATAATTTTTAAAACTATAAATTCATAATATATTTTGAAAATTATTTTCTTTGAAAATATCCATTGAAATTTGTAGATAATAAATAAAATAATGAGTTTTCATCATGACAGAAAATACTATTCATGTTGTAACTTTAAAACAAATATTCCTTTCATATTTTTGATAAAATCCAAATGGGAATTTTTTATAAAATGACATGAATATTTATTTCATTTTTTTATAAAAATTCAAACAAGGGTAAACACATCTTTAATAAATCATTTATATAATCTTAAAAACATTCTTTAAAACAATTTTAGAAAACATGGGTTTGGTATAAAATGGATTTTTGATTGAAGAAAGAAATATATTTGTTTTTCATTAAAAAACTTCTTTTTGGAATCATGATTAAATAAGGAAATGAAAATGAAGATAAAACATGTATTATCAATAAATAACTATATTATAATAAAATTTCTGAATTTCTTGAGAGATATATCATAATATTTCATCATTGGAAGCCTAACCATAAATAATCCTTGTTAACAATGAGATTGAATCATAAAAACCTTACCACTTTGGTAACATTTAATCGTAATCCCCCTGAAATTAAAAAATTAAACAAAACATAAAATATTAGGAGAATAAAAAAATTCATGATATTAAATTTCAAATGGTTAGTATATACACCTTATAAAATAAGTTATATGCATAACATAATATATGTCCCAAAGGTAAATTGAGACAAAAAACTAGAAACACTTTGGTTAATTTTGAACCATAATCCCCATGAAAGAGAGAATCTTAAATGGATTTGTAAATAAAAATTATTTTAAGTAAAATAATCTTAAAATATATTCATTGAAATTATATACACAATATAAAATATATAGGTGGTGAATATGACATGTGTCACATAGAAGTAAAATGTGAGATTGATGTCCCTTACCTTAAGTCGAAACTTCCTTAATACATATTCAATACTAATGTATAATGAATATAAGTTTATTTTATATAAATTATAGATCAATAATTATATATATCATTCCATATATCATTTACTTGGGACCATTTATTACCCATTTATTAATAATCCCTCATTAAAATTATGTTTTGGGTAATAACTTCTTCAATTTTCATGTATGTTTTTTTTGGTATTTTCGGTCCCCTAAATTTGATCATGGTTCCATAATTTCCTATAATTTAAACATGATATAAATATTATATATATTCAATATATATTTGTTTATCTTAATCTATAAAATTTAGAGATAGAAAATGAAATACATCCTTCAGGGAGACGGTATGTCGTACGTATACATGAACGTTGTTTCTATTTTTTTGAAAGATGTAATTAAAGAAAGGAAAATAATATATTACCATTAAATAATAATTTTTATATAATTTATATGGAATAGTTTCTTGAAATGTACCCTAATTATGTTCCATTAAATGCTTTAGTGAAAAACAAATCACATCGCTTCGTGTTGCGTTGCGTTATTCCGCCAAATATATGAATGACGTTATCATGTCCCCCATGGAATGGAAAGTAAGATGGTATAATTGGTATAACAATTAAAGAAGTATAATTATTTTAACAATATAATATATATTCATGTAATCTATCCTTATTACCATCCAAGTAAAATATAAATGAAAAACACATAACGATTCGCGAGGTCGTTGTCCACCGTACACACGAGCGACGTTATTATTTTCCAACAGATTGGGAGGCAAGAAGGTAGATGAGGTATTATAATTAAAGAGTTATAATAATATCTTAGATATAATATATAAATATTAAATCCATAATTATATCCAGTCATGATTGGTGGTTATGGGAAATGAATAATAGCGGTCTGTGGGGTGGTAGTCAGCCATACATACGAATGATGATTTCATATATCATTTAATGGAAGAGAATATGTATTTAGGTTATTAAAATAATATATAGAAATATAATTATATTAATATTATTAAATTATATCATCATGTTTTAATAATAATTTAAGGATGTGGAGAAAGAAATAAAATAAAACCATCGGTTAGTTATGTTACCTCTTATTCAGACAAATTCTTTTGGTTTGCATGAAAAGGATTCCTAGGATGAATTTATGAACAAAATAAGGATTCTATGATGAGATTATGGAATTAAGAAATATATTTGGGAAGGTATTATATAATAAAATTTGTTAATTAAGGGTTAATATGAGAGTAGTGGGGTGACATTTTCTAAGTGAGGTGAGTGGAACATGTGTAATTTTGGAAAAAGAAAAAGGTGTTACGAAATTTTTTATATAAAGAAAGAATCCAAAATGGGTCATCATAAAAACAAATAAGTTATAAGGTTGAAACATATCCATTAAATGGGTGTTTAAATATTTTCTTTATCATTTTACTACATATCATTCTAGTTTAACTAGATGGTAAACCCATTTTCAACTTAACTGATGTAATTAATTTTTACATTTTTTTCTAGTATTTATGGTAAAAAATTACGTTGAAATTTTTAGATAATATATATTATTATGATTACAAAATTGGAATCCATTTTACCAAAATAAATTCACATATTTGGTACAATTTAATTTAAAATTAATCCTATAAATTTGATGAAAAAGTGGTTTTCCAAAGAGAAATTTTTCCAAAGATTTAAATGCATTTATATAAAAATTAATTATGAATTTGATTAAAATAACCTAAATTACATTAATATATATATATATATTAAATAATTTCACTTTTAAATTCATATTAAAATATTGTAATGTTATTGATTGAAAATTCACTTTTTAGTAAATACTAGTATTTTTTAGTATTCACTAAAAAATTAACATTCAAAAAAATTATAAAAAAATAGATCTACGATAATTTTTACACTATGATTTAAAAAAGGAAGTTAATTTTTTCAATTATATTTTCTAAAATATAAATAAATTAAATTTATAATAAGTGTACATAATTAAAAAAACAATTTTTTTAGAAAAATACATTTTTAAGCATAAAATTGGATTTATTATTATCTCTTGTAAAGAAAAAAATAGATAAATGTTAAAATTTTGATTAAATATATAAAATATAAATTTAATTAAACTAATTTATCAAATGTTATTTGTTTAATTTATGGAGTTAAAATTCATTTGCGCATATAAAAATAATTTTTCAAAAAAATATTTACTTTTTTTTCAAATGGTTGTTATTTTCATTTCTAATTAATTAGTTACCAAATAATTAATTATATATACATGTATAAACTATATATTTTGGTAATTTAGTTAATAATATTTCTACCCACCACTCTAATGGCTAGTTTTAACTATTTTATTAAATAATATATTTCAATAGCATGTTATGTTTTTTTTAGAATAGATTTTGTGTGTAATGAAAGATACACTGAGTGTTTTTTGTAATGTAATCTAAACTCGGTGTTTCATGTAATAAAATTTAAATTCAGTGTTGCATTCCATTAGAAATTTAAAAAAGATTATTTTTTTTAAAATAATATTTCTCAAAATCCCAAGGTGTTACATTCTACCTGTAGGATCGAAATAATGAATATAGATGCTCAACATACAAGAGGGAGGGTGAATTGTATACTTTAAAAAATTCCATAGGAACTTTTAAAGATGTTAATGTTTAACAAAATTAAAAAAGGTAAATTCACAAAACCTCTAAGTTCTAAAAACTTGCTTGATTCTAGAAATGTGGTTCCAGAAATCAAACTTAAGAAAAGTTTGCAAAGATAAAGATTATACCTTAGATCATAGAGAATCGTACTAATCATAGTACAAGTATAAGAAAGTATAAGATAGTTGTACTTTCCTTAACAACAAAAATTCAACAGAAAACTTGAAACAATACAAGTAAAAAGTAGTAAATCTTTTAACCCAAAGAGAAGGGTATCCAACAACCTTGGATAAATATCCCTTGATTTATACTTTCAAGAAAGCCTGTCTTACCCACACCTGGGTAAGCCCTCAATACAAATATTGGAGTTTGTCTTGTTATCCCCGCAAGACCTCAACTTCAAGGTAGGCGGCTCCTCTGTCTTCCTATCCCCAGAAGCCCTTGAATGTACTCAGCAACATTTGAAGTCACACGAAGAAATTATGAAAAGATGATCAGTACACACAAAGAAATAAAGTCTCTCTCTATCTATAAATCACTTCAGTAGCATTTAATCTCTAGATTGATCAACTGTGTTGTTTTGAGCTCGGTCAAATGAGCTTTTATTTATAGTCACATCTTCAACGGTCAGCTCCCTCCTCCAATGGTCATATTTTTCTTTGAATTTCTTAGGTATCTGTACACATGTCACTCAAACAATGGTTCTTTAGAACCAAAAAGCATGACATCATTTCATAACTTTAACAAGAGTAGGAAAAATATGGTTTCTTAGCTAAAATCATTTTTTCAGAGTTTAAGAAAAAAATAAAATTTCAAAGTCTAACAAAAAAACCCTTCAATGTCTATAACACATGAATATTTGGATTCTGTCTTCAAAAGAATTTGGAACCTGAATTCTATACAATTGTAGAGTATGAATTTCAAGGAAATTTGGAGTCTAAATTCATACGAATTCGGAGTCTGAATTCAGAAAATTTGGAGTCTGAATTCTGAGAATTCAGAGTTTGAACTCAAAAAGTTCAGTGTCCAAATTCAATGAATTCGGAGTCTGAACTCATAAAGTTTGGAATCTGAATTCAGAGAATTCAGAGTCTGAACTCAAAAATTTTGGAGTCTGAATTTAGAGAATTCAGAGTTTGAACTCATAATGTTTGGAGTCTGAATTCAAAGAATTCAGAGTCTGAACTCAGAAAGTTTAGAGTCTGAATTCAGAGAATTTGGAGTTTGAATTTAGAGAATTCAGAGTCTGAAGTTAGAGAGTTTGGATTCTGAATTAAGAGAATTCAGAGTCTGAACTCAGAAAGTTTGGAGTTTAAATTCATAAAATTCAGAGTCTGAACTTAGAAAGTTCAGAGTCTAAATTTAGAGAATTTGGAGTCTGAATTCAGAGAATTCAGAACCTGAATTTAGATCCTGAAAATAGAATTCTCTATATCTAAGTATTTATAAGATTCTGAGATTTTAGATATGAAACTGAATTTTATACTTAGAAATAAAATGAGTTAGGTTTAGAAAAATTATGATATTAACAATGAAAACATTATAAGGATAAGTTTTCCATGGGGAAGGAAATTTTTCCTTATTAAGATATAACGTAGGGTAAAATAAATTTGCCTTAAGATAGAGTGTTTATGATTTTCAAAAAATGAAGGAATGGAAAATTGATAAGGAAACCTTATTGACTCTACAATCCCCCCATTTTGGGAAAGCACAAACATCCTTATGAAAAATAATATAAGGAGATAGAAAATATTTTTCTGGACTTTGAAAATAAAACTTATCTCCCTTAACACATGGTCAATGATGAATACAACTAACTACCCCTTTGGATATGGAAACACTAAGGATTGTATTCTTGATTTCTGGATTTAGACTTAGCATTTTATTTCATACGAAAATTTTCTTGGATAAGAACTCCCCCTTAGAGGAACTCCCCCTTAGGGAAATTTCTTCTTTTACATAGTATTATTTTTTATCATTCCTTTCTCCCCCTTTTTGATTTTCAATAAGGAATACATGGAATGGAAAAGGAAATATGGTACCTGAAATATTAGTACTAAACAACCAAAAGACAAGAAACCAAAAAATTCATTAGGATTGGAAAAATTTACACAAGGAAGAAATACAACAAAATATCATAATTGAACAAGATTATCCTTCATTCTCCTTTGGCATCAACTTCTTAACTACAGTTTTGAGCTTCTTGAACTCCTTGTGATATTTCTCTACACATTTGAGAAGTTGATCCTGATCTTCTGTTTTCTTCTCTAAGGATTTGATTTTTTTTTTCATGATCCTTAAGAGATTCTGCCTGACCTTTCAGAACTTCTTCTTTCTTAGCAATTTTTCCTCAAGTTCGATTTTAAGATCTATTTCCTTATTCCAACTATAAGAAACTGAATACAACTTCCCATTCAGATCTTTCACTTCTTGCTTCTGAGTATTTTCTTTAATAGATATATTTTCATTAAAAGACTTAGTGAGATCTTTAAACTTAATATCTTCAGTTTCAAAGGAATCTTTGACATTATCTTGAAACTCATCAAGAATTCTCATGTCTTCTATAGTTTTATTTGACCATATAGTCATCTTCTTGCAAGATCTTTTGTGGGATTTGAAGTTTATCAAAAAGGTTTTGAAGTTTTCCTCAAGCTTGACACATTTATCCATCACCATGGATACTGAATCCAATTTTTGATTTAAGGAATGCTGAAGCATCTGGCATATAGATTCTATGCTTGGAAATAGAGGGATAGTTCCAACATGCTTTTTCAAATATTGGATAACAAAATAATGTCCAAGAGAGGATGATTTTGAATCATAGATTTTTCTTGGTGAAGATTCTTTTTTCAATATTAGCAGCTTTCCTCTTTGATGAAGCACCCACTTCTTTCTTCTTCACCACTGCTCTGCTAGGTGTGTCAACAACCACCTGTTTTCCCTTATCAGCTTTCAAAATTACTTCTTCTTGATTGGTTGATTCGTGTTCACTATCAGATAGTTGCACAATTTTATCTCCATCTACCTCTTCTTTCTGAGCTCCTGCCTCAGCATCCTCTGGCTGGATGAAATCTTGGCTGGAGATTTCTTCTTCATACATTTTGCTCATTTCTTCTCCACTTTTCTCATCTTTCCTTAGGGTAGAAATTTTTGAAGACTCGGCTTTAGAGGTTGGGAATGATAATTTTTCATAAGGACTTTCCTTCTCAAGAAAATATTCAACTTTCTTTATCAGGTCTTCGGTATCACCACTGCCTTCTTCTTCTTCTTGTACTTGTTTTTCTTGTACTTTTCCCAGAGTCATAAACTTCATTCCTAGAGTCTCTAATAAAGGTTCTATTAGAATGGATTCTGGTACCAGAATATTCTTGGATGTTTTCTCAGCAGCCTTCAGAAGTGATTGTACTATCTCTGCCTGAGAAAACTTTTTCTTATGCTTCTTCTCTTTCTCTTCTTTTCAAGCTCTTCAGCTGACTTTTCCTTTAAAGATTTTGCCTCAGCAGAGTCCAAGCCAAACTTAGTGTCCCCTTCTTTCTTATTTTTCTCATCCTCTCTCCACTTTTCTACTACCTCATCAGGATAATATTTTTTTTCCTTTGGCTTCAGGGGTGATGACTGAATTTCCTTTGCCACTAGATTTTTTGCCTTCTCTTCCACTTCCTTCACCTTCCTCTTCCTTCCACCCTTTTTAGAGGTTTCATACACCTCTTGTTTATTTGAAAGAGTTTCAAATTCCTCTTTAGGAAAATAATATAGTTCTTTAGATTCTTTATAAAAACCAATTTTCATCCTTCTCAAAGTATCATCACTCAACAACATGACTTTGCTATTCCTTGACTTAGAACTACAAGTAATTTTGAAGGATTCTAAACACCGAACAATCATCTTAGACAGAATGGATAGATACATAATAATTTGATATTTCAAATTCAGATTCTTTATATTCTCAATCATAATCAGAATCTACTTAACCAAATTTATCTTCCTTAGATTCACCAAGAAGTCCAAAATATAGATGCCACTCTTATTTAGAGTATCCTTATCACCTTTTCTCAGAATAATGAATCCTTGAACCCATAATTTAAGAATCTGAAAGTTTGTAGACAGGTGAAGAATCTTAGGAGTCTTTACTTATAAAAGACCAAGACAAGCCATGGCTTTCACCTTATCAAAACTTCCTTGAGAATCAGGTAGCTTGTGAGTACAGAACTCAGCTTCCCCTTCATAAGGAATACCAACCAAGCTTGCAGCCTTGGTGAAAGAAAGTGAATATGTATTTTCATAACACTTGAAATAAAACTTACTCCTCCCTTCTTCCTTAAAGAAAGTTACTAACTCATAGAACTCTAATAACAAATACGAATATACCAAATTCTGAGCTTTTGGTTTTGAAATACATACACTCTCCCATACACTGAGTTTGATATTCTTGGAAATGATAGATTCATATTTGGCATAAAACTTTGAATCAACTAACCTTTCTCTATATATCTACCATTCAGAGATTGGATTTACAGTTGAAATTTCTTTCTGGGAAGATACTTCTACAGACATTCAGAAGTAAGGAAGATATAAGAAGTTCAGAACGGGCTTATGTAGGCAGGGTAGAGTTTCAGCATGCACAAGCTTTGAGATCGATGTGGGAAAACCATCAGGGGTCCTTTATATAAGAATTTTAGGTGACGGTTCAGATTCCAAACTCAATCTAATGGTTGAAAAACCTTCTATCCTGATCTGATGGATAAAAAGATGACTGAGGAATAATTATGATAGATTTTGATCTTTTGATGTTTTTAAGGAAAAAATTAGGATTTAAAGAAAATTGTATATGAAAAATTTAAAAACGAATGAAAATTCCAACAAGTAAAATATTGTTATGAAAATTTAAGAAAGGAAACGTAGCTTTTGGATTGCTAGGAATATAAATTGTAGTGAGGAAAATTCTTCTTGAAGAACTTTAGATTTCGAAAAAATTGATTCTAAAAATTTTCAATATGAAAATCTCCATTATGAAAATTTAGACTATGAAAAATTAGACTACAGATATTTTAGACAATGAATTTTTTTTAAAATCTAACAAATAAATGTACTCTCCCTGTGAAAAAGAGTTCCTTACTGTAAGAAGATTAGTTTCAATAGAAATTTAACATGGAATATTAACTTACGGTTATCATTCCTAATTTCTGTTTAATGTATTCAAATCTATCAAAGGGTAAATATTTTGTGAAAATATTAGCAAGTTGATCTTGTGTTCCGATAAATTGAAGAATGATATCTCCTTTCTGTGTGTGATATCTGAGAAAGTGATGCCTAATATCTATGTATTTTTCAAAAGAGTGATTTGCATGGTTTTTACTTAAGGAAATAGCACTAGTATTATCACAAAGTATTTGTGTTTTGGTAAAACTCATTCCATAATCTGTGAGTGTGTGTTGCATCAATAACACTTGAGCACAAAAACATCCAACTGCTACATATTCACCTTTATTAGTGGAAAGTGATACTGAGTGTTGCTTTTTTCATGACCAATAAACTAATGAATCTCCTAATAAATGAAAAGTTTTGGATGTACTTTTCTTATCCATTCTACATCCACCAAAGTCAGCATCTGAAAAACTTTTCAAAACAAAATCATTTCCAGAAGTTTAAAAGTGTACAAGATCCATGGTTCCCTTTAAGTACCAAAAAATTCCTTTCACTGCCTTTAAATGAGATTCATTAGGATTGGATTGATATCTTGCACATAATCATACTAAAAACCTTATGTCTGGATGACTAGATATCAAGTAAAGTAGACTTCCTATCATACCTCTGAAAGATGTTTGATCTACTGGTTTCCCAGCTTCATCAAGATCAAGTGAATTTGAGGTACCAATGGGAGTACTTATACTCTTAGTGTTGTCATATCCATACTTTTTAAGATAATATTTAATATACTTATGTTGGGATATATAGATTCCTTCTGTGTTTTTTTGAAATTTGAAAACCAATGAAAAATATTAACTCACCCATCATACTAATTTCAAACTCAGATTTCATTATATCCACAAAAGAATCAGTTAAAGATTGCTGAGTTGAACCAAATATAATGTCATCAACATAAATTTGAACAATCAAAACATTTTTCTTATCTTTCTTTATAAAAAGGGCTGGATCCTCATTTCCCTTAACATAATTATTTTTAAGCAAAAATCTTATAAGTCTATCATACCAAGCTTTAGGGGCTTGCTTAAGTCCATACAAAGCTTTGGTAAGTTTGTAAACATGTTCAGGATGTTTTGATTCTTCAAAACCAGGAGGTTGTTTAACAAAAACTTCCTCTTGTACAAAACCATTAAGGAAAGAACATTTAACATCCATTAGAAAAAGTTTGAAATTGAAGAATGTTGTAAAGGCAAGTAGAATATGAATAGATTCAAGTCAAGCTACTGGAGTTTAGGTTTCTTTATAGTATATTCCTTCTTGTTAATTATAGACTTTAGCAACCAATATAGCTTTATTTCTTACTATGACTCCATTTTCATCACATTTATTTCTGAAGACCCATTTTACTCCAATAATAGAAGTTTCCTTAGGTCTTTTAACCAAGGTTCCGACTTTATTCCTTTCAAATTAATTTATCTCATCTTGCATAGCTTTTATCAAATCATCATCACCTAAATCTTCATCAGTGCTTTTTGGTTCTAATTGGGAAAGGAATGCTAGATGTTCAACTTTATTTACTAAGGAACTTTTAGTCCTTATAGGTTGATTTACATCACAAATGATACTATCACTGGGATGATTCTTAAGAATCAACTGATTTGGGTTTTGTAAAACCTGTTCTTCAACCTATTGTAGGAAATATTCTAGGGTAAATGTTTCAGAAATACCTTTTTTACCATTTTCCTTATCAAAAGGATCTTCTAACAAAGGTTGATAATCAGTTTTTGAAAACACATCTGAAGATGTAGGTTGAAGTTGTTTAAAAACCAAATGATCAGTATCATCAAATTTGACTTGTACTATTTCTTCAACAGTACAAGTATTTTTATTGAAAACTCTATAATCCTTAAGTTGTAGAGTAGCCTAAGAAAATTCCTTCATCAGATTTTTGTGCGAATTTGTGTAGATTATCTTTAGTATTCGGAATGAATACCTTGAAACCAAAAACCTTGAAGTCAGAAAGTCTAGGTTTTCTACCATTCCATAACTCATAAGGAGTTTTATTAAGAAAATATCTTATCAAAACACGATTTATAGTATAGTAAGAAATACTTACAGCTTCAGCCCAAAAATGTTTGGCTACCAAATATTCACTCAACATGGTTCTTGTTATCTCTTTAAGAATTCGATTTCTTATTTCAACAACACCATTTTGTTGAGGTGTTTTGGGTGCTGAAAAGTTATGAGTAATGCCTTTTCTACTACAAAAAGTTTTAAAATCAGAATTTTGAAATTCTCATCCATGATCACTATGAATAGTTATCAAAGGAAGTTTTTTCTCATTTTTAACTTTGGCTCCTAAAGTTTTGAAATAAGAAAAAGCTTCATATTTATTTGATAGAAAATAGACCCACATAAATATATTGTAATCATCAACTAAGACAAATACATAATATTTTCATCCAATGCTTCCATTTTGTGTTGGAACAAAAAGATCCATATGCACTAACTATAATGCATCAGTAGTTGAAACTTCACCGACTAATTTAAAACTTTATTTAAGTTGCTTCCCATATTGACAAGGATCGCAAACTTTTGAATAATAAAACCTATGCTCAAGTAGATCCTTAACTAGTCTTTTCTTAGAGAGTTTGCATAGGTTCCTCAGGTTGCAGTGTCCTAACCTTCTATTCCACAACCAAGAATGATCTTCCATTGCCCTAAGGCAAGGTAGATCTTGGATTCTAAGGTCTTCTAAGGTTAATGTGTAAACATTCTCTTTCCTATGGTCAAAAAGAATAAACTCTTCCTTGGAATTGGGTACTAAGCACTTATCATTCCTAAAATTCACAAGGTAACATTCATCACATAATTGACTTATGATAATAAGGTTGTTCTTTGGATCCTTAACAAATAAAACATTTGAAATCAATGTTTTTCCAAGAAGAATAATGTTCTATATACCAATAATTTCTCCCAGAGCATTATCTCTAAAAGTTACTTTTTCTCCTTTTGTCTTGATAATATTTTCAAAGAGGTTTTTGTTACCAGTAATATTTCGGGAACATCCACTATCCATGTAGCATGTATTTTTATTGGTACTATCCTTAATTTCCTAAAAATAAGAGTATTAGAATTTCAGAACCCAAACTTTCTTGGATCCGGAAACTTCATAAAGCAAAATTTTAGGAATCCACATTTTCTTTGTAAAATAAGATTTATGACAACCTAAATATTGAGTTTTGTTTAAGGAATAATTTTTTGACCAATTCCCACCACACTGACACTTAGTGTAGAAATGATCACTTTGAGGAACAAAATAATTGTTACTAAAAATGGTTTTGAACTTATATAACCAAAACAAGAATTATTCTTTAGAGGTCGAATTTGGGAACACATCTTATCAAAGTTTTCCTTACCTAAGGTAAATTTTGAAAAACATTTGCTTAAGGAAAATATTTATGAATTTAGTCTAATAACTAAGTTATTATCCTTAAAAACATCAGTTTTAGTACTAGATTTAGGCTCAAAAAAAATTTCTTAGAAATTACATTTTCTAGATCTTTAGAAATTTTATCCTTCTCAGAATTAACTTCATCAAGTTTTTTTGAAATACTTTCAAAATCAAGGGTTTTTTATGAAGATATTTATAAAGATCTGATATTTTCTTAATAAGAATATAAATTCTAGAATTTTCCTTATCAAGCTTTTTCTTGACTTTAGAATTTTCATTCTCAAGGAGATTAACAAACCTAGAAACTTATTCATAGGTAGGTAAAGTATTATCTTCATCAGAAGAAAATTATTCATCTAAGGATTCAAAGTATTTACTATCACTATAATTAGTACTCAAGGATACATTGGTGATGGATTCAGAATTGTGTACCTTTTCCATTAAAAATGATTTTTAATAAGTAGTCTGGCTATTAGACCAAGATTCTTCTATCTAGAAGATTCGTAATATGAGGATTCATCAGAAGAGTCTCCACCCTTGGCACTCTAGATGTCATTAGCTTTTAAAACATTCTTAGCTTTAGCTTTGTATTAATTCTTTCTATTCCTCTCAGAATGCTTTTCCTTTCTCTCTTTTCTCTTAAGCATAGGATAATCTGGCCTTATATGTCCAGCTCTTTTGCATTTATAACAAGTGACTTGAGAGTCTTTCTTATCCTTTCTTTCTTTCTTCTTGTATCTATAATAAAATTCTTTCTTCCCAACTATCTTGTTCATCCTTCAAGTAAGATTAGCTAGTTCATTCTTATAATCTTCACTTTCACTTTATTTAGATAAAAAAGTAAACTTCTTAGACTTAGATCTCATAACTCTCTTAGGAGTCTTGGATTTCATATGATTGGCAATGGTTGCAAAAGAAACACTTTCATTCCCATTCTTCTTCTTAGCATTGTTAGCATCTCTCTTTATTCTAGTCTCATGTTGAAGAAGAGTTCCAAAAAGTTCATCAAGAGTAATCTGTGAGACTTTCCTATTCTCATTTATAGCTATTCTCTTTGATTCCCACTCATTAAGCATGATGTCTATAATATTTTCTACAAGTACCTCATCATCCAAACCTTTTTCACCCATGGATTGTAAGCTATTGAAAATAGTCATAAATATCTATTTTACCTTACATATAGGTTCTCCATAAGGAAAGAAAAAACCATGGTACTTAGCTCTAAGCATAGCTCTTCTAGTTTCAATAACTTTGGAAGTTCCAAAATGAGTTACTTCAAGCTTCCTCCAGATACAATTTACATCTTCAAAAGATGAAATCTAGATATATATATTCTTAGTCATGGAACACAACAAAGTATTGTGTACCTTATATTTTAGTTGATATTCTGACTTCTATTGATTAGTAAAAGTTATAACTTCCTTATCAGGAATCTTGTAATCACCAGTAAGCATAATAAAGTTATCCACTCCAGTGTTAATAAAAAAAGTCTTCATATAATCTCTCCAATATTCATAATCATTCCCATCAAAAATAGGTGATCTAGTAGGATTAAGATTTTTAATTGAACCAAAATTCATTCCTACCTTCTCAAAAAAATCTTTCCACACAAACTTGTTAGTAATAAAACTTTATAAACAAGGATAAAAATATCTTAAGCAAGGAAACTATAGAACAATGAAAAATTTGAGCAAGAAAACTTATATGTGAATGTAAGTATTTTAGAGACCTCCTCTGATACTAATTGTAGGATCAAAATAATTAATTTAGATTCTCAATATACAGGAGGGGGAGTTAATTGTATACTTTAGAAAATTCCTTAGGAACTTTTAAATATGGTAATGTTTAACAAAGTTAAACAAGGTAAATTCGAAAAACCTCTTAGTTCTACAAACATGCTTGATTCCGGAAATGTGGTTCTATAAATTAAACAAAATAAAAGTTTACAAAGATAAAGATTCTACCTTATAGCGTATAGAATCTTACTAATCAGAGTACAAGTATAAGAAAGTATAAGATAGTTATACTTTACTTAACAACAAAAATGCAGCAGAAAACTTGAAACAATACAAGTAACAAGTATTAAATCTTTTAACCTAAAGAGAAGGGTATCAAACAACCTTGGATAAAGGTACATTGATTTATACTTTCAAGAAATTCTGTCTTACCCACACCAGGGTAATCCCTCAATACGAATATCAGAGTTTATCTTGCTATCCCCGCAAGCCCTCAACTTTAAGGTAGTCGGCACCTCTGCATTCCTATCCCCGGAAGCCCTTAAATGTACTCAACAACATTTGGAGTCACACGAAGAAATTATGAACAAGATGTTTAGTATGCACAAAGAAATAAAGTCTCCCTCTCTAGAAATCACTTCAACTACATGTAATCTCAATATTGATCTACTGTGTTGTTTTGAGCTCGTTCAAATGAGCTCCTATTTATATGCACATCTTCAATGGTCGACTCCCTCCTCCAATGGTCATATTATTCCTTGAATTTTGGAAGGACCTATACATGTGTCACTCAAACAACAGATGGTTAAAAACAAAAATCACGGCATTGTTTCAAAACTATAACAAGAGTAGGCAAAATATGGTTGCTTAAACAAATTCATTTTTTATGATTATAAGGAAGAAATAAAAGTTTGAAGTCTAACCAAAAAAACATTCGGTGTCTATAATAGATGAATATTCGAATTCTTTCTTCAAAAGAATTCAGAACCTGAATTCTATAGAATTCTAGAGTCTAAATTTCATGGAAATTCAGAGTCTGAATTCATAAGAATTCAGAGTCTGAATTCAGAGAATTTGGAACCTGAATTCGAATCCTGAAAACAGAATTCTCTATATCTAAGTATTTATAAGATTCGGAGGTTTTAGATATGAAAATGAATTTTATTCTTAGAAGTAAAATGATTTAGGTTTAGAGAAATTATGATATGAACAATTAAAACATGATAAGGATTAATTTTACTTCGGGAAGGAAAGTTTTCATTATTAAGATATAATATAAGGGAAAATAAATTTTCCTTAAGATAGAGTGTTTCTGATTTTAAAAACATGAAGTAATGGAAAGGTTATAAGGAAACCTTATTGACTCCACACTACTCACTTAAATAAAAAATTTCTTTGTAACATGAACTTGTGATTGATAAACAAGGGTTTAAAATTTGAAAATATCATTTTGGGAAACCAACATTGTAAATTGGGTTAATAAATCTTCCTCTTTAAAAGAGAGAAAGGGATTCCTGAAGGTCATCTAAAATAGAACATACTATGAATCCAAATTGGATAATAAAGTTGGTAAGCAAAGATTTGGACATGTAAGAAATGTGTAATGTCCAAATAATGATTTAGAGTGAAAAATATCATTGATCACAAAAAATTTGAATGGTCATGTGAAAATTTACATAAAAACCCATAAATAAAAGAGGTTCAAAAACATTCATTGATATAATTAGAAATTATCGTAATAGGATAACATCTTATTTCAAGATCATTTTCTAAAAGTTGGGTAATTTTCATAAGAATATATAATTACTTAATTTCATTCCTTTTCATATGAAAAATACCATCCTTTGGTTATTCATCAATCAATTTACACATCATCTCTTACTTTAAAAAAGAAGATGATTTTTATTCACTAAACACTAGTGGATCATATGATCCATAAAAAATGATTATTTATTCCTTCATTATCTAGTTATCGTAAGAAATAGAATTTTTAGGAGAGGTTAACCAATGTCATTTAAAGTGTAACATAATCCATTTCATGAATAGTTAACCTTAAGGATCCTTCATGTCTGAAAAAAGTTGAAATCCAAAAAATTATAAAAATGTCACTAAATATCCAAAATCAACTTATCATTAATCCCCCAAACAAAATTATGTGACTATTAATGTTACATAGAAAATATTTGAATACATTGATCATGTATTTTCTTGAAACATTGTAGTAACTATAATTACCATAATTCCATAACGAAAACATATAAGAACCATCATTCCTTGAATAAAATCATAGATATTTGAATATAATACATAAATCCAATAAATCTTTAAACTTCATAAATAATAATATAAACCACTATGTTCAAAAATAATTAATCATTTCCATAGTCATTAATACTATCCAATTTTCATTATTTGTATCTATCATCTTTTTATCTCAACATCATTTTCTCAACATCCAGAACCTATGAAGGGTTATTTTCTATTAATCATGTGTTTTCTATTAAACAACACCATTCCATTAAATCAATTTTCTAGATCATCAACACCATTCAACTTATTCTTCAAAATCCTTGACAACAAACTTATACTAAAAAATCCATATATATTTTATAATACTTGAATTCCAATACTTAAACACTTCAATCAATTTACTTCATTCTTAAACCATTAAATATGATTCATCATCTTATTCCTTAATACCTCCTTGATTTTTTATATCTTTTAAAGTATCTTCATCATAAAAAACAATACCTTTACTAATACCAATGTTTTGATCATATTATTGAGATTTCCCTTGAGGTCATCGATTTTTATGATGCATATACTTTCCACGCTTATAACATTATACCATTTATTATTCCTTATAGAAAACATTATTTTACTCCATTATGTTAATTGAAATTTTCTTTTTTCCTTGATAATCACTTTGTGTCCTTATTCTTCACACATAAAACATCTCCTCATTGCTTTGATATATTACCTAGAGTGATTATTCCCACATTACTAACATATAGTAAAATAAATCTTATTTCCTCTATGGTCTACACTACCTGAACACTCAACAAACTATATCCTTAAATTATTTTTTGAATTAAAGAGTTGGTTAAGGTGAAATTTGTTAATCATATACCATGATAACTGATTAAGCATAATAATAATTTTCCTTTACTCCAGTTATCAACCCTCTTGGTTTCTCATCAACGCATTTTCTATCATATTCAACATTAATCATGTTTCTTATAGTTCCTTCCATTTACTAAAACCAAAAATCATAGTGTGACTAACAATATTTATAGTGGGATACCACATAATCCTAAAAAATAACATATATGATGTCCAAATCATAACACCTTATTTTTAGTCTATAAAAATTTATGTTTAACTTTGGTCATTCATGGATATTATTTAAACCCTTCATGATGGTTCATAAAGAGTTTGTAAATTCACAAATAATATCCCTTGGGAGTGTTAAACCAGGTGTGTAGTAAGGCCCATTATCATTTAATAGGTGATGATCGAGTCCAAGTCAATGAGCCCCTTTTGAAGTTATTACCCATAAGTAACTCTATGCTAGGTCCATGTACACTTATAGTATTTATATTGGGATGTAATTTATTATAAACACTCTCTCTATCCTTTAAAAAAATTTAGGAAATTTTCCAATACATTTACTCATTGTTAGACTTATCCATAGAGATATCTCTACAAAAATCTCTAAAAATTTCCTTAGTCATAACCCTAGGGACATTACTATTGTGTTTCTAATATGAATATATAAATATTGACTAAAACTTTCTTGTGATACTAACTATATGGGCCAAAAATTATCATAAACTAATATTAAATCATTTTAGATGAATATTCATTACATTACACAAACACATACATGAGGATCATAAAGGTATAATTCCTTTGGTTACTAACAAAAAATCTTATTATTTCTGGAAAGATATTAAATATAACCCATAAATATAATTCCTCATAGTACTCTTCTTATAGATACCTTACTTAAAAAATTTCATTATAACCCATGGAAAAAACATAACAAAGACTAAGCTCAGATTCTCATTAATAGTAAGAAAGGGCGATATCAACATATCATTAGAATAAGGGTATGAGAACATAAAAATAACATTTAAAAACCATTCCATGGATATAATTAATAATAAACTTGAGTCATGGAATAAATTTTGGAAGTTAATAAGACATGAATCATAATTTAATAAAAGAATATAATCCATGGGAGAATAATATTGATTTAATACATTGATTTGTGGTATACACGTAAACATAGAAAGTCATTTTCTTATTCGTAAATACTAATTTCATAGAATATAAAGTGTATTGGTATCACTCCCCAAACCATCATAGTAGTAAAGGTTCACTCCCAAGACTATCATAGAGGGTTGATATTACATTACAAATAATCATAGTAGTCATGGTTCACTCCCATGACCATCATAGTGGACATAGTCCCTTGCTAAAGTGGGTTCACCCCTTATTATAGTCCTGTTTACCACATGAGATTTCAATATTTACCCAATGCATTAGAGGGCGATTTTGGTACCACTCATCAAATAATTAAAATTATACATATTTGTGACACAAGATCATAATAAATTCCTCACATCACAACCCATGAAAATAAATGGATTTCATAAACATTTTATTATAGAAAAACTTGTGTAAAAGAAACAGGTTTTAGGATCATTTAATTATAGCATAACTCATTTAGAATAAATTGGGATTCATAAGTATTTTATCAAGGTATAACCCATGGAAAAAGGGTTTCATAAAAATCTTGGCATCATAACTGTAAAGCATTTAGAGAAAGAATACGAATGGTATTATTGGATCATATCCCCAATAAAGAATAAGTAACATTAAAGGATGTCATCTAAGATGGAAAATTATTTTGAAAGATCACTTTAATTTTTTTAAAGAAATATGCTTTCCACATTTAAAACAATTTTTGAAAAAATAAACCATTTTCAAAATAAATTCCATTGAAAATAACATTGAAACTTATAAATGATGCTTTAAAAATAATTTAAAAAAATCCTTGGTGAAAATAAACATTATTTGAAAAAAACTTTATAAAATTACAAATTAATAAAATAATTTAGATATCATTTTATTTAAATATATCCATTTAAATTTATAGAGGAATAATTAAAACAATTATTGGTAATTATTATGTAAAATACCATCCATGCCATACACTTTAAAATAATGATTCATTTCATATTTTTAGTAAAATCCAAACGAGTATTATTTGGAAAATAACACGTAGTTTCATTTAATTTTATTCTAAATTAAGAATTGGTAAAAATTTATTTAAGTAATTATTTTAAGAATGTTAAAAAAATTTGATTTTTTTTTGAAAACATGGATTTGGTAGGAAACTGGTTTTCGACCAAAGAGAGAAAAAAGTCAGGTTTTTTATTTTATTGGAATCCTTATTTAAGAAAGAGAGGAAATTAAAGGTAATTTTTTTCTAAAATAATAATGATATTATAATAAAATTAATGAGTTTATTTAGATATATATTATAATATTTAATCATTATAAGCATATACATAAATAATCCCGATAAATGATGATATTATATCATAAAAACCATACCAATTTGGTAACATTTAATCATTGGACCCATTAAGTAATAACATAAAATTAAATATAAAATATCATGATAATATATAAATTAATGATATTACTTTTTAAAGGGGCTATATATACACCTCATAAAATAAGATAGGTGCATAGCACAACATATATCTGAAAGACGGTAAATTGAGACAAAAATCTTATACCGCTTTGGTAACTTTTGATATCTAAACCCCATAAAAGTGAGTACATAAAATGGATATGTAAATACACAAATTTTTTATGATAATAATCATAAAATACATTCATTAGAATTATATACACCAAATAATATAAATAAGTGGTTAATATGGCATAAGTCTCACATAAGTTAATAGTGAGACAAAAATCCCTTACTTTAAATCTTGAATTCCTTTGTACATTGTCAAACCTCATGTTTAATAAATATAAGTTTATTATACATCCAATAAATAACCATAATTATATATTTCATACAGTATAATATTTACTTAGGACTATTTATTACCCATTTATTAACAATTCCTTGTTAAAATTACATTTTAGGTAATAAATTCCTTACTTTTTTACATAAGTCTTGGTTTGTTATTTTCAGTACTCTTAAATTTATCATGGATCGATAATCTATATAATTTTAAACATTTTATAAATATAATATTTATTTATTTTATATTTATTTATTATAATCCATAAAAGTTATATATTGAAAATGATATATAGAGTTCTTGGAGACGGTATTTCGTACGTACGGGTGAACACTATTTCTGATTTATCAACTGATCAAATGAAAGAAATTTAAATAATATATTAAGTTTTTAGAATCATATTTATTTTATATAAATCACATATATTCATTAAATATACTATAATTAACTTCAATTAAAATTATTAGTTAAAAATGAATCACATCGCTTCACAAGTCGGTAGTCACCTTACACAGAAATGACGTTATCATATCTCCCACTGAATGGAAAGTAAGAAGGTATATATTGTATCATAATTAAATAATTATAAATATGTCAAAATTTTAATCTATATTCATTTAATCTATCCTTATTACCATCAAAGTAAAATAAAAAATAAAAATACGTAACATCTTTTCGTGAGGTGGCAGTCTGTCGTACACACGAGTGGCATTATTTTTTCCAACAGGTTGGGAGGTGAAAATGTAGATTTTGTATTATAATTACATAGGTATAATAATATCATAAATATAATATATAAAAATTAAATAAATAATTATATCCATCCATGAGATATGGTTATGTAAAATGAATAACATCTATTCGCGAGGAGGTAGTTCGTCGTACACACAAATGATAATTTCATATCCCATTTAATATATGAGGAGAAGTATTTAGGTTTTTAAATATAACTAGCAAAATATTACTATATTTTATGTACTGAGGTTAAAATATCATCAGGTTTTGATAATAATTGATGGTGGTGGAGGATAAAATAAAATAAAATGCTCAGTTAGGGACATTACCTCTTCTTCAGACAACTTCATATGGATTACCCCAAAAGGATTGTTAGGTTGGATTTATTACACAAATAACAATTCTAGTATTAAAGGATGTAGTTATGTATGTGATTTGGGTTGGTAATTTCCAAACCAATGGGGTTTGGAAGTGTGGAGAGTGTGGCCTTTTATAAGTGAGGTGAGTCATACACTTGTAATTATTGAAAAGAAAAATGTGTGCCCTTATTTTTCACATGAAACAAGGATAAAAATGATCTATTATAATTAATTAGTGGTTATATGGTCTATATATATCTATAAAATAGGTTTTTTATAAGTTTATATTTCATTTTACCCCTTATCCTTTTAGTTTAACCACTGGTAAACCCATCTTCACCTGAACTATGATAATTAATTTTTAGTATTTATATTATTATTTATTGTGAAAAATTAATTGGATATTATTATATATAAAAATTATTATTATTAAAAATATTTAATCCATTTTTTCAAATTACACTCAGATAAGTGGAATATTTTAATTTAAAATTAATCCTGGAGACGTGATGAAAAAATAGTTTTCTAAAGAGAAAAGTTTCATAAGTTTAAAGCATTTTATATAAAAAAATAAATATGAAATTGGTTAAAATAACCTAAATTAGATTAATATATATAATTTAACTAATTTTACTTTTAAAACAATATTTAATAAATATTTATCTTGTAAATTCTTTGAATGAAAAGAAATTTGTTTAATAAAAACAAGTATTTTTTACTGTTCACTAAAAAATTTATTATTTGATAAAATTATACAAAAACAACACCATGAAAATTTTGAAATTATAATTTCAAAAAATAAATTTTATTCAATAAAATATATTTTAATTTTTTTTCAAAAATTAATTTTTAAATAAGTTCAAAAAATGCGATTTTTTTTTGAAAAATACAGTTATTAATCATAAAATTGGATTTATTATAAACTATTTTATAGAAAAAAAAAATTAGATGAATGTTAAAAATTTTATTTAATATATAATGGATAAATTTGATTAAAATCAATAATTAAAAGGTATTTTTGATAATTTATTGAGGTGAAACAAATTTACACACATAAAAATAGTTTTCCAAAAATAGGTTTGCTTTGTTTTCAATTGTATTTTATCTTCATTTATATTTAATTGGTCACGAAAGAATCAATTATATATACATGTGTAAATTGTATATGTCTATATTTTAGTCAATCCTTTTCATACCATCAATTCCAATGGCTAGGTGATAAATATCAAATTAAATAGTGATTTTTTAATATTATGTCACATTTCATTTAAACTCAGTGTTGCGGGTAATGAAAAATACTCTTAGTGTTTCAAGTAACACAAGATAAACACAGTGTTGAATGTAATGTAAGATAAAATTAGTGTTTTATTTAAAATTAAAAATATAAAAAGGATTAGATTTATTTAAAAAAATATTAAAACAATTATCAAGGAGTTATAGGGACACCTAGGATTGGTATGGTTGAGGCCACCATGATATAGTGGGAAGAAACATATCATGGTATAAGTTGTTTTAGAATATGAAATTTTTTATTCAGTTAATGATACCATGGGGAAATTTTCAACCATTAATGATAGATATTGTGACTATGGAGAGGTTATGTTTGATGGTTCTTAAACTCCATTCCCCCTCTATTAAACCATTTTCCTCCTCTTATTTCTTGTGTTCTCAATCTAGATAATTCTATAAAAGGTTTTGGGAATTCATATTTTGTGAAGCATTAGATTAGGTATATTCCTTCATTTATATGATTTTCATTATTGATATACACTCATGGGATCTCAATCTATTCATTTCCAATCACCAATTCCAAAGGTGATTAGATTTCCTCATTTTTTGAAATAGGTGTGTCTGTAAAATGGTTCTATCTCAGGATTTACTCTATGTGAAAGTAATTCCCTTGATTTGTATTATGAAATTTATTTATATGATATCAAAGAATTTTTTTTATGAAATTACAACCTAGGTGGCCTTTAAAGTTGTTTTTAAAGTGGTTTTATTTAAAAAACGTTCTATGAACCTCATGTTTTTTATGAAATACCCCAAAGAGGTTATTTTCTCAAAAATTGATTTTCAAGCATGTGGGAAGTGATGATTTTCTAGTGGGAATGTTTTTTAAAATTGTGATTATGTTTTACTTGAATGTTTTGATTAAATTTATAAAATGGGTTCACTGTGATAACCTTTTTTGTATTGGGTTATGGACATATAAAAAACTTTGTAAGCCTAGAACAACTAGGGATTATGGTTATGATATCAATAGATTTCATCAGGACTCAATAATTTATGATTCAAGTTTATACTGACTTAGTGTTCCTTGCATGTCCTAGTTGCATATCCTTATAGGATATACCCCATTGGTGATTTTTTATTTTGGTTTAATTTATCTATCATGATTTAAATTATCACATTATAATTTTTTGAGTTATGAATGATTTGATTATTGACCTATATATTTTCATTATTATTTATTTCCATATTCTTGTGGGTTTTAACATGAAATGTTTAGAATGGATAACCAAAGGATGTTTTTTGTAAAATTTTTTCCAAATAATTATCTTTATAAACTTGTTTTATTTTCAAATATAGAACTAATAGTTTTGTGGCGATAGAATTTTTAAAGACTCGTGATGGTATTATATTAGGCATTTACCTTACACACTACTTATGCCATTATGGTATATGTAGATTTGTTTTTTTAAGATACATGTAAAGGAAAGGACTTCATGTTTCTCACCAAATTCTCCAGGTTATTTTTTCCTTCATAGTGTGTTGGGATGGAGGTGAAATATTTTAAAAAAGAGATATGTTATTGAATTTTATCTTGACCTTTTTTTCAAGTTTATCCTTTTGGAATAGTTTGTATGTCTGATGGTTGTGTACATTTTCTTTCACCATGTAATTTGATTATTTATCACTTCTATGTTATACACAAGACATGTTTTTGTTTTATGTGTTCATATCCATCTTGTGTCATTCCATCTTGAGTGAAGTTTCATATATACCCATTTTTTTCATTGAAAATAGGTACCAGAGAAAATACCCACCTAAAAGTTTGATGAAACTATATAGGTTTGGTTCACGATATATAGTAGACATGAGTTATGACTATTGGAACTCAGGTGGTAAGTACAGATGGGTGCTTGGAAAAATCAATTTCATATCTGACTCTAAGTTACCATGGGTGGTTAGGGGGTTTCCTCCCACATTAAGTATTATTTTGGGTTTTATAAATGAACCTATTTTTTTAAGTTTATTCGGATAAACCTTGTCTTGTATTTATTTAACTCTTTAAATCTATTGAATGTTAAATTCTTACCATTTAGTTGATTTAAAATATATTCTTGAATTTTTCCTTTGATTTGGTGGTGTATCCATAATACAATCAAGTTTTATCTATTTTTTTATATATAATTACCCATATAGGTTCTATTCTGAATCTTGGTGTCGAATATCAAAGATAATTTATACATGTCAATCCTCAAATATACCCTTCATTAATGAAAAAAATTATCAATAAAATCTATACTCTGGGTCAGATAGGGGTTAAAAACTAGGAATATATGATGGAACATGGTTAAATTTTTCAAAATAGTATACACCAATATTTTGGGCTGACAAGGGACCCCGAGAAACTAAAGAGTGGTTGGAAAAAAATTGAAATAATTTTTTTACTTCTTGAAGAATCCATAGGACTCAATGGTGGTTTTCAAAAATATATTCTTGATGGACCAGGATTGAAATGGTGGGACTATACCATGAATGTTATATTTTATGAGGATCTTACCAAGGATACTTTCATGAAGGTATTAAATCATTGGTTTCATCCTAAAACATTACTTGTGGAAAAATACTACTGAATTTTCATCCTAGATTAAGGGTGTGTTTTGAAGTATGATACTCCCTTTTCCAAGTTATTCCACCTATCACATTGTCTTGTTTATAATAAAAACCATAAAAAATATATATTCATTATGAGGATGAGGGTTAATATTCAGTTAATGCTGATCCTCTTTTACATGATGACCATTTCTTAGCTAGTTGATAAAAAAACTATGCTTATGGAAGAATTAGGTGGGAAGACGAGTTTAGGTGGATCTTTATTTATATTAGTTGGTATCCAAAGTGTATCTTTTATATGGAATAGTAAACATAGGAAGGTTACATAATTTACTTTAGGAGTAGTTTCAAGGGCTACCTGAAGATATTATGAGGTGGTTTGCTATTAGTGCGGGAGACCTGTCTATACTAGGCATTATCATACGGTAGCATCCAGAACATTCTATCATTATAGAAAAGGTGGTGACCATAATAATTTATGTTAAAGAATGTACAAAGGTATTAAAGTTGGATCCTCTCTAACCAAAGTCCCTATATCTATTTCCAATACATCAAAGGGTGGTCTTCCTCTTTCACATGAAAAAGTGGATACTAATTTATAAAATAAAGCTCAGGGAGAATATGAGGCTAAATATCTTTAAGTTTTATAGTATGTACTGTAGGAATATGAAGCATTACCTGATAACACAAGAGGCACTATATTTACTTCATACTCTATAGTTCTATATTTGATTGATGTAATTTAATCACATTTTTTATATTATCTACATTTATTAATTTGTTGGTATTATGTCAAAAACATATTCCATTCATAGTGTATATTTCCACTCCCTTTTTAAAGGAGGTGGAATAATGATTTAAATTTTTTATTGGATGATTATTATTGTCTAACATGAGGTCATGTTATATTTCCTATTTTTGGATCTTTAATTTTTTGAACTCATTATTAGAAAGGATTGGATGGTTTCATTTAATTACCATATATTTTTTTCATTATTGGGTCCTGTTTCTAAATTTTGATAGGGTTACTCAAATCATTCATGTTGAGTGAGATCATAGATCTGGAAGAGAAAAGTTTTTGTTTCTAAGGCCAAAATGATCTCATTCCATTTTCAGAAATGTTTCTTGATGTAGTTGATGAATGTTTATGTTTTCTGCATACTATCATTGTGGATGATTACCATAAGGTCTTCTCAGGTGATTTTTTGTAGGTTGCCTCCCTAGAGATATGTTGAATTAACTTTTGATCAACTTCTGAGGACAAGTACTACATCCTTTCTATCTTATCATATAGAATCCAATGAGTTAGAAGCGCTCAAATTTAATCATGGGGATCTGGAGGCCAAAAGGATTTATTCATTCTAACATATCACCTTAGGACTTTCTAGTTTATTTTTAATAATGGAAGATGCAAATATTAGATGATGTATTGATTAACAAAATATTAATCCACTGACTATTAAGAACAACTATCCTTTTCATAATGTCGATAACTAGTTTGATCAACAAAAGAGAGCATGTCGGTTTTCTAAGACTGATCTTAAATCAGGGTGCCATCAGTTAGGGGTTTAAGAGAAGGATATTTCAAATGCATCCTTTATGAGAAGGTATGAAAAGTATTATTATTTTTTTATTCCACTTGGTCATACAAAACCTCTTCTAGTATTTATAGTTTTATGAATTAAATATTTCATCGTTTCTTGGAAACTTTTTTGGTTATTTTAGTGGATGATATTTTGGCATATTCTATGTCAGAAGAATAATAATAGGATCATGTATATTTTGTTATCATAACTTTGAAATAACATTTTTTATATGTAAATTTTTCTAAATATGAGTTTTGGATCCAATAGGTGATTTTTTTGTTCTATATTATATCATAGTGGGGGAATCTCAATGTATTCTAAAAATATCCAAGTAGTGAAGTCTTGGAAGACACCCATAAATGTGTTTTAGATTCAGAACTTCTTAGGATTGTCTAGTTATTAAATATATTTCATTAAGGTTTTCTCCATGATTATGTCTCCAATGGTAGAGTTGACATGTAAGGTTTTAATGTTCAAATGGAATGAAAAGCTTCAATGATAATTTTAGTAATTGAAGGTGATTGACTTTGAATCTAGTTCCAATTCTTACAAAACTTGGTTTGGGTTATAATTGTTTCTCTAATGCCTCAGGTGTGGGATTAAGATGTGTTTTTATATAGGGTAAATATGTGGTCACCTATAGATATTGTCAAATGAACCCTCATGGGAGGATTTATCCAACCCATAATCTTGAATTTGATTCATTTATGTATACTCTCAAGAGATAAAACCACTACCTATTTGGTGAGTGGTTTATGATGTATTAGAATCATAATATCTTGAAGTATATTTTTCCGAGAGAGAGATGAACATGTGATAGTGGCATTGAGATTAATATATTTATAGATTTGATTTTTATATTTCATAAAAACTCTGGGAATGTAATTTCATCAATAATAAATTGATTTATATGTTACCAACTCAATAATTGAAGAAATTAGTAGAGGATTGGTATTTTTTGAGTTTGTTTTTTGAGATAAACTATAAAGTTAAAGAGGTTGATGGGTAGGTTTTCTGAGCTTGTGTAAAACATGATTCATCATTTTATGATAAAATTAAGTTTGGTAAAGGAATGAGCATCTTTTTTAAGAATTTTAGTGAAATCTTATATAATGGGGATACCTCAAGTGTCTACTCTTGTTCTCGCAATGGTTGTTTGTGTTTCTAAAAAATGGTGATTTTGATATCTATAAGGAAGAGTTATGGATACTAGACATCAGTGTAGTTAGTCTATGAAAAATATGATTACCAAGATGTATCATAATTTGAGGCATCATTATTGCTGTCTAGGGATGATGTTGTCAATTTTAGACTTCATGTAAGGATACCTTACATTCTAAAATATTAAAGTGGAGCATCAGAGTCCTATTAATATGTTGTATCCTTTCCCCATTTTGGTGTATAAATGGGATGAGATATCCATGGAATTTATTATGGGTTTACCATGGAATCCTAGTGGGAGATATTTGATTTAGGTGATAATTTATCTATATACTAAATCAACTCATTTCCATCATATTATAGAGATGATTAATTTTGAAGAGCTTTAGAACATGTATGTCCAAAAGGTCACGAAGTTCTATAGAGTGCCTTTTATAGATTTTCTAATATGGA
Organism: Viscum album; assembly: GCA_963277665.1. Lineage (NCBI taxonomy): Eukaryota > Viridiplantae > Streptophyta > Magnoliopsida > Santalales > Viscaceae > Viscum > Viscum album. The sequence goes on from OY728126.1 coordinate 283,104,514, forward strand.
TCCATAATTTAAATATAGGTTTCATAAAGGTTTTTAAGAGGTAATGTGTACTTAATTAAATTTAATCATGATATATCACCCTCAAATGGATGGGTAGACTAAGTGATCCATTCATATTTGCAGTGTTATGCTTCAATTATGTGTTCTTTATTGTAGGGATTTGTGAGAAAATCATCTTACTTCACTTGAGTTCCAATATATAAACAATTAAAAGGTTTAAATTAAAATAGAAACTTTTGATGCATTTTTTGGGTGTCCTTGTAAATCTCTTCTTTATTGGGTAAACTTTGGAGAAAGGTCCTTGTTTATAAAAATTATTATTCAAGAGATAATATAAAATGTTCATTTGATCAAAAATAGTTTAATGATAGTTCTGATTCTCTAGAAATCCTATACGTACAATCTTTGTTTCCCATTGGATATTTTGGTCTGCAATCATGTTTTTTTCAAGGTTCCACCTATTTTGGGACATTGTTTTTTAGGTAATTAGGGTAAGTTGAAATCATAGTTTATTTTCCCTTTTGAGATAGTAAAATAACTTGTAAAGTTTTATTATCAGTTGGATTTCCATATCTCTTGACATTGATTCATGATTTTTTTCATGTTTCCTAATTTTGGATTAATAAATCAGGCCCCTATCATGTGATAGAATGGGATGATGTTGATCTTGAGCCTGGAACCTCAATGGTTGAGAAACTGGTTTTAATTATGTATCTTTAAAAAAAGGTTTTATGATATAAATTTAATCCCATGGTCCATGCAATGTGGTAGTGTGTATGGGATATTCATGAGATGTGGGAGAGAGAATCATTGAAGTAGATGTAGTTTCCTTATCAATTTAGGATTATATAATCCTGATTGATTTTTATAGAAAGATGGTGGCATAGTGGGGATAATTTTGATTCCCTTTGGGTCACATATATTTCTATTTTGATCCTCATGTTTGTTAAATTCAGTTTTGAGAATTTTTTGAGGATTCTGATAGCATAAAAAGTGGTTTTGGTCTTTATCTATAAATCATGGGTAAACCAAACTATGGTCCAAGCCTTATTGAACCTAGAAACAACCTTCATGAAATAGGAATTTTCAATATACCCAGGGTTGGTGTGGTATCAGGTGTGGGAAACTAGGGGCTTTCCTATAGACCATGACCAAAGTATCCACCACTACACCATGGTAAAAGGAATGGTGGAACTAAAATGGACATGGTTATTACACCACACCATATAGTATCTCTCTATCAGGATTCCTAATACTAGTGTGGTCGAGGCCACCACTCCATGGTGGGATGCACCAGGCCAGGGTTGTTTTAGAATTTGAAATGGGATATTCAGCTACTGATCTTCTAGGGGAAATTTTTCCCCATAATTTTTATCACATGTGGCCATTAATATGTGTTTTTTAATTTTTGTTTACTAAATTTACCCACTATTAAGATTTTATTCATCCTTATCTATATAGGGATCTCAATCCATCAGATTCCAAGAGGGGTTTTGGGTATTCAACTTTTATCAAGAATTGTATTGGTTTGATTCCCTCCTTTTTGGGTTTCTCCATAAATATATAGGCTTATGATATCTTAATCTCTTCATTTCTAATCACTGGTTTCCAAGGCAACTAGGTTTCCTCTATTGGGTAGGTATGTGTTACTATACAATGGTTCTATCTCATGATTTACTAGATGTTCTTGTAAATTTATTTGATTTGGATTATGAAAATGATTGATTTGATATCAAATAATGAATATTTATGAAATTACATATTAGATGGAATATAAATAGGGTTTTAAATGGGTTTTGTATAAAAAAAATTATACAATTCATGTTTTTTATTTGAATCCTCAAAGTGGGTTTTTTATCTAAAATTAATTTTCAAGCACAGGGGTTGTGATTCTTTTATTGTGAAAATATTTTTTGAAATTTTGACCTTGTTTTACATGTATGTTTTGATTAAATGTGGTATATGGGTGAAATTTTGGAACCTTGGGTGTGTTGGGTTATATACGTATGAAAACCATTGTTATTGTGGAACCACTATGGGTAATTTTTGTGATATAAATAGAATATATCATGACTCAATATCCTTGAATTCATGTTTATGTTGGATTATTATTCCGTACACGTTCTAGTTTTGTATCCCCATAGGCTGGATCCCATTGATGTTTCATGATCTTGGTTTCATTTATTTATCATGTTTTAAATGATCACTTGGTTATATTTTAATTTATCATTACTTTTATTATTTCCATCTACATCTTTATTATTGTTTATTTCCATATTCGTGTGGATTTAAATATTTATTTTTTAAAAAAATAAGTCGAAATGATTTTTTTTATACTTTTTAAAAGAAATAGACTTATAAACTTGTTTTTATTTTAAATATAGAACTAATAGTTTGAAGATATAATAGTTTGTATAAATTCATGGTTTCAAACTACATGGATTTTTCTTCACACCCTATATATTCCTTCAGTGTGTATGAAGATTTGTTTTTGTAGGATATAGGTAGAGGTAAGCATGTCATGTTTCTCGCATACTTGTCTTGGTTATTGTTGCATTTATAGTGGGTTTTGATTGATGTAATAAATTTTCACATTGAGATATGGTTATAACTTTAATTTTGGGATTGCTTTGTTTTGGGATTTATCCTTTTATCTTAGTTTGTATGTGTCATAGTTGTGTACCTATTCTTCAATGATGTGTTCTATTTGTTTATATCTTTTTTATTATAAAAGATACTTTTTTTTGGTTTATGTATTGATCTACACCTTATGGAGTTCCATATTGGTTGACATTTCAGATAGAATTAAGTTGGTTCATTACAAAATTAAAATCATTATTTACTTATTTATAGAATATATTACTAGAATTTTCATTCCAATAGTTTTTGGTGACATAGTCTTATAGAATGTTTTGTAGGTAGTTAAATCGACCAAAATAAGAACATACCATAATTAATAGATGATTATGAAGTGATTTAGTTGTAATATTATTATACTAGATGCATAGTGTACTTATTTAGTGTTTCTAGTGTGCTATATTATAATTGGATAGAATTGGAAGAATAATATAACATATATTAAGTTGTAACATAGTATGAATAAATCATTTTATTGTATTAGAAAACTCCTTTAGATGGTTGAATCTATAATGATTGCTTATTTATCATATTGTTAGTATAATGTCCAATTTTTCTTACTCCAAAATAAATAGTATCATAAATAAAATATTTATCAATCAATCCCAATCTCATGACCATCCATGAAAGGCGACGATGAAAAGAAAAAAAAATCAATCATCCCATGAAGGTGGTAGTATTTACATATGCATGGTTGATGATTAATTTTTACATAGAATGAATGAAATGATTTATCATTTTAAAATATAAAATATATTGAAAGTATCATAATAATTTATTAAATACAACCTTGTGGATAGTCATGTTATCTAGTTATGGAAAATGAAACATTAAACTTTGTGAAGGTAGTAATCTGTACACATGCTAAAATGCCAATTTTGTTACCCTTAAGGTAATAGGGGAAAGGTGGTTAATTTTTATTACTATATCATAATAACATTTAGTATAAAAAAATAATTAAGTAATTCTATAGGAATTAGAAAAATATATTTGTAAAAGTAATATAAAAAAGGAAAGAAATTTGGGGAAAATATACTCATATTGAAGAATTGGGTTATCCCTTGGAAGACTCCTTAGAAAGGGAGGGAATAATATAATACATCATGAAAAGAATATTAATAGGTTTAAATGGAAATATATTGAAATATATAAGGGTAGTTTTTTTAGAGTAAACCTATTTTTTATTCGTATTGAAGGGGTGGTGAGAGGCCCCTTTTATTAGCATTTAGAATGGAATTGTTATTAATATTTCAACATAATATAAGGAGAGCACATGTTTCACATGTAATGTGGATAAAAGTTGGTAAATAATTGAGTTGGGAGATATTATAAGGTCTATGATCTCTCAAACATTAATTTTAACACATGTTTTAAACACATTTTTAAGTCCTTTGCTCATAGAATTTTCACTTTTAACACTTTTGGGTTTATCATGATAACTAGTTTTTAACATGGTAATTTACCTTTAATTTTAAAAAATAAATTTTACCATATTAAATAATTTGGACCAAATTATTCCAAATATGAAATCAATTTTATCAGATAAAATTTTTATGTGTAATAAAATTAAATTTTAACATGAGTGTTTGTAATATTTAATAACATGTTTTTAGGAAAAGTGTATTTTGAAGCTTAAAAATTATGTGTGGATACAAAAAAATGTATTTTGTTTTAATGATAAAATTTTATTTATCATAGAAAACAAAGGATATGTTGATTTTATAGAAATAAAAAATCAAATTTTACCAAAATAATATTTAATTAAAATAAATGACCAAAAATTGTTTCTTGAATTGGAAAATATTACTTAGATTTATATAATGTTAAACATTGGTTTTATAGAATCATAATGTTATATAAAAATATGTATTATTACTACTTAAAAAAATATTTTATAAAATAAAAGGATTTATAAATTTCTAGTTATTTCTTTTATATTTGTAATGTCATAAATGTTACAGTTTTGATAAAAAATATATTTTTTTACCATTCACCTAAAAATCAATAATTTTAGAAAATAACAAAAAATCATATCAATATAATATTGAATTTTGGAATCTAAAAATTAGTTTATTATCAAATTTAAAATATAAAATTTGAGACTTTTATTTTTAAAAAATATATATAAAAATATAACGAAAATGGTTTTCAAGGGAAAATAAATTTTATAAAAATATTAACTAATATCATTATTATTTCCAAAAATTTATAATCAAATTAGTTTTAATATATTTTTCAAATAAACATTATATTTTAGGCATAATATATTTATTTTCTTAGAAAAAAATATAAAAATTTAATTTTTAAAGAGGTTAAATTTTAAAGAATAAATTATTCTTTTTAGTTATTTAGATACACTAATATAATTTATGAAATCTTTAGCATGTATGATAACTTTTTCTTTTATTTCTTCAAATATTTCATGTTTTGGAAACATATATTATCACCCACCAGTTATATGTATGCATTTTCAGGGTAATATACATTTACATAGTTTTTTTGGTTTAGTGTTTCATGTATCACATGATATCAAAAATATTTGGTCTTAATGGAATATATAATTTAAAATATTTACATTTTATTTTTTTATGATTAGTATTAATTTATGATTTTTTAAAAAAAATATATTTCATATTTAAATATGTGAATTTATTTATTTATTTAAATGTTATTACCTCATTTATTATTTATGGATATAAATTTTTTATATTGTGAATATGTGTACGATTTAGATTGTAATTTTTAATATGCTTCTATATATTATCATACAATGATCTAGGGAGTTATATGCTAGGTATGATAATAGATTTAGTTTCTATATACCTTGTCATCAGTTTGAAATTAAATTTATTAGCTCTAATTTAGTTTTTGAATATAATTTGTACATATTAGCTATCATAGTTATGATGAATTGGAATATTTCTTATGTAAAGTAACCCTAGGTAGAGGTAAGTTTGATAAGACTTCACACTAATATAGAGGAAATTTCCTTGTTATAGTAATATGGGGTTTGATTATCTATGGATCCAGGATTACTCAAGTGAAGATTAAAAATTTCATACTATTACAAAGACATTACATGAAATGTTTATTTATCTTATTAACGATATGCATTTTAATGCATATTAATATGCTTAGATTATATTTTTTAATGAGTATCAGAAACTATGAGTTGTGTAAAGAGTTACACATCAATATTTGAACATATTGACTTGGTGTATAGAATAGGATTCCCAACTAAATCACTAAAGTCATGAAAACATAAAGGAAATAACATGAGATAAGACAGTGAGATCTAAACCCATTAAAAATATCATGTGTGAGGTTTTTTTCCCAAGAAACACTCATCTCGACCTCAATCATCCAATCGGGTAGGCTCCAGCCGAAGCTAAGTTTCCATGGATTATATTTTTATATAAAGTAAGTAATGTGGTGACCGTAATAGTCAGGTTCCTTTATCTTTTCATTTTTACATAATACTTAATCGGGAAACCAAAATAGTTAGGTTAGAATAGTAATAAATTTGATGTTATCCATATTTTGGATAAGAAAAACAATTTTCTTCTCAACTATCCAAGGATTATATATTATATGATTGGGATTATATCATTCATAATAACTAATTGGGGAGGTTCATGAAAAATAGGGGGTATTCAATTAATTAACTATTGTCTCATTAAGGGATATGGTGAATTTTAATGTTTTCATCATTTTTTTGGGAGCCCATTTAATAACTATACTTATAAAAAAATGTATAAGTGATGATTCTCATGTGATTAACTTTTCATTTTTTTATAATAATATCATTATTAAGAAAATTAACTTTGAGATGAACACTATATAAAATAGAATAAAAATATAATAAGTAGTAGAGATTAAATAAATTAAATTTATTATATAAAATGAGAAATATATGTCTTAATACAACCCCTTAAAGAGTAACCTAGTGTTGAATTTTTTCAGTAAATGAATCTATATTTTTGTGAGAAGAAAAAAATATTCAATTATGATTTCAAAATAATTTTATGAAAAATAACTGAAGTAATTTTAGTATGTTCTCATATATTTAATATGATTGGATATGAAAATGACTTAGAAATTCTATAGATTTCTTTATGGGTTATTCTTATTAAATAATTCATCATGATGTAATTTATGTAATTGTTCCAACAATATGGATAAGTTCAAGAACTATTTATCCTATAATTCTTAAAGTGTCAAGGATAAATGGGTTTGCCATATGGTGTTTAGATTATGGTATTTTATTAAAAGTAGTAGTGGATAATTTCAAAACAGAAGAAGGAAAGGTAGTTAGAGAGGCCAAGAATGTTCATATGAGTATCTAGTTAAGTTCACTGAAACATAGATTTATCAGGAAGTAATAGATTAAGGATTACATATATTGTAATTTCAAGGATACCTAAATGGGTTTTAGGAACTCTCTGAAATGTCCATGTTAGTTATTCATATTATATAAATTTATTCCTTAGTTTTATAGGGTATGTGATACCAACTGTATGTTCTACTATTATTGTAAATATACCTGAGTTAAAAATAAAGGGACAAATTAATTGATCATTTAGTTTTTATTCAGGTGATGATGAAAAGAATTGTTACATCAAAAATTTGAGTGTAAATGGGTTTAAAAAACATAGATAGATATAAATATAAGATCTGTATAATTATATCATTTCTCTTATATTGCAGGAGGATTTTTTGTAAACACAGATTTGTTATGAGAAATATATGATAATGAAATAGATACACATGGTTTTTGATTCATCAGATTATATAACATTTTTTCATAATAACATAAGGATAAAAATGTTTTGTTCATGATAAAAGAATTTATATAGAATTTTGTTAAAATTTGTAGGATATATTACCTTTAACCACTAGTGGAATAATTTTAATAATAATATTCTTTTCATGAAAACGATCCAAGAAAATATATTATCATATACTATATAGAAACAATAGTTTATTTGAAAAATATTATAACTTAAAGGAAATAATTGTTATTTCTTAACCAAAAAGAGTTTTTAAATCATATCATGATATTGATTATAGAATATAATATGCAAGTGGCTAGTGAGAGTATGTTTGAACTTTTATATGTTTGATGTTAACATAAAATGAATTATATTATTCCAAAATTAAAGTCAATTTCACTTAATATCCAAAGTGATTTAATATATGTGTTAGTAAATAGAAATTTATGGAGATATATTTAGTTAATATGAGGAAATAAGTAACATTGTTTTTTAAAGGATTATTCCAGTGAAAATACAAATTGAATATAATTTTACCCTAAAGGAGTTTGGGATGTGCTAGTAAGTAATAATTTAAATAATTACTTTAGTTACACAAATATTTGAAGGGTAAAGTTTAATATAATGTATTATAAAGATGATGATTTTAAACGTTAAATTAATTCTAAGAAATAAATAAATGTAATTAACAACATAACATTTGACGTTGTGGAGTGAAGGACTTTGAATATGTTTAATGAGGTAAACATTTGGAATATTATTCCTAAATATCACCATTATTTAAAAATTAATTATATATATATTTTTTTTAATCACTGAAGATTTTAGTGGGATGGATTTATCATGAGATGACATAGTAATGTTAAAGTAAGTACACATAGAAGAAATAAGTTAACAAAACCCTATAAAGTGAAGTAAACATGTTGTTGATATCAAAGTATATCATTTATGATATATTAAATAGGTGATTATGTGGGGTTTGCATAATTATTATAAAAAGGGTTAAGAATAAAAAATATTTCATATCAAAGGAAATATTCACTTCATTATTATTTCATGTTGTATTTATATATGTATATATTGACATAAATTTGATGAATTATAATGATAATTGACCTATTAATGTTTTAATTTGTGTCATACCTAACCATTATATATAATTTTTTATTTTACGTTATGATTAAATTCTAAAGTTAGTGTTATTAGGGTTCTTGAATGGTGGTATGAAATATGCTCATAAGGCATGAAAATTGTTTTTGGACATGATATGACTCATGAAGTATATCACATGGAATGTTATGAACTTTGCAGTAGGTATTATAGGGGGATATGGATCATATTTTGAATCTCAAAAAAATTATGTTAGTGAGATACCTAGTTTGAGAACCTTTAGACTTTGACACATTTCTTATGAATGCCTTGAGGATTCGATAATAAATAGGTGGTTGAGTATGTTGTTGATCATGCCATTAGTTAGAGCTTAACTAAAATTATATTTTTCCTATCATACGACAATTATGAATTTTTCCCCTTAATTAGGATAAAATGAGGAGTGTGTGGCCTCAACAAGATGGAACATATGAAACGATTTTCTATTCATGAAAGGTATAACTAATTTTCTAATATATAAAGTTAATGACATGTGATGTGTTCATCTAACTAGTCAGTATATATTTGGAGAATTTATAATATATTACAATTATATATGGGATTAACATACACAAAAATACTAGGATCACTTGATGTATTAGATAAAAGGAATGTACGAAAATCAATGACAACATTTGATACAACTAGTGGATATATTTATAAAGATATAAGTATTCATTAGAGATCATACTAGATCCATTTATATCTTGAGTAACATTGAAAATTTTCTACAGGATTCTCTTTAAATAAATTTATAGATATGAAGATTCATATTGTTTATCAATGAGAAAAAGGAATATGGGGTAACACTTTGTGGATGGATGAATGTGGATTGAGTTTGACACATAGAGATACTCTAAAAGTGTATTAGAGTTAACCAAAAATAGTTTTAGATGGGTTTTCACAAGGTATTTTTTATGAGGTGATTGATGGTTGAAGTTAATGATAAATTTACAATAGTGATTTGGAAGATATCCAAAAGGAGTTTTGAATATTATTTCACAAGTTATAATACATGATATAATATGAAATGAAATGGATTGTAAGTCTTATAGGAATTAGTGTAAGTGGAATACTGACATAGATATTCCCTAAACCCATTATATATGTGATGCAATTTGTATATGTTGTATTTTATGATATAGGGATATTATAATTTGTCACTAATAATGAAAATCATTGTTTATGATTGGACATATCATAAGGAATAGTATATGATACCATGCCATTGTATTTGACTGTTTTAATGCTTGAATGATAATTTTTATCATTTGATAAGATTTTTAATGTAATCTATCATTAATGAAATGTTTTATTTGAAGAAATGGATGAGATTTGGATACATTAATGCAAGGGTTATATGAACTGGTAGATTTGAATTTAATCATGCATTATAAAACATTTTTAAATCAAAGTTCACTTAAGAAGAATCCATGAGGGATTTATAATGGATACTACTACCGTGTGATGGGTGTGAAAACTCACTCATTAATTCTTGACTAAAACCCCCTCATTCATATAACTCTATTAATTTTCACCTTATTCCTTCATTAGGCACTGGAATACAATTTGTGATTAGAGGATCCCAATCGTACAATGGGGGATTCAAAATAGCATGTGGATAGGTCTGAATCAGGGAAGTATTTTGGCTACCTCTACTATGATCTTCATCAGGCATATGTAATGAAGAAAAATGGAATTTCCAATGATGGTATAAGAAATATTGTTTCTTCATTTATATTTTTCATATGATTTCATTTATTTAGAGCAATTTCTATTTCTTTTGGGTTTATATATTGCATCCATTGTTATTAAAAATTATTTTTAAATACCTTGAAAAATAGATGACAGTTCCTAGGGATCCACATTTAGTTTTTTCTTACATTTTTCTTGATTTATTTTTGGGAGTTAGTTGAGGGTTTTATTTTGGTAATTTAGTGAATGGATGGGGTATAATTCTTCTGAATTCTTATACACTAATTCATAGTTCCCTATCTTCCATTCCTTATGAAATCCTTATTCAGTAATTGAGGTTTTGGAAGAATGTTATAGAATATGGGAAGTGGTTCAACAAGGGGTATCATACCTTTCTTGGAAGATTCAAAACCAAGATATCTGAAAGTTGTGTTTCTTATCATTTTTCTAAATTCAGTTTGATTTTTTTATTTCTAATAATTGAGTTATAAGAGGAAATATGTGTCTATAAAAGTTTTAAGGTAGTATTTTAGATTTTAGTGGATATAGGTATTGGATTATTTGTCCTAGATATTTTTGTATCTTATATTTATAGGGTTTAAACAAAAATACCTAAAAAAGAAGTATAAGAAAGGCATGATCAGAAGGCACTAGGTGTGACCTATTTGATATTATTATAGAATGTGGCCTTCAATATCCATGAGGTGAAGTCAAATACAACACTTATATATAAACTATAAAATAGATATAATAACATTTTTTATATAATAAAAAATGTGTTTTTGATGTGGTGACATTGGAGCTTGATGATTTCAGAAGGATTGTTGTTGGATGTGCAACAACCTATGATTTTGGAACCTTTAAATTATTACCATCATCAATAGCTTGTGTCACACACAACACTGAACTAATAGACCATCCAACTAAAACAAACCAAGTAATATTAAAACAAAAAGAAGAATATAATAATTATTAGATAGGAATAGAGTAATCAATTAAAATAATTACTTATTATTATTTTCCTTGTATTTTAAATAACCATTTTAAAAAGAAAGTACTATATTTTAACATAATAAAGTAAATTAGTCACAGTTAAAAGTTTATTATGTTAGGAAATATATTGATTTATAAAATAATATCCCAATATTCAATTATTTGTATTATTATATGAAATAATATTTAATAAAATTGAATTTCTAAAAGTTTATTATGTTTTAATAAATATAGTTTTTGTTTATATTTTATATTTTTATTAAAAAGTTAAAATTATAAATTATAAAACTAAAATATGGAAAAATTAAATTTATTTTTTATTAATCATTTCTATATAATATGTGGTTAAATTTTTTATAATTTTATAAAATAATTGTTTTTCAAGTGAATAGTGAGAATACCAATTTTGTTAAAAACTATCACTTTTTTGAAATTTAATTAACAAAAGAATGATTTAAAAATTTTAAAAATCTTTTTGATAATAAATAAGTATTTAATATCTAATATAAATCATTTTAAAATAATTTTTTGAATTTATAAAATCTATTTTAATGTTTTGGAAAGGTCAGTAAAATTTTACTCTTTAAACTATTTTTATTCACTTATATTAAAAATTTATTTTCATCACTTGTATAAATTAAATAATTCAAAATAGATTTAATATTTTAGATCAAAAGTATCATATTATATAAAAATTTCAATTTCATTTTTGGGGATAATATTATGATTACTAAACTTAAAGTCAATAACCATGATAATTATAAAACTGTTATTTTAAAAGATTTTTTTATTAATAATATGTAATTGTTATCTAATAAAATAAATTAGTAACTTATAAAAAATAATTAAATATAAAATTTAAACCTACAGATAAAAAAATTATAAATCATTCAAATAGTAATCAATACTACATATGATTGAGAACACATAAAGGTGGAAACCCATTTTTATCTACACAACAAGTTTCTTAAATATTAAATGTTTTAATTTAAAATTGATTATTTTTATTATATAAATGGAATTAGACTATATTTACCCTAATATTTGGTTTAGAGTATAATTTTTTTAAGAAGGTTTACATTATACGTTTTTATAAAATATAAACTACTAGGGTAAAAACTAATCAGAAAAGTAAAAAACCAGAAAAGTAAAATGTGAAAATCAAGTGGTAAAATGCCTAAAACATATTTAAAACATGTGGGGAAATGAGTGGTGGAGGATTTATCAATATTATGACACCCTAAAATAATTTATTTATTTATCAGTTTTAGAACCATTTACCATGTAATAGAGTCATTTCAATATTGAAAAATAATCAGTGTTCAAAAAAGTTTCTTTTACGTCACATAGAAAAGGGGATCAATACCTCCCACTCAATGTTACACATACCATTAATAATGTAGCGACTCAGGTTTTTGGCCCTGTCAGACTTTGGAATTTTTCTACGAATAATTCCAGAGCTATGTGCGAAGACGGAGTGCGATTTCGAGGCCCAGTGTGCCCGGAATTAATTTTATAAAAATATTATGTTTTTTTTATACTATGCACGTGGTGGGGGTGTGATATCTCCTAAAAGTTAGCTCAGAACAAGAATCTGATGGCACGGTTGCGTCCGAAACGTGCCGTTTACCCTAGGCGAGGTGTAAACTTTGCGGGCGCGGGCCTGCGGTGAGAAACGCCACCAAGGGCATTTTCGTAATTAAATGGAGAAGTTAGTCTGCGAGCGTCGGCTCAAATAACTTCTGAACGGAGTCTCGAATGGAAAATCTGAGTCCGTCGTTGCGTTCAGAACAGCGCGTTTACCCTAGGGATGACCTTACTTTTGTTCGCATCGGGCGTCGGGTCTGAGGTGGGTTTGGCGCCGGCGGGCAGCTGATATAAATATCGCTCCTCCCCCCCCCCCCCCATATCGTTCCTCTCGACGTTCTTCGCCGTTCTTCGCCGCCGCTCCGCCGAATCGAGCAAACGAAGTGCCCACGAGCTCGGAATTCGACGGCGGACGTTCCAGGAGCGCGCAGCGGAAGCTCTGGAGCGCGGATCTAAGGCAGAACATCGGCGTTTCGCCTGCGAGGTATGCGGTTTGAGTTTTACAATCCCAGATCCCATTTTTGTGTTGTTTTCCTTCAAATTTTTATAAGGGTTGTATAGTTCGGGTCCCGAGCTTTCCAAAACATGTTTCGGATCTGAATTTGGAGCATCGGGGTGCTCCCGGTGGCTCCCGGAAGTTTTCCGGTGAAAACCCGGTTTTCCGGCGACGACGGGCGGCGGCCATGGCGGAATCCGGCGATGGCGCGGTGGCGCGGTGGCGGTTTCCGGTGGCGGCGGCGGCGGTGCGGAGGAATCCGGCAGCGGCGCTGTGGTTTCCGGCGAGGCTGGCGGTGGTCCGGCCAGGATTTTCCGGGGGTTCTTTAAACCCCCGTAACTCGCAAACCGAAACTCCGATTTGCGAGCCGTTTGCAGAGACGTGTTCCTTGCGTTGAGAAGGACCTTTTACACTCACTTTGAGAATTTTGTGAGTCGGGATTTTGGCCCGGGGGCTTGAAATGTCGAATAAAATAATAATATTTTATTATTTTACGACTTCGGGCCGTTGTAACTTCTACCCGGAGCGTCCGATTGACGTGCCGTCAGTGGCGTTGAGACCCTGAAGGTACAACGAACTTTTTGAGATGGCTTCCAGGTGTTGAGACTGAGAACGGGGTGTGGGCCCCACGAGGCCGGGTTTTGGCGTTTGCGGAGAAACGCAGCTTTTACACCAGGAGTCCGATTTTGGCGGATGAATAGTCGATCCTGTGTATTTTTCCGAGAGGAACACAATGGTGCATTCCGTTTGATGAGTTTCGGAATCCAGGCGTGAGCCCCACCCGAGCTGGGCTTCGGTGAATAGTTCCTTTTTCACCGGGTGTCCGTTTCGGACGAGCGAGTAGTCGATTCTGCTTGTTTTTTCAAGGGGATCGCCGTGGTGGGATCCGCTCGATGGGTTTCAGGATTGTTGTGTGGGCCCCGCACGAGCTAGCTATGGTGAATAGTGCCTTTTTCACCGGTGCTCCGTTTCGGGCGAGTAAACAGCCTATCCTGCGTGTTTTTCCGCGTGGAATGCGATGGTAGCCTCAGTTTTGGCCTAGGAGGTGCACAGTGTGGCATTGTGGTGGCTCACTTAGGTTAGCGATGTTTGGACCAAAAGTGGTTGAGGGTTCTCCCTTGGTTCGTTCATACGAGGGTTCGTGTGGCATCACAACCTTCGTATGTGTTTTTGATCCTCTCGATGGGATGTTTAAACTGTTAGAGTTGTGGTATCCCTCCGGTGGGCCCGGAGTGGATCCTCTAGCATCTTTACCCTAGATCGGGTTCTTGGTATCGCTGTGACCGCTTATTTACGGGCGGCGATCCCCTATCTAGTGAGTTAACCCCATAGGGTTTGTGGCATCATTAGAAATATGATCCCCTACACGGTGGTCCGTGCTCATTAGGGTTGTGGCATCGTCGGGTATACGATCCCCTACTCAGCATGTGGTTTATAGTAGGGTTACAGTATCGTTGGTTATGCGATCCCCAACTCAGCGCGTGGTTTCGGTAGGGTTGCGGCATCATCAGTTCGATCCCCTACATCACGAGTTATACCAGATAGGGTTCTGGTATCATCATGACCATCATTATAAGGACGATGATCCTCTATCTGAGTGTGGAGTTTCTGTCGAGCGCCAGATCAGGTTGTGGTATCCCCCAACGGATCTTGGGTGTGATCCCCTATCTGTGAGAACTACGTATGTCAGATCAGGTCGTGGTATCCCCCAGCGGACCCTGGGATTGATCCTCTATCTGTGAGCTACATATACAGGAGTGGGTCTTGGTATCCCCTAGTGGACCCTAGCCGCGATCCCCTATCTGAGGAGTTTGGTGGTTATGGTGTTTCAGCGATGTTTCCTCAGTGATGTTATCTGACGAGCGTGGTCTCTCGGGTGAGCGTCTGAGATGTTTGTTTGGGTGCCTATGGAGTGTATCTCTCGGATGAGTGTCATCTGGTATGACAGTGTTCGTGTGGTGTACTCTCCTGGTTGTGGACGGTTGCTGGTGACGAGGTCGGTACCCCTTGTGGCTTTGTGGCGTGAGCTGTGTATATCTGGATTGTTCAAGGTGTATGTATGGGCATACACATGAGCTGAGTTGAGATGACTAGTTGTGTTTAGCCGAGGATGGTCACGAGATGGAGTTTCTCTCTCGTCTGGGTTCCCTCTGGCTGGGTTGAGCGGACTGTTGCCTTTCAGTTGCTCTCTTGGGTTTTGGGGGTTTGGGGTGCCTACTGAGTATGTTTATACTCACCCCTGCATGGGCTTTGCCCGCACATGTTTGTGTCTTGTGCAGACCACAGGCCTTTCGACGGAGTCCCAGGAGGACCCGGAGCAGGCGGAGCTTAGTGAGCGTGTTGACTGGGGTGTTTACCGGAGCTGTGCTGAGGGAGCTTTTCGGCGGGTGTTTGTGGCAGCGTTCCCCTTCTTCAGAGCAGGTTGGACACACTTTTGTAGTTTACTTTTGGTGGGCCCTGTTTTGCCCCTTTGTAATTCTGTTGTACTCTGGTTTGGGATAGATGTATGCATACATTTCCTTTCAGTTTTATATATCTCTTCATTGTTTCATGGAGGTGTTTGTGGGTGTGTGCGTACTGGTACCATAGGCTAATGCCTCCCATGTGTGAGATAGCCTACTCGGCGCTGGTCGCCAGCCCCTGGCCTATTGGAGGCAGGCTTGGGGAGTTGCGGCTCGAGCCCCATTGGGTCGGGTCGTGACAGAGTGGTATCAAAGGAGGTTCCACCTTTGGGATCTCAGAGCGTAGCTGGTCTAGCTGTGAGTTTGGTTCGGGTTGCATAGCGGTAGTGTTAGGATGTTTTGAGTTCAACTTTCAGGCCAGGGACTCCAGTGTTGGTGCGGCGGCCGACGTATCCATACACCAGGACTCTGATAACCTGCCTTTCGACTTGGGACATTCGTACACTGGTCGCAAGGACATAATGGTACATGCATCATATAGGAATGGGTTTTTGGTTTTTCCTTGTCCTTCTTGAGTCAGCTCTCCAGATATACTCTTTGAATGTGGTGCGTCTTGAAGGTATTTCAGGATGCCTCCGCGACGACAGCCAGCGAGGGTTCCGCAGCAGGATTGTGCTGATGACCCGCCCCGTGTAGAGGTTGTGGAGCAGGGTGCAGGTTCTGAGGTTGCACCTCTAGGTGGTCTTCCAGTTGAGCCACCACCTGTCGAGCAGCTGGTTATGCCGGCGGTGCAGGACAAGGTTGCGCGCAGGCTGAGTGCACTGCATGAGTTCCAGAGGCAGCGATCTCTGAGGTTCCGGGGTGATCTAGACCCTCAGGTAGCTGATGACTAGCTTTAGGCAGTTACCCGAGTATTCCGCCTAGTGAGGACACCTCCAGATCAGATGGTGGTCCTAGCGGTGATCTTTCTAAATGGTTCTGACGGGAGATGGTGGAGTTTGGTGACGTAGTCCCATGACGAGGAGACGCTCACATGGGTAGAGTTTGAGAGGCTCTTCAGGGAGGAGTTCTATCCAGTGACACTGAGGTCAGTGCGGATCCAAGAGCTTCTACAGCTTCGACAGGAGAGCATGACTGTGTTGGAGTACTCAACGAGGTTTATAGACCTGTCACGCTACTCCCTGGATATGGTTCATGACTCGTTATTTAGGGCTCGGACCTTCGAGCAGGGCTTACGCAGGGACATCCGAGTAGGTGTGGTTTCCTTGTGTCTGCCCACCTATGCTGGAGTGCTGGAGCGAGCGTTGGTGGTTGAGAGTTTTCTGGATGATCAGATTCCCCCTGTTAGTGCTGGGCACTCGGGAGCTGAGACTTCGTCAGTCGGATCAACATCTGGTAGCCGACAATAGACTCAGGGGTCAGGACGTGGTCGACGTTTCAGGAGGCGACCCCAGGATGGAGGATCTGAGGCTCATGGCTCATAGGGCTCGCAGGCCAGTTTTGGTCAGCCGCAAGAGAGGCGGTGTTACGCTTGCGACGGTCGGGGACATCTTGCTAGAGATTGTCTGACCCGATGTGCTGCTGAGAGGGAGCCGGTCAATGGACCGCCTTGGCAGAGGCAGCGTCTCGAGCAAGGTGGTCCGCAGGGCGGCGGACGTGGCGGCGGAGCGGGTGTAGTAGGAGGCGGTGGTAGGCAGTACCAGTTTCCACCACCCCCACCCCCAGGTCATCCACGCCAAGCTCAGGGAGCTGATGGCCGAGGGCGAGGACAGCTGCATTCCCTAGAGGCAGTCGACCCAGAGGCACCGCGGATGGATAGAGGTACGCCTTGTGTCTTTTCTACTTACTGCAGTAGTTTGTTAGACACTGTTTAGTGGTACCCTCCTTTTTTTTTCTTGCTCGAGTTTTGTTCAGGGCGTTGGTAAGACCTTGTGTGGGTGTTGT
Source organism: Viscum album (assembly GCA_963277665.1). Lineage (NCBI taxonomy): Eukaryota > Viridiplantae > Streptophyta > Magnoliopsida > Santalales > Viscaceae > Viscum > Viscum album. The sequence continues at coordinate 283,122,189 of OY728126.1, forward strand.
TCGGCGTGCTTCGAATGCGTGAGGAAGAGAGATCCTTACCCCACCGAGATGCGTTTTTGGTGACGCAATTAAAACCATGCGGGCGAGTCAGTGTCGTCCAAAGTGGATAGTATTGAGGTGTGGCGGATGAGTCCCTCTGACTTATGCATTCGGGCATGGGTGTTGGTTGGTGAGCTTGCTGGTGTGTGAGACCCAGTTGAGAGTCCAGTTACTTTCCTTGTGATTAGGGCTTTTCAGGGACAAAAAGTTCTAAGGGAGTAGGATGTAGCGACTCGGGTTTTTGGCCCTGTTAGACTTTGGAATTTTTCTACGAATAATTCTAGAGCTATGCGTGAAGACGGCGTGCGATTTTGAGGCCCGGTGTGCCCAGAATTAATTTTATAAAAATATTAAGTTTTTTTTATACTATGCACGTGGCATGGGTGTGATATCTCATAAACGGTAGCTCAGAAGGAGAATCTGAGGGCACAGTTGCGTCCTAAACGTGCCGTTTACCCTAGGCGAGGTATAAATTTTGCGGGCGCGGGCCTGCAGTGAGAAACGCCACCAAGGGCGTTTTCGTAATTAAATGGAGAAGTTAGTGTGCGAGCGTCGGCTCAAATAACTTCTGAACGGAGTATCGGATGGAAAATCTGAGTCTGCCGTTGCGTTCAGAACAGCGCGTTTACCCTAGGGGTGACCTTACTTTTGTTCGCATCGGGCGTCGGGTTCGAGGTGGGTTTGGCGTCGGCGGGCGGCTGATATAAATATCGGCGCCCCCCCCCCCCCCCCCCCCTTATCGTTCCTCTTGACGTTCTTGGCCGTTCTTCACCGCTGCTCTGCCAAATCGAGCAAACGAAGCGCTCACGAGCTCAGAATTCGACGGCGGACGTTCCAGGAGCTCGCAGCGGAAGCTCTGGAGCGCAGATCTAAGGCAGAACGTCGGCGTTTCGCCCACGAGGTAGGCGGTTTGATTTTTACAATCCCGGATCCCATTTTTGTGTTGTTTTCCTTCAAATTTTCATAAGGGTTGTATAGTTCGGGTCTCGAGCTTTCCAAAACATGTTTCGGATCTGAATTTGGAGTATCGGGGTGCTCCCGGTGGCTCCCGGAAGTTTTCCGGCGAAAACCCAGTTTTCCGGCGACGACGGGGGGCGACCATGGCAGAATCTGGCGACAGCGCAGCGACAGTTTCCAGTGGTAGCGGCGGCGGCGCGGCGGAATCCGGCGGCGGCTCGGTGGTTTCCGGCGAGGCTGGCGGTGGTCCGGCCAGGATTTTCTGGGGGTTCTTTAAACCCCCGTAACTCGCAAACCGACACTCCGATTTGCGAGCCGTTTGCGGCGACGTGTTCCTTCCGTCGAGACGGACCTTTGGCACTCACTTTGAGAATTTTTTGAGTCGGGATTTTAGCCCGGGGGCTTGAAATGTCGAATAAAATAATAATATTTTATTATTTTACGACTTCGGGTCGTTGCAACTTCTACCCGGAGCGTCCGATTGACGTGCCGTCAGTGGCGTTGAGACCTTGATGGTACAACGGACTTTTTGAGATGGTTTCCGGGTGTTGGGACTGAGAACGGGGTGTGGGCCCCATGAGGCCGGGTTTTGGCGTTTGCGGAGAAATGCAGCTTTTACACCAGGAGTCCGATTTTGGCGGATGAATAGTCGATCCTGTTTGTTTTTCCGTGAGGAACGCAATGGTGCATTCCGTTCAATGAGTTTCGGAATCCAGGCGTGATCCCCACCCGAGCTGGGCTTCGGTGAATAGTGCCTTTTTCACAGGGTGTCCATTTCGGACGAGCGAGTAGTCAGTTCTGCTTTTTTTTTGAGGGGATCGCGGTGGTGGGATCCGCTCGATGGGTTTCCAGATCGTTGTGTGGGCCCCGCACGAGCTAGCTATGGTGAATAGTGCCTTTTTCACTGGTGCTCCGTTTCGGGCGAGTAAACAGCCTATCCTGCGTGTTTTTCCACGTGGAACGTGATGGTGGCCTCAGTTTTAGCCTAGGAGGTGCGCAATGTGGCGTTGTGGCGGGTCGCTCGGGTTAGCGACGTTTGGACCAGAAGTGGTTGATGGTTCTCCCTTGGTTCGTTCCTACGAGGGTTCGTGTGGCATCACAACCTTCGTATGGGTTTGTGATCCTCTCTATGGGATGTTTAAACTGTTAGAGTTGTGGTATCCCTCCGGTGGGCCCAGAGTGGATCCTCTAGCATCTTTACCCTAGATCGGGTTCTTGGTATCACTGTGACCGCTTATTTACGTGCGGTGATCCCCTATCTAGCAGGTTAACCCCGTAGGGTTTGTGGAATCATCGGAAATATGATCCCCTACGCGGTGGGCCGTGCTCAATAGGGTTGCGGCATCATCGGGTATATGATCCCCTACTCAGCATGTGGTTTATAGTAGGGTTACGGTATCGTTGGTTATGCGATCTCCTACTCAGCACGTGGTTTCGGTAGGGTTGCGGCATCGTCAGTTCGATCCCCTACATCACGAGTTATACCAGATAGGGTTCTGGTATTGTCGTGACCATCTTTATAAGGACGATGATCCTCTATCTGAGTGTGGAGTTTCTGTTGAGCACCAGATCAGGTTGTGGTATCCCCCAACGGATCTTGGGTGTGATCCCCTATCTGTGAGAACTACGTATGTCAGATCGGGTCGTGGTATCCCCCAGCGGACCCTGGGAGTGATCCCCTATCTGAGAGCTACGTATACAGGAGTGGGTCTTGGTATCCCCTAGCGGACCCTAGCGGCGATCCCCTATCCGAGGAGTTTGGTGGTTATGGTGTTTCAGCGATGTTTCCTCAGTGATGTTATCCGACGAGCGTGGTCTCTCGGGTGAGCATCTGAGATGTTTGTTTGGGTGCCTATGGAGTGTATCTCTCGGATGAGTGTCATCTAGTATGACAGTGTTCGTGTGGTGTACTCTCCTGGTTGTGGACGGTTGCTGGTGACGAGGTCGGTACCTCTTGTGGCTTTGTGGCGTGAGCTGTGTATATCTGGATTGTTCAAGGTGTATGTATGGGCATACACCTGAGCTGAGCTGAGATGACTAGTTGTGTTTAGCTGAGGATGGTCACGAGATGGAGTTTCTCTCTCGTCTGGGTTCCCTCTGGCTGGGTTGAGCGGACCGTTGCCTTTGCTCTCTTGGGTTTTAAGGTTTTGGGGTGCCTACTGAGTATGTTTATACTCACCCCTGCACGGGCTTTTCCCGCACATGTTTGTGTCTTGTGCAGACCACAGGCCTTTCGATGGAGTCCCGGGAGGACCCGGAGCAGGCGGAGCTTAGTGAGCGTGTTGACCGGGGTGTTTACTGAAGCTGTGCTGAGGGAGCTTTCCGGCAGGTGTTTGTGGCAGCCCTCCCCTTCTTCAGAGCAAGTTGGACGCGCTTTTGTAGTTTTCTTTTGGTGGGCCCTATTTTGCCCCTTTGTACGTCTGCTGTACTCTGGTTTGGGATAGATGTATGCATGCATTTCCTTTCAGTTTTATATATCTCTGCATTGTTGAATGGATGTGTTTGTGGGTGTGTGCGTATAGGTACCATAGGCTAATGCCTCCCATGTGTGAGATAGCCTACTCGGCGCAGGTCGCCAGCCCCTGGCCTATTGGAGGCAGGCTTGGGGAGTCGCGGATCGAGCCCCGTTGGGTCGGGTCGTGACAAATAATTTCATTGAACCCATACCCAATGTTACTCTAATCGAAGTTCATTTCATAACCTAAATCCCTTAGTCACTGTAATTTATTCTAAGACCATAATTTTCAATGATACTTTCACAATAAAGATCAAAGTCCCAAAGAAGATTGGTACATGCATAGAATGAATCATGTACAAGGTAAAGGTTTGTTTTCTAAATTTTAAATCCCATGAGAGATACTTTTTATTATAAATCATGTTTTTTGGAATGGTTTATTTAATTTCTCTTTAATATTTTGTGTCATGGTCCTCTAATTATATATGGTATTTACTATTTTATTAGAAACCACATCCTTTATGGGGTTTTTATTCGAAAGCTTATAATATCATAAGGGTTTTTGAAAACTGAAATTTATTCTATTGAGTTACTAACCTTTTTATTAAACTATATTATTACAGTATTTATTTATTCTACCTAATAAATAGTTTGTATTATATTTACTCTTTATTTTCAAGGGTTGTGTAAATATTCTTTATAAACACATTATGAAATGATTATTACCTCAAATATTATAATACACGAAGGTGTTTCTTGGTCTCAATTTCTATTTATAGACAAATACATATTGTTATGCACCATTTTACTTTTATATGGTGTATATACTACCTATTTTCATATTATATCATAAATTATCTTACATTCATGGAATTTGAAGTTTAATTTAAATATCACTCTCCTTTAAGTATTTTTATTTAAATGTCAATCTAGCCATATGGTTTTTTTCCAAACATCAACTTAAAATCTAAATCTATAAAATGTGATAACCCATGCAGGGAAATTTTTAAGTCCTTTCTTCTAATTTCACATTCATTTTATTCCCCTATGGTTATCCTTGATGATATCTGATATCTCTTTACCTTGACATAAAATGAATGTTTTATAATATTATAAATGATTTGTATTTCAAAAAAATTATTTTAAATATTTAAATAATGAATTTCCTTTTATGATCATATTTTATATTTGATTCAATATTTTTTTAGATATCCCTGTATTTATTTTTAAACTTTAAAAAATAAAAAATTTCAACTTGATTAAGTTTTATTACTAAAAAATTAAATTATAATCAATTTAATGTCTTTCTTATGGTTTATTTTGGAAAGAAATTATCACTTTTAACTTTTTCATCTAAATATATATTTCCAAAACCATTTTCATTTTATATGAAACTTTATCTATAAGTTTCCATGGTTTCCAAAAGAAAATATTTTTCTCTTATTTTTATAAAATATTTCTATTAAAATTCTTTAAAAAGTTCAAGGATATTTCTAATTTATAAAGTAATTTTTTTCTATGACTCCTAAAAAGTGTTTTTCAACTAATTAATTTTCCTTTGAAATAAATTATGATTGAATAAAGTTATTTTTTAAGTTATAGAATCCACTATCTCTATATGGATTTTTTATGTAATGTTGTTATCTTTTGTAGGAATGATACATCCCTACCTTCTTCTTTCCTAGTCATCCTCAATGAATTAATATTAGTTTAATTCATTTTATTTTCCTTTATGAACACTCTATATGATGTTACTCTAATAAAAGGGTCTTCACTAAGATTATATGCATTGATTTATAAGAGAGATAATATATTTTATTGCATAATATTTACTTATATACTCTAAGTACCATATTATCTATTATATTGATTGAATGATATTTTCCAATAAAGGTAATAAATATCTTTAAATACCTATTTATTTTCCATGGGTATATCATGTTATAATTATTTATAGAATTCTAAATGATTTCATTATTTGAAATATATTTTTAAAGGACATGATACCCAATTTTTTCCATTGGTTATTTAAGATGTGATGAATGAAATCCAATTTTCTTCCTATTGATTCTTTATGATATGATGAATGATTGATTTTAAGTGGCACACATATGTATGATTGAATTATGTGTCGAGTCCTATATCCCATTTTAATACAATGTTTAAATGTATATATATCATGATATAAGTGTTCATGTGTTTGTTTTATTTTCCCATAAGCATGATAGATGGGGTCGATTGTGAATTTTTTTCTATATACTAATGTTTGTTCCACATTTCTAATGTATCCTAATGTTATGATCACATGGATCTTGTTGTTTAATTAATGGGTTCACACTCTTTTGATTCATTAATTTTTTTTATTATGTCATGGTATATGATATATTCTTTTCTAGGAATAATTTTTTTATGTATCCAAATTATACTCACATGACCATAATTTGATCATTTATGATATTTTATTACCATTTCTTGTATTTACCACTTCTGAAAATATGAGATTACCCATTTATTATGTTTTCATTTCCCATGGTTATAAATGAAATTAATATGTATGATTTGTATAGAAGTTTATCATGAGTGGAGAATTAGTTAGATATGTTAAAGACATGTTATATATTATGTCATTTCTTATATATTGAAAAACCTTCCATCTATTGAAAAATACATAGGGTTTGTTAGTTAAGGTTATATCCTAATTATCAGAAACACTAAATCTAAATGGGTTTGGGGATGTATGCAATGAAATATTTTTTTAAAGTCATTTATTTAAGGGAACACTCTTATTTTTGGTCATAAATCCATTAATTTTTACACAAAACACTTTTATTTTATATTTTTTGAAGAATTAATTGGGTTTGAGGGGTCACGGAGGTGTTTAGAAAGAGAGGGAGGAGGCCATGTCATGAAGCCTATGGACAAAAATTACACCGACTAGCCGGTGGTCTTCCTATAGGCTGGGACTACTACTGTAATCCCACTTTCCAGGCAGTGGGTTCTGAACTGGTTTTTTAAAAGGGGAAAAATTTTCATTTACCCATTTTACACATTTTATAATAACATAGAAGTTTCCCTATTTTTGGGTAGTAGCATTAGTGTGTGAATCCTTTTCACCTCCTCTTTGGGTTCTTGTGTGTATCTCCTTCATCTAACCACAAATTCTACTTTCATTTATTTCATTGGAAGGATTATGGTAAATATATCACTCTTTTAACTTCCAATATCTCATTAATTTTCCATCTAAATATATCCTTACATGTTTTATGCAAATTCAATTTTTTCATGTATTTTGTTTAGGTTAACAATTTCTCTCAATTTTAATCAAATTATCACTAGTGTATTGAATATTTGGCTTATGTGGTCACACCGAATCTTTTTATTCTAGGCCTAACATTAATATAAGTTTTTTCAATGTCTTATTTTTGATGTAAAATCCTATTTGGGTTTAGAAAAGCGGGTTGGATTGGGTGGAATCTTGTGGAAACTACTAAATAATGATTTTTTTTCCATATTTTTTGTGATCAAATGGGGTATTTTATGGATGCCCATAGTGTATAAATTTTTGAACATGGACTGTATGTTTCATAGGATAACCCCTAGGACCCATTTGAGATGTTGGAAAAGTAATGTTTGAATATAAATGTTAATCAAACCTATATAGTGAACTTGGTTTGAATTATAATTTTTATTATTATTTAAATTGTGGAATAATGAGATATTTCAAATTTATGGAAATGGTTATAAGTATATAATTCCTTTTAGGATCTCCCTTGACTCATCTTGAATGGTGTCCATGTGGAATGACATTGATGAGACTAGGATTCCATTAGAGGACACATGTTAATTCTAGGGTCTGAAGACACTTTTGGAATCAATTGGGTCTAATATTATGAAATATGTAAGAACCTGGTTCTTATTCTTAAGGTACGGGTTTCTTCTTTTCGATTTTCATTAAGTGTTTTTGAGAAAATAAGGAAAATGGGAGAAAAACCTAAATTTTGTGACTACACGTCGTGTACTTTTCCACACGCCGTGTACTTTGGCCGTGTGGAAGGGGTATACATGGCATGTAGGCCAGTCGACGATGATGGGTTTAAAAACCGACTACATGTCGTGTAGTGGGTATTTACAGGCTATATAGTCAGTTGGTAGTCAAACAGTAAGGCAGTGGCCAGCTGAGTGACAGTACACGCCGTGTACTCAGGAAGAAATGTCGTGTAGTCATGTCGACAGATGAACAGTGCCACACTGGTGAGAATCCACCGAAGGAACAGTTAAAAAAAGGAAAACTACATGCCGTGTAGCCAATAGTACATGCCACGTAGTCTGTTTTTTTTTTGCTTAAAATGGCCAGTAGCCTCCCCTATTCATAGGGAAGGCTTATAACTAGAGAATAACTCAGGGAGGGATGGCTGGAGCTTTGGAGATCACCCGATCGAATACCAGGAATCTGATTCCACCTCTATCGATCTCATTGGAACAACACTGGTGATTTCTTCTTTCTCCTTATGTAGCTCTTTCCAACTCTTCCTCTAAAGGGAGTTATTTGAGTTTGAATGAGATTTATTTTACCTCAGATCTACGTTGTTGTTGGACGTTTCGAGGAGCGTCGTTCACGTATATCGATCAGGGGCGATCGAGGTAGGTGGTCTAGTGTTTATTTCCAACTACTATGGTGAATTTGTGTACCATTGTGATACGGGCCCATGAATGGGGTGTCGTATGGCTGAGGCCTTGCATAACTAAATACCTATAATTGCATAGGATATTTAATTATCATGTATAATTATTGTTTGGGATCGCTGTTTGGATCCAAGACCACCCCTAGGGTGCGTTCCTCTGTTTAGCCATTTGGCCCGGTTACCCGAGGGTGTACCATGATTTTAGCATGTCTTAAATTGCCTTGAGAGAAATTTTATATAAATTTCTTTTTTATATGTTGGGCATGGACTGGTTACTTGTTTAGCCTGAGGGCAGTGTTGTGATTATCCTGTGGGCAGTGCTCTGTTCAGCCAGAGGGTAACTTCTTTCATGCCTGTGGGAAGTAGATTCTGTGCCTATGGGTGACACCTCGTAAGCTTGTGGACATTATTCGATATGTCTGTGGGCAGATTCCTGTGGGTTTAGATTCTCTTTACCTGAGGTTAAGGGTTTACATGCCTGAGGACACTGACTATTTACTTAGAAATACATTGTGGTGTTTTCCAACTATTGAATGATTAAATTAATATTAAAATGGAAATATAACTGGTAAATTTAGTTACTTTTGAGTATAACTTAGTTTATTGCATTTACTACTGCACACTGCTGTTGCACATTTACACTGACAGTTGGGCACAAATCTTTGGTGGGTGCCTAGTAGGATTCATTTCTCACACCCTGTTTGGGTCGTGTCTTCGGCCCAAATAGATTATATTTCTGAAGATATGGATAAGGGCAAGCGTCCCTATACAGGTAAATGAGTGTTGTTGAGGTGTAGGGGAGCATGGGACCAAGCTCAGGCTCGCGATGCTGCTGGCTATTCTATTTTGATTTTCTGTACTTGTACATCAGTTGTATTGTATTGCAGTGTAACATGTTTTGGTTTTTTTATAGAATAGTGACATGCTGCATCTTCATATATGTGACTGCTGGTTTACTTTTACATCAGTTATCCATTTCAGTTATATATTTATTGTTTACTGATTCCACTTATTGTATGCTAATTCTCTATTCCACTGTACTACACTTTGACAAATGAGGGTATAGTTTTCCCACTATCAGACCTAGGCCCTCGTTGCTAGTCGGCAGCCTCTGGCATTTGGGGAAATGCACTTGAGATCATGTGACCAACCGGGTTCGGGGCACCCATGGAGTGGTACTCGGATCCAGGACGTTACAAACTGGTATCAGAGGGGTTCTTTTCTTTGACTTTATATTTGGATTCTTAGTCAGGGATAGGACGGAAATGGTAGTTGGTAATAAGTTGTGCCTGTGAGTAGCTAACCTGTGTACAGGGAAAATCCAATTTACCTTGTATGACAATTTTATTTATTTTTCAATTTATAGTTGATCTGATTTTCACCATTGGGTGACACACCTAGGATAGTGCTGGTTATATGTTATCCATGGGTTCCATTTAGTTGAAACCCAATGAGATGATGGTTTTCCATCTCATGCATCATTTAGGCACATTCTAGAAATCACAAGCCATGCATAGTTCCATGCCATGTAGGTGCATTAGAAATTGTATGTTGTTGTGATAGTTGTTGTGCTAGAAAAGCATGTTGTTGTGATAGCTGCTTTGATAAATTCATGTTATGTGATAGGGTATTTTTGTGTGAGGTATTGAATAATGAATGAAAAACTTTGGTTTTTGGGGATTATGGGCCCTCATTGACTGGAATTCGGTAGATCATTGACTAATTTACCTTTTTATAACACATATATGAAGCCAAGATTGGATTCTTGGGGAGTATGGGTCCTCACAGATCGGAATTTGGCACTTAGGTGTAGTTTTCAGTGTTTTATCTGGGTTCTGGAGTAGTTTCTGAGACATACTGTCTGGAAAACCTAGTGTACACGCCATGTAGTTCTTTGGACACACACCGTGTGTTCTTATGTTCGGGAAGAAATGGAAAAAAATTAAGTACATGCCGTGTACCCTAAGTACATGACGTGTAGTCTCTTCCTGTGTCATAGACTGTGTGGGTGGGGACACGGGGTAGGGAATAGTTTGGGGAGCATATGCCATGTACAGGTTGTACACACCGTGTAGTGTTGACCCGGGGTCTGCCGTGTAACTAACAACACGGACAGAGGAGACCTTGAGGCATACACGTCTTGTCCACTATAGAACATGTTGTGTAGTCTGACCTGGGGACCCAGCCATGTAGCTAACAAAAATGGGTCGGTATTACCTCTTCTTGAACATGTCGTGTACCTGAGGGACACGCAATGTAGTCCTTACTGGTGGGAGACCATGTGGACTTAGCCATGTGACTGGGGAACGAGGTGGTGTACACGCCGTGTGCGGGTGTAACACGCTGTGTAGTGTCGGCTGAGTAGCTGGCCGTTTCACGAACAACACGGGCAGTTGGAACTTAAACCATACACACCGTGTAGATGTTATACATGCCATGTAGTCTTTTTCAAGTGAGCTATGTGGATTAGCCATGTATAAGGACTCGTGCAGGGAAGAAGGATTCAAGTACACGCCGTGTATTTAGATGGCACGTCGTGTGTTTGGGGTGTTACAAGGCCAGTTTAAGTTGGGGTACACGCCCATGTGAATGGCTTGCGAGAACACGTCATGTAGTTTTATACACGCTGTGTTTTCAAGTTTTGTAAATTCTGAAAACTTTCCTTCTCCATCTCCTTGTTTTAGGTCTTTGATAATCTTGATCTAAGGTGTGTGTTTGACCTTGTAGAGTCATATCGCTGAGACAACCACACGTTGTACGCCAGGAGAGCAACAACAATTTTACTCTAGATATGGTAGGCCATGGGCTACTAGTGAATCCTCTAGCAGAGCCAGATGCAGCACCAGCTGTTATACCGAACATAGGCACAAATGCACAGTTTCGTGAAGGCTTCATGCGGTTCATGCAGACCTTTCAGGGAGCACCATCGGCTTCCACATCTATAGCTAAGCTAACTCATATCTTCCAGCAGCATCAACCTCCTACGTTATCAGGGGATGATGGACCATAGTCTATGGAGTCTTGGCTGGATTCATTGCAGACTATTTTTGAGCATCTTGAGACGCCTCCAGGGATGAGGGTCAAGCTCACGACGTATATGCTGCGTGATTCATCCAAGAGGTGGTGGGATGTAACCACTCAGTCAGAGCATCACAGAGACATGGCGTGGGAAGACTTTCAGATATCTTTCTCTAACTTCTTCTTCCCAAATATGCTGAGGGCATATTGAGCTTGAGAGTTCATGAATCTGCAGTAGGGTGCTATATCAGTGATGGATTATTCTGCTCGTTTCACTGAGCTTCAGCATTTTGCACCCGTTCTGGTGGGTGATGAGACGATGAGGGATAAGCACTTTGAGGATGTTCTTTGATATGAAATCCACGCACTAGTGAATGTTTTCAGTTTGCCTACTATACATGATATTGTGAACCAGGCACTGATTACTGATCGGAATCTGTAGGAAGCCAGTGGTGTGGGCCAGGGCAGTTCAACACTAGTTTTTAGTACTATTTCTACTGGCAAGAGGAAGAGACATATAGACTTCTCTCATGGTGGCAGTACCAGCTAGAAGAATGTTTCAGGTGGCCAGGTCATGTGCTACCAGTGTGGTAAGGAGGGCCACAAGAGACCACAGTGTCCACATGACCCAATGGAATGCCGAGCTTGCGGCAGGATGGGCATCTGCAACGCTTGTGCAGGCCGTTTCTACCAGTGGCTAGTGAGAGGGGTTCTGTGCAGACTCCGTGTGTGGGATAAGGACCAACAGCTTCTTACCAGTCGGGAAACTGGAATACGTCAGGGCATGCAAGAAAGGATGGTGGTCGTGGCCGTGGTAGCCAGACACCAGGATCTTAGAGGTAGTAGGACGGGACAGCTCAGGGTAGCCAGGCTGTGTCGCAGGGCCGCAGCACTGGGCAGACATATGCAGTGCAACAGACCCAACAGTAGTAGGATCCCGGACCTTCTATTTTCAAAGGTACTATTCTAGTAGCTTCTGTTTTATCTTCAGTACTTTTTGATATGGGTGCTACACATAGCTTTATATCTGTACCAGTTGTGGAGAGACTTGGGTTATGTTTTTCTTTTTCTTCTATTGTTATGATGCTAGACACTCCGTTGGGGACTAGAACGGCTGGTGTGTGTCAGTGCAGGGAGTGCCCCCTCGAGGTTGGTGGGTGTCACATTCTATGGGACCTCTATGTCTTAGAGATGATAGCTTATGATGTCATTATCGGGATAGACTTGTTGGTTCGCCTTCGAGCCTTTGTAGACTGCTATCATCGCAGGGTGTGTTTCATGTCACCAGAGGGTGGATAGTTTCTATACAAGGGTGAGTGGGATGTTCAGGCGAGTTGAGCTGGACTACAGAATCGCAGGAGAGGTGGAGTCACAGCCCAGATTGCGAGTTTATATCTGGATAATTAGGGGACTTTTCAGAAGGATTTCTCTCTAGTAGTTGGTCATTTCATGTATGTTTTCCCGGAAAAATTTTCAGATCTACCTTCAGAGCGTGAGGTGGATTTCTCTATTGAGCTTGTGCCAAGAGCGGTATCAATATCCATTCCTCCTTATAGGATGGCTAAACCTGAGTTATAGGAGCTCAAGAGAAAGTTAGTGGAGTTACAGTCAAAGGGTTTTATCTGACCCAGTACTTCTCGTTGGGGTTCTCCGGTCCTTTTTGCGAAGAAGGTGGATGGTACCCTTAGACTCTGTGTGGATTATTGGAAGCTGAACCAATTGATGGTCAAGAACCGATATCCCTTACCGAGGATTGATGATCTTTTTTATCAACTTTTTGGAGAACGAGTGTTCTTAAATATTTAATTGAGATCCGGATATCATCATTTTCACATTAGACCATTTGATATACTGCTCACAACCTTCAGAAGTAGGTATGGCCTATACAAGTACTTGTTTATGCTGTTCGGACTCACGAATGTGACAGCAGTTTTCATGGCTCTGATGAATCGTGTATTCCATCCTTATCTGAATTCTTTTGTGGTAGTATTCATGGATGATATATTGGTGTACTCTCACACTCGACATGACCATGTCACCCATCTTGAGATCGTATTGAGTACACTAAGAGAGCATCAACTACATGCTAGGCTCTCAAAGTGACAATTTTGGACGGACCAGATTCACTTCCTGGGTCATATCATCTTAGAGGCAAGAGTTGTAGTAGAACCAGAGAAAGTGATATTAGTAGTTTCCTGGGAGCATCCTAAGAATGTGTTTGAGATACGGAGTTTCTTGGGGCTGGCTGGTTACTACAGGTGTTTTATACAGGACTTCTCCTGCTTAGAAGCACCATTGACAGGTTTGACTAATAAGGGTGTGAAGTTCGTTTGGTCAAAAACTTGTGAGGCAGCCTTCCAGGAGCTGAAGGGAAAGTTGACATCAGCACCAATACTGATTCTCCCAGAGAAGGGAAAGAGCTATATCGTTTACTTTGATGCATAAGGTATTGGGATAGGAGCTGTGTTGATTCAGGGTGATCGAGTTGTTGTGTATGGGTCTTGGTAGTTGAGGCCACATGAGAGGAATTACCTGATGCATGACCTTGAGTTGGCTACAGTTGTTCATGCATTATGTTGATGGAGACATTATCTCTTGGGAGAGCATTTTTTGGTTTTCACCGACCACAAAAGCCTCAAGTATATATTTACTCATCGTGACTTGAATTTGAGACAGTGAAGGTGGGTCTAATACCTTCAATCCTTCGATTTTGAGCTTGCCTATACACCTAGTAAGGGTAACACAGTTGCTGATGCACTGAGTAGGAAGACTCAGATATAGGAAATGCAGGAGGCCAGTGGTGAGTGGAAGCTTATGTATTTGTTCTCTGAGATGCATTTGGAGGTGCACGATAGTCAGGGGAAAACCTATATTTCATCTTTAGCTGTGACTTCTACCCTCCTGGATAGAGTGAGGATGAGACAACTATCTAATTCAGAAGGCCTAGTTCTATGGGAGTCGGTGGCAAGTGAGGACCCTCCTCCTGGTTGGATGATAGGCAATGATGAAGTACTTCATTTCCATGGACGAGTGTGGGTTCCAAGGGATATACACGAGGAGTTGATGCGGGAGTTTCAGGATTCATCTTGGGAAGTTTATCCCAGAGATACCAAAATGTACCATGACTTGAGACGTCAGTATTGGTGGTCGGGTATGAAGAGAGATGTATCTGGTTTTGTTACGAGATGTTTCACCTATCTGCAGGTGAAGGAAGAGCATCAAATACCAGCTAGACTGTTACAACAGTTACCCATTCCGGAGTGGAAATGGGATGATGTCACGATGGACTTCGTGACTGGGTTGCCGAGGTCACCTCAAGGCAATGATGTCGTGTGGGTTGTTGTGGACAGAATCATGAAGGTAGCTCACTTTTTTCCTATCAAGGAGACCTTTGGTGTTGACGATCTCAGAAAGCTATATATCTAATAGGTTGTACGTCTTCATGGGGTTCCTCGTTCTATCGTTTCAGATAGGGACACCCGTTTTACGTCTCATTTCTGGAAGAGTTTTCAGAGGGCACTAGGTACACAGGTGCTTCTAAGCACAGCTTACCACCCTCAGACCGATGGCCAGTCAGAGCGTACTATACATGTGCTTGAGGACATGATGCGTGCATGCGTCCTTGACTTTGGGGGCTCTTGGGATAAGTATATACCCTTATTCGATTTTTCCTATAATAATAGTTTTCAAGAAACTATTGAGATGGAACCTTATGAGGCTTTATATGGTAGTCCATGTCGATCACCTTTGTATTGGTTGGAGGTAGGTGAGGAAGCTTTACTAGGAACACAGTGGGTGCAAGAGACTTCTGAGTAGGTCTAGTTGATTCTGAAGCGGATGGCTACTGCGTAGTCTCGTCAGAAATCTTATACTGATCACCACAGATGACCCTTGGATTTCATGGTCGGGGATCAGGTTTTCTTGCATGTTTCACCAAGGTTGGGACACAAACGGATCAGGAGACAGGGTAAACTTTCACCGAGGTATGTGGGGCCATTTGAGATTCTAGAGAGAGTCGGGCCAGTTTCCTATCAGTTGTAGTTACCACAGAGGTATCGGGACATGCACGACATCTTCCATGTATCTCAGTTGCACTGTTATCATTCAGACCCATCTCACGTCTTTCAGCCCGAGGAGGTTGAGCTTCAGATAGATGCATCCTTTGAAGAGCATCTGATTCGTATCGTGGATAGAAGCATGAAGGTTCTTTGAGGCTAGTTAGTTCCTCTCGTACGGGTGCTATGGCAGCATGGCTGAGTGCAGGACAAAACCTGGGAGTGGGAGACTGTCATACGTGCTCAGTGGCCAGAGTTATAATGAGCGTTATCTTCACCACCCTTGGAAGTGAAATTTGAGGACAAATTGCTTTAAGGGGGGAAGTTTATAAGAACCCGGTTCTTATTCTTAAGGTACGAGTTTCTTCTTTTCTCTTTTCCTTAAGTGTTTCTGAGAAAATAAGGAAAATGGGAGAAAAACCTAAATTTTGTGACTACACATCATGTACTTTTCCACACGCTGTGTACTTTGGCCGTGTGGAAGTCGTACACAGGGCATGTAGGCTGGTCGACGATGATGGGTGTAAAAACCGACTACACACCGTGTAGTGGGTATTTACATGCCGTGTAGTCAGTCGGTAGGAAAACAGTAAGGCTTTGACCAGCTAAGTGACAGTACACGCTGTGTACTCAGGAAGACACGCCATGTAGTCATGTTGATAGATGAATAGTGCCACACTGGCGAGAAGCCGCTGAAGGAACAGTTAAAAAAATGAAAACTACTTACTGTGTACCCAATAGTACATGCCGTTTAGTCAGTTTTTCACTTAAAATGGCCAGTGGCCTCCCTTGTTCACAGGGAAGGCTTAAAACTAGAGGAGAAATCGGGAGGGACTTCTAGAGCTTTGGAGATCACCCGATCAAACATCGAGAATCTGATTCTTCCTCTGTTGATCTCGTTGGAACCGCACGGGTGAGTTCTTCCTTCTCCTTGCATAGCTCTTGCCAATTCTTCCTCTAAATGGAGTTATTTTAGTTTGAAGGAGATTTATTTTACCTCAGATCTACATTGTTCTTGGACGTTTCAAGGAGATTCATTCACGTATATCGATCAGGGGTGATCGAGGTAGGTGGTCTAGTGTTTATTTCCAACTGCTATGGTGAATTTGTGTATCGTTGTGATACGCGCCCATGAATGGGGCGTTTTATGGCTGAGACCTTGAATAATTAAATACCTATAATTGCATAGGTTGTTTAATGATCATGTATAACTGTTGTTTGGGATCGCTGTTTGGATCCAGGACCACCCCTGGGGTGCGTTCCTCTGTTTAGCCATTTGGCCAGGTTACCCGAGGGTGTACCATTATTTTAGCATGTCTTAAATTTCTTTGAGAGGAATTGTATATAAATTTCTTGTTTATATGTTGGGCATGGCCAAGTTACTTGTTTAGCCTGAGGGAAGTGTTGTGATTAGCCTGTAGGCAGTGCTCTATTCAGCCTGAGGGAAACTTCTTTCGTGCCTATGGGTAGTAGATTCTGTGCCTGTGGGTGACACCTCATAAGCCTGTGGGAATTATACAATATGGCTGTGGGTAGATTCCTAGGGGTTTAGATTCTCTTTACCTAAGGTTAAGGGTTTATATGCCTGAGGACACTGACTGTTTACATAGAAATACACTGTGGTGTTTTCCTACTATTGAATGATTAAATGAATATTAAAATGGAAATATAACTGGTAAAGTTAGTTACTTTTGAGTAATGCTTAGTTTATTTCATTTAATACTGCACATTGCTGTTGCACATTTACACTGACAGTTGGGAACAAATCTTTGGTGGGTGCCTACTGGGATTCATTTCTCACACCCTGTTTGGGTCATGTCTTCGGCCCAAACCGATTATATTTCTGTAGGTATGGATAAGGGAAAGGGTCCCTATACAGGTACATGAGTGTTGCTGAGGTGTAGGGGGCATGGGACTGAGCTCAGGCTCGCGATGCTGCTGGCCGTTCTGTTTTTCTTTTCTGTACTTGTACTTCAGTTGTATTGTATTGCAGTGTAACATGTTTTGGCTATTTTTATAGAATAGTGACATGCATCATATTCATATATGTGACTGCTAGTTTCCTTTTACATTAGTTATCCATTTCAGTTATATATTTATTGTTTACTTCTTCCTCTTTTTGTATGCTAATTCTCTATTCCTCTGCGCTACACTTTGACAAATGAGGGAATAGTTTCCCCACTATCAGACATGGGCCCTCACTGCTAGTCGGCAGCCTTTGGCATTTGGGGAAATGTTCTTGAGGTCATGTGACCAACTGGGTTCGGGGCACCCGTGGAGTAGTACTCGGATTTGGGACGTTACAAAAATACCTCGAACAAGCTAGTGTTTTTTAAAATAATTACTTATTACGAATGAAATTTTGTGGTTCCTACTTAGATTTGGGTAATTTATAAACTTATTGAATTCCATATATTAATGCTTTAGATTCTCTAGGGGTACCCTTATATAATTGTATGAGATGAGATCCCCAGATTCCACTTGATTTTATTTATATAGAATTCCTTGAGTTTGATCCTTGGATTCCCATTAAGCCATGCCTTTGAATGTGAAGGCTAGTACCTTGATTTTGGACCTAATTAAAGGATATTCTTGAGAATATTTTTTAATGGAATACCCATTTGGGCCTTTTTTACTTCTTTGGTTTATAAGATCATAGTTTCCTCAGTGATGCACCTTGGAATAAGATTTGGACATGAAATCCCCTTTTTGTTCAGAGATCGACTTTGATTGAGGCAGGTAAGATTAACCCAACTTGTCACTTTGAGAGATAATGTTGGACATTTTTCCTTTTATTTAAATATATTATTATTATTCATTGTAATTAAATTATATATTTTGAACCATTTTTATATACATGTATAGACAATCTTTGAATTTGAAATCATTGGTGGTGGCCAACTGAGTTGTACTTACACTCTATTTAGGCTATAGTTTGGTACCTGAGCATACTTTATGGATTTATATCAATAAAAGGAAAATCTCCATGTATTTTATTCATAAGGATATGACTAGGGTTGGATTTTGGATTTTGTATCAAGGATAAAGCTCTAGAATTATAGGTTTTTTTATTTCTTCTGGTTTTTACACTTTTGTTAACTTTTGGGGATTTTTTTACTTGAACTAACTTATGTGTAAACTTTCTTATTCCCTAGGTAGCATCAATATGATATTACATGGGTTTTGGTTTGTGATACATATACCTATTTATTTAATTTGGATGTTATTTATGTGATGTGTCTCTCATTTCCGTGGTGTTTGGGATCTACCACATATAGACCCTCATTAAATGTCATCAGCCTCTGGAGTATGTGGTGGAGTTCCTGAGGCCATGTAGAGAACTATCTATAGGTACTGTTTTAGTGTCTTTTGGGTCATGGAAGTACAAAATTTTATTAGAGTTTCCTTTTCATGTTTTTTTTTTATTTTTCCCTATTAGATGGGAGAATATGATGTATTGGGACTTGGTAATTAAAATTCTACTCATAATAGTTGACCCGTGTATGATGAAAAATCTAAGTTTCCAAGCGAGGGAATTATATTTCTTGAAATTCATTATTGAAATTGATATATTTTCACCTTGAGTGATATATTTATTTTTTGAGATTAAGGTTTCTAGGATTGTCACACTTGGTCCAGTATGGAAATAGGGCATGCGTACATGTATCATGTTAGGCATTTACATATTTACATTCCATTTCCATGTTTTCTTTGATTAATTTATTTATTTTTTTATTACATGGGTTTGTTGTTTAAACCATCTACAATAACCAAAATAGTGTTTCCTTGTATACCTTTATGGTGGAATTCTCTCAAAAAAATCCTTTTATGACTAATGGTTTGAAATTGTGACCTCTTGTTTCAAATTTAGATTAGTGAATATTAAATGGGGTTCCAAGAACATCATACATGGTGTTTACTTTATAAATTATGTTTGAAACTTTATATAGTGGTACCCAGGTGTTGGGCTTGAAAAAATTAATATAATTAAATAATGATAATGATTTAAAAGATCTAGATTAAATGGTTAATTGTGTTAAATAAAATTCTAGTAATAAATTTTTGAGGCGTTTTCACTCATAACATGTGAATGAAATATTATTTATGTAATCCTCGAGACATTATTATTCCTTAAATGTGTGACTTGGACCTAGAGTGGGTATATAGGGCTAGTGATAGTGCCCAAGTTGTGAGTTAAGGATATTATGCTTGTTACTACTTTCCCTAAAATGTGATATCATGAATTGTATTGATAATATATTATGAAATATTCTTTTGACATTCTAGACAAAGAACCCTCATCAACCACTAGTTGAGCACTAGGAGGGCTCTCGTGAGTATACCCCCCCCCCAAGATGCGGAGGCCTGGGACACCTATTTCAATAAGATAGTGTATAAGTGCTTAGTATAAGGAGATTTCAGCTTCCATGATGTAGTCAATGGTGAGAGATACAAATTGATCAACCTAGTTGATATCAGACCTAATTTAAGAGTTTTAGTAATAGCATCCACCTACGTTCTCAGGGTAGGGTTTCCCCCAGACATCTATTTCTTGGATTGAGATAATGCACACTATCTTTAAGCATATAAAGATACGCTAGAGAAAAAGGATAATCTTTCCACCTTTATTCTTTGATGATATGAAAGGATATAGTGGAACATTATTATCCAGGTTAATCAGTATATAGGAATAGTCTAGAAGGATTTCTAGAGTAGTTTCTAAGACTAATTTTTCCTCAAGACACTACGATCAGATAAGGCTAGATTTTTCATGCACCTAGTATATGGGAGATTACCTTTTATGAATTATGCCACTAATTTTACTAAGTCACTATGGTTCACCCCATATATGGATAATGATGAGTTGGATAAAGAGTGACACTTCACATATGGACTTACATAAGAGATAAAGGTGAAGGTGAACATTTTCCATCTAACTGTAATCTTTGAGAGGTTGAATCAGACCTTAATTTATAATAGGAATTTGAGATAAGTATTTAGATTAAGGAGAAAATAAATATTTTGTAGTGGATCGTCTGGAAGAAGTAAGAATCATTTTGGTAGGTGAAAAGAGAGAAAAATAGGTTAGAGATGCCATGAAGACAGTGTGATCATATGTCAATTGTATGGCAGGGTGAGTCACTACTATTGGCATTGTGATAATCCACTAGTTGAGTGTTAATCATGTATGAGGATGGGACATATCCAGAAGTTGTTTTTTCATAATGTCATTAGAACCCATTTATAGAGCCACTAGGCTAGTCTATAGATTCAATACTAGTTTCTCTACTCCCTAGTAGGTAGTTAGTTAGAGTTTGAATAGACACAATGGATGAGGAGTGGAAGGGGTGATTAGATCCAGAGTCATTAACACCATTAGGGTTTTAAAAAACATGGAGTAAGGACAAGACATAGGGTTGAGGTTTAGAGAAGGTGGTTACAGTGTAAACTGGTCCCATAGATTAGGAAGCTAGGCCATCTACTGTGAGAGGTATGATTTTAGTGGCTTTGACTATAACATATTCTATTTTTTACCCAACAAAATACCAATTATTTATGTATATTCAGTTAATTGAAGGTATATGTTTGGTTATTAAATATGTGTGTGGGGTGATCTCTATTGAGACCCCATTGGGTGTTTGATTTAATGAATTCTGATGATGTAGTGAGTTCACTCTTAATGTTGGATGTTACCTGTTTCTATAGGATCTTTTCATGCTAGATATTTCTAGAATTAACCTAATTACAAGAATGGATTTAGTGGTTAAATTTTTATATTACATAGACTACTATCACTCAAGGGTTTCATTCATGTTACCCGAAAGTATTTTTCATGTTCACAAGGCATAGTGAGACTTATAGGTTGGACGAGCTAGTCCTCATCAGCCCAGGTTGGGTGAGGTTTTAGCCAAAGTGGTCATCCTTATATTGGAAGATAAAGGGGATCAAAAAATAGTTTATCCTATTATATTGGACTAGTTTTTAGACTCATTCCTTGCTAAAATCTCAATATTTCTACCTGAGAGGTAGGTGTAATTCACCATTGATCTCATGCCTAGTGTGGAGCCTATTTATATTCTATTGTATTGAATGACTTCGACAGATATTCCTGAGATGAAGAAAATACTAGAATATTTATAAAGAAAGGGTTTTATAAATCCTAATACATATCCTTAGGGATCTTCAATCCTTAGGCCTAATAAGGTTAATAGTACATTATAACTGTGTGTGGATTATCACTGGCTGAATTAGGTGACTATTAAGAAATGATATTCCCAACTACATATTGATGATGTTTTTTATTAACCCTGGGGTGATATGATATTATCCAAGGTCAAATTGATATTAGGTTATCCCCAGGTTAGGCTGAGACCCACATATATACCATACACATCCTTCCATATTAGGTATGACCTATACAATTACATGGTGATACCTTTCATCTTGATGAACACATCGATAGTATTTATAGCCGTGATGAATAGAGTTTTACATATGCACTTGGATTATTTCACTATATTTTTTTTAATTGTATTTTCATTTAATCCCTAAAAATGGATGTATAAAAGCCTAATATTTTATTATATATTTATTTTTTTTATAAATTTAATCTTTTTAATACCTTGAAATAAACACAACCCTAAGTCTAAATGAATACAATATAGTATACCATTATAACATAGTTTTTATAATAGTGGGTATGAATATGAATAACTAAATTAGTAAAAACATATGGTTTAAACATTCAAAAAATAAATATTTCAGTTATATGTTTATTAGATTTTAAAAATCAATTGAAACTAAAAGAAATATTTTTATGAAAAACTATTTTTATGTGAACAATGTATTTTTTATTAAAAAATTAAATTTGACAATATTTGAGAATTATTTCAATGAAAATTTATTTTGTTATATTTTTCTAAAAATTATTTATCATTCATCTAATAATTTTTCTATGTATGAGATACGAATAAATCCATATTTAAACTTAAAAATAATATTTTTATGAAAAGTGATTTCATCGCATTATTCACAATTATTTAAAAATATTTTTTTCCAATTTTATAAAATGTATTTTGAAAAAATAATTTTATTTTTTAAATCAAAAATTAAAAGTTATCTTTGAGGGAAGTTTTTAGAATTTTCCTGAAAATATTATTTGTTCGATTAATAGTGAAAAATATGGATTTTTATTAAAAATTATATTTTCATTTAAAATATTTAAAAAGTTCTATTTTTTTATAAAAAATGGTTTAAGAATAAATATTAGTAAAATAATATTATTATTAATCTTATTTAGTTTATTTTAATCAATATTATATTTATTTTTGATATAAAAACATTTTATAGTTAAGAAAACTTTTCTTTGGAAAATTGCTTTTTGTTGCATTTGCTGGTTTAATTTTAAATAAAATTATGACACTTTGATAAATTATATTTGATAAAATGGATTCAATGTTGGAAATAATAATAATTAATATTATTTAATATAGTAAAAATATTTTTTTCATAATGAACAGTAAATACAGTAAAAATTAATTATTGCGGTTAAGGATAAAACTGGGTTTTGCACGTACATGTGGACTACCACCTCCATAAAGCGATGTGATATGTTTTTAATTTTTTTATAGATAGTTAAAATAATGGATTTTATGAATATATATTATTTATATGGTATGATAATTTTTATATAAACGTGAATTTTTATTTACCATTCTTCCTTTATATCCATTTAAAAATGTAAACAATGTTCATGTGTCCATACAACCTACCATATCCCTAAATGGTGTAATTCATTCATTCTATCTCTAACTCTTTTATATTACACTAAATACATGTATAATTAATATATATGACATTTATATCATCATTAATATAAATTAGATGATGTAATAAATATAAATATACTCTAACCAAACTACCAAGCCAAAACATACATAAAAATGAAGAAATTATTACCTAAAACAATGATTTTATTGTAGAAATATTAATAAATGGGTGATGAAATATTATAAATAAATCATATATGGTAGTATATATATTAGTATGGTTATATAATATATTTATAATAAATATTTATTTAATATACATGATTTCTGAACATGTATGATGGAATTCAGACTTGAGGTTATAGTTTATTTCACAATCTAATCATTATTCAATATTGTTTATGATTATGAATCCACTGGGGAAATAATTTAATCCTTATATTTTATATCCAATATGTTTTATTTTAATTTTATTATTAATATAAATTAGAATCCTTCCTTTAAATTTCCACTCTTTATGTACTCAAGATACAAAAATATTTTTTAAAGGTAAACGGGAATTTTTTTCTACTTAGTTAAAAATATTTTTCTTCCATTTCCTTATTTTCCATAAAAATATTAAAATAATATTTTTATTATTATTTATTGATTTATTATATAAAATTTTAGTGATTTTATAATGTTGTAAAAATGTTCTAAAATGAATCTTTGTGTTGTTTTTTGATCTATGTTGTTTTTCTACCACTTTATAAAAGTATGAAAGGAATATTTTCAACTTATACTTCCTAGATATAATTTTCTATTTCCATTCACACTCATTAATTTTTAGATTCCTTAATAATTATAGATTATTTTTTCAAAGAAAAATGTTTTACTTAATAAATGGAAATATTTTAGACTTTAAATAAGTGATTTCAAAGTGAAAAGTGCATTTTCCTTAAGAAATTTTCTACTAATATTTTAAAGTATTTTCATATTTTTCAATAATCATTATTGAATCTAATATTGAGGATATACTATAATGATACCATCCACTATATTTATTTTTATGTTTTATGATCATATTTACTGGGGAAGGTATTGATATTCTATGTGTGATTTCATCTAATATAAATAATTTATGTTTTTTAAGGCATGTTGATTATGATGTATTGTTTATTAATATGATTAATGCTTTTATAATTATTAAGTTATGGGTGGGGAAACATTTACATATACACTAAATGCATTAGTATGTCTCATGAGACAAACTATATTGGGTATTTTGAAGAGGCCTTAACCATTATTTATGATGTATTGCATGAGGACTCGATGATAAGTTTCAGATATCCAACATTATGAAATTAGTTATTGATGTCTATGTGATTATTTAATTTTTTATGATATCAATGTATAAGTTTCTATATCATGTGATTATTTATATTGAATTATTTTATCAACCCTAATTATTTCTTTATTATTCATTCTATATTATCATCAGTTGCATACATACCCTTACCGAGCATCAATGATCACCACTTTCTTATATTTTTTTCCCAAGATTAATGATAGAATATTATGATTGATATGTAGGAATATTATAAAGGTAATAATGGTTTTCTCTAAGATAATTCAATTTTTTATTTTATTCCTTGAAATGTAATGTGAAATTGATGTATATTTCTTGTTTTTCAAGACTACAAAATTGTTATGTCCTTCTAGATGAACTTCCTTATAACTAATGACAATATAAAAAATAAACCAATATCTTTAGAGTAATTTAGTCATGATATTCAATGTTTTAATTAGATAAAAATTATTATAATCCTTGGGAATTGGATTTATGAAAACATATACCAGGGAGTATATCGATATGATGGAATATAAGGATAATTCTAAGTATAGGATAACATTCTAAAGTTTTGGTAAGGTTATGATTATGTGGGTTTTCTTGAAATAAATATATGTATTAATACTAAAATTTTATGTGGTTTTAGAATAAATGAATTTATGGGTAATAACTATAAAAATAGTTGTTTTGAGTAGATCTCAGAAATCATTCTATTTCATAGTGAGTTTAACCGTATTACACACCTGGTTTGATACACCTAGGGGATATGATTTGGTTAATTAAAAGTTTTTTTGTAAACCATTATGAAGGATTTAAAAGTAATTTTATTATTTGAGATAATTCCTAAAAAAATAAAATTATTGATTTTGAGATTAGTTGTATGTAAATTTATCAATTTATGTTAGGTGTTTCGCAAGTTTTGAAATTATACATTATGCTACATAATGTTATGATCTAATCAAGTGTGTTTCATTATTTAGAAATGTGGTATAGTGGAAGTAATGAAAACTATACAATTTCAATAATCTATATAGGTATTTACCTCTAGGGATAGAATTGAGGTTGGGTCTAGATCAGTAGTTGGAGATACAAAAATTATAACTATATATGGTCAGCTGACTTAGGTTATGAGAAATAATCTTTCCCATATAGAGAATCCCACTAATCTAAAATAAGGTATAACAATGTTAGAATGATTCATGTTTCAGCAAACTCCACCATTCAATAGGACTACAAAACTATTTGTAGTTGAGAAATGGATAAGATCATTAGAGAAGATATTTCTCACTTTGGGAAGTAATGCAAGGGATAAGGTTGTCATGGCAGTTTATTATCTCTTAGGGGATGCAGATCAATGTTGGCGATTGATTCAAAACTCCAAGAATGATGAGAAAACAGTGAGCATGTAATAGAAGTATTTTAAGGAACTTTTCTTGCAAAATATTTTCCTCATGATCAAAGAGTTGATATAGAGAGATAATTATAGAGTCTAAGACAAAAGAAAGATGAAAATATTTCTAATTATGAATATAACATTATAATTTTGTTTAGGAATTTTATAGACTATATACGTAATCCAAATAACTAGATTGATATATTATTTTATGGGATTAATAAAATCCTTCAAAATTACCCATTATCCTAAAAATTCTCTTCATATGAAGTTATAGTATCATGTTTTATGAAGATATAGAAATAATTTTCAAAGAATTAGGGATTCAAAGGAAACAAAGAGATTAAGTGGATGATAGAGAAAAAACTAGATAAGGGGAGGATGAGAAAGGATAATTTTTTATCATGTGATACTTATGGAAATAAACTCCTTGGAAAGTTCCTAAAATGAAAAGGAGTTTCATTAAAGTGTTGATAAAAATTCCATCATGATCAGGATTATAAGGGTAAGAGAGAAAACGTCAATTTATAGTGATTTAACTATAAGGATATAGATCACTTTTCCAAAAAATTCCCCAAACTTCAAGGGGACATGACACAAAAAAAATACAAGTAGAGAGGTAGTAGATTATACAATTAAAAAAAATTAAGAAAAAGAAACTTGGAATCGTTCAATGTTTTAATAGCATAACTTTTCCTTGATCCCATCCTTGACTCTATTCTTCTTTATGACTTGTGAAAAATATTTCAAAACATGGGATGATCATAAAAATCTCAGTAAGGGATACATAAATAATGAAAAAATTTAGTTTTGTGAAAACATGTAAACCATGAGTACTTTATCATAAAGTAATAAATTTCACCTTTAAGAAGTAGAAAAAACACTTCACTGAATATAAGGTCATCGCTTACCCTTTTTCTAACCAAAATATTACCATAAAGGCCACAAAAAGCAACATCAAACATTGAAAGGTAACATGGTACATAAACATACTTGAATGGAATAACCATACGGTCGACTTCCAAACATATCACTAAATGGAATAACCATACAGATGAATCCCATATCCAATGCATTAGAGGTTATAACATAAGCACCCTTACTTGGTTTATCGTAGAACCAACTGTTATTTAGTTTATCATATAACCACCCATTTTTGGTTTATCACATAACCACCCATCAAATGTCAATGTACCATTATATAATCATAACTTATAAAATATTGAAAATATCAAAATTTGACTAACAACATTTCATTTGCAATCACAAGAAATCATTTCAAGATATTTAAATAATAAATGCATTTCAAATAACATTTTCAATACCAAAACACCCAATAAAGGGAATAAGTTATTTCTTTTCCTTTTGAAAACAGTAAGGCCTATAGAGAAATCCAAATATCAAATAACGGTTACGGTGATAGAGATTTCATTGTCACCGCATATGTAAAAAACATTCCTTTTGTCATTTAGTAAAATGATTTGTAGAAAAAAGACTCCATTTGAATAAAAATAAATATTCAAAGGGGTTTATTGTACATCATATAAAAGAAGTAGGTGTATATTATTAAAATATGCATTAATGAAATGAGATTGAGACGAAGTACCTTACCTTGAGTCTGACTTGTCTCGTTCAATCTTTATATTCCTGAATAATAAACATAGGTTAATTGAACATTTTTAAAGTTTATTATTCCTTATATATTACTTATTATGAAATTATAAAAATTATATAACTATTTAAGTTAATATCAGTTATTTTTTCGATATTCGGTACTTGTTTCAAAAATGAACTTGTTTTAATATAAATTATCCATGTAGTCAATATTACATCATCTACATAATGTTAATAATGATTTAAATATAATATATATATATATATATTATATAGTTATAATAGTCTATAAAATTTAAAGATAAGAAATAAAATGCACTGTTCATGGAGACGGTATACATGCACGCTACTTTCATTTATTTGTCATATTAAAAGAGTAATAATCAAATGATATAAATATATATTATAATACTATTATTATATTTATTTCATGTGTGTATAATATTTTTAATAAAACCATCTTCTATACATTCCATGTACTACATAAATGAGTCATATCACATTGAGGGGGTGGTAGTCCACACTTCCTCAAATGAAATTATCGTATTTACAAATCATGGAAAGCATAAAGGTATGTTGTAAATAAAAATTTCAAAATCATAGAGACAATATAAATATAATATATATCATATATAAATATAGTTCCATCATAATGGACACCATGATAGGTGGTAGGGGAAAATTGAATAATCATCATTTCGTGAGGTAGTAGTTTTCCATACACAGATATAGTATATTCGTATATATTAGATGGAGGTGTGTGTAAGTGTAGTTCAAATAATTCTCTTAAAAACATCCTAGTATATTGGGGATACTATATTTTTATCTAATCAAAGAATAATAAGAGTATTGTGAGTGGATATGGAAAATAAAGGAATGGAACTTGGGAGAAGATGTTACCTCTAAGTCGGGTAACTTCTTTTGATTTAACCCAAAAGGATTTATTGAATTGACCTTTACCCTGGTTAAGGCTTCTAGGAGTAAGTGATGGATTTTGGAATATTATTTGAGCATAAATTGGATGAGCCAATGCGATTGAGATGTTTGAGTAACTAGGTAGATTTGGTGACCTTTTATAAGAGGGAGGAGGGGCGCTTTTGAAATGTCTTGAAATATTATTTTATTATAAATTCAATTTCGATTACATATGGTCAAAACTCATTTAATTAAAAATATAATATAATTTTGGTTCTAAAAACCATCATTCAATAATTTTTATACAAGTTTTAAATATTTTTTTGTCTTTATTTTTTTGGTTAAACCCTTATTTTACCCATTTTAATCTTACTGTGATATCATGTTGTTTACACATTGTGGGTTAATGTAATTACTATATCTTGTAAAAAGACCCAAAACAATTATTTGTGACATACTTGGACTTATATTGACCATTTTTCAGAATCTTAGGTTTTTAGGAATTTAATATCATTTATTAAACTTTTTTTATATTTTAAGATAAGAATTATGTCAATTTTGAACATTATTCATACTTAACGTTTTTACAAATTTATAACAACTTGATTACTTCAAAAAAAATGGAATCAATCATAAAATGTCATATTCACCTAAATAATTCGTGGATGACATTTATTATGTCAAATAATATATTTTTTAATATTTTTAATATCATTTATTTGAACCCTTTATTAATGAAGCAATCGCTGCATCATCATTGTATCTTAATTAAATTTATTTATTTAATGTATAAAAATCATAAATAAATTACCATTATGTAGGAAATATTTTTAGAGTTATAATGACTATTTAAGGTCAAAGAGATAAGTTATGTAACCCTACCTTAATATTGTTTTTGTAAAAAATACATTTTTATGTTATATTTATCTTTACTTTAAATTAAATAGTATAAAATGTCATTTTCACACCCAAGTGGCTTCCTGTTGTCCTAAAATCTATAAAAGGATTCCCATAGTCATAAATATCTCATTAAATAGGATTAGAACACTTTTTAGGGTAGTTTTATTTTTTTATAATATTATTTCTTACTCTTATTTACTAGATTTATCCTTTAACCATGGAAAATAAAATAAATACTGAAGTTACTATTCAAAATGTCTAAAAATAAAAAGTACCTATTTAAAAAATTTACACCTTCTAATTACAAATTTGGAATACATTTCCCTAAATTCAAAACACATAATTGGTAGAAATTGATTTGAAATTAATTTCTTTTGTTAAAACCAAAAGCAAGTTTTTAAGAAGTAAAAATTATCAAAAGATTAACATGTATTTATGTCCAATTTAAAAATGAAATTACTTATAATGACCTAAATTGGATTAAGTGATAAAAACATAATATAATTAGACTTTTAATAAATTAAAATTACAATATAACTATATAAATATATTAAATGAAAATACAGTTTTTGAATTAAAATGCAATATTTTTCACTATTCATTAATAAATGAACTTTATCAGAAATTTATAAAAAAATTAACAAAAGTAATTTATGATGTCTCTATTCTATATAATAATTTTATTTTTTCAAATAGAATATATAAAAGTGACAAAAACTATATTTAAAAAGGGTTCTCTATCAAAAGGCGGTAAAACTGCATTTTTAGAAAAATACTTCTTTTATCTGAGAAATTAAATTTTGTTCTTATATCATATATTGAAAACATATAAGATAAATTTAAAAAATTATATTTAATATATAATATATATTTTTTATTAAATAAAAATCCATAAAAAGTGATATGATTTTATAAACACAATTATTCTCTTTTAAATAGGTTTTAATAAAAACACATCCCTTATATTCAAATTGTTTTTATTTCCATTTGTAATAAATTTGGAAACCAAAGAATCATTATTAAAATATGTGTAAACCAAATTTTTCTAATTCAATTGATACTATTAGTTCCTTCCATTCTAATGGTTTGGTGTTAAATACCATTTAAAATAATAATAATTTTATTATATTATTTTTCGGTATAACTCAATGTTGTGTGTAGCGTAAGATTTCGGAGAAAGTCATTGTTGCATGTAGAGTACGATATCCGAAAAATCATCCCCTTTAAGGGAAAATTATTTTCTTATTCATAAATATGAATAGATATGAAAATGTATTATTCAATAAATACCTAGGATATTACATATAGTCTATAGAGATTACCTTTATAATTTTGTTATAGTCTTTATAGAAAATATTCTTAAATATTCAAATATAAAGGAAGATCATGATGAATATTTTAGAATTGTGATGAAAACCCATAGAAAAGATAATTTGTATGAAAAATTTAACAAGTGTAAATTTTAGCTTTAGAAATTTTCATTCTTGGGTCATATAATTTCTTGTAAGGGTATATTAGTTGATCATTCAATGATGGAAGTTATTGAGAAATAGCCGAGACCAACCATAATAATAGAAATATGTATTTTTATTAGGTTTCATGTATACTAATGATTGTTTATGAGATATTTTTTATGTATATGTAATCCAATCACCTTGTTAACTTCGATGTGAGAAAAGTACCTTCAGAAATATCATTGTGAGGAAACTTTCAAGGAACATAAGAGAAGTTTGGTTAGTGAACTTGGATTTACACTACCCTATAGTGGAGGAGGGTTTGTAATAATTAGTGTTGAATTAAATAAATTATTAAGATGTGTACTCATGAATAATTAGTTGGTGATAAAATATTACCCTCTCCTATTAAAAATTCATTAGATAAATTAACTGACTCATAATTTAGAGTTGGCAGTGTTAATTTTTTCATTAATGACATGGAAGCATTATCTTTATGGTGAAAGGTGTGATATATATATTAATCATAATTTCTTGAAGTATATATTTTTATGGAATAAGTTTAATATGTACTAAATAATATAGTTTGAGTTGATAAAATATTATGATGGATCGATACATTACCACCCTAGGATGGTAAACAAAGTGGTTGATTCTCTATGTTAAAAAGACTATGCTAGTCCATCTATGAAGAGAATTACTAAATATACTATATTTAAGGATTTTGAAAGGATGTGTCTTGATTTTTTTATAAGGGGACAAATATTATCTTACTAAAATGAGTATTCAACCATATATCCATTTAGGATTGAAGAGGCCCAAAAGGAAGATGTGTAGATGAAGAAGAAGGTGGTAAATGTTACTGATATTAATTGTGATTGTGATTGAATGATAAGTTTCATGAAACGTGTATTCATTACATCCATAATATATTTGAAGGATTTTTTTAGAGATGCTCATAGTTTATTATTCATTATTTATCCTTAAGGTACAATGTTTTATTGAGAACTAAGAGAGTATTTCTAGTGGGACTGCATGAAGTGAGATATTAATGTATTTGTATCTCAGTTCTTGGTGTGTTGGAAAGTTAAGGCTAAGAGACAAATTTCTAAGTGGATTTTACAACCAATAATATAATATAAGGTAAATGTAAATAAATCACTATGGATTTTTTCATCAGACTCCCAAAAACATCAAAATTCCATAATGATAAATGGGTTGTCGTCGATCAATTAATGGAGTCAACACACTTAAATACTATCAGAGATGAATTTTATCTTGATCATATTTCTAGAATATACATTAAGAAATTGATAAGATTTCATGAAGTACTACATTCTACTACATCTGATTGGGATCTTAGTTTACCCTTATGTTCTAGATAAGAAGTCAAAATTATCTCTATATAGAGTTAAGTTTCAACACTTATTATCCTCCTCATATTGATTATATATCTAAAATAACTATTCAAAACCTACAGGATATGATGAGATATTTTTCTATGTGTCTCAGAATTTGGTGGGATCAATACCTTCCTTTAGTTGAGTTTTATTACAATAAAATATTTAAATCAACCATTCATATTAATTTTAATTAATCCATATATTAAAAGAATTTTAGAACTCCAACATGTTGGGATCAATTTGAATAAATAATTCTATTTGGACAAGATCTTGTTGAGGAAATGGTAGAGAATGTTTGAAACATTTTAACACAACATCAAGGTAGCTGAGAATAGATAAAAATGATTTCCTGATAATCATCAATTATATTTGGAATTAAAATTCAGTGAGAATGTGTTTCTATGAATTTATCCATGGAATAAGGTTATTAGATTCAAGAATATGGGAAACTTAAGCCCAAGGAATATTTTCCCCTGTGAGATTCTTAATCGAGTAGGGACGGTATATTTTCACTTGGCACTTCTAATAAACCTCTTAGGTTCATGATGTGTTCCATGTTTCTCTCTTGATGAATTAAAAACCTAATCCTTCACATGAACTAAACTCATCCATCCTTATATTGGAACATGGTATTTTCTAGGAATAAAAACCAGTATAAATCTATGATCATAGAGATAAATTTATATGGAACAAGTCTACTCATATGGTTAAAGTTATTTGGGGAATCATAAATTAAAAGAAGCTACGTGGTAACCTAAGGATATTATGAGGAAGATATATCCTCATTTGTATGAATTTTATTAAGATAACATCAAGGGAAAAATATATTTTAAGGTGTAAAACATTTAACACCATGATATTTTATGATACATTTCTTTTTAAATAAATTTAATCTTTTTGATATCTTGTAATACACGTTTCCACAAGTATAAATGAATTATAATGTAGTATGAAATTATAACCTATCTTTTATGTTAGAGGGTTTGAATTTAAATAACTAAAATTTAAAAAATTTATGGTTTACATGTGTATAAAACAAATTAATTGGTTATAAATTGATTATAAAATAAAGATCATTTTAATGTAAAAGAAATATTTTATAAAAAACTACTTTTATGCGCTCAATGTGTTTTTGAACTAATAAATTAAATTATTCACTATTATTGAATGATTTTATTGAAATTTATATATTATTTATTTTTAAAAATTCTTTATTATTCATACAATATTATTTTTATGAATGGGATATGGATAAAACGAGTTTTATTCATAAAAAATATATTTTTTTCGAAAAGATAATTCTTTTAATTTTCTCTATGTTTTAAAAATATTTTTAAAAACATTTAGAATATTTATTTGATAAAATTTACTTCAATTTTGAAATCAATATGTAAAAATATCTTAGATTTACTTTTTGATATTTTTTTGAAAAGATTAATTTTTCAAAGAATAGTGAAAACTATTGTTTATTATTCAAAATTATCTTTTCATTTAATTAATTATCAATTTTATATTTTTATTAAATGGTTTTAAATGAAAAAAATGTTCAATTATATTATTATTAATCTTCTGGAGTTCATTATAATCAATTTTTTGTTGAATTTTGATATAAAAATGTTTTATACCAAAGAATACTTTTCCTTGGAAAACCACTTTTCATCACATTTACATGTTTAATTTTAAATTAAATTATACCACATATGTGAATTCGATTTGATAAACAAGATTCCATATTCAAAATCAGAATAATTAATATAGTTTAATGAGTTTAACTTATTTTTTGTTCATAATTAATAAAAAACACAATCAAAATTAACTATGGTGGTTAAGGTTAAAATGAAAATTTTCTCATTACATGTGCTTGTGTTAAAATTAATTATCCACACATATAGTATTTTTGTTTAATAAATTATATTTAATATTTAAAATGAGGTTTTTTTGATTACTTGTGCTTGTGTTAAAATTTATTCTCCATACATATGGATTTTTTAATAAATTAGATTTAGTATTTTAAATTAGTGGGTCAAAATTATAAAATAAGTCTTATTTTATTTATTGTCTTAAAGGATAAATTACCTAGGTAAAAGAACTATTTACAAGAGTGAAAACTACTGTTGTAAAATTTAGTAACCTTAAAGGTAATTAGAGTAACATTATTTAAACATTTTTAATTTTATGGGTGTTTCTTACAACTTCATATTCTCTCTAATTTATTATTTTTAAAAAATTTAGGCACTTGGAATGAGATTGAATTCCCATTATTGATTAGTTTTGTGTATTTAAAAAATTGTTACACTTTCCCACTTATAGAGGGGAACCACCTCTCTTATCCTCTTGACACTTAAAAATCCTTTAGATTACACCAATACATTCCAAAATCCATTAATTAAGTCTATTCCCACATCAAATGGGACTTTTTTTATTTTTATACCCTCCAACAAATTATTTTTGGTGCAAACCTATAGAGGTTGTATGAAGAAGAGGTATTGTTCTTAACTCATAATTTTTGTTTTATTTATTCTCCCAACACCTTCTAATGTTCTTAATTTCTGATGAAATAATTACAAAAATATATTCCATATACTTAGATGTTATTATGTTAATGGAATTTCATATATCAATCTTTTCTTTGATAAAATGGGAAACAAATTATCGATCGTGTGTATAGTGGATTATTGCCTCATGAATTGATGTAATTAGTTTTCAATCACCACCTATAACTGCTTGATATAATAAAGAATTTAAATTATA
Source organism: Viscum album (assembly GCA_963277665.1). NCBI lineage: Eukaryota > Viridiplantae > Streptophyta > Magnoliopsida > Santalales > Viscaceae > Viscum > Viscum album. The sequence continues at coordinate 283,156,924 of OY728126.1, forward strand.
TATACGATATTTATTACATAACTATATTTCTGTAATTTTAATAAAAAAATCTACAATCTTTCCTTCTAATCTGTTGAAAATGTTAACATCGCTCGTGCGTACATGTGGACTACCGCTTCCATGAAGCGATGCGATTCATTTTTCATTTTATTTTTACATGGATGGTAATAAGGATGTATTTGATGATTATATATTATTTATATGTTATAATAATGTTTCTTTATTGGTTATTATTTACATTTCTTTCATTCCATCAATCAAAAAATAAAAATAGTGTTCAAGTGTACGTACGACCCACCGTACCCATGAACAGTGTAATTCATTTTTTCTTTATATATCTCTTATGGATTAATATAAATAAATATATAATTAATATATATAATATTTATATCAATAATAATTTTTTTATAATATTTAACCGGGATTTAATTACAAGGGCCAAGACAACCGGAACAAAACATACATAAAAAACAATGCAATTATTACCCAAAACAGGGATTTTAACAAATAATTGTTAAAAAAAGGGTGACAAAATATTACAAGTAAATCATAAATGATATTATATATATGATTATATTTCTAGAATATATTTATAATAACTATATATTTGTTATATAGGAAGTTCAAATATATATAAAGGGAGTTATACTTGAGATAAGGGTTTATTTCATAATCTAATAATTATTCAGTATAGCTTATGTTTATGTATACATGGTGGAATTTATTTTATATTTATATATTAAAAATAATATACCTTATTCCCCTATGTTTATTTCTATAAATTAAATTTATTCCTTTCAATTTTACCTCTTTAAGTACTCATGATACCAAAATAATGTTTTAAAGGAAACTTGACTTTGTTTTTCTACTTGATTAGTAATATTTTTCTTTGATTTACATATTTTATTTAAAAATTTTAAAATATTTTTTTAATATTATAAATTAATTCATTAAATTAAATTTTACAAATGTTGTATATGTTGATAAATGTTTCTAAATGAATCTTCATGTCATTTTCAAAAGGAGGTACTTTTTAGGTCTTTTTACAAGTGTGAAAGTATTGTTCTTTTTAAATTATACTACATGAATGGAATTTTATACCATCATCAACACTCATTTATTTGAATCATAATTTATATAATTAAAATTTTCTTTAAAAAATCGTTTCCTTAAAATTTGGGATATGTTTTTGATTTTAAATAATTGATTACAAAGTGAAAAGTGTATTTCCCTCAAGAAATTTTCTAGTTATTTTTTAAAGTATTTTATTTTGTTTCAAATTCCTTTATTGAATATTATTATGATTATATAATCTATTTATACCATCCAATAAATTTTTATCTATGTCATATAATTATTTTGAATTGGGAAATTATTGATATTTTATTTTTTCATTCTTCCAATATGTGCAGTTATTGATTTTTAAGGCATATTGATTATGTTATATTGTTTATTGATATGATGAATGTGTTGGAATTAAAAAGTTATGGATGAGTATTATAATTAATTATCCCCTCAATGCATCTATTGGTCTCATGAGATATAATATGTTGTGTGTTTGGATGAAGCCTTACCCATTTTTGTAAAATGTCTTCGCATGAGGCCTCAAAGATATGTTTATGATGTACGACACTAAATTCCAACATTATGAACTCAGATGTTGATATACATATAATTATTTTATTTTTTTATGATATCCGATGATGATTTTCTATCTCATGTGAATATTTATACTAAATTATTTGATCATTATTTACCATTTATATATTATTAATACATTATTAGGTTCCACTATACACATACCCTCACTAAGATTCTAAGATCACCCCTTTATTATGTTTTCTTTTCTAAGGATGCTAAAAAATTTATTATGAATGGTATTATAGAATATAATAAAGGTAATATTTATGTTCTTAAATAAAATACTATGTTGTATCTTGTGTTTTCAAATATAATGTGAAATTCAAGTATGTGTCTAGTTTTCCAAGACTACTAAACTATTTGGTCCTTTGAGATGTAATTCATTGTATAATGTAAAAATTTAATAATTTAACCACTTTATATAGGATATTAGGTTGGTTTAATTATATTTGGTATGAGAGAAGGCTTAGTAGACACATCGGAAACCATATTTATGAAAACATATATTAGGAATTATAACCCTATGGCTCACAATAAGGATAAGTATAAATGTAGGATCACATATTAAAGTTTTTGTATGGTATGATTATGTGTTTTACCAATCAATAAATATGTGTATTGATACTATATGTGGATGTGATTTTGTAAAAGATTAATCTAGGGACAACAACCTCAAGAAGAGTAGGTTTGACTAAATCTCAGTCATCATTCATGTGCATGGTGAGTGAGCCCTTACTATGAACATTATTTTACATTTGTTGTGGATATGATATGTTAATTAAAATTATACTTACAAAATAATATTATTCATTTCAAAATATTTTTATGATTTGATAACATTCCCAAGGAAATGTTTTTTTTTTGATTCTATGATTAACTATGGATAAATATTTCAATTTATGTTAAGTTTTTCATTAGTTCTGAAATTTTACATTATGATACATAATTTCATGATCTAAATTATTATATTAAAATATTTATAAATATATCCTAGTTTAAGTAATGTAAAATGTATCAATGAACATAATTAATGTAGGGATTTTCCTCAAGGGGGAGATAATGAAGCTGGATTTGAAGCGGCTGCTGGAGCTGAACAAATTAGAGCTTTATTGGGAAAACTGACTCAAGTTAGGGGCAATAACCATTCCAGTATAAGTCATGCTAATGATATAAAATGTGGTGTAACAATTTTAGTATGTTTTATGAATTAGGAACTCTATAAATTAATGGGACTAAAATCCATATGTAGCTGAGTAATGGATAAGTTCGTCAGATAATATATTTCCCACTTTTTGGAAGTAATGAAATAGAGATGGTTTTCATGGAAGTTTATAAAATCTTCTAGTATGTAGAATAATGGTTAACATTGATTCAAAATACTAAGGATAGATAGGGAATAATGATCTTGGAATTAAATTATTTTAATGAAACTTTTTTTGGGAAAAAAATTTCCATGTGAAAAATGAGTGGATGTAAAGATAAAATTCTTAAGTCTGAGATACAATGATAAAGAAAATGTTTCTAAGTATAAATATAACTTTACAATGTTAGAAATCCATGTTTCAGACTACATATGTAATTTAAATAGGATGATTGACCATTTCCTTTATGGGATTTAGCCAATCCTTTGAGAGGAACTTGTCTCCAAAAGATTCCCATAATATGATGATATAGTATCATGTGCTATGAATATAGAGAAATAATTATCCAACTCTTATGGATTTGATGGAAATAAAGATAATAAGAGGAAAAAAGAGTTAAAATTGGATACTTGGAAGAGGAGAATAAATAATTTTCAACTATGTGATACTTTTGGATGGAAACACTTTGTTGCATGCTTAAAATGAAATGGTGTTTACTTGAATTGTGGAAAAAATTCAATAATTCTCATGAATGAAAGGGTAGGGGTGAAGCCTTAAAAGTATAGTTCTTTAAATATAAGGATATGGGAAACTATTCAAACCAATTCACCAAACATTAATGAATCATAACACAAAATGTTCTAAGATGATAAGGTAAATATTATGCAATTTTCACAGATGATATGGAAGTTTCTAGTGAAGTGTTGAAAGGTACACTTATCATTCACTCTAGGATTGGAAATATTTTATTTAATTTTATTTAGGTTCCACCCACTCTTATATATCTTAAAAATTTTATAATGGTATCACATCACCACATTAATGATTAGATATCAAGTTGGTGGTGAAAACTCATAATGGTATGATGACCTCTTCTCAAGTATATAAATCATATTTGATAGAATTTTTTGGGATGGTCTTTCCTATGAATCTTGTTATTTTTCCTCTAGTTGAATTTGAGATAATTCTAGTTATAGATTGGCTCTCCTAGTATAGATCAAAAATTAATTTTTGAGGAAGGTAGGTTTCATTCTATATTCTTAACCAAACATTAATTTTCTATTAGTGTGAGAATAAACCCGAACAGACAATAGAAATTACTTTCTTAATATGGGTTTTTTCTATTTATTCGTGAGGAATATTTATCTCAAATGGTTGGGGAGAAACTCAATATTAAAAATGTTCCTATCATTTGAGACTTTGCTAATGCATTTGTTGAGTACCTTCTATGTATTTCCCCAAATTATGAAGTTGAGTTTTCTATAGAACTCATACCTGGTGTTATTCCTATTTTAAAGACTTTATATTTAATGAACTCAATTCAGTTTCAGGAATTGAAGAGGAAACTATAGGAGAATATAGATAAGTTAATAATTCACTATTGTTATTCATTATGCGGTGAACATATTTTTTAAGAAGAAAGATGGTCCAATGTGTCATTTCATTGATTATTATGAACTTATTGAGATCACCATTAAGAAAAAGTAACCTATACCCCTTGTCAATGAACTATTTTATCAATTATGATCAAGTATTTATTTTTCCAAGTTTGACATTTAATCTGGGTATCATTGGATAAGGATCAAGAAGAAGGATATAACTACAAAATCCTTCCATATGAGGTATGTTCATTATGAATTTATAATAACTCCATTTGGACTTACAAATAATCCTCAAATATTCATGAATTTAATAAATAGAGTCTTTATGGATTACATTGATCTGTTTTGCATAGTCATTATAGATGCTGCTATTATATATTCAATGAGAAAGTAAGATCATGAATAACATTTGGGAATTATACCGTAGACATTGAGGAGGGATAATTTCTATTCTAAATTTTACAAGTTAGAATCATGGATTCAGAAAGTTTTATTCTTGGTTTATATAATATCAAGTGAGGGTATACCACTAGAGCCTTCAAAGGCCAATGTTATTGAGCAATGGATGAGACTATCCATGGTAGCCAAAATCCATAGTTTTCTTAAGGTGGATGTAAACTACCTACAATTTGTTAGATATTTTTTGTGAATATCAAATCCAATACCCATGTTAAACCAAATGGGATCCAAGTTTTGTTAGATAGTTGAATGGGAGGAAAATTTCAAGGAACAAAATAGAAGGTTAGTCATCATGACAGTTCTTACACTACCATGAAGCGAAGAAGGGTTTTTAATAATTTTTGATGCACCAAATAAGGGAATAGGATTTTTAATTATGCAGAATGACATGATGATAAAATATTCCTCTCACCAATTAAAAATTCATGAGAAAATTTACCCAAATCAGTATTTGGAGTAGGTGATTATATTTTTTTCATTAAATATATGGATAAATTATCTATATTGTTAATGTTATGGAATAGATAATGATCATAAAAATGTGAAGTATATATTTTCATTAAAGAGATTCATATTATCTAAATAATATGGCTTTAATTGATCAAATATTCTTATTTCTCGATATATTACCACCTTGGGAAGGCGTACATGGTGGACTATACTCTATGCTAGAAACGCTATGAATTCTTATCTATGATGAGGATAAAAATGATCCAATCATTATAGATTTTAAAATTATGCATCGTGAAATTGTAAAGAAAGGGGACCTACTCAAATGAATGTTTAACCATCTATCCATGTGAGGAATAATGAGCCACAAAAGGAATATGTAGAGCTACAGATGAAAACGAGAAATGTTATCGAGTTTAACCTTGATTATGAGGGAATTATAAGGTTATGGAAGAGTATATGTGTTCCATCCATACCATATTTGAATAAGGAGTTGTTTGATTAGGCTCATAGTTCATAATTTTATATTTTTCTTATAAGTGAAAAGATGTATAGGGATATGAATGATAATTTTTGGTGGAACAACATGAAGAGATATATTGATGAGTATATATCTCCATGATTGGTATGCCATAAAGTTAAGCATGAGATTCAAAATTTGAAGGAGGTGTTAAAAAAATTACCCATACTTGAATGTAAATGTTAAAATATCACCATCGATTCTGTCATTAGATTCCCTAAAATTTCAAAAGCATATAATTCTATAAGGTTTGTAGTTGATCTCCTTATGAAGAAAGAACACTTTACTACTAAAAAATTAGATTCTTATATTGATTATATTTATAGAATATTCATTAAGGAAGTGGTAATTTTGTATGTATTAAAGAATTATATTGTATTTGATTGAGATATGAGTTTTACCTCAATGTTCTGGTGAAGTCTTCAACATGCTCTAAATACAGAGTTAAGTTTTGGTACTACTTATCATCCCCAGTATGAGTATGCAAGAACCATTCAAAACCTATATGATTTGATGAGATCCTATTATATGGATCTCAAAAGTATTTTGGATCAACACCACGCTCAATTTTAGTTTTATTACAATAATATCTTTCACTCAAGAATTCATATGACTCCTTATAAAGCCCTATATAGAGAGAAGTATAAGGACCTGACATTAAACATTATATATTATTGAGATTCTAATCTAGAATTCACTTTATTTTATTCTTAAATATCTTTATGTCTTATATTTTTAGATAGTTAGTTTATAACCCATATAAAGAAATCCATTATTTCACAAATTGTACAATTCAAATTTGTATATATTTTTCCCATAATATAAAACTTTTGAAGTAAAAAATGATTTTTTCATAAAAAATGTCTATGACATTTGAATTAACTTATTATATTATCATACCCATCATTAAAACCTCCAATTTTTTTAATACATGGGAAGACCACCAAGATATTAGTAAGGGACATAAAAAGGAATAAACAAATAAACACATTAGTCTTTGAATACTTACAAAAATTTCCCTTTTCAAAATAAATTTTGGGGTTCAAATAAACAATTTTTTACCCATGAAATAATATTCTCACTCTAAAAACTTTCCAGAAATATTTTATAATAATTTAAAATGAAAAATAAAACTCATATGATTTCATTGAAATCCTGAAAAATCTTATGATATTTTTTTTCACAAAGTTATATTTTTCTCCCTTAAGAAGTAACATATACTTTATTATAAAAGATAAGATCATTATATTACTATCCAAAATTTAATTTTTTCTGTAAAAACTCATTGAAATAATAATTAAATCATGTAGGTAACTTGGTACATAATTTACATATCACTCTTATGATTGGTCTTACAAATTGACTAAGCATACAATCGACTTCCATTCCCAATGCATTGGAGGGCTATCACGGACCCACCCATCCTTGGTTTATAATAGAACCACCTATAATTGGTTAACAACATAACCACCAATACTTGGTTTATAAAATACCATTGATTTTCATAAATAATTTACATGAAACATAATATAATATTAAAAAATTTATGATTTCATTTTCATCATTATAGTAATAAAAATATTATTTTCACCCATAAGAAAATATTTCTAGATATTAAAAAATACATTCCATTTTAAAAAAAAATTGAAAAATACTTAGAACAATGAAAATAGGTTTTTTATTTAAATAAAAATAAAATATTTTTGGGAAATAAAAATATAAAATACCATTTATAGAGGAGGGAAATGTCACTATCATCATATACATCAAAATAAAACTCTCCTCTTATATTTTCTAATGAACATAAAAAAATAGCATAAAATGATTTCTTTGGAAATCATTTTTAAGAAAGATTAATAAAATATACTTTACAAATTATTATTTTTCATATAGATAAATATAAACGTTCTTTTCTAAAAAATATGGACATGGTAGAGAATTATTTTTAAAATAAATATTTAAAACTTTTAAAATGATGCTTTGAAGGTAAAGTGTCTTTACCTCGAGTCTGACTTGTTAGGTACATTATTTATCTTTCTGAATAACCACATTATGTTAATGATTAATTTTTTTAAGAAACATTTAATTTTTTTATTTATTTTATTTTATTCATTACCATGAAATATTCAGTTACTCATCAATTATGTTCATGTCAGATGTTTTAATAATATTCTTCTCATTTATTGAAAATTACCTAAGTAGGTTGACTATGGTCAAAGTGATAATTATTTTTTCATATGTAGAATAATTATCAAGAAATAATTATTATTTTTATACATAAATTATAATTTTAAAACCAACCATGAAATATGGTCATGGAAAATATATTACTTTACAATCATGGAGATGTTAGGTCCTACGTATGCATGAGTAATGTTTCCATTTTTCAAGGATTATTTTAGAAACAGGTAATTATTATTATAAGTTTAAAAAATTATCATAATATAAAAAATATTATATTATATATTTATATATACTCATATATATCAACCATGTTACGTGGTGATGAAAAATGAATCACATTACTTTGTAGAGGTTGTAGTCCACACGTATGCATAAACAATGTTATCATTTTCAGTGACTAAAAATTTTATAAAAAAATGATATATAAATTATAAATAATTATTTATATGCCTTTAATATCATATGTTTACATTAAATCAACTTTTATAAATATCCATGAGAGGTGGTGATTTAAAAAAATTACATTAGTTCACATGGTGGTAGTCCACCATTCACACGAATGATGGTTTCATTTCCCATTTTGATAGAAGATGAGATAGATGTGGGTTTTAAAATTAACATAATAAAATATAATTATATGGTATGTATTCATTTTATTATATAATAATGTTTGAATATTATTTTAAAGAGGTGGATGAATAAATAAAACAACAACATTTGGTTATGAACTATACCTCTTCTTCCGAAAACCACTTAAGGTTTACACTCATAGCCTTCATAGGTTGGTTTTATGATTAGTACAAGGATGTGAGTATGGATATAAGTATAGAATTTGGTTAGTTATTGGTTAAAACAATTTTTTATTATAGTGTGATGAAATGATAAGAGAATTTTCCCTTCTATAAGAGAGGGGAGGGGAACTCTTTAAATTTATTAAAAATATTAAAATAATATAAATAATTTTGAAGTCAAAATTGATCCAAATTAATAATATTAAAATATAATATTATTATGAATCAAAATATTATCATCCAATATTTTGTTTTACATGTTTAGATAAAATTATTACCCTTAAAGTTTTATTTCAACTGTCTGTTAACCCTTTTAGAAATTACAATGATTTCAATAATTTTTACTCTTGATGGGTTAATATAGTTACTATAAAATGAATATAAGCCCTAAAATAGACCATTTTTTATGTTATAAACCATATAAAATTCACTTTTCTAGAGATTATATTTTTATCAATTTTAAATAATTTATTATTAAATTATTTATTATAGAAAAACATTAATGTCAATTCGGGAACTATTCATTTAATTTGACCTCTAAAATAAAAAAATAATGGAATTAAAATAAAATGAATCCAAACATATATAATATTTTATTTTCCTCAAATAAAGTATTGAAACACAAAAAATACTCAAATAAAATTAAATTTAGAGTTTTTAATTCTATTTTATTCATTTTTTACTCCTTAAATAAGTACTTTGTGAGTTTTGCATGTGAATTTAAGATATTTATCTTCTCAAAAAAAAATTAAATAAATTTACATCAATAAATAAACATTTATCTTTCAAATTATTATTTATAAATTAACATTTCTCATATTTAGTCTTATATGAAAAATTTAGTGATATAAAAAACAAAGAGAATGAAATTTTTGAGTTTTCTTTATATAAAATAATATAAAGGTAAAAATCAAGAAAAAAGAAGAAAAGTTAATAAATTATACTTTTATATAATTATGTATGAGATATAATCATCCAATAAAATTAAGTAATTTTTTGGGGTCATTTTTTAGTTCTTATGATTTTATTCTTAACCTTAATTACTTGATTTGCCCTTTGACATGGTAACAAATATTACCGATGTTATAATTCATAATGAAAAAAATAAAAAGGGAATATTTACCAATTTTAAAACCATTGATTCTAAATATGGAGAGAATATTTTAGTATTCAAAACACAAAATCTTCATAGTTTAATTTAAAATCAAATCGATAAAGTAAGTGGAAAAACAATTTTTCAGAAAAATACCTTTTTAAATTATAAAATGTTTTCATACTAAATTCAAGTATAAAATTATGTTTAAAAATTATTATTGAATTATTTCAAATCAATATTATCTAATGAAATATTAAAACTAATCTAAAATATAATTTTTCTTTTTAAATACTTGAAAAAAAACAAAATATTCAATAAAATCATTATTTTTCACTATTCATTGAAAAATAAATATTCCCCCAAAATTGTAAAAAAATCTTGTTGAGAGAATTTTGACATGTTGAATTCAAAAACAAGATTTATTTTTTCAAATTTAAATTCATTAATTTGAAAATTAAACTTTTAAATAAAACCTTTAAAGAAAGGAGTTTTATTAAACTATTTCCTTTTTTATTTTAAAGTTAATTAATATTTTAATAATTAATATAAAATATAATTCATGAATAATAATAAATTTTAAAATGATTTATTCCATCATTAGCTGGTGCTTCAAAAAATTTATTTGGGGCCATCGTCTGCGTGATAATGTACATTGGAGTCCTTGTTACCCTGCATTCCAAAGGTGGGAAGCTTTCGTCACATTCATCGATGATGTTTTCTCCTTGATCAAAATTGGATGATGGGATGTTGGTTCCTGTTTCCATGTATTCCTTCATTGAAATTGTTTCTTTGTCTTGGTCTCCCTCATATATTTATGTCATGTTCATGGAACTTATTCCCATTACAAAATATTTGTGGATTCCAGTTAATTACACTGGTTCTGTCTGGGTATTCTTTCTATTTGGGTAGGTTAGCAACCCTAATTTAGGAGAGTTGTCATGTTGGGTATCAATAACATGTCTAGATTCTTGAAAAATTTGTCACCTATATTCTTCCTTGTATGAGGGCATCCCACATAGGCTTCTTAGGAATGGAACCCAAGGAATACCATGTTGATCACATGGAATCTAATGTTGAAGGTGTATATCTTCCAAGTTCTTCACCTTGGTAATGACATGTTTTTCATGAGGTAGTTGATGCCATGGGATCATATCTTCTCAGTCATTCACCTCATGAATAACATGTTTTTCATGAGGTAGGTAAATCCATGGGCACATATCTTTTAAGGCTTTCACATCTGGGGCCCCATGTTTTGCATGAGGTATGTTTTTTAGGTCACAAGTTTAACATATTTTGGATACATAATTGATTGAGAAAAACACCCTATAGAGGCTGATCAAATTGGTTTATCCCTAGTATAGAATATGTCACACCAGGAATATTGATCATAACACCCCTTGGGGTGGATTAGGGAATCACATCCCAAGGAGGTAGCACCATGTTTTACTGATGGATGGATGAGAATGCCCAGTTGAGGTGATTTTGGGATGTGTATCCCATAAATGGAATATATCACACCATGAAGGTTGATTAGAACACCCCCCCCCCCTTGGGGGGATCATGGAGTTATATCCATAGAAGGGAGCACCTTGGTTTACTAATGGCTAGGATTGAACCACAAAGAGGCATCCTACTTACCATATCCAAAAGGTAGGGATCAAAACCACATAGTTTGATGCCATGGTTTAAGGTCATGTGACACGACTGGTCCATGAAATTTAACATCCTATGGTAATATGGCTTGTGTTGTGAAGGAAACATCAAATAGGGATGGTGTGGGGTTTACTCAAGAAATATTCCCTTCTAAATAGGATTGCTCTTGGTTGGAGTTGGTGTGAGGATTACACATTGAGATGCCTGAAGGACCTGTAGGAGATGTGGTCTCCCAGGTGAGGGGCATGATCTTACCAGGGATGAGACCTAGAGAAAATTAGGATTAATACAGTTGTTGGTTTTGGACCTCAAGGAGGCTTACTACATATCCCAGTTAGTTGGGAATCAAATCTCATATAGTTTAGAATGGGATATGGATGATATCTGAGGAGGCCCAAAAGAGCATGTGGTTGGGGCTTACATGTGAAATCGGCCCATAGGATGAGTATGGTTAATGGGGTTTACAATCAAGAGGATTCCCTTTATTGTGATTGAGAGTATTTCATGATCTCCACTAAACACTAAACCCACATGAGTCATGCTCTATGTGAGAAAAAAAGTTAAAGTAGTAGATATGAAGCTCGTTTCATGAAATAAGAGTCAACAAGAGATGGCATGGGGATTATGAATGGAAGCTTCCCAAGGAGGATATAATTCCCTATGAGGAGGATCTCATTCCATGTTAGTCATATATGTAGAATCATATTCTTGTCACATAGGGTATGTGGGGATTACTCATGGAGGATTCCCAATGCAAGAGGATCACTCAATGGTCGGGGAGAAAGTGGCATCCATGATGAATGTATGTAGGGAATCCTGTGATCATCATACAAGGTAAGGCTCTAATTTTACATCATGTGTTGTGGATTTTGAGACTTGGAATTATTAAATTATGTAGCTCAGACATGGTGGGGCTCACTCCCCATTCTATGGGCCTATGTAACCATATCTCTTTCGCTTCTGGGCATGGTATGCATTTAGAACATCTAGGTTATAATGATGGGATGAGTGGCTAGTCACGAGGTCCGCATTAGTATGCCTATGGTGAGAAGAAACATGCTCTATTCTGAGAAGGAAGATGTTGGTGGGAGTCTCAGGCAACACTTGAAGTGGAGGGGACCATAATAATTTGTGGTGCATGTCACATAAGGACTCAAGGTACAACTGAACTGATCAAGGATTTGTGTGGGGTACTGGTTGACTCATCCTCTAAGAAGAGGTGTCAACATAAGGGAGGAAGCATAAAGAAGCCTAGAAGAGAGGTTTTACAAATCTTAGGGCCACACAGAGAGGTTATTCATGAATCTTAGGTGCTTCATGGATTTCAAGGGCTTCGTGAAGTAGTAGTATTCATGAAACTAGGGGACCCTGCATCAGGATGAAGTCCTTGTTTCTGAGAGGAGTGCTTCTGGAAGGAGGAATTCTTTGAGAAGTCTCTAAAGGCTCGAAGAAATTTCGTCCTTCATGAATGGAATATTCCTTCACGTAATAAATCTCTACCTATGGTTTAGATTTTTAAGAACACATGGAAGATGCTTTCATGACGCCTAGGTACCTTGGATGATCCATTTTGGTCAGTTTCATGAGGCTCCAAAGTTTTGTGAATTAGGAGTAATTTAGAAGATGAAAGTCCAGGTAACCATCCCTAAAATTGTAGAATTAAGGGGTATTTATGGGAAAGGAGGTTCATGAATGTTTTAAGCAATTCACGAAGAATTTTTGGGCTTTGTAAATGGGCCTAGATCTATTAGTCTCACAAAGACACAACCAACCGAGCTCATGGTCCTGAAGCGATGCATGACTCTAAAACTTACTATGTGGTGGTTTACCATCAAAATGTTACATGTTCTCAAAGTAAATAGGTGTAAAAGGATCTTTGCAAGCTCCATCCATTTACGAAGCATTGGGAATTCATGAAATTGATCCCTTTAGTGGGATTTTTGGCCACTAGAGGTCAAATTCACTCTGAAAAGGCCACACCTTCCTCAACAATTTCTGTGGAATGTATTTTAGTGCCAAAAAATGAACCCCTTAGAATGGGATCTGATGAGAAAAGGAGGGCCTAATTCTGGGGGATAATTTCCAAAAATTGTAAATAAATCCCCTTTATGATGATCATTCATGGTGCTCAATCATAATTTATTGAACAATAGTTACTGGCTCAAAGACCATCATGAAACCCGAGTACCAGTACACCTATAAATAGTGAATAGGGAGCCCTTAAAGTCACCAAACCATTGATTTGAGTGCGTTTGCCTCTTTTCTCACCTCTTCTCTTTCATGAGTTTGCTTTTGAATTGACTTGTTTGATGATATCCAGAAGTTATAACCCATGAATATGCATGGTTTTGTATTGAGATCAATTTTGATAAAGACCCAAATCTGGACATCTCATCACGTTGTTGATGTGATGCCTTGATTGAGTTCAGTTCTTACATCGACATAGTTTTATTGATTATGAATGGTCGCAGATAATCAATAACGTTGATCGATCAAATTCTAGGTGGTAACCTAGTAAGAACTCACATACTACTAGTTTCAGTGGGTATAAAATCAAGTAATCAATGATCCTTACCATTCCCTTGAGAGCGATGACGGATTGAGCATCAAGGGACACTTACCCGGGTTGATCACGATTTCTCCAACCAGTTTCTCTCACTTAGTAGTATAGTTTCAATTTCTATTTTAAAATAATATAATCCCCAACCACTTAATTTAATTTCATTTTTTAAAAAATAATCAGAACCTTATTTTGAAATTAATTATCTAAGGCTACGTTGAAAGACGACCTAGGGTTGCTGTTATACTGCAAAAATTCTAGTCAAAATTAAACAACTAATTTGAAGCACTCGACAATGCGATCAAATTTTGGCACCGTTGTCAGGGAGCCAAGATAATTTTTTTTATTTATTTACTTTTATTTAGTTATTTTAATTCTTAATTAGTACTTTTTTAAATACCCCACCCCCATTTTATTGTTTTTGTTTTGGGTTTTGTCTTTATTTTTGTTGTTGTTTTTGGTGTGTTCTTTCTCTCTCTCTCTCTCTTCTTCTCCTTCTCCATATCTAATTCTATAGTATAACATTATATTATTATTTCACCCTTATTAAGTTTTTTTTCATCTCAAATAAAAAAAACTTAAAAAAAATAATCAATCAATCAAATTGGGCATTGTTGTTGCATGGCAAGATCTGGTAAAGAAACACTACTTGAATTTGATTCTGAAATTGAAAAGTCACTTCACACACAAATCAAGGCATCTAGAGAAGGTCAATCAAGTAACATTGAGGAACCCCTAGTGAAACCTCAAGTGTTCCAAAACCAATAAAAAATTGAACCAAGTCAAACCCCAGAGATCATGGCTGCAAATAACAGAATATTAAAAGAACTGACCCCCACGGATGTGGAGTACCAACCTGCATACATCCAATATCTTGATGAAGCAGCCAATTTTGAGCTAATATCAGGCCTCATCCACCTCCTTCCAAAATTACATGTTCTTCCTGGTGAGGACCCTCACAAACATCTTAAAGAGTTTCACATGGTGTGCTCCACCATGAAACCCCAAAATGTGTTTGAGGACCTCATTAAGTTTAGGGCCTTCCCTTTCTCCCTTGATGGTGTAGCCAAAGATTGGCTATACTATTTGCTTACCATGATTGGGGGATGGAATGACCTTAAAAGACTCTTTCTAGAGAAGTTATTCCCTGCCTCCCGAACTGTATCAATTAGGAAAGAAATCTATGGAATTTGGCAATCACAAGGAGAGACCCTTCATGAATACTGGGAGAGATTCAAGAGACTTTGCTCAAGATTCCCCCACCAACAGATTAGTGAACAACTATTAATCCAATTCTTCTATGAGGGACTCATTCCCATGGATCATGGAATGATTGATGCTGCAGCTGGTGGTTCCCTAGTTGATAAAACTCCTTTCGCTGCTCGTGACTTAATAGCCAACATGGCTCAAAATGCACAACAATTTGGTACACGAGCAATTGCACTAACCCGAGGAGTTCATGAGGTAAGTCATTCATCCCTATAACAAATGGTAGATACTAAACTTGATGAGATGCATACCCTTCTAAGGAAACTATCTCAAGCACAAGGTAACTCGCACTCTACTTCTATTCCATTACATTGTGGTATTTGTTCTGATAACACTCATTTTTCTGACCAGTGCCCACAACTTCAAGATTCATCTGAGTCTTGTGCAGCTATTTTCCCAGGGCATCCATTCCAACAAGCACCTCCTTTCAAGCAAGAACAATTCAGGCCAAATCCAAATTCAGGGTGGCAAGCACAACCCCAATACCGACAAGGAGAAAACTCAAGCTACCCAAGGCATAATTGGTATCAACAAGGCCAAGGTATGCAACCTTCTTATCCTTCAACTTCTCAAAAAAATCATCCCCTTCCTCCCAAATCTGAACCAAGCCTCATGGATATGGTGAAACAAATGGCAACCCAGACCCTCCAGTTCCAACAGACCACACAATCAGCAATTCAAGACCTACGAACTCAAGTGGGACAGTTGGCAAACACTATAGGTGAGCTTAAGATTCAAGGGTCTGGACAACTACCATCCCAACCCATTGCCAATCCGAAGGACAAAGGTAATGTATGTGAAATTACACTTCGTAGTGGTAAAGAAGCTTCTCCTTCTATTGATTCTACTTAACTGGTATGTCCCCCTCTTGAAAACACTCTTTCTCCACCCATAAAAGATTCCAATGAAGAAAAAAAATAAAAATGATAATAAAATTATCATTAAGGATTCCCATGAACAATCAATTCCTCTTCCTTTCCCTCAAAGACTATCTAAATCTAAGAAAAACGTTGATAATGAGATTGACACTGAAATAATGGATACATTTAAAAAGGTTCAAGTTAATATTCATATGTTGGATGCAGTCAAGAAAATTCCCCGTTATGCCAAATTTCTTAAAGAGCTTTGCACCCATAGAAGGAGGTTGAAGGGGAATGAGAGAGTCAACCTAGGGAGGAATGTCTCGGCCTTGATTCAACCAGCAATGACAACCAAATGCAAAGATCTGGGCACATTCACAATACCGTGTACCATATGGGAGACCTTATTTTCTGATGATATGCTAGATTTAAGTGCTTCCATTAATGTAATGCCTCACTCTGTGTATAATTCTCTATAGGTTGGAGACCTTCAACCAACAGGCATTATCGTGCAACTTGCCAACCAGAGTACAACACATCCAAAAGGAGTGATTGAGGATGTCCTTGTACGAGTGAAGAATCTCATCTTCCCTGCAAACTTTTACATTCTTGAGATGGAAGATACCCGAACCCAAGGACATGCCCCTCTCATACTTGGGAGGCCATTCCTCAAAACAACAAAGACGATCATCAACGTTCACAATGGTACGTTTTCCATGGAGTTTGGTGGAGAAAAGGTAAGTTTTAACATCCTTGAGGCTACGAAACACCCCATTTAAGAGAACTCCACTCTTCCTATCTATTCGATGGAAGTTCTCTCTAACAACAAACACACACAAAATTCTATCCTCGACCCATCCTCTGATTTATTTTCCTCTTATTCACCCATAGATGATTTGAGTTTTTGTTCTTCTTTTGAATGTTGTGTGGGTTCAGAAAAATTTAAATTTTGTGCTTTAATTGATGAGTGTGTTTATTCTGAGGTACCCATGACTATCGATGATTCTGCAAATCTCATTTCAATAGATTCTCTTTCCTTTGAGAATAAACATGAGTAGATAGATAGTTTCATGGACCTCAATCCCCCCTAAATCCACTCCCTCAATACAAAAACCTCCGGTGTTGGAATTAAAACCACTTCCATCAAATTTAAAATATACATATCTTGAGGTTATTAACCAACTGCCCGTCATTATTGCCAACAACCTCTCTCCACAACAAGAATCAAAACTGCTCGAACTATTGAGAGAGTGTAAAAAAGGCAATAGGATGGACATTGACTGATATTCCTGGGATTATCCCATCTATTTGTATGCACCATATACTTTTGGATGATGAGGCTAAACCCGTAAGACCATCTCAACGCCGGTTGAATCCCACTCTCCTTGAAGTGGTAAAATTAGAATTCATTAAATTACTTGCTACAGGGATCATTTATCCTATATCTAATAGTAAATGGGTTAGCCCAGTGCAAATTGTGCCTAAAAAACAGGAATAACAGTTGTGTCAAAAGAAAGGAATGAATTGGATCCAACACGTGTGCAAAACAGTTGGCGAGTCTGTATTGACTACCGTCGACTAAATCAAGCCACGCGGAAGGACCAATTTCCATTACCTTTCATTGACCAAATGTTAGAATAACTAGCTGGTAAGTCCCATTATTGTTTCCTTGATGGATATTCGGGTTATTTCCAAATCCTTATAGCCCCTGAGGACCAAGAAAAGACAACATTTACCTATCCATTCGGCACATTTGCTTACAGAAGGATGTCATTCGGTCTATGTAATGCTCCTGGTACTTTTCAGAGATGTATGTTGGGTATTTTTTCTGAGTACCTTGAGAGTTGTATGGAAGTATTTATGGATGATTTCACGGTTTATGGTTCTTCTTTTGATGATTTTTTGGAAAACCTAGGTTATGTCCTCCGCCGCTGCATTGAAAAAGATCTTGTTTTAAATTATGAAAAATGTCATTTCATAGTTGAGCGGGGGATAGTTCTTGGGAATATCATTTAAAATAAGGTAATTCAGGTTAATAAATCTAAAATTGAATTAATTTCATCCCTTCCATATCCAAAATGTGTTTGTGAGGTGCGGTCTTTCTTGGGTCATGCTGGTTTTTACCGTCGATTCATTAAAGTCTTTAGTAAGATCGCACTTCCCTTATCTTGGTTATTACAAAAAGATTCTGAGTTTTTCTTTGATAAAAATTGTGGGGATGCTTTCAATTCACTAAAAATGAGTCTCACATCACCTCCTGTAATCCAACCACCAAGGTGGGATCTCCCCTTCGAGCTTATGTGTGATGCCTCTAACTTTGTAGTTGGGGCAGTTTTACCATAAAGGGTTGAGAAGGCTCCTCATGTCATTGCGTATTCCTCGCGTACCCTTGACCCTTCCTAGTTAAACTACACCACCACAAAAAAAGAACTCCTTTATATTGTGTTTGCCTTGGAAAAATTCCGTTCATATCTTCTTAGGTCAAAAGTGATTGTGTTCTCTGAATTTTCTAGCAACATCTAGGGTCCCCACTGATTTTATCACTTCACAGTCCCAGAGACTTAAGAATGATTCTCATTGGTACATTTGGGATGACCCATACTTGTGGAGAATTTGTAGTGACCAAGTAATTCGTCGGTGTGTCCCTGACCATGAGTTCACCTCAGTTTTGAGCTTCTGCCACACATTGTCTTGTGGGGGCCACTTTGGCTCTCAACGTATAGCTCGAAAGGTCCTTGACTCAGGATTATATTGGCCAAAATTGCATAGAGATGCCCATAGTTTTTGTAAATCATGTACTCGATGTCAATTCACAGGGAATATCTCCAAGAGGAATGAAAGTCCCCAACAACCCATGTTATTCTGTGAAATCTTTGATGCATGGGGCATTGACTTCATGGGGCCTTTTCCAAATTCATTTGGATTTGTGTACATCTTACTAGCTATTGACTATGTTTCTAAATGGGTGGAAGAAAGGGCTACTAGAAATGATGATTCTCGAGTTGTTGTTGATTTTGTGAGGTCACATATTTTTAGTAGGTTTGGTCTACCAAGATTCATCATTAGTGGCCAGGGTTCACATTTTTGCAATCGTAACATGAAAAACTTGCTTCGTAAGTATGGGGTTGTTTATAAAGTTTCCACTCCATATCATCCCCAAAATAACGGACAAGCGGAAATTTCAAATCGGGATGTTAATGGAATCTTGGATAAAACGGTACAACCCAATAGGAAAGATTGGAGTTTGCACATGGATGATGCACTTTGGGTGTATCGTACAGCTTTTAAAACCCCAATCAGAATGTCACCATATAGAATTGTGTTTGGAAAGGCTTTTCACCTCCCGATGGAGGTAGAACACCATGCATATTGGGCCATTAAGCAATGTAATATGAATCTCTCAGATGCAGGTGAGCATAGAAATTTGCAGATTCAAGAGTTCGAAGAAATTCGGCATGATGCATATGATAACTCTCGAATCTAAAAAGAAAAGACAAAGTCAATACATTATGGGATGATTCATCAGAGGAAGTTTCATATTGGTGAGAAGGTCCTCATGTACAATTCCAGTCTTAAGCTCCACCCAGGTAAGCTTCGTTCCTAATGGCTCGGTCCTTACACTGTTACTAATGTTTACCCTTTTTGTGCAATACATATTTTTCATGAGTAGAGTGGACGAAGTCATACCATCAATGGGAAACCACTTAAACACTTCTATGAGGATTTTAAGAAGAATATGGTGGAGTAAATACACCTTCTCGATGCATCATGCCAATAAAATACACCAGGTTTTATCCTTCCTTCTCACATTCTCAATTATTTCAGTGAGGACACTACACATTCTAGGTGTGGGGGGTGGATACATTCCTGGGTTAGTTAGGAATTTTCATCATTTTTTTTCTCTTTTTGGACTTCTTTATGGTATTTTCATTTTTCCCCATCAACAATTTCGAAGTTCCATGATTTGGCGACCATAAAGTGGAGAAAGTAAAAATACCATAACGAAGGGTAAAAAGAATATTAGTATCAAGGACTGATTTTCTTAGTGAATTGGTTTTCTGTCAATGATATAAGTGGTTGTATCTATGTGAAACCTTTGAGATGATTGATGCCCTTTGTGTGAGCAGTTTTGGGGAAAACTGTGTCACTAATATCTCAAAAAAAAATTGCACCAAACTATGAAGTGTGATTATTTCTTACTTAATATAAGGTAAATATATGTTGGGTTAATATTTTTCAGCTTTAAATGATATTTCCATACGTTCGTTCCTTATCCGATCTGTTTCATTACTGTACCAGATTGACCTATGCGTGTGTACCTAATGTCCGACTGTTGTACGCCCTAAAAAAAATTTGTGTCTTGGGCAGGTCAAAAACCACTCATCCTCAACCTTTGATCTTGTCATAACTATTTCAATTAGTGTCGTGAGGAGATCAAACAAGGGTTGAGAGATGAGTGTGAGATTTGTTCCAATTGAAAATTTAAAAAATATGTATAATAAATGAGGGGAGTGATGAAATGTGCAACATATGGGGATATCTAGGTCGGGAGCTTATGGTTTGACTTCTGGAAATGCTTAAATAAGTGGGTCTTGAAATATGATTACAAAGGATGTAGGACAGGTTCGGTGAAAAAATCCTTTAAGCTGAAAAATGTTAAAATAACATATATTTATTGGATATCAAGTGGAAAGAATAGCATGGAATGATTTTCACACACACATGGAGAGTTAGTGTCATGGTTTACTTCTAAATTCCTTTTTCAATTGGGTATCGTGAATCTTTTTGAATTTCACATTGATATGATTTATGAGACATCTTTTTCTATTTTTCACTAGAATGAACTCCTTGGTGTGGTTTGTGCATTGATCACTTTACTTAAAATAAAATTTCCTCAAATGATTATTATTCAGGATGTTGGAAATATATATATATGCATCATTGTATTTGGATATGGGACTTTTCCCAGGAGTGCAAATGTTTAGGTGTGGGGGTGTGATCGTACCACGATTCACTGTTTTATTCCACCCTTACACCGCTGTTTTAAACTGGTTTTGTAATGAATATTCCAAATATAATAATAAATTACACTTACTGTTTAATTCAATGAATTAATGTTTATTAATATTTAATAGGTCAATTTTACTTGTTTAAGTGTTTACATTATAGGAGGAGGTGATTCAGAGAGCCCATGATGGTAATCAAGCAAAACGGGCCAAACTGCACAAGGGCCCAAGCATTCATGTAGACATAAATACGTACTGTGGATACTCTGTGCATTAAATTGGGCTAAAAATCGTTTTATGAATTTACAATTGTGTGGGATACATTTCTATAGAAGACCATTAAGCCCAATTATCCCATTTAAAGGCCCATAATAGGCCCACAAGGTGAAGCAATTATGGGCCGGCCAGATTGGACCACCCTTCTGTATTTGGGCCATAACTCAGACCTCGGAGATCCAATTATGTTTATTCCACCTACCCTGGATAGATAACTTGAAGATACACCTCTCCAAAGAATTTCTGGTCATTTTCACGCGTTTTGGTCAGTCAACTAGTCAGATAAAGATGGAGTAAAAAGTCTTCCCTGAATAGTGACCTAGTCTCTTAGGCACGTGACTTCTTTTGTGGAAAGTGTGATGTGTATGTCCATAAAAAAACATCTCACCCCCATTATCTCATGTTTCACGACCAGGGGTGAAGGTGAGTCTAATTTGAGAGCTTCTTTCATTTATTTTAGTTCCCTTCTTCCTCATGTACTTCTAAGTTTCTTAGTGATCAACTTGGGGGGTGTCCATTATTGTATTCCCGAGCTCTACATTTGTAATCTTCGTAAGGTGATTTAATTTCCAGTTTTGTTGTCTATTGTTCTTAATTTTTACCTTATTAATTTGTGTTTATATTTTTATGATTAAATATAAATCAAAGTAACAAGAATCCTCGTGCTTCCATGCATAACCCGGATCTTGTGATGATTTGAGTGAGTTTGCCTCTTTTCTCACCTCTTCTCTTTCATGAGTTTGCTTTTGAATTGACTTGTTTGATGATATCCAGAAGTTATAACCCATGAATATGCATGTTTTTGTATTGAGATCAATTTTGATAAAGACCCAAATCTGGACATCTCATCACGTTGTTGATGTGATGCCTTGATTGAGTTTTGTTCTTACATCGACATAGTTTTATTGATTATGAGCGGTCGCCGATAATCAATAACGTTGATCGATCAAATTCTAGGTGGTAACCTAGTAAAAACTCAAATACTACTGGTTTCAGTGGGTATAAAATTAAGGAATCAATGATCCTTCCCATTCCCTTGAGAGCGATGATGGATTGAGCATCAAGGGACACTTACCCGGGTTGATCACAATTTCTCCAACCAGTTTCTCTCACTTGGTAGTATAGTTTCAATTACTATTTTAAAATCATAGAATCCCCAACCACTTAATTTAATTTCAATTTTATTAAAATAATCAGAACCTTCTTTTTAAATTAATGATCTAAGGCTCCGTCGAGAGACGACCTAGGGTTGCTGCTATACTGCAGAAATTCTAGTCAAAATTAAACAACTAATTTGATGCGCTCGACAACGCGACCAGGGACCATGAGGGAAATTATTTATAATGGAATGTGAATGGCATAAAAACTATAACCTGATGTGAATAAGGAACAATGAGGCCCACGTCACACAACATACTAACAAGGAAGACTCTCACATAGTTTAAAGTCATGATTCTTGGATTTGACTCATAGTTTAAAGTCATAGAGATAAAACCCTAGGTCTCTTAGAACAAATATATGTAGCATGGAAAAGTGATAAACCTTATGTGAATGAGGTAAATGGTGGACCAATTCCACACCATGTTCACTAAAGAGGATCTTTATATAGTTTGAAGTCATAATGCTTGGAATGAGGAAATTAGTTTAAAATTGTGATGTGTGGAATAAAAAAGGTGTTTAATATAAGAATTTGAAGAAAAAAAAGAGGTAAAAACCATTATTAATGAGACAAGGAGTCCTTACACCACACAAGTATCAGGAGCCAAACAACACATATTTTAAGTTCTCAATGCTTTGACCAGAAAAAGGGCATAAAACAGTTTAATGTGATCTTTCTTGGACTGATGTTGACCCTATGGGAAACCATGTGGTATGGGGTGGGGAATGAATTATCAATGTGAATAGATCCATAGGGTCTTACACAACCCAAATGGGGCTAGAGGCCTAGAAGCTTTTAGGAATTTTTGACTGGGCATGGAGATGAGAAGTTAGATAATTTCTACATATACCATGAGGATAGGAATCAATAAATATGTAGTTTTAGGACATTGGATGGTAAGAGACTAACAAAGATAGGGATGATCCTATCTGACGAGTGAATATGATTCATCCCACGGTTATCATGAGTCATCCCACATTCAGAGCATGGGGTAACATTTGTTAATCATATCATATATATCATACAAAACATCCTAATTTCCAATGGGGTAAACAACATATCTTATTAATAAGAATCCTAATTTTGAATGAGGTATAATCTCATTTTAACATTGTGTATTGAGGATGCCAGTCTTTTCAGTTTTAAAGTCATACAACTCAGACTATAAGAGATACAAATGGTTTATGTTCACAATGCTTGGAATTGTTGAAAAAAGTTTACAGTCGTGTTTCTTAGACCACCTGATGGTTATTAGTTTATGGTATTAAATACTAGACCAATTGCACATTTTAACATCATATTCTTGGGACATGGGATCATGGTTTAATGTCATAGAGTTTGGACCAATGAGAGGGGTATTCTCAAATAGGTACATGTAGTTTAACAAAATGAAAAACCTGATGTGAATGAGGGCCTAGGTGGCCCCACACTGCACTACATATTTCAGAGGGGAATCACATACAACATAGAGTTATAATTCTTGGACTATATGTTCTCAATTTAAGGTCATGTAATTTGGATCAACGAGAGGGGAGAGTGCCTCAAGAGGATATGTGTAACATGGTGTTATGAAAAACATGACCTGAATGAGGAAAATAGAGGCCCAACACCACACAACACAGTCCAAAGAGAATACCACTTATAGTTTAAAGTCGTGAAGCTTGGAATTTCATTAAACATTTTAAGGTCACTCTTCCTGGACCATAGTATCTTAGTTTAAGGTCATAGATCTTAGACCAAGTGATGAGTTTAATGTCATATTCTTGGGAAGTAGATATGTAGTTTAATGTCATATAGTGAGGTCAATAGTTGTTACATAGTTTATAGTATTAAAACTAAGATGCATGGAGTTCTTACATGAATTACTATTTGAGAAACATATCATTGGTTGGAGGAGTAATGTGCTCTCCTTATATGGTGATCAAGGTGTACACACAATTGGAATAAACATTATGAATGATATATGGTCCTTCCTACTTGGGATCTAACTTTGGTGGCTTCTTATTAGGTATAATTGGAGTTCTAAGGGATCGTATCTTGTCTCCCGAAAGGAAGGAGCGAAGTAAAACCTTCTTAACGCCCTTTATATCTTGTTTTGGTGCCTCTCTATATTGTGAAATGACTATAGTCTATTCTCTTCAAGGGATTCCATCTCAGCTAGATAGTCTTTTGACACTATTTTGTTTTGTCTTCTGATCGTAGATAGTTGTTCAGAGTGATGGTAACTGAATCTAAGTGAGTAGGAATGCTTATGTTCTATACACTGGGGTTTATAGAGTCACTTGGGTGGAATTATGAGTCAACATACCATAGTCTCAGAGGGCGTTGGGAAGCTTTTTTAGCCAACCTATCTTGTTTTGACCCAGCATCTTATGCACAATGTTAGAGATAATCTTATTGAATGCATCAATATCTCCATTTACCTACACATGATAGAGAGAAGTATAGTTGGACTAGATATTGTACATGGAATAAAATATCTTTATCTCATCTGCCCGAAAGTTAGTGTCAGCATTAGTGAGAATGGAATGAGGAACTCTAAATTAATGGATGATGTTGGAGATCATGAATTCAATCAATTATCAGGACTCAACTTACTTAAGAGTAACCACTTCTACCCACTTGGAGAATAAATCCATCATTTTCAGATTGAATCTATACTAGCGAGTTATTTATGGTAGGTACATTCCCACCACATCAATCACCCATTCTGAAAATGGATAAGATTAATTGGTGGTGTGGAGGGGTTTTGGTAGTCAATGCAAAAAGATGGAATGAATTTGATATACATGGAACCTCTTAGAGAACTTGATATAGTTATGGACCATAGTGGGAAAGAAATATACTAACCTCTGTATCTGGTAAGAGAGCTTCAATCCCAACTGATGAGAACCATAGGACCCAACATGAACTTCCTACCAGACCAATGTAATATTATCTACATATATGAAACATAATAGAATTCCATCAAATCCATGTATGTATAGATTCTTTTCAAGGTTAGGCCCACTATGGAGGGTGAACTATGTTGTGCGCCGATAGATTCGCTCATATTTGGATATATCCTATGGATGGATACCACACTGAAGAAACTCAACGAATCAAGTTTTCCAAGAAAAAAGATTTTTCCAATCAGAGGTTCATTCTACTATGGTGGGACCCAGAGGTCCTAATGTGGAAGCACCGACAGTTAGCTGGTTCACCTACTATCTGTCATCATCATCTAAACTGATGGGAGAAATGACTCTCTATTTTACCACATGAATAAACAATTCATCCTAGTCAGGATCTATAGGAGAGGTGTCTTGACATGACAAGGTGTCGACTCAACCATTCTACAACTGAGTAACACGAGTTACCTCTTGTTGATGAGGGAAATTGGCCATCAACTGATGAGTGTACTCTGGTAGGGGTAGGATCTTTGGATTTTTGATGATATGGTCACCATTATTCTTCTTGATGACTATAGGTGCTTCCAAAATTGAGAAACATGATTCACCTCAAGATTTTTATGAATCACCATTACAATGGTTGAAAGGATCCATCTATTAGAATGATCTTTTTTCATCCAAAAAAATATATATGGTTCATCCAATAAGTCTGTATAAACGATCTTACGTTGAGACTTTGTTTTACCTTGTCTTCTATATTTCAAAGGTATACATTCTATTTAAATTGAAATCAAATTCCTGATATACAAAGTAAAATACCATCTAATTTTAATTATTTCATTTAGTTGGGTTTTCCTAAAATAAATACGTTAAAATCCATCTAATTTGGTTTTTTTGGAAGGCTTAAGAAATTTTATGTGTGATTTAAAAAGTATTGCACAACCTATAAAAATATGTGTTTTCTAGAAAAAAATTCTAAACACTTGGGATTTATAAAGTTAATATAATGAATATTTTATGAAATTGAGTTTTGATTTTCAAAATTGAGATTAGAAAGTGTTGAAAGAAAATTTTTGAATCAACACACTTGTATGGAATGATAATAAAAATTTTATATAATTCTCTAGCCCATACCTATTGAGGGAATTAGGGAGAATCCTTCATCTTCTCTGATGTTTCTAAATTTAAAATCTATGTGGTATCATCATATGAACAAGTGATATATATTGGAAGAACTTGATTTACTCATTATAGAACGCGTGGCATAATGAGTGGTGTATAATGTATCATATAACTTGTATGGAGATGACTAGTGATTTTTTAATTCTAAATTTAGAAAAAATTTCAAAGAGATTGGTAATATGTTTGGTTATATATGAAGTTAGAGGAAATAAAATAAAAATAAAATGATCCAGGTATTCATATTATTTAAATAATTAAATCTTAATTACTTTTAATGACCCTATTAAATGATTCATTTATATTTTCTTTCATTTAAATGGATAATTTTAATAAAACATCACTCCCCACTACTTCCTCTATATATGTGATTAATTTAATTTAACAATTCCAATTTTGGGTCATCTTCTAAATAAAAAAACATTTAAAATTATAAAAGGCATAAAGTCTCAATCATGAAAGTTTTGGATCATACTGACCCTAAATAAAAGTATGTTTTACCATTATAGTAGCATAAATACAATGTTTATACCATGAAACTAACATATCATAATAATATACATAAATATCTACAAAATAATGAGATAATAAAAAAGTAAATAAATAATAATTATATAATTATTGATCAAGAATGAATATGAATATGATTAATTTATTTGATAAAATGAATCATATTATTGAGGATCTTAAATGAGTGTCCTTAGTGACTCGTGATGTGACATAAGTGGAATATGGTCTATGTATAATGTCATTGAATAATGTTTCAACATATTTATGTATTATCATGTATATTTTAAATATAATGATGTTTTTTAATATTCATTGCATTTACGCATTCTTGTTTTAATTTTAATGACTCATTCATACTCTATAATTGTTTTTTTCTAACATTATACATTATGAATTTTTTTATTATACTACACACTAAATAGTTTTCTATTCATATATTTAACATTTTTAGGTTGGTTCATATTTAATTTCAATTTACTTCATACATTTTCAAATGTATAAGATAACTTCTATCAAAAATGTTCTCCATGTATATTTTTAACTTCATATGGTTTATTCAAATATAATTTCAATTTGACTATCAAATTCAATATTTTCTATTTGTTTCTATTGAATTAACTACTTATTTATTATCCTAAAAAGTATTATTTTCTTTTCAAAAACATACGATGATATTAATTGGATTAATAATCCTTGTATTTTTTATTACATTCACTATTATTTAAATATCATCCTTTTTATACCTTCTTTGATGTTAGTTATATCATCCCTTGAACATATATTTTTAAATTTTCTATTGATTATGGATATGTAGAATTATTCTATCTTTTCACATTTTGATTGGTTAATGATGTGTTTTTTATGATGTTGGTTAGGGGATGTTTTTCTCACTTCTTTCTATTATTATTACATCTTCCTTATATATCATTTATATGTTTTTATATATTTTTCAATGATGAACACAATTAATTTTTCCATTTATTCTTAGAGATTTATATACCATTCTTAGTATCCCCTCTTTAATTTTTCAATATATCATACATCACTAAATTTGTAATAGTTTCATCCATGATTTTCACTTTTTTAAATTCTAAAATTCTCTTATCCCATATTTTATTTTATATATTATATTATATGGATGTATTTAATTAATTTTACTTTTTGGGATAATTATTAATTTCACATATTCTATTAACATTTATAATTAGGATGTAATATAGGTTATAAATATAATTGAGATTAAAACCATTTTTTAACATCATTTATTCATATAGCTGACCTTAAAACCCATGTCGTAGTGGGTTTTATTATTTTTATATAACTAAAGATAAAACCATTTTAACACTAGTTATATAATAATACATGTCATGAACTAGAAATTTAACATTGGGTAAAAAATGAAGTTAAAAGTGACATTTAACACCATTTATATAATCACTGATGTTAAGAACAATCTAAAAAATTAAAATGAATTCTTTTTTGTTTTCCCCTTATTTTTTCAACTCTTGACTTTTGAAACCCTTGGATCTATGAATATTAGGACCCCTCTCTCTTCATCCTTTAAATAAATCCCATAAAATTATTTCTCTAATATTTTATATGTTCGACCTCATCAAATTTCCAACCTATTGGTCATTTCTTTATCCTTCAGCCACGCCATACCATGCTCATTCTAATTCCACCCCCGTGAGCCACCATCCTCTTATGCAGTCCTGAATATATTGTAAGAATACCCATTTTTTATATGTTTTAAATTGATATTTTATATTTATTTGATTTATTTTTATTGATGTTAGATTTAATTTATGAATAATTATTGATAGATATGAATAATTGATATTTTGTTTCTATTTTCTGATGATTTATTTATTAAAATTTATTATTAGTTTTATTAACTTTAAATATTTAAATGATTGACATAGTCCCCATCATATATGAATTTACATTAAATATTATTAATAGATCTTTGTCATAATTTCTCAATAAAATTATATTAGTATTGTCATGTCAAAATTTATGTGAAATTATTTATGTTTTTTTAATGAAAAAACTATTGATTCTATATATTTATATATGTTTATATTTTTTTGTAAATTTGATTATACAACATTGATGTTTTTATATATGGTAACAATTTTATAAATATATTTAATTATGACAATTTTATTATATGTATGTATATATGTATTTATGTTTATAAATGTTTAAATTTGTATAAATATACATATATATGATTATATGTTTATACAATATACACAATGTACACACATATATATTTATATTTATTCTAGGGTATATATTTATATTTTGAATTTATATATATTATTATATGTTTACATGCTTTAAAAATATTTATTTTTATTTTTAAAATTTATATGTTACAAATTTATAGTTATATGTGTTTTTATCTATTTTAGGATATGTTTAAAATATAAAATTTTAGAGTTAATATATTTATATGTTTATAGTATTATATTTTTTTATTTGTATATATACACTCAATTATTTGTTTTAATTTTTATTTTTTATACATTTATATGTTTAAATATCCATGGTTATATATTTTTATGCATGATATTGATAATTTTATATGTAAATATGTTTATTTATATGTGTGTATTTACATTCATAATATATAATTTTAAAATTTATATATTTTTATATATTTATATTTTCTTATATATAAATTTTTTAAATTTATAGATTTTAAATTTATATGTTTATATATTTTGAATTTATCTATTAGATATATGTTAAAATATTTATATTGTAATGCTTTATGTCATGAATAAATTTCAGTTTGATTTATCTTGGTTTGGGGGTTTTAAGGGTGTGTATGGGGTCTTTTACCCCCCTGAAATTTTCATATTTTTCTCATGATCAAAATATTCCATCCGATAGTCACAATTTCTTCACATGGTTGCATAATTCCATATCATAGTAATTATTTGTTCAAATAGTCAATTTTTTTCTTGGTCGTATAATTACCTCACACGGTCATAGTTTGTTCCCACTATTGCGTAATCCATTCTCACAGTCACAATTTGTTCTCAAGGTTGCAAAATTCCTTCTCTTGTTCATATTTTTTTTCTCACAATTACAGAATCCATTCTCATAATTAGAGTCTCCCACATAATTATAGTTTAGCCTAATGGTCTAAAAAATTATTCTCAAAATTGAAACATTCAAATGATAAAACCCTTCATGATATTTCTATCAATTTTTAAAATTAATACCTTTTAAAATGACATTATTTTTCATAATGACACAAAAAGTGGTTTTAATGAAAGATAATGAATTCGTTGCCTCATTAAATATTTTAAAAATTAGTTTTGTGTAAAGTAATGTTAGAAATTAAATTTCTTAACCCCCATGGTTTATTAATGGGTAGTTATACACGTTTTAATAGAAATTGTATTAATATAATGTTAATGAGGAATGGTGACCGCATTAATCTATAGAAAACTATATATGGAACCTTAAAAGTAGTTGATCTTCCCCATTAAATTCCATTATTGTTTTTATCAAGTCTATAGTAACTAGAAACATATTAACAAACCCTAAATGATTCCTTATTATAAATATAACCATCATGTTCATGAATCTAGGTGTGTACAATATCCTAGATTCCTCTATATTTCTACAGCTTTGTGTCAAGTTGGATGTCGGAGGATGATTCTCCATCATATTCTACTTTTCTATACATGTATCATAAGATTTATCAGGATATTAACTTCATAATATTCTAGATGAAACATTATATTCTATTTCCCTTTATTCAGTGAAGTGTATTTATGGAACATATTTTCCTTTCCAAGTAGATGCACATTCTCTCCTTATTGTTCATGAATCTCTAGGAATTCTATGGTATTTAATTTCTTTGGGTGGATAATATGGATTAAAATAATCATATAAATAATTTTCTTAGTTTGAAATGGAATGGGATGGGATTTCTCATAATTCTTTTAATTTTTATGTGATTTTTCTTATTATGATACCTAATTGTTTCAAAAACTTAAAATACTGATTATTGAGTACCTTATTTATGTAGTGATTCTTAGGGACTATAAGACCATTAATATGATTTTTTGATTGAGATCACCAGAGATAAAATGTCTAATAATTTATATATTTTTAATGAACCAATTGAACTTAGATATCTATAATCGTGTGATTAATCCCATGATAAAGAATATGTGATGTTATAAAAGTCATTAAAATGGAATTGTGGTAGATGCAGTATCCAAAGTATGATTTTATGTGTTGATGAATTTATTTTGTTGTCTTGTGTAATTTGTGGTAATCTTAGGGTGTTTTACTAATTATTTTGGAGATTGGGTTTGAGATGGATTGTGTTAGGGAGTGTAGAATTGGTTGGTTGGCCTGGGATATAATGTGGGTTGATGTGTGGTGGTTGTGAAGTTTTGTGGTTGGGGTGAGCTAGTATGGTTTTGGTGATGTATTTGAATATGTTCTGTTGTGATGTTTTTTAATTTGTATTTGATGAGTTTTGGTGTGTTATGGTTGTATTTGTTTCCTGATAAACCATGGAATGGTTTTAAATTCCTAAAAAAATATTGTTGGCTGAAATTAATGTGTGGTAATTAGGTTCAAAGAATTGATTGAAAAAATAAATGGGCCTAGTTAAAAAATGAAATGGATTAGTAAGTAGTAATTAATGAATATTCAAAAAAATTGAAAAGAAGAAACTTATAATTTAAATAGGCATTTTATGGGTTTTTTTATTTTGGTGTTGTGGTGTTATGCATTAGAGGTGAAAGTAGTTGGTAGCCATGATTGAGAGACATTGTGGTGATGTTGTGAGATTTGATAACACTTTTATTATGAACCCATAGGCTAGGATTTTGTGTTATCTATCAATAATATATTTTTTGTGATTTTATATGAACACCCAAACTGATTCTTATGTTTACACCAACACCCAATTGTTGTTGGTTTCAATTTTTATTTTTCAAAACATCCTAGTTAGTGAGTATGGATGGTTCTCTACCCCCTCTTCCCATTTTATCTTCTAGCCAAGCTTATTATGTAGGAGATGTGATGTATTATAGATATAGTTCACCATAGATAGTTATTGGTGTGAGGATGATGTGGTTAATAGTAGTGGTAATCCATGGTATGATAATAGTATAAGGCCAATGTCCTTCATGTTCTTGATACCCTACAAATCTAGTATATGAAAGTGGTTAATAAATGATGTGGAAGTGATGGTTGCCACACATGTTATGGTTATAATGAGTCTATGATGAGGTGTTTAGCATGGGTTGAGATTTGGGGATTTCAATTAATGTTGATGTTTATGGTGATATGA
Source organism: Viscum album (assembly GCA_963277665.1). Classification (NCBI taxonomy): domain Eukaryota; kingdom Viridiplantae; phylum Streptophyta; class Magnoliopsida; order Santalales; family Viscaceae; genus Viscum; species Viscum album. The sequence continues at coordinate 283,189,503 of OY728126.1, forward strand.
TAATAATCGATACAGAAGACATATAAGGGCTAGGACATTTGATGTTGGGTCCTAAAAGTGGAAAATTAGTGGGGAAACGATGTGGGGGAACATTTTTTGATACTATCCTAATAAGTATACATTTTATGAAAACATTTCATATATATAACCTATTATATATATTTCTATGAGGATTTTGGTGACTGATCTAGACACTAGTTGCTTGGGTGTTGGAGCTATTGTAGAGTCATTATCATAGAACATCTTATTTGGTTCCATTTGGAGACATTGTTGTGTTTGTATTATTTTATAAAATAATAATGGTTTTTTATGTTCCCCTTATTTTATATTATAGAGTTTTTGGGGGATGATATCCTACATCCCTATCATATGTTTATTATCAATGAAAATTCCTCCAATATATGAGATTTATAAACACTTAGTGGTAGTAGCCAAGTCGAGGCCTAATAAAGGTAGGACTCAAAGGTCATAATCTTCCTCCCTTCATTAACATTCCAAAAGGGGTACCTACAAGGGAGGGGATTATAAGAGAGTCACATCAGAAGTTTTGGTTGGTAGATATGGTGGATATTAAAGATAGGAACATGTGAGGAATACATTGGTTTTGTATTGAAACTATGCCATATGAGATTGGCATGTGATATTGACTAGGGATGCCAGCTAGAGTATAGGATTTTAGGGGCCCCAATGATATGATAATTGGAATCTAAGTCTATTGAATGACTATGTGTGGTGGTTCTTCTTGTAGAGTAAAGACTTAGGATATTTACCTTTATTATTATTAATTGCGCTTGTGATTTAACAAGGTAGTTTTTTATAAGATAAAAATGAATATAATTTAGTATATTATGAAAATTTATTCACACTTCTCTCACCATTTCCATTTTGGGGTAAAAAATTATCTATTATTTGTACTGCGTTAATTCTATAGCAGAGAGAAAACCATAGAATGGTAATTAACTTCCATATCTCTTTACTTGAAACTTTTTTAGAATTGAAAGCATTATTCCTTTATATATTATAACATGATTCTTTTTGAATTTATGTTTATTTCCACTATAAAATTGTTAACATGGTAACCATTTTAAATAAAGTGTGAAATTTTTATTCAAGCGTGCTTACTGTATTTTGTTGTGAATAACAGATTTTTTTTGAAAACTTCTATAAATCATGTTAACTTTAGTAGATTACAAACTACCATATTGAAATGATTTTTGGAAACAATTATTAGGAATATTTTAGATCCTATATGAGTTTATATTCCATGAATTGATTTTCAATAATAATTTATCATGAGAATTCAATATAGAGTTATTATAAAACATATATTTGGACATATAAATTTTTAAATATGAAAAAAATGACCACAATGGTTTTTGATAATCATATAAAATTTTGAAAACATTTACATGAATAAATTTATCAATCCTGTTTGGAATGACTGATTTTATGTAGTATTAATAAATTCAAATGTTGTAAGAATGTTTTGGGACTTTATTGCAAGGGTGGATTTTTTATGTCACTAATTTCTAAATTTTATAAAATTATAATTATTCTTTGTGATAACTATAACAAATTCGAGACATTTCCAAATCAAAAAGTCTCTCTCATTTCCCAAGATTGGTTAGAAACTTTTTTTAATGGATTATTTTTTTTATTGAAAATTGTTATGTAAATGGGATGCCTTGTGTTTCCTTCGTTACCATAATATGTAGATTGAATATGTTAGGAATTAATTGTAAAGATATATTTTTATTGTTTCTATTAAATTCTCAGAAGATGAAAAGAAAGATTTGTGGTAACCCATTTATACATGAAACAATTTTCTTGATTTAACGCATTCTTTTCAAGGTTGAAAAATATTATAAACTGAAAAAATCATACCTCAAATGTTGATACCTGATAAGTTCATTATTGGTAGAATATCTAATTGCTAAAAACATTTGTGTAGATAATTATGTAATTTATTTTATTTAAATATTGACTATATAACACATTTAGTATATTTTAATCAGAATAAGAAATCTTGCCACATAATGACCATACTGTATTTAAATGTGGTCATAAATTTATGTCACCCTTATTTTAGTGTATATGATGTTTCTTGATAAATGGGTTGATTAAAGAATGTTTAGTTTGATAATTACAAGAATGAAACATAGTGATACAAAATGTGTAGTTTTTGTCTTTAACTCAACCACACGTTAGAGTTTGATAAATGAATGGAACGATTATTTCCTTGAAGATGACTTTGACATGTTGAGTACTAATGTGGTTTCATTTTTACTGGTTTTTTCATTGAATTGTTGATATTTATTATTAAAAATGTGTTTCTGAATTATAAAATTATGTTTTAATGGTTGTTTAAGATGATTTCTACAATAAATCTTAAGTTATAATAAAATTATATTTATTAAAATCTAAAACTGTGTTGTATTTGAGATGCTGGTTCTTAATGTTGAGAACATGTACCCCTACTATGATTAAGTGTTTTGTTGTGGTTTGGATGATGGAATCTCCCACCTCCCATAAAAATTTTAATCACTTAAGGTTGTTAATAATTAAAGGATTTTTTTTTTGAAAAAACCTGAAATTGATTAAGATGAACCTTCTTTCTATAACTAAATTGTAATAATGATGTGATTGGTTGTCCAGTTGGTAAGATTCTATTTATATGATAGGTTCTAATTGCTAAATATAGTTTTATGTTAGACACTTCATGTGAATATTTTAAGTGGTATCTTATGTTGATTCCAAGTGTAGTTAGATGGTACAAAATTATAAATGAATGAAAAAATAAATGGGCCTAGTTTAAAGTGATCTTAGATAATGATGAAAATGTTAAGAATATAAAAATAAAATTAATTGTATCATTGGAACATGAATTAAAAATTAAAGAAATTATATTTTAAATTGAATACGGAGTAATAATATTAATTAATGGATGATGATATAATTAATATCAAATTTGATGCATGTATTATTTTTTGATACATAAACCATGGAAGTTGTAATTTGGGGACCTATGTGATGATAGAACAAGTAAATTATAAGGATAAGAAGATCCCCATAGTGATTTTTTGTGTGATATTATTTCAAATTTTTAGATTTCATATGATACCCCACCAATGTATGTAGGGTAACTAACACCAAATTATTTTGTAGGCCATTTTCCCAAATATATTAGATGGCAAGGGAATAGATGGTTGACTTCTTAGTTTCCCCTACTCTCCCTTCGGATGTAGATGAGTTGGGATATCATGGTCAATATTGTCTTAATATATAGGGTTAATTCCTAATAGGGATGTGATGGCACATGGCTATACAATAAATTTTTTTTTTGGGCATTAATAGCTTGCAGTGGAGCACATATTTATATCCTAATATAGTGGTTATTTCTTCCAATAGGTTTGTATGCATGGTATGTGATGGTTTTAGGTATTATTCAAGGAACAATGTTGTAGTGGATTCTAATAATACATGTGGTTTTAGATGTAATGATGATTATGACAATGTTGAAATGTTGTCTGAGGTCCACACTTGATGTTAGGACAAACTTGGGACTGAGGTAGGTTATACCCAGGCCAGACTCATGACAAAGATAAAATTATTATAGGAGGGTAGAGCTTAGAATGCGTTTCAATTGGGGTGTGAGAGAGAAAAAGCAATGGATAAGTGTACATGAGGTACCTTATTTATGCATATGATAATGTTACTTTATAGTTTTCTTCTATGCGTTACATATTGAGTGGTCTATGGTGAGGGTGAGAAACTATTATTACCAGTTTAGGTGATGAGTTAGTATTATTTGTATATTCATTGAGCATTAGTATGATTATTTAACATTTTCATGAGAGGTTTTAGGGAGGATCCAATGGAGTATATACATTATACTCACTCTATATCTATATAAATTTTTTTCAAGGTTAGTGTGGAGAGTTTGGAGACCCGATTACACATTAATTTCTTAGAGGTGTTGTTGAGAAGCTGTTAAAAGTTGATAGAGTTAATTATTGTTGTCCATGGATTATTTGTTTGGAATTATAGTTTTGTTTTAGTTGTATCAGTTTATGTTTTAAATTACATTTATTTAGATTACTTGTTTTTTCTTTTTTCATTCAGAGTTAGTTGGTAGTTTTAACGTTCTCATCTTTTGCCCCTTAAATATATGTTGGGTAATGCCTCCCATGTGAGTGATTTTTTTACCAAATGAGGGCTTGTTAGAGGTTGGATTAAGGTTTAATTATCTCCCTTCTTATATTTCTAGTGTAGGTGGGGTACAGCGCTCTCGGCATCGGCCGATTGCTCCCGGGAAAGATTAGGGTTTCAGCCCCTCTTCAGCTGCGCTTATGATCTTTTCGGCAGCTGGACCCTTTTTCAGACGTTATCCCTTCGGCTTATTCAGCAGTGGTGTGTTCCTAGCATCGACTTTGCTTCGTGAGGATGTTGCTATGGGGGATTTGCGGTCTCTGTGATTCATCGGCGGTGGTGAGGCTTCGCGCGGAGTTGCAGATCTGATGCATTGCGACCCGAGGCTGGTCTTCGCATAGTTTCTTGTTTCAGCACGGGTCTTTTGGCAACGACATCACGCTAGGTTATGAATTTTTTGAGCTTTATATGCACCAACGGATGACCGAAATCGAAGATTGATGAAGATTCAGGAGGATCCCAAATCAGATTCAGCGCAGATCTTCCCACCGAAGCTGAGATGGTGTTGTTGTGCCACTTTCGAATGAATTTCTGAGCAAGGTTCTATTAAAATGAACTGCTAAATTTGTTTAGGTAAAATTATGAATTAGTATAGGGTTTGGATCTAAAGCGTGGGATCTCACACAGGGGCAGCAAAGAGAAGAATCTGGAGCTCATGAATGTTGTTTGGTTCGTGGGGTTTTTGGATTCTAAATTTATGGGTTGTCCATTTGCTCACTGGAAACAGCTTTTGTTGGTGTTTTTTTGTCAGATGATGTTCGATTGAAGTTGTGGCTAGATTTATGTTGGTGGTTTTGAGGGGTTGATGGTCGGGATTTATCATGGCTCGCTGTGGAGGTCCTGTCCACTCTTACACTGCTCTAGCTTCCAGGTCCATTGCTCCTTTCCAGCTGTTGGTGGAGATGGTTTCCAACGAGGTTTTGGGATGTGTTTGTGTGAGCGGTGGGGTGTTCCAGGAGGGATGACATGCTATGACCTTCTCCTTATGTTTTTTAATTTGCAATTTGAACTTTTGGGGGGCCGTAGAGACAAGCTCTGTTGAGGGCTTTGGCTGCACGTTCATTTTCCCTTGCTTTAGGATTCCACCACTCTCTCTAGGTTGGATTCAAGTGGTGGTATTCATGGTGCTTTGTGATGTGAGATCGAGTGACTGTCAGTGTCTTGTGGTGACTCCATCTCTGTTGGCTCTCGGTGATGTTCTTATATGTCTTGATGGTTTCAATGAGGTTGATGTGTGGCTCGAGGACAAAAATGGTGGTCCTTATGATTTTGAATTTTGAATATTAATCCTCATGCATGACTCTTCACGGTTTGCATAACCATGATTGGTCTTTGGTGATTTTGTGATTCTGGAATGTGAAAGCTTCTAGACAAGCTACAAGGATTCGTTTCAGATGAGGTTCCAAAGCAGGAATCATTCAGTAGAGTTTGGCCATTCGGATTTGGATGCATGATAGGGTACGATTTTTTTTCCATTGATAGTAGGCCCATGAAACCCTGCACGAGATAGCTAGCCGAGCAGTCATGCAATGGTGGATTCTTGACATAATGATGTAATTGATGGGGAGAGAAATTTCTTGTAGTCTTTATCTAGGATGTCTTTCATTTTAATGGTTTTTATTGGGTGAAATTGTTAGGGTTCACACTTAGCATTTAAAAGTGTATTTTGAAAATACAAAAAAAAAAGGATTCTGCCAAGTGTAGGTGGGGTACCTTTGAATAGAGAGGTCCAGAAAGAGTGATATCAATGGTAGTTGGTTGAGATTTGGGATAGATATTGGAGTTAGTCACTGGTGAGGATGTGTAAGGTTGGTAGGGAAACAATGTTGGTTAGACATTACATGTTCTATAAACAAGAGAGACCAAATAGGACATGGAAATTTAGTCACCTATGATTCGACTTAAGGTACCCTAAGTTTACTGACCATGAAAAGTGAAGTGGTTATGATTGCAGTGTGGAGTTAAAGGAATGGATCATGCATCATAAAGTTCCAAACTTATGTTTGAATTATACTGAAAATGGGAATTGGTTAAATGAATTAAAGAATTAATTAACAAATCTTAAAATGATATTTTTCTGAGGTTTTAGAGTTATAGAAATTTTTCCTTTCCCAGATATAAACCAAGGTTGATGTCCCTATCTGGTGAAGGATGAAGATGTTCAGTATGATGTTCCAACATATCTTTGTAGAGTGAAGGTTAGCAATGATGGCACCAAGAGGATGACACAATGAGAGTTTTTTATGAGGGTATGAAAATTTTAGGAGGATCTGTTTCAAATTAAAAGACCTAGGATTGTATAATGGAGATATAGATACAAATGTGTTCTATTCATGTTTATAAGGAGTACTAGGTTTCATTAGATGTGATGATGTTTGATGGGCCAGCCTGACGGTGTTGGATTTTGTTCCTTGGGGATCGCGAGGAGTTGACATCTGAGTGAGAGGAGTTCAGTTATTGTCTTGGGTCTTATTAGATGAATTATTTTGAGTTTCAATTTAGGGCAATATAGACATCATTCAAGGCATTATTTCCCTATTTTATACTTGAGTTTGTTCCATTTATGATTTCGGAGTTACACACTCTTTTTTCATACCCACATAGTCCATGCCACGATACTTGATCGGGAGAGGAATCTAGTCCCCTTTTCATTTTTTAAAATTGTTGAAGGTTAAGCTTTCTTGTATGATGTTTATATAGATTGTGAATTGGTACTAGGGAAACACCACTAGTTTGGATATTTAATATTTTTGTGGATACATCTATATGACATCATCATCTGTATGGATTGGTTGAATTTTCTGCATATATGAGATTTCTATAGCAATCACATCATATTATATGACAAGGATAAAGACTAGGAAATGTTTTTCAAATGAGTCATTCATATGTGTTGTAGACATGTTGAGTCTCTGTATTCATTTATAGATTAGTTGATGTGGTGTTCATCAAAGATCCAGCCTTTTGTGTTTCCCAACGATGTGGAAGATTATCGTAACATATTCCTGGAAGAGATTTTAGAATTACCCCATCAATGAGAGATGACAATTGTGATAAAGCTACAAATGGTTTCATCTCATATATCAATGTCTCCATATAGTATTCCATACAATGAATTTTGTGATCTTTAGATTCATATCGATGATCTATTCTATTGGGGATTTATTCAGATTATTATGTTGTCATAGTGAGATTTCATTCCATTTGTGAAAAAGAAATATAGAAAAATATTATTGTTCATCGATTATCCCCTATTAAATCCGATTACATTGAAGAACCACTACCCTCTTCCATGAATTGATAATTACTTCAATCAAATTATTAGAGCTAAAATGTTCTAAAGATTGATTTTTTTTCTCAGGGTATCATTAGATGTGGGTGATGGATAAGGATATTTTGAAGATAACTTTCATATGTTATAATAGGCATCATGAGTTTGTTGTGATTCCATTCAGAGTTATGAATGCTCCGGTCGTGTTCATTGGACTGATAGATTCTATGTTCTGTGAGTTTATAGAAAGGTTAATGGTGGTATTTATTTATTTCATATTTATATTTTAAGTATATAATGAGGAGTATGAAGATTTTTTTTGAGTTATGTTGGATGTTCTTTGTAGAGTCCCTAAGCTTGACGTACATGGACATTACATTACTTTTGCGGAATACTTAGTACATAACAAAAACACATACACAAGGATCGTAATAGTTTAGTGTCTTTGGAAACTCGGAACGTAATCTTCTAATCGTGGTGAAAGATCTTCAATATCTCCCATAAAGGTCATCCCTTTTTTTTACCTAAAACCTTTCTTTATATCCTGGGGAAAAGAAAACATAAAAGGGTGAGCTCAAATACTCAGTAAGGGTAAACAAAAGAAATATCAATCACATCATATATATAAGAACATAGCTTTTGAAAATCTTAACCTGCAAAAAAGCTCATAATATCATAACATGGGATAAATCATAGAAGTGAAATGTAATCCCAATAATCATAACTTAAAACATGAAACTTTGTGGCATACACACATAATCATAGAGAATCATTTCTTGTTAGTCAAGACTCAATGACAAGACTATCTTAGTGGACAAAGTCCCTTTCTGAATCGAGTAACCCTCGTTTCAGTCCTGTTTCACTGAACCGGTATAACCTACCATTTCAGCCATGTCTATCTCATGAGATATAAAATCTTTACCCAATGCATTGGAGGGAGATATAGGTCCCACCCATCTTATAATGAATCCTTTCTTATGTGTGCCACATAATCATAAACCATACATCACAGCGTAACCCATGTAATAAAAATGGGATTCTTAAACAACATGACATTATAAAACAATTCATATAAGATAAAGGAATTCATAAACATAATTCCATCACAACATAGTCAAATGAATGTAAAAATATGGATAGAAACAAAACACTTTATTAGCTTAGATGGAAAATAATTTTGATAAAACACTTGAAATGAATTCTTGAGGAAAATATCCTTTCTTCTTCAAAATCAATTTCTTTTCACAAAACATCATGCAATTTTAAAATAAAGAGATTTTATTGAAAATAGTCATTAAATCCTTTGGAGGAATCTTCATGAAAATAAGGCTTTATAAAACCGTAAAAATCCGTTCGGGCCATTTAAGTTAAAAAAACATTCTTCGTACTTTTGTCGGAAAAGTCAAAAAGTACCTCGTACAAAAAACGACAAAAGATTCCTTTCATTTCTTTTACTAAAAACTCACCGAAGGGTAAAAATGGATTTAAACAATTTTAGGTGGATGGAAATAATATTACATATTGATGAAACATGGATGTGGATGATAAAATACACCCCAGTAAATACTTACGAATAAACAATCTCGGATAAAAATGAGATTGTGATATTTCCCTTACCTTAGGTCCAATTTGCTTCGTATGTGTCCGAACCTCCTGTATAATGATTTAAATAATGTCATTGACTTATTACAGAATCATATTCATTGTTATGATATCATATATAGTTCACTTATGACATTATATTACCCGTTCTTTTGTAAATTCCATGTTAAAGAAGCGTTTTGGGTAAAATCGTTTCATTTATCGTAGGTGTTTCGACTTGTTGTTCTTGACATCATTATTACTTATATCATGATTTACTTACTTCCAGAATATAAAATATGATTTATATATCATATATATTCAGTATATATATATATATATAATAGATAGATAAATAAAATGAAAAACACCGTTCATGGAGACGGTAGTCCGTACGTACGCATGAACGCTGTTTTTCTTTCCTTATTGTCTTGAAATGGAAGTAAGTAGATGACATACATATGTATATATATACATAAATCCAGTAGCTTTATAATGTCATATATTTCATTATTATTTCTTATATATACATTATAATCATTCTTAAATGGTTAACATGGAGAATGAATCTCATCGCGTCGTGGAGACGGTAGTCCGTACGTACGCACGAGCGATGATATCATTCCTATAATTATTGAATTGAATTGGAGTGGATTATACAATATATCAGAATCAATATGATGTTGTAATAACTATGTATAGTTATTCTTTACACCATTATACCCATCCATGTAAGGTGGTGGTGGAAAATAGATTACACCACGGCGTGGAGACGGTATTCCGTACGTACGCACGCGCGGTGATTTCTTTTTCCGTAGGATGGATAGATGGTGAAATAGGGTTGTTTCATACTTATAATAACATATCAGTATATGAGTGATACTGATGTTATTACTTCATAATGAAACAACCTAAGAAGAAGAAGTGGAAGAAGAAATAAAGATGAAAGAATTGGTAACGGTAATTACCTCTTCTTTGAAGTTCCTCTTTGAGACCTCCTCTTAGGGCACTAGAATTGGTCTTTGAGGAAGACCAGAACCACTAGGATGTTGCTAGGGAAGTGGAGAAGAGATTTTGGCAGGGGTTGGCCGAGCTTGAGTGCTCAAATTGGTGTGAGGAGGAGGGGGAGGAGGTGTCCTTTTATAGGGGAGGAGAGGGGCACCTTAGGAATATCTCAAAATATTATTTTATATTAAAGTCAAAATCGGTTTATAATGGTTCCAAAGGGTCTTATTTCGAAGCTAAAGTGGGGATGGGTCGAAATCCTATCAACCAATAGAATTTAGACAAGTTTAGGATATTATTTTAACCTTATCAATTAGATTTAACTCTAAGTTAAATAATTTAACTTTTACCATGTCTTTTTGTTTTCTTTCACTATATGGTTAATACACTTACTATAACATGCCAAACGAACCCCAAATTGTTTATTATTAATATATATATCCTTATCTAATTCATTTGGCCGAACCTTAGATTTTTAGGAATAAAATAACAATTAATAATATAATATTTGATTTAAAAACTATTTTGTGTCAATTTTGACACTATTTGATATATGATTTTTGTGAAAGTCATAACAGAATTAAATGTTCGAACCAAGTTGATTAAATCAACATTAATATATCATAGTAACCTAGAAAATTAGTGGAATTCATAAAAATTTTCAAATTACATTTATTTTGGTGTTTATAACATCAATTATGTCAATATTTCATTAATAAGATAATTACTGCATCATCGTTGTGTCATAAATAAATTAAATTATTTGATGTCTAAAAATTACAAATAAAATACCATCATGTAGGAAATCTTTTTAGCTTTCTAATGAATATTTACAATCGAATTTATCTTATGTATAACCCCATATTAAAAATGATTTACTTATTAAACTTTGATTTTAACTATTTTAACCTTTCTTTAAATAAATTAACAATAAATGTCCTAATCTAACCCAAGTGGGCCTAAATGGTCATATTGTATTCCTAAGTTTGTTTTTGGTCGAAATACACTTGTCCAATAGGATTATGACACGTGTTAGGGTAATAGTAATATCATATTTACCCTTAGTTACCCTATTTACTATTAACCGTGGTAAAAAAGTAAAAAGTTACTATTCACCAAAAATTATTTTCATCTCATTGAACCACATTTTAGTCCTTGATATTAACCGTGTCTGTCGGTTTTTTGAAATTCCATTCACAGAAGCGGTAAAATTAAGTTTTATGAAAAATTCAGTTTTTTTAACTACCACTTAGTAGTTTCACTATTCATCAAAAATTGATGTTTTTCAGAACAGTGCCAAAATTTCATCCCAAGCTATATTTCATATTCCAAATTCGAAAATGAAGTCTATTTTACCAAATTCATTACATAAAAGTTGCATTAATTAATTTTATAATTAAATCCCGCTGTTAAAACAAATAGCGTGTTTTTAAGAAACAATATCTATCAAAAGATTGACACTTGTTTATGTCTAGTTTAAATGTGAAATTACATCCAATGACCAACATTGTATTAAATTGTAAAAATATATTCTAAATATACTTTAAAACCACTCAAATTAATGATTTATCACTATTAATTATTTCGATTAAAAAAGTTGTTTTTAATTATAATTTAGTAATTTTCACTATTCATCAGAATATGAAAGTTATCCGAAAAGTACCAAAATTTCACCTTAGGCTAAATTCGATACTCCGAATCCAAGAATGAAGTTCATTTTGAAAAATAAGATTTACAGAATTTTAAAAAGTGGTTATTACTATTCATAACGGCTAGTTTTAATAATATTTTAATAGCATATCATTGTTTCGTGAAACTCAGTATTACGTACCACACACGCTATCGAGGAAGGTTGCGATTGCGTGTAATGAAAGGCAAGTCAAAGATGCGTGTTGTGCAAGCTCCTTTTGGTGTAGCGTACAACACAAGACATTAATAAAATTAAAAAGAATATTTTTTATAAAATCTTGGGCTGTTACATTCTACCCCCCTTAAAATGAATTTCGCCCTCGAAATTCGTCGGGGTTATAAATGGTTTACTATTCGAAAGTTTCTTTAATAGAAACCCACATCGTAAAAAGGAATGTCAAAACCAATCTTTAAAAACAAAATTATGAAACGTAACGGTTACCCAAATAAACTAATCATTGGGTTTCCACATAGGTGAAAATATGGATATGGAAGAGAAATCTAACCATCATGTTCTGATGGAGAGTGGTAGAGAACATGGCTATGGAAAAGCCAGTAATAACAAATCCATAAATTTGTGATGATCTAAGGTACCATCTGATTCATCAGGTATAAGAGAACTAGGACAACATTTTTGGTTTTCAAGATCATTTCCCTAAAGTTAAAGAATTTGAATTAGAATAAATACTTACTTTATTTTGGTACAATCTCACTGTTGTTCGTGCCTTTAACAATTTCCCCTTCATCTCTTAAATAAATGAAGTTGAATTTGTTATTCGTGAAGTGTTAGCAGATCATGTGATAGAATGATGGGTCATTCCATCTGTCTCAAAAGGTTAGCAAAATTTATATACATAAGTCGATCTATAGTGGGATTAATCATATATGGTTCCTAAAATGGGCTTATACTTCATATATCATACTGCTTAATATAATAACACTAGTTTCTACTAAACAGGGACTTCCTGTAGGCCAGTGGTAGGCGATAAAGGCCAGTCGCACTTCGGTTGTGGGTTCGATTCCTACAGCCTTGTCCGAAGCGATGGGCTGTCGCCCGTCCTGCATGTTCTCCTTTTTCTAAAACTATATTACCATAACATCCCATCAATAATATCGAAAAAACTTCTATCCTTAAACAATACTAACTTATGTCCAACATAATCCATTCCAATCTTTAGGCTTATCCATAATACTGCAGTACACTCTCATAACATAGTGAAAACGATTACCAGAGATTTAATACTGTCGTTGATCCCCACATATCATAAGATATGTCTTGTTGGTCACATTCCAAACATTCAAAGTCCTTAATCGCGTATTCTCTTGAATACCTTAGTGAAAACATGAGTGCAGTTAAAAGTTAACACTTTCCACATACCAAAATTCTCAAAATTCTATATACTCAAACCATGATATCACTTAGTCCTTATATCAATCATGAGCTCATGAATACTATTAAACATTTCATTTTCTCGTCTTCATTATGCGCATATCATCTTATTTCCAGAAAATATCTCAATCACTTTGAATACCACATCAATAAATATTGCAATACTCAATGATACAACATTATTTTGGAATCCCATTACATAAACACTTAATCATTCCACCACATCGTTGTCATATTCAACATTGCCAATAGTGATCGCATGTGATTTCCCTTTGTCCTTTGCCTTCAGTGGTTGCTCATGTTGATCATCACTAACCCTTGGATTAGGGCAATTATTAGCATAATGCCCCATTTCCTTGCACTTGAAGCATTGAAGTGTTGGCGGTGCGTTCTCTGCAGTGTTTGCTTTATTCACATCATTAGAAACCCTTTTTCCATTACTTCGACACTTAGCTGCTCGATGACCTTCTTTTCCACACTTAAAACATTTTCTAGTCCCTTTAAGACAATCTCCACCATGCTTCTTTCCACACTTTGTGCATAAGGAAACATTCATCTTCTTTTCACCATTATTCTGATATTTCTCCTTGAACTCCATCTTTCGTTTCTTGTCAAAACCATGAGATGGATATGTAACACCAACTTCCATTTCTACCTTGATAGCACAACGCACAATTTCTTCATAGCTACTGAAGTCTCTTATAGCTAATGCCCTTCGAAGACTTGGTTTTAAGCCACTGAAAAATCGATCAACTTTACTTTCAGGTTGGATGATAATTCCAGATGCATACCTTGCAAGTCTTGTAAAATTCGCTTCGTATATACCAACAGATTCATCATCCTTCTGCTTCAGCTCAAGAAACTCCTTTTCCATCTTTGTTCGAAGAATACGAGGGAAGTACTTACTGAAAAACAAGTTCTTGAACTCGTCCCATTCCATGGACTCAATTTCTTCTCTTGGCCTCGTATTCTTGATAAGATTCCACCATTGATCAGCTTCACCTTCCAAACGATATACTGCTAAGATGACTTTATCATGTTCAGAACAGTGAAGAACTGAAAATATCTTTTCAGTGGTACTGATCCATTGTTCAGCAACAAGTGGATCAGAAGTCCCACTGAAAGAAGGTGGACGTTGCCTCATGAAGGACTCAATAGAATATTGTTCCCTTCTCTGCTCATTTGGAAGTCCAGAATGATTCATAGCTTGTGTAAGTATAGCAATAAGATTTTTCACTCCATCCCCCATAACATTTGTTTGTTCAGGAGGGCAATCATTGCATTGTCCATTGCATTGATCAACACGGTTCCTTCGGGTTCCAGCCATCGTCTAAACCCAAAAAGAATAGTGTGAGAGACAAAAATCATGCTAGGGAAAACAACATAATAAAGGGGGAGTATCCTCAATATCTAATATCTTAGGTTAAATTCTATGATCGTTACCGTAGTTCTAGGACTATATCTTATACGTATACTTATCCTTAGGGAAATCCCTAGACATACGTTAGAAATATCTCTAGGGATCTCACTAACGTTTTCGCATCCTAGTTTCCAAAGGTTGACTAAACCTTTCCTCTGATACCAACTGTAGAGTCCCTAAGCTTGACGTACATGGACATTACATTACTTTTGCGGAATACTTAGTACATAACAAAAACACATACACAAGGATCGTAATAGTTTAGTGTCTTTGGAAACTCGGAACGTAATCTTCTAATCGTGGTGAAAGATCTTCAATATCTCCCATAAAGGTCATCCCTTTTTTTTTTACCTAAAACCTTTCTTTATATCCTGGGGAAAAGAAAACATAAAAGGGTGAGCTCAAATTCTCAGTAAGGGTAAACAAAAGAAATATCAATCACATCATATATATAAGAACATAGCTTTTGGAAATCTTAACCTGCAAAAAAGCTCATAATATCATAACATGGGATAAATCATTGAAGTGAAATGTAATCCCAATAATCATAACTTAAAACATGAAACTTTGTGGCATACACACATAATCATAGAGAATCATTTCTTGTTAGTCAAGACTCAATGCCAAGACTATCTTAGTGGACAAAGTCCCTTTCTGAATCGAGTAACCCTCGTTTCAGTCCTGTTTCACTGAACCGGTATAACCTACCATTTCAGCCATGTCTATCTCATGAGATATAAAATCTTTACCCAATGCATTGGAGGGAGATATAGGTCCCACCCATCTTATAATGAATCCTTTCTTATGTGTGCCACATAATCATAAACCATACATCACAACGTAACCCATGTAATAAAAATGGGATTCTTAAACAACATGACATTATAAAACAATTCATATAAGATAAAGGAATTCATAAACATAATTCCATCACAACATAGTAAAATGAATGTAAAAATATGGATAGAAACAGAACACTTTATTAGCTTAGATGGAAAGTAATTTTGATAAAACACTTGAAATGAATTCTTGAGGAAAATATCCTTTCTTCTTCAAAATCAATTTCTTTTCACAAAACATCATGCAATTTTAAAAGAAAGAGATTTTATTGAAAATAGTCATTAAATCCTTTGGAGGAATCTTCATTAAAATAAGGCTTTATAAAACCGTAAAAATCCGTTCGGGCCATTTAAGTTAAAAAAAACATTCTTCGTACTTTTGTCGGAAAAGTCAAAAAGTACCTCGTACGAAAAACGACAAAAGATTCCTTTCATTTCTTTTACTAAAAACTCACCGAAGGGTAAAAATGGATTTAAACAATTTTAGGTGGATGGAAATAATATTACATATTGATGAAACATGGATGTGGATGATAAAATACACCCCAGTAAATACTTACGAATAAACAATCTCGGATAAAAATGAGATTGTGATATTTCCCTTACCTTAGGTCCAATTTGCTTCGTATGTGTCCGAACCTCCTGTATAATGATTTAAATAATGTCATTGACTTATTACAGAATCATATTCATTGTTATGATATCATATATGGTTCACTTATGACATTATATTACCCGTTCTTTTGTAAATTCCATGTTAAAGAAGCGTTTTGGGTAAAATCGTTTCATTTATCGTAGGTGTTTTGACTTGTTGTTCTTGACATCATTATTACTTATATCATGATTTACTTACTTCCAGAATATAAAATATGATTTATATATCATATATATTCAGTATATATATATATATATAATAGATAGATAAATAAAATGAAAAACACCGTTCATGGAGACGGTAGTCCGTACGTACGCATGAACGCTGTTTTTCTTTCCTTATTGTCTTGAAATGGAAGTAAGTAGATGACATACATATGTATATATATACATAAATCCAGTAGCTTTATAATGTCATATATTTCATTATTATTTCTTATATATACATTATAATCATTCTTAAATGGTTAACATGGAGAATGAATCTCATCGCGTCGTGGAGACGGTAGTCCGTACGTACGCACAAGCGATGATATCATTCCTATAATTATTGAATTGAATTGGAGTGGATTATACAATATATAAGAATCAATATGATGTTGTAATAACTATGTATAGTTATTCTTTACACCATTATACCCATCCATGTAAGGTGGTGGTGGAAAATAGATTACACCACGGCGTGGAGACGGTATTCCGTACGTACGCACGCGCGGTGATTTCTTTTTCCGTAGGATGGATAGATGGTGAAATAGGGTTGTTTCATACTTATAATAACATATCAGTATATGAGTGATACTGATGTTATTACTTCATAATGAAACAACCTAAGAAGAAGAAGTGGAAGAAGAAATAAAGATGAAAGAATTGGTAACGGTAATTACCTCTTCTTTGAAGTGCCTCTTTGAGACCTCCTCTTAGGGCACTAGAATTGGTCTTTGAGGAAGACCAGAACCACTAGGATGTTGCTAGGGAAGTGGAGAAGAGATTTTGGCAGGGGTTGGCCGAGCTTGAGTGCTCAAATTGGTGTGAGGAGGAGGGGGAGGAGGTGTCCTTTTATAGGGGAGGAGAGGGGCACCTTAGGAATATCTCAAAATATTATTTTATATTAAAGTCAAAATCAGTTTATAATGGTTCCAAAGGGTCTTATTTCGAAGCTAAAGTGGGGATGGGTCGAAATCCTATCAACCAATAGAATTTAGACAAGTTTAGGATATTATTTTAACCTTATCAATTAGATTTAACTCTAAGTTAAATAATTTAACTTTTACCATGTCTTTTTGTTTTCTTTCACTATATGGTTAATACACTTACTATAACATGCCAAACGAAACCCAAATTGTTTATTATTAATATATATATCCTTATCTAAGTCATTTGGCCGAACCTTAGATTTTTAGGAATAAAATAACAATTAATAATATAATATTTGATTTAAAAACTATTTTGTGTCAATTTTGACACTATTTGATATATGATTTTTGTGAAAGTCATAACAGAATTAAATGTTCGAATCAAGTTGATTAAATCAACATTAATATATCATAGTAACCTAGAAAATTAGTGGAATTCATAAAAATTTTCAAATTACATTTATTTTGGTGTTTATAACATCAATTATGTCAATATTTCATTAATAAGATAATTACTGCATCATCGTTGTGTCATAAATAAATTAAATTATTTGATGTCTAAAAATTACAAATAAAATACCATCATGTAGGAAATATTTTTAGCTTTCTAATGAATATTTACAATCGAATTTATCTTATGTATAACCCCATATTAAAAATGATTTACTTATTAAACTTTGATTTTAACTATTTTAACCTTTCTTTAAATAAATTAATAATAAATGTCCTAATCTTACCCAAGTGGGCCTAAATGGTCATATTGTATTCCTAAGTTTGTTTTTGGTCGAAATACACTTGTCCAATAGGATTATGACACGCGTTAGGGTAATAGTAATATCATATTTACCCTTAGTTACCCTATTTACTATTAACCGTGGTAAAAAAGTAAAAAGTTACTATTCACCAAAAATTATTTTCATCTCATTGAACCACATTTTAGTCCTTGATATTAACCGTGTCTGTCGGTTTTTTGAAATTCCATTCACAGAAGCGGTAAAATTAAGTTTTATGAAAAATTCAGTTTTTTTAACTACCACTTAGTAGTTTCACTATTCATCAAAAATTGATGTTTTTCAGAATAGTGCCAAAATTTCATCCCAAGCTATATTTCATATTCCAAATTCAAAAATGAAGTCTATTTTACCAAATTCATTACATAAAAGTTGCATTAATTAATTTTATAATTAAATCCCGCTGTTAAAACAAATAGCGTGTTTTTAAGAAACAATATCTATCAAAAGATTGACACTTGTTTATGTCTAGTTTAAATGTGAAATTACATCCAATGACCAACATTGTATTAAATTGTAAAAATATATTCTAAATATACTTTAAAACCACTCAAATTAATGATTTATCACTATTAATTATTTCGATTAAAAAAGTTGTTTTTAATTATAATTTAGTAATTTTCACTATTCATCAGAATATGAAAGTTATCCGAAAAGTACCAAAATTTCACCTTAGGCTAAATTCGATACTCCGAATCCATTCAAGTTTCATCATTCACATTCATTCAATTCCCATTCATTCCACAATTCATCCCAATTCATCAAAATTCATTTTCCCCCATTCATTCCACATTCATCATTCATCATTCAATTCCATTCACATTCCACATCAATTCATTCATTCATCATATCCCATCATCAATTCCATCCATTCACATCATTCACTCACATTCAATTCATCATCATTCACCAATTCATATCAATTTCCATTCTCATTCATTTCATTCATTCACATTCAATTTCATCACTTCATTCATTCATTTCATTCACATCCATTTCCATTCACAACATTCCCATTCAAACAATTCAGATTCAGTTCATTCAGGGGGGGGGGAGGTGATACTTTAAGTGAAATTCCATAGACAACAAAGTTTACAAGTAAATTAAAAAGGGTTTAAACATAAGAGATATGGGGTATGGTTTACCCTTATAAGGGATGAACTCAAAAAAAAAATAACATTATAAGAATTATTAAAAAATTATACATCTATGTAAATGATTCATCAATAAAAATAAATAAAAATAATTAATATGACCACACATAACTATAAACAATGAATCAAACCCTTCCATTAGAATAATTATTGAATAATTTTAAATAAAAAACTAAAACTCCCAAGTATAAATAAACTCAGGCACTAAGGTGGCACTATTACTGATCAACACAAAAACCAATCCAGGCTCCATATCCACCAACTATGCTAGTGGCATCAAGCTGTGCTTCTAGAGAACTATTAAGCCTACACATTTAATGTATTCTAGAAAAGAAATTTATAACCACTAAAGTGCTTATAATGGGAGTTAATAATCATACCCAATAGGAAATACCAAAGAGAAAATCCTCACATTCTACTAAGACCAAAAACTACATAGCTCATAGGATATGAAATAGGTAGGAATAATATCAAAGAACTAAACAATTTTAACACTATAAAACATATTCTCATATTTTTCAAATGTATGTTAACCAAGTTGAGTTTTCCTTTCATGAAACATAATCAATTCATTAATTTCAAATAAGCATAACTAACTCTTATTGTCACACTTACACACACATGGAAATGTAAAACCTGGACCTCCCTATACTCATGAGTGGTGAGTCATCCTTCCACAAAGGAGTTATGTGGTGACCAAATCTGATGATGGTAGTTATGAAGGTGATCCATCTCCTTTTTTTCATTATTTTATGGCAGTACTTATATCCAAAATCAGCCCCACATGAATACTGACACACACAAACCAATTATTCTACAATCAAAAATAAAAAACATTCTTTCTATTAGAAATCAGTAATTCAATTGATCAAACGTGTTGTGGGTGACACCCACAACCCAATTTTCAAGATCCCACTAATAATAGAAAATTTTGTTATAGTTATGTTATGTAAAAACTGTTGAAAGGCTAAAGAGAAAGAGTTTATGTACCAAGTATACTTTGTGTTCCAATAAAAAGGGAAAGAGGGAAGACCACTAATAACAGGATAATTTGGCATAATAATACCCTAAAAAATCACAGATCTATTATTGTAATTCCATTCATATTATTAATCAGAATAATATCCCAATATAACTTATCTAATCCCACAGACTATGGAATGGTATCCCCATACTAGTTCTCTTTAAGTGAAGACAATAAAATATAGATCAGACGGGAAGAACAATGTCTTTACCATAGATTCCCAAGTTCCAATTCTCAAGGATTACATGAAGACAAATATGAGAATATGATGATTTCTAAAAACCACCTATGATAACCTTGAAATTCATGATGAAGATAGTTAAAGATAACGAGAATTGAAAGATTCATATGAATTATAAAACATATTGGACCACACCAAATTCATGGTGTGAATACGGAATTACCATCGTGAATCTTTGGGATATCTAAAACATGGAAATTTATTTTACCTTTGTATAAAATCCAACAAGTTTATTCCCACTATAAATGAAATATCATGTTAGGAATGATTTTATTCATCCTCTCAAAGAAACCCATTCATTCTATGAATGTACTCATGAAAACTTCCTAGAAACAATTCATGACATTAATGACTATTCATGGCATGAATTGTTCCTGTAGACTTATTATAGATTCCCATATCATTA
The DNA here is from genome assembly GCA_963277665.1 of Viscum album. Lineage (NCBI taxonomy): Eukaryota > Viridiplantae > Streptophyta > Magnoliopsida > Santalales > Viscaceae > Viscum > Viscum album. The sequence goes on from OY728126.1 coordinate 283,210,310, forward strand.
TCCCTATAAACTCCAACTGTAATTAAACCCAACCATTCTAAAAATAACTGGGGAATCATAAATGATGAAATACCACAAACCAAGGATTCTTTTAGAATTGTGATTTTTGGGATTGGGAGGTTTGTTTCATGGTGCATGTAATATAATATTGAGGGGTAGACATAGAACATTCAAATATTGAGGTAGTGGTTTCTTGGGAATCCCCCAATATTTTTGCAGATGTGTAGAATTTTATTGGTCTTTCTTACTTTTATAATTGGTTCGTAACTAACTTCTACCAAATTGTGACTTCTATTACTTCATAGACATGGAATGATTAAAAATTCTTATAGACTAAATCGTGTTAGGATACATTCATGTATTATTTATAGATGTCGGTTAGGGCTCAGGTTCTTCAGATTCTAGAGGGGGAATTACATTTAAGGTTTATTATGATGCTCCACATATTTTTTTTCTGTTAATAAAATACTGGGATTTTATTTCATATGGGTCTTGATGTTAACAATTTCATAAATTTAAGTATACCACCATTCAACTTGAACATAAAGTTGTGGTTATAACCTTGTTCTTTTGGCGGAACTACCTCTTCAAGGATCTCTTTGGGGGTATTCATAGATTTTAAGATCTTGATGTTTGTTTTCTCCCATGGATATTTGAATTTGCAGCAATGACAACGCATATATGAACCAAAGGAATATGTTTTTTAGGTTTCCATCACACATATTAAAGTTATTTTTTTTGAAGATTCCTTGAGCTAGAAGTCATATGGTGGTGTTGTATGTGAGTCTATAAAATATTGAAGTTTAATGGTAGAGTTGTAAGCCTTTTTCCTTGATATGGGAGATTTTGTTGTTAGGGGTTTTCTCTATTATATTATAGTGCATTCATCATTGGTAGATGAATTGTAGAAATATCAGCTTTTGGATCCCGAGGTAGAGGTTTTGAATGATCATGTTATTTTTTGTTGAGATGATCTTGAATTATGGTATGAGGATGGTAAACATCCAGTGATATTTGAAGGAAATATTTTTATTCCCTCAGTGAAGGGTGATGAGATTCTATAAGAGTTCTATAATTAACTCTTGGTTGTATATCCTAGTCTGGTGTAGATTTATTATTATTTTGGAGATAATTATTGGAGGTTTAGTTTAATTAATTTAGTTACAGAGATCCTCTATCAATTATTTTTTCTACCAGAATGTGAAGGATTATCATCATGTTTCATGTGGTTTTTTCAGAAGAATGATGTTCCATAGTGAAATTGAGAAGAAATTTCGATTGAATTAATCACCACTTTTCCCAAATTATATAGTGGTTATTATTTTATGGGTGATTACGAATCATCTGTTGAAGTCAACTCATTTCTTAGTGATTAAGTATTTGATATCGTTAGAGATGTTGTTGTGATAGTATTTGAAGAATATAGTGAGGATTTATTGGGATGAAGAGAAAATCATCTCTGATCATGGTATTTCTTTCACCTCTAGAGTTTAAAAATATCTATTATGTGATTTTGTCTCTTATTTATTCCATAACACAAATTTCTTCCCATAGAAATATTTTCCAATAGAGCGGACTATCTAGAATCTAGATGACTTGTTTCTTGTTTTCATTCTTGTTTTTAGAGGTTCATGGGTGTGGAACCTATCCTTAATTGATTTATTATACAAATATAGTGACTACACTATTATTAGTATGGAAACATATGAAGGTCTATATATTCAACCATTATATTTTCCATTGATATAATAGTACGTTATAGAGCCATATGTTCTTAGAAAAAATTATTATAGAGTGTGGCATTGAAGGTTTAGGAGATCTGTGAGTGAATGAAGGTTGAACATGATCATTAGAAGTACTATTTTTCTCATAAGAATAGATATATAGAGTTCCAAGTTAGAGAAAATGTGTTCTTAAATATTTATCCTTGTTTAGAGAAGTGAAGATTTTATTTTGGGGTTAAGCTTTCTACCATGATTGTTATAACTTTTGAGCTATTGGATCAAGTTGGAGCCATCATGTATTGATTGGATCTTCCATGAACAATGATCTGGATTCATGACATCTTCCATATATCACAATGATACTGATATCTTCTTGATGAATATAAAATCAAATTTTTTGATGATATGGTAATTGTGGATTGTGCAACCTTCGAGTAAAGATACGTTGATATATAGGACCATCATGTGAATGTGTTGTACATGTGTGTCATTACTTCAGTTCGTGTCATGTAGAAGCATAGTGGATTTGAAGAGATCACATGGGATCCATAATTACAATTACTTTCTTAGTGTACTATGTTGTTTTGATGATTCACATATAATTTCAATTGTGATATATATGTGATTAACTCACTCCCCTTGTTGATAATGTCTCATGGCCATGTGTTTTGTTACTCTCATGTATGGATGTATTCTAGTCTTGTAAATATCATAGAGAGGTTTCTCAAGTTTGATTATCTAGATATCCATTCCCTTTTATCTTGGGTTATTTATTGATTCTTGAGTATAATAATTGTTTGGGAGATATCTTATTTAATTCCCATAGTTATTATAAAAATTCAAACAAGATTTTTCAAGTCCTAGTGGTGTTAATGGGGTGTTTAGGGTCTTTTCCCCTTAAATTTCACAATTCATTTCCATGTACGTAGTTTGTTTTTACGGTCACAAAATTAATTCTCATTTGTCACAGAATTCCTTCTAACAATACCAGTTTGTTCACATGATTACAAAATACCTTCTCCTCATTGAAATTTTTTCTCATAGTCATAAAAATTATTTTCCGTTGTCTCACAATAACTTATCACAGTCATAGTTTGTTTGCATGGTTGGACCATTGAATTTAACTATCATAAAATTCCTAAATATGGTTTCATGGTTTATTTATATGATCACTTTTTAAATCAGGATATCACTTGGTGAATTCTTATAGTATCCAAGTTGTTTATAAAATTGTTTGTATGGTTAGGAAGACAATTCAATCGTTATCTAATTTTTTTTAAAAAAATTCTAGATTTTCAAAAAATACCTAAATTGTTATGAATATGAAGTTTTAAGGAAATTATGGTCAATGATTTAATTAATATAATTTAAAGTACATTTAAAATGGGGAATAAAATCCTTCCATTCTCCTCTGTTAATGTTATAGTGGTTCTTTCTACGTAAATTAAATGAATCCAATTATTGTTTTAACTAAATATAATTTTTTGTGCACCCTATAAATATTGGGAGACTCATATATTTAATTATAAAATGATGATTAGTTCCATTGATTTATTTGGATTTAATTCCTCATGACCAATTGAACCATAAGAATACATCTCAACGTCCTCCCCATGTGGCTTCGAGTTCATCCTTGAGTATCTAACATGTGCACACACCCCTGTTTTTGATGTAGAATCATGTGAAACATCTTTTAATGAGGTGGGAGAGCTGGTAACTTTTATTATAAGTGTGATGTGTGAATTATCTATTGTTTATAAATTTTTTAATAGGGTCATATTATCCTTTAGAATATGAGATATTGGTAATTCATATAAATTAATTATATAAATAACAATCTTGGAACAATTTATGAAGGATAAAGATAAAACACATGTTGTAAAATATTGATAAAATATTCTATTAATTATTTCGAAAATTGAAATTTACAATTCAAATTTATTAGATAAAATTTTTATATTATTAATCTAGACTTAACATTTTAAAATTTAATTGTCTAATATAATTGATGATATTTTAAAGACAAAAAATAATCTAATGGAATGTCATAGTTTAATTTAATAAACTATAAATCGATAATTATCTATGATGGAATAAACTATACTGAATTCTTCATTATGAAATTTGTTATAAATATGAGATAGAATTATTATATAAATTTTTTTATCCATAATAAAATGGAAAATTAGTAATTAATAAGAATAGTTGACGTTATTGATGTGGTAATTAAATAAATGATGGGGGGTTTGTAATTTCATGTATTTATATGTTGTTGAAGTTTCCTCTTGTTATTATTATATTGTGATATTTGTGTTTGGAAGTATTAGTTTTATTATTATCAGTATAAAATGTGTTTTATAGTGAAATTTGATTAACATCTTAAAATAAGTGTAAGAGAATATATTATTAAATGTAAGAGGCATGAGAAAAATATTTTCTGCTCACCATATACTTTATTAAATATGGATGAATGTTGGGGGTGGAGTGAGCCAATTATATTTTTGTGGGAGGACATGTTACCTCAATGTTATTACATTAGTTCCTTCTATATGTGAGAAGAATCATACATTTTATAGGTATGTGTGTTGTAGGGATTTGGATCCTCTTTATTATTACTGATTTATCTTAATGTGGTTGGGATCCTTTGATGTGCTATGGGATTAGAGCTAGGGGATATATATTTATGGTCAATTATATTATGGTCTTAGAGACTAGAAATGCTATGATGGTCGTTTCTAGTGATGGTCAGACTAATTGATGATATTTCTGATGTTGTGGAACCCTGGGTGGTTTGAAAAGTCAAAAGAAGGGGTTTTCTAATTGATATTTATAATGCCTCGTTAATATATGTTAGATGTCTGATTAGTTAAGAACTATTTATCTAATTAGTTATTACTACTTAATGTTGTTTGATTTCATGAACTACAATTTCATATTTGAAGTGGTATCTTATCTTGGGTCCTATTGTACCCATATGATATGAAATACAAAATTATTTAATAAATTAATGTCTTATTTTTATGGTGATTTCAGATGATGATGAAATTCTGGAGAATATATCATGAAAATTAATATTATTGTTGGTAGTAGGCATTAAATATTAAGGAGTTATCTGTATAATTTGAACATAGAGTAATAATATTAATTAATGGATAATGATTAAATTTATATTGAATTTGATGCTTATATACTTATTTGATACCCATACCATGGGAGTGTCAGTCTGAGGTTCTTGTGGGGGGATAGTGGCAGATGAGTCCATGGATTGGTATTTTACTTTAGTTTGGTTGTGTGCAATATGGAATTATATTTTCTGATTTCACACGCTACCTCCCTCACATCATTAGAAAAACTGACACCAAAATATTAGCAAGGGGTGTTTTCTCAAAAAAACAAGATAGTGAGGGACTGGATGGTTGAATTTTCCCTCTCCCTTAATTTCCTTATAGATGTAGATGAATATTTGTATCCTAGTCTATAATGGAAAATAGTATAGGGTGTGTTCCATTCAGGGAAGTGATAGATCACTATTATACTATAAATTTATGTTTGTGTCATAGCAGCTCAAGGTGTTTCACATATTTATATCTAAATGATTATGAACTATCTTCCCATGCGTGTTCATTCATGGGTTGTGATGTATTGAGGCATCATTCATAAAAATAGTTTTTATGGGATTTTCGGTATACACAAGGTTATAGATGGGATGATGATGATGGTTATATGGATATTTATACTAATTAAAACCTAAGATATTTGGGCCAACATGTGAATAGGTTATATAGGGACTTGGATCAACAAAAAATATAGATGACATACTTTTTTCAGGGATGATATTAGGATGTGTGGAATTATGATGTTGAAGAATAAAACTAGTTAAAATTTTGAAGTAGGGTACCTTATTTAAATATATTCATTTGATATTTTATGGTTTACTTATAAACATCACTTGGTGAGTGAGCCATGGGGAGGGTGGTGAACTAGAATATTTAGTATACTTCCATTAATTTTTCCGTGAGAGGATTCAGGGAGGATCATACTGAGTATACACATTATGCTCACCCTATGTATATATATATTATTTTTCAGGTCAGTAATGACAATTTGAAGATAGTTATGGATGTTACTTGCCTAGAGGTTTTTTTGAGAAGCAGTCAAGGGTTGTTGGAGTTCATGCTTATTTCAAACTATTTTTTTAGTATTTCAGTTTTATCTTAATTTTTTCAGATTATGTATGACATTTCATGTGCTTGGATTAAAATTTTACATATATGTGTTTGGATTTATTTGGTCATTATATCCTTTTTATCTCCTCCCACTTAAATCAATATAGGATAATTCCATCCTTGTGTGTGATTATTATACACTTAGTTCTTGTCTCCATCTCATTTACTATTGTATATGGGGTTCAGACATCATTACCTATCACCATTTTTAACCCATGTGGGGCGTCTTTAGAGTGGGAGGGTTGTGGTAATTAAGTTTTCTTAAGAGGGTGAATTTTAAAGGGAGCATAAAATATGTATTAACCCTATAAGAGATAGGGTATAATAATATTTCTATATATGTAAGTTTTGTACATAAAACATGTGGATGAAATACATGAAAATAATATAGATAAAAATGGATAAAATAATGATAATGTGTCACCCAAAAGTATTGAAGAAGGTTTCAAAATATACCATTTTATTTTTTTAATTTTTCTTTTGAAATTACACATCATAAAAGGATAATAAAAATATATTTGAAAAATATTATAAGTAAAATATGAATTTCACATGAGATAAAACTTAATTAGTTTTCCAATTAAAAAATGGAACATTGGTGGGATTAGAGTGTATGGCTAAGGAGGTGAAACCATTATTTTAAGGGATGATAATTATTCATAATATAATTGAATTTTCAATAAGGATGATAAATATTAAATAAATAGGATTAAAATTAAAATGTGACTACAAATATATAAATAGGTTATACAATACTAAATAAAAGAGATGAATCAAGGAGAGAGACTATAACTCAAGAAGGATGATTGATTTATAAAAACCCTTATATTTTAGGAAAGACATCAATCATTGGCCACAAAAAGAAAGAACATGAATGTAAGTGATGATTTCAAGGTCAAAAATATTTTATGATGCTATGGGTCAATGGGTAAATAGTTACATATTAAAAATTAATACTGATTCATGATATCATATAATGCCTTAGTGAATGGTGACTCAGATGGAAACTCTAACCTTGTTCCTGATTCATTATGTGCATGCACAAATATTCCAGAATAATCAAATTATATTTATTCGATAAATTTTTATGAAAATTATTCTTCCATATTTAATTTAATATTTTACTTTTATCATCATATTCTATTTTAAATTATATTTTTTTATTATGTTTGGATGAAAATTGAATCAATTTTGGCTTATTTTTGTAATTTAAGTGATTAGAGATGATATTTTAATAATAACTTTAATAAACGATATAATAATTATCCAACTAAAAAATAATCATTATTTTATTATTTACATATAATAATAATATTATTTAAGTTCCCATAGTTATTTCTGATTGAATTTTATACAATTATTCTTCTTGGTGGTTAAACGAGCCCAAACATGAACACACTATATCTCGATGTTTAAGTATGGTTATGTAAGTGTATAATATATTTATAAAAAAATAATTATTATAAAATTTAAATATTTTATTTATTTTTTTGAATAATATTTTAAGCTGTTTAGATATATAATTAAAATAAAAAATGAAAAAAAAATAAAAAACATACTTTGTGGAGCAGTAGTCCATACAATGCATGGTAAACGCTGTTTTGTTTTAATAATTTGATTTAATGAAATGAATAATGGGTTTTTAATTATTATAATAAAAATTCACTATAAAAATTAATCTTAGTTCATTATAATACTATTTTTATAGTATGTTTGAAAGATAACAATTAAGAATAAATTGTATGAAGTAATTAATAGACACTTTAATACCTTGAATGTTCTCTAGAAAGTATCATCGAAAAAAATTCTTAGGATATATAATTTTGTATAGATGATCATGATTGTTATATAGGGTTATATTTGGATACTAATAAAAGATCTTTTAGAAGTATTTATATGTAATGGGTGTGTTACTAAGGGTTGGATATTCCCTATTTTTAAAGTGAATAAAAGGGATTTTTTTAATACTGTATACTTTTTAATGATATCATTAATAAATTGAAGGTTAAATGTCTCAAAAAGATTTAAATAATGTATTTTAAGGTTATATTTCGTTAAAAATAATCAAAAATAGTATTTACATAAATTTTTAAATATTTTGGAAGTCATTTGTTCTTATATTTTTACTTTTAATATATTTTCTTTTTACTGGGGTAAGTAGTTTTTACCCAAGTAACTAATGTTTTAAAAATCATATTAAAATAAAAATATCACCAAATTTGGATCAATTAAACATAAATTTAATCACCATGTAATCTAATTAAATATCTAGATATGAGAGAATTAATTTTTTTTATGAAAACATATAGTATATATGACAATAATTGTTTTTAGAGAAATGATTTTTTGACCGTTAAGAATTATGAATATTATATAACAATAATCACCAGTTAAATTAGTGACATATATATATATGCCAAAAAATATTATAAATATCAATATATGTAATATATAAATTTAATTTATTATACAAAAATTACACGACATTAATAGAACACTTATTTGAGAATAACCCTTTCACCATTATCATGGTCTTTAACTTTAATTTTAGTAATAAAAAATTTATTCATAAAAATTAAATTACAATTTTTTAGTAATATGAACATTTTTATATAAAACAAGAGATATATTTTTTTATATTTAATATTTACATGTGATGAAAAATGATTGTTAACATAGGAAAGTAAAAGAAATTAGAGTGGAATATTACCCATGTTACTAAAATGGAAAACATTGGTTTTATAAATAAAACATTGTATTTATAAATGATATAATTTACTATATAAATGAATAAATTTTATATAATAAAATTTTCCAAATAATTTATGTAAATATATCTTTATAATAATGTCATGAAAGTGACACATTTAGAAAAATCTATAATTTTTCATTATTCCCTAAAATTCAACGATTTTTGAAAAATCACAAAAAATAATATTTAGATAATATTTATTTGAAGAATATACAAAGTTTGATAATTTTTTCAATTTAACAATGTAAAATTTTATAATATTACTTTTAAATAAAATGAAAAAATATAATGAAACACTTTTTTTATAAAGAAATCAAATTTCAAGGTAAGAGTTATACTTATTATTATTTTTATTTTCAATCAATTAATAATATTAATAGATTTAATTTATTGTTAATATCCAAATATATATTATAAATATACACCATATACATTCTTGACAATAAATTTATCTTCATAAAATATTTTTCTAAAAAATATAATTTTAAAAAATACATTATTAAGCATAAGTTGTTCTTTTAAGTTTATCTAACTACACAAATTAAATTTTATTAGTATAATTTTTTTTTCTAAATATATATCATATTGGTTTTCTATTTTTATCCCCTCCAAAATAATGGATACGTTATATTGGATATATAATGTTTCCTGATGTATTTTGGTTTAATTTTTCATGTGATGAAATTTGTTGAACATATTAGGATATAAATTTAAATTTAATTTATAATATTTAGTTACTACAAGTTCATTCATAAAACATGGATGTGAAAAATAAAATAAGTGTTAATTGATATAAGGAATGGTAATATTCTTATAATTATAAAATTTGATGAATAAGGGGAATAAGATATATCAAAATTTCATATAGGAAGTATCATGAATGTGTAGAAAGGAACTGTAGAATAGTGAGTGTAAGGGAGAGGAATTTATGAATGAACCACTTGTTGAAATAATAATTCGCTGATTTTAATTATTTTAATCACGGTTCTAAATATTTTTCTTTATTGAAATTGTAACACATGTAATATTTATTAAATGTACTTATTTACAATTAGGGGATTAGTCATGCCAAAAATTTTCATTTTATATTAATAATTTTGTTGGATTTTCACCATTATTTTACCCCAGGTTTGAATAAATTGGTTATGTACTAAAATAATATTGAATTTTTAATTATCTAGATAAGATGATTGAGGTTAATTTTCTCTAGTTATTTTATCATCATTATATAAATTTGAATAATCCAAAAATATTTTATAGTATTTATTAACTTTTTAATTGGATAGTAGAGGTTAGTACCTGAAATGTTGAAATTCTGGAGCATACAAGCTAAGAAATTTTAGTGTTCTAGCATTTAATATTTTGGGATTATAATAAAGTTTAAATCAATAATTAAAGATCATATGTATAAAATTTATTAGAATTAGTGAAGACACATATGAAATTATCTAATTAATAGGTATAAATAACATACAATTTTGAATAGATAGTTGGAATTGTATGACATTTCTCCTTTTCCAATTAGAGGTTCTTATAATACATAATGTTTTCTAATATATTTATGTGGATACATGGGATTTATATTGTATATAATAGAATATGTAATATATTTATATGTTAAAAAGGTGATATATATGATTTTGTGTAGCAAAATACTTTTATTAAACATATATATTGTTAAAATGATTATATGTATGATATTTTGAGTTAATAGAAGTGATATGTGAATTTTTAATCAAATGTGTAACATTTTATCTCCATGTAATGTCATATGAAAAATATATTTTTCAATTATACCATTCTGTGAAATATTTATGGATGGTAGGGATGATACAAATCATTATATACTATGTGAAACTTTGTTAATGTTTTATTATGTAATGTTTTCTAAGATTATAAAAGACATTTTCCCCTTGGTATAGAAGGATATAAAATACTTTCTGCTTCCTGAAAATATGGAATAATGATATGTAATATAATTTATCACCAAAAGGTTGATACATATGATATTATTTTATGGTATAAGATGATGTGTAATATATTTTTCATTAAGGAATCCAACAGAATAAATATATAACACATTTTAACATTAGAAGAGGAAATATAGAAATGTAGGACATAAATGTTTTTGAATAAGATGATATATAAGATAATTTTCTTGGGATAAATATACATAGGGTATTTGTTGAGTAAAAACATGTTTTGACTTTTCCATCAATCATCTATTTTGGAAATCAAAAATCACACATATTGCAATCACTTACATTGTTTATCATGCATGTTGTTTTAACAATCATAATCAGTTACTTTGTTTTTCATATCCTTATGAAAGTTGTGTTTGTTATTCATATACATTGTTTTATATGCTATTTCATAATCGTAAAAAGATTATGCAATGCATCGTAGTTAGGAATTGTAACCTAACTGTGTATTGCATTATAATCAGAATCGTAACCAGGTTAAGTACTGCATCGTAATCATGTATCGTAATCAAGATAAGTATAGTACCGTAGTCTCATTTATCATGAATCATAACCATGTTAAGTACCACATATTATTTATACATCGTAACTAGGTAAATTACTGAATTGTAACTATGTATCATAATCATGATATCGTAACCAAGTTATGCATCATCACCAGGTTATGTATCATAATCTTATTATGTACTGCATTCAAGCATCGTAACCAGGTTGAATATTCTGCATCGTAAACAAGTTACGAATCCTAACTAGGTTATAATTTATAATTGTTATGCATTATTATCATGATTATCCTAGAAAATAGGTAACATATTGCACTTATTAAATGCATTACAATCTTATCATAACTTCAATACTGATTGCATGTATCTCATACTCTTTGTTTTATACTTTTGTACTTACTTCTTTCTAACTGAAATGATTCGTTGAGTTGGTTATTTAACATTCAAAATGATGTTGTGTATTCTGTTTTGTTTAGACCATTGTAATTCTAGGTGTCCAAGTTCCTCCTAGTGTTTTGGAGAAATATGACTATTGGAGAAAATATGACTGTTGGAACCTGAAGCCTATAAATAGGAAGTCATTCAAACCAAAATACACAACTTTTTACACTATCAAGTTCTATAGAGAGATGTTGTGACTTCTATCTTTCTTCGTGCAAAAGCTTTGAAGATATAAGAAGTGAACAACTTGTTCCATGTTCATGATTTTTTATAAGTGATTTGTTTTTTCTTTGTGTGACTGATCATTGTGATAACGATCGAGGACTTCAGGGGATAGGAAGACATACTGCCAATCATTGTATCGAGGGACTTTAATTGCTTGAAGGATAGAGGTTATAATTACCTTATTAATGGAGGAATTTTGAGGAAAGGAAGACATATGTTCTGATCATTATATCGAGGGCTTACCAAAGTGGTGGTAAGAGAGACCTTCTATCCTAGGTGAAAGGATAACCTTCTATTTGGGTTAAAAGAATTATAATACGTTTACATTTCTGCTACTATTTGTATTAGAAATGGAATTGTATTGATTCATATTTCTTTTCAAATTCATTTTAATTTTAATTGTTTCAATTATGATTCTTTCATTACATATTGTATTAGCTGATTCTATACACTGTATGGTAGAATCATTTAGATTTGTATTACCTTGACCATTGTATTCATTTTAAATACAATTTTTTTACATTACTTATAGTATTACATCACATATTAGTATTTCCATTAGATCTAATACTGATATGGTCTATTATATTGATTGGTAATTTTATTAGTTTAAGATATCTTAAACTAAGTTCTTTCTTAAGTGTTTTAAATACAATGTTTTTAAACCTATAATTCAACCCCTCTTGTATTGTGCCATCTAATATTCATATACATCTATATTACGATCCAAAAATTGGTACCAGAGGAGGTTTACACTATTTTATATTATTTTCTTTATTTATTTTGAAAATACAGTTATGTTTCTATTACAAATATTTTGTTTTAAACTACTTACTACATTAACATGTGGAGTGGAAAATTATTGTTTTATAAGATGGAAGGAACGAATATTGGATCAATTGTCAACCTAAATCCAACTAGACCACCTATTTTTGAGGGGAATGATTATGAGTACTGGAGAGATTTAATGAAAACATTTGTTATTAATACTGGAGTGGAAAACATTATCATGCTTATTAGAGGTTATAAATTCCCAGATAAAGAAGTCAGTAACTTAACCAATCAAGAGAAATATGAATATAAACTGAATTACATGGTATGCAATACTTTGTTGTGTTATATGACTAGGAATATATATAGCCAGATATAATCTTGTGAAGAATACAATTGTATATGGAAGAAATTGGAAGTCACACATTTTGATACATCCAAAGTCATAGAAATAATAAGAGCAATGGTTCAAGCAGAATATCATGGATTTCTTTTTCCATATAGAGAACCAGTATGCAAGGCGCAACAAAGGTTTATGAAAATCGTCAATTTTCTACAATATATGGTACAGAAAGATCTTGATGATGAAACACTTGTAGACAATATTATTGATATTATTCCTAACGAGTGGGAATAAAAAAGAACAGCTATTGATGAAAAAAGGAATGTTACTCAAGTCACTCTTGATGAGTTATTTGGCACTCTACTTCAGCATGAGACTATAATGAAAATAGATGATTATTTCAATAAGTATAATAATGGTAATGGGAGTGTAGCTTTTACTACTACTAAATCTAAGAAACCAGAAAGTATAAAAAGATCCAAAGCTAAGAAAGTTGTTGTTACATCAGAATCAAGTTATTGTGATCACTCTGATAATGAATTATCCAAGATTTATTAAAGGATGAACAATATTATAGGAAAGAAAGACTTTCAATATATATTCAAAAAGAAATATAGAAAAGAAAAGAAAGATTCTGAGGTCACTTGTTATGAATGCAAAAGAGCAGGTCATATTAGGCCAGATTTTCCTTTACTAAAAATAAAATATAGAAAGGATTAAATTTTGGAAAGAAACAAGAAAAAGTATTTCATGTCAAAGACAAAGAAAGTTTTGAATTAAAATGATACTTGGAGTGAGTGGTGGGGATTAATTAGAAGAATCATCAGATTATGAATCTTTTGGTTAGAGAAATATAGAACTCAGAGCCAGACTACCCATTGAAAATCATTGCTACATGGCTAAGGTACACAATGATGAATCCCTTACAAATGTATCATTAAATGAAAATTACCCCAATGAGAAACATTCTTACTCTTCATATGAAGAATCTTCCTCAACATAGGAAAATTTCCTTCCTTTTAAGAGGTTTCTAGATTTTGTAAATTTCATGAGAATGAAAATTCAAAACTTAAGAAAAATCATGATAAGACAAATTATAGAATATCTATTATAAAAAAAGAAGTATCAGATCTGTCAAAAGATCTTGATAATAAAACTCTCGATTTTAAAAATACTTCAATGTATCTTAAGGAAGTAAGTTATGAGAAATATAAACTTTCTAAAGACTCTGAACAACTTGTTTTAAAGAATATTTTTTGAAACCCAAAATAATTCCAAAATAATTTCTTGTGAGAATGATAATTTATTCATTAGACTAAAATCTGAAATATTTTCTCTTAAGAAACTATTATTAAACACTACCTTTGGTAAGGAAAACTTTTCTAAGATGTATTATCAAATTCTTCTTTTAAGGAATACTTTTATTTTTGGATATAGTCACTCAAAACTAATTTTTAGTAATAACTATTTTTTTTCTCAAAGTGCCCCATTTTGTACGAAATGTCAATGTGGTGGACATTGGGAAAGATGTTGGTCTCTTAATAAAACTCAATATTCAGGATTTTACAAATCCCATTTTGAAAACAAATGTGGATTCCCAAATTTCTTTTATCTAACATTTCCGGATCCAAACAAGTTTGGGTTCCAAAAAACTAATTGTTTCTTTTTCAAGAAAATTTGAAGTGTACCAACAAAAAGAATATTTGGTACATGGATAGTGATTGTTCTCAACAAATGATGGGTAACAAAGATTTCTTTTAAAATATCATTTAAATGAAAGGTGGAAGAGTGACCTTTAAGGATAATGCTCAGGGAAAGATCATTGGTATAGGTAATATTGTTCTTTTAGGAAAAGTTTTAAATTAAATTGTTTTGTTTGTTAAAGGTCTTAAGAACAACCTTATAAGGATAAGTAAATTTTATGATGAAGGTTACCTTGTGAATTTTAGGAATGATAAATGTTTAGTTCACAACTCCAAGGATGAATTCATTCTTTCTACCCATAGGCATGAGAATTTATACATAATCAACTTAGAATAACTTAGGAGCCAAGACTTACCTTTCTTAAGTTCAATGTAAGACTAATATGGGTTATGGCATAAATGGTTAGGACACTACAACCTAAGGAAACTTTGTAAAATTTCAAAGAATATAATTGTTAAGGATCTACAGGATCTTAGGTTTGATTCAATAAAGGTTTGTGACTCTTTTCAATATGGAAATAAATATTAAACTATATTTAAATAAATTAATGAGGTTTAAACTTCTAACACATTACAGTTAGTGAACATGGATCTCTTAGGTCCTACACAAACTAGAAGCATCAGAGGAAATACTATGTATTTGTTTTATTTTATGACTATAATAGATTTACATGGGTCTATTTTCTTGCAAAGAAATCTAAATCCTTTTTCTATTTCAAAACTTTTTAGAGCCCAAGTTAAAAATGAGAAAAACCTATCATTGATAACTATATGTAGTGATCATGGTGGATAATTTAAAAATTCATATTTTGAATCCTTTTGTAGTAAGAAAAGTAGTATTCACAATTTTTATGCTCCAAGAACACCTAAAAAAATGGTGTTGTTGAAGGAAGGAGTCATATTCTTGAAGAAATAAAAAGAACCATGTTGTGTGAATACTCATTTTCTAATCATTTCTAGGCTGAATCTATTAGTACTGAATGTTATATTATAAATCATGTTTTAACTTAACCTTTTCTTAATAAAACACCTTATGAATTGTGGACTTGCCGAAAACCTAATGTTTCATTCTTCAGAGTGTTTGGATGAAAAGTATTAATATTGAATACAAAAGAAAATTTATTTAAGTTTTCACCCATATACGATTAAGGAATCTTTCTATGGTATTCCACAACTTATAAGGAATATAGGGTTTTTAATAAAAGTTCTTGTAATGTTGAAGAAATAGTGCATGTTAAATTTGATGAAACAGACCCCTTTGTTTTTAAACAATCCTTACCTATATCAACTGATGTATTTTCACAAACTAATTATCAACCTTTGACTGAAAACTCTTCTAAAAATTAAAATTATCAAGAAAATGTTTCTGAAACATTAACCCTAGAATAATTTCTGTCAAATGTTAATGAATAGGTTTTACAAAACCCAAATAAATTTTTTCTTAAGAATCATACCAGTGATAATATCATTGGAGATGTAAACCAACCTATAAGGACCAAAAATTCCTTGAGAAATGAAGTAGAACATCTTTCCTTTCTTTCTCAATTCGAACCTAAAACTTCGAATAAAGCCTTAGGTG
Organism: Viscum album; assembly: GCA_963277665.1. NCBI lineage: Eukaryota > Viridiplantae > Streptophyta > Magnoliopsida > Santalales > Viscaceae > Viscum > Viscum album. The sequence goes on from OY728126.1 coordinate 283,226,559, forward strand.
ATGAATATTGGATTAAGGCTATGTAAGATAAACTAGATAAATTTAAAAGGAATGAAATATGGACCTTGGTTGAAAGACATAAAGAAACAACTGTAATTGGTGTGAAATAGGTTTTTAGAAACAAATGTGATGAAAATGGAGTTATAGTAAGAAATTAAAAAGACTTGTTGTTAAAGGCTATAATCAACAAGAGAGAATAGACTATGAAGAAACCTATGCTCCGGTAGCTAGACTTGAATCTATTCAAATTATATTAGCCTTTGAGTATACTTAAATTTCAAACTTTTTCAAATTGATGTAAAATGTAATTTTCTCAATGTTTTTGTTCATGAATAAGTTTTTGTTGATCAACCCCATGGTTTTTTAGATCCAAAACATTCTGATCATGTTTTAAACTTACCAAATAATTGTATGGCCTTAATAAATCTCCAAGAGCATGGTTTGATAGAATCACATGTTTTCTGTTACAAAATAATTTTTCAAAAGTTTATGCTGACCCAAATATTTTTATAAAAATGGAAAACAAAGATGTTTTTATTGTTCAAATTTATATTGATGAAATTATATTTGGCTCAACTCCAAAATCGTTAACTAATTATTTTGCGAATCTAATGAAATCTGAGTTTGAAATGAGTATTATGGGTGAGTTAACCTTCTTTTTAGGATTTAAAATATATAAAAACCCAGAAGGAACCTATGTATCCAAAAAAAAGTATATCAAAGACCTACTCAAAAAGTATGGATATGACAATACTAAAAACATTATCACTCCAATTGGTACATCAAATACACTTGATCTTGATGAAGCTGGGAAACCAGTGGATCAAGTAACTTTTAGAGGTATGATAGGAAGTTTTTTATACTTAACGGCTAGTTTTCCAGACATAATTATTTTTTTATGCTTATATACAAGATACTAATATAATCCAAATGAATCCCATTTAAAAGCAGTGAAAAGAATTTTTCTCTACTTAAAGGGAGCTATGAATTTAAGACTATTCTATTATTCTAGATATGATTTGGTTTTGAAATGTTTTTCAGATGCTGACTTTGGTGGATGTAGAAAATATAGAAAGAGTAAAATCGAAACATGTAATTTTTTAGAAGATTTATTTGGTTTCTTGGTCATGAAAGAAACAAAACTTAGTATCACTCTCCACTTCTGAAGCAGAATATGTATCAGCTGGAAGTTGTTGTGCTCATGTGTTGTGGATGCAACGCACACTCACTAAATATGGAATGAGTTTCTCAAGAACTCAAATTTTATGTGACAATACTAGTGGCATTTATCTTAGTAAAAAACCTTCACATCACTCATGTGAAAAAAATAGATATTAGGAATCACTTTCTTAGGGATCAAACACAAAAAGGAGATATTGTTTTACAATTCATTAGAACACAAGAACAATTTGATGACATTTTTACAAAACCATTATCTTACGATAGATTTGAATACATTAAACAAAAACTATGAATGATCACTATAAAGTAATCATTCAAATCTATTTATTATTTAAACCATATCCTTACATTGTGTTACTCCTTTTTCAAAGGGGGAGTATACATTTCATTTCAATTTTTGTTTTACAGTTTATCAGTTTCATTTTTTTTACAATTTATCGGTTTCAATTTTTGTTTTATAGTTTATCAGTTTAACTTTTATTTTACAGTTTATCAGTTTCAATATTTGTTTTACAATTTATCAGTTTCACTTTTGGGTTTACATTTTATTAGTTTCACTTTTTTGTTTTATAGATAGCCAGTTTTACTCTTTAGTTTTATTTCATAGGTTTCTAAATTTTATCAGTTTTATGTTTCAGTTTCAAAAATTTTCAGTACTAGATATAGACTATCGGTATTGAATTATCTAGTCAATTATAAACTATCGATATTGCATTGCTTTATTAGTATTGAACAATTGGTATTGGGTTACCTTGTCGGTACTGGAATATTGATATCGGTACTAGACTATTATCATGGATTATTCTATTGGATCTAAATAATCGGTACCAACATATTTAATTTTATCGATTTTAGATTCTTTATTGGTTTTTTAGTTTTTTAATAACAATATACTGAAACCATATTATCTATCCTATTACTCTGACAAGTACATTTTTCTAAAATATTAATTTGGTTGTTTTAATGATTGTTTCTCATTTATTTCTTTAACTTTTAAATAAGTTTCACTATTAATATGATTTTCTTTTAAAGAAAACCTCAAGAGTTTGAAATCATTTTGGACCATTGGATCTCTTATATCTAACCTTGAATGTCTATTAACTTTAAAATAATATATCCCACATCAATTTCATCTATGTTTTATCACAAGAGAAGCTACACTATAAATAGACAACAAAGTTATATCAGTTCTCACTTTAGTTTTTGTAATCAAAGATCTTATTAGCTTTCGAAATCAGTATGTTTTTCAGGGTGCAAGTTAGTCTTTCATGTATGAGTCTTCTTTTTCATCTTTGAAATAAATGCCTCTAAATAATTTCTCTTCCATAACTTTTTGTGGTGAAAGGTTGTTCTCTCGATATTTTTATGAGTCTTTTTATTACTTTTTTAAAAAAATTATAAGCTTTCAAGGCTGGGAATCAATTTATGTAGAAAGATTAGGTTCTGATCAAGATCATGTCTATCATAATGAGGTGTTACCATTTTACGAATCAGTAGAGATAGACAAGGATATTAATATTTCTTTTAAGATTTATGACAAGACTTATACAACTTCTTCAAAATAGGAAGCTACATTTCTAGATGATCCATTTGAGGGAGATGCATTATGTCCTTCTCATAAGTAACCATAAGCCGATGTAAACTTTTATAGGTCTAAAACCGAATAAACTCTTTTTGAAATACATAAGGATAAAAGGAAATTGATTCATTTATCTGGAGATAATAGACTTATAGACCTTTGGATGTAAGGGTTTTTGGTGAAAAGAAAAGGTGATTAGGAAACTTTGAAAGTTTAAGATGTGTATGTTCTTAACTACTTGGTCAACATGAGTAAGTTTAACCTTATGGGGTTTATTTTCTAAAAAATTAAGAAACTAAAATCCATTGGTATAAAATGTATGTTGATCATGTTTCCCTCAATTATCATTAAGTTTCTAAAATAGTGCTTGGGTTTTTGTAATATTGAAATTAAGTCAAATTCGACTTTCTTCAAAGAGCCCTTAATTAGTAAGGATACAACGAGGAGGCTCAAAATACATTTAAATTTTTAATTGAAAATGTTTGAGAAAGATATGGATGCTGATAAAAAAACAATGTTGCTGAAGGAAGTGAGAAAACTTCTAAGCCATCCAAGTCATCTCCAAACAAAAGAAAGGTAGTTAAGGATACAAATCCAAAACCCTCAAAGAAACAAAATCCTATATTTGATGAGGTTACTGATGAATAGAGGAAGAAAAATCAAGAAAGGAAAGAAGGGGATCCTCAGTTTGGATTAGATCCGGCTGAATCTTTGGCTTTAAAAGTAAGGTCTAAAGAGAATTTGAAAGAATAAGTGAGAAAGAAGAGATTGAAGAAAATAAAGGCTGATGTTATTGATATTGATATTCTTCTAAGAATAGATCAACAATTAAAATCTGGAATTGAAATAAGGGATCCATTTGGTAAAACTCAATCAGTTCCAGTAGGGAAAGGAAAGGGTAAACATGTTTTTAAACAATCAGCTACACAATATCTTGAAAAAGAACATGAAGAAGATGAAGAATAACAAGCAGAAGAAGATAACTAAGAACATGATAAAAAAGAACAGAAACATGAAGAAATAAAAGTTGAAGAAAAATAAGATACAAACAAGAGAAGTCATACCAAAAAGTCATCAGAAGTACCATATTTTGTTTATCCATATCCAGATCCTTATCCCACCAAGAGATTATCTCAAAAGGTTTTATCCAAGAGAGTCATTCAATTTTCTGATAAATAATAAGAAGAATAAGAAAAAGAAGAGGAAGAGGAAGAAACCGATAAGAATCAGAATCAACCAGCTCAAGTAATTGGCATTAAGATTAATTTTTGTGATCTTCCACAATTCACTAATGGAATAGATTCTAAAAGAACAATTACTGTGAAAGGGTTTCAATACATTGAGCAAGCCTTGAATATATTAGAGAAGTTATTACCTTTTATTACAAAAGTTGAGGCAAGATATGAAATTCTTTTTAATGCCCATAATGATAGAACATATTTTGTAAATGTTTTGATGGATAGATTTATATGTCTTGAATCCAAGTTCAAAATTTTCAAGGAATGTGATACTGAGAATAATAAGGCTTGTAATAAGGTTGTAAAGTGGTTTTTTTACATTAATAAAAGTCTTAAGAACCATTTGAAAAAGCATGAAGAATTGGTACATTAGGTAAAAAAACTCAACTCTCTCTATCTAAAGCTGATTGGTGATTTGAATGAAAATATTCAAGAATTTAAAATCCCAAGTACCTCAAAATGAGTATCCTTATAAGAGATTGATATTTTATGGTAAAAGTTTCAAGATGAGAGTAATGGGGTTGTTTCACACTCAGATAGAGTTGTTATCCTTGAAAAATCCTACAACCTCAGATTGAATGATTTCAATAACCAAGAAGAAAGAATTAAAGATCAGGAAGCTATTAATTGGCTTCATGAAGATTAGCTCCAGAAGCAAGAAAAGATTATTACTGAACAGTATGAGAAGCTGAAGGCTTAGCAATAATCCCTTTACAAGATCATTGAGGATAGAAAAGTGTTCAAAAGATGAAACTCTTGTTGTTTAATCTTTTGAAAAAACAAAAGGGAAAATAATGATGGTTGAACTCTTATTATAATAAAATTTTATTTCAAGTAATATTTTTTGTTTCGTACTATCTTTCTATAACTTTTTGTAGGAAATAAATTATTTACCTTACTCTTTTTGAAAATCAAAAAGGGAGAGAATGGCTTTGAAAAGAAAGTTTTTTTTATGAATGCCTGATTAAGGGGGATATGTCACAAGAAAAAGTAAAGATAATATGATCCCTTGTGAGTTGTTTAAAACAAGGATGGAATTAGTCGTATTAACTGGAGTTATTAAACTTAGGGGGAGATAAGTTTTTATTGTTTGTTATCTTGTTTGCTTTTGTGTTGTTTTGTGCTTTCCAAAAAGGGGGTGATTATTGAGTCAAAAAATGTTTTGAAATTTCCATCAATCATTTGTTTTGGAAATCACAAATCACACATATTGTAATCACATATATTGTTTATCATGTATTTTGTTTTAACAATTGTAATCAGTTACTTTGTTTTTCATATCCTTATGAAAGTCATGTTTGTTATTCATACACATTATTTTATATGCTATTTCAGAATCGTAACCAGATTATTCAATCCACATAGTCAGGAATCGTAACTTGACTGTGTATTGCATTATAACCAGAATCGTAACCAGGTTAAGTACTGCATCATAATCATGTATTGTATCAAGATAAGTATAGTATCATAATCTCATGTATCATGCATCGTAACCAGGTTATGTACTGCATCGTATTTATAAATAATAAAATGGTTAGGTACAGAATAATAATCATGTATCGTAATCACTATATCGTAACCAGGTTATGCATAATCACTAGGTTATGCATCATACTCATATTATGTACCACATCCAAGCATCATAACCAGATTGAATATCCTACATCGTAACCAAGTTAAGAATCGTAAACAGGTTTTAATTTGTAATCGTTATGCATTGTTATCACGATGAGCCCAGAAAATAGGTTATGTATTGCATTTATGAAATGTATTACACTCTAATTATAACTTAAATACTGATTGCATGTATATCATAATCTTTGTTTTATACTTTTTTACTTACTTCTTTTTAACAAAAATGATGTCGTTGAGTTGGTTATTTACCAATCAAAACAATTTTGTGTATTCTATTTTGTTTTGACTGTTGTAATGCTAGGTGTCCAAGTTCCTCCAAGATATTTAGAGAAATATGATCGTTGGAGAAAATATGAGCATAGGAACATAAAGCCTATAAATAGAAGGTCATTCTAGCTAGAATACACAACTTTTTCCACTATCAAGTTCTAGAGAGATATGTTGTGATTTCTCTCTTTCTTTGTGCGAAATCCTTGAAGATATAATAAGTGAACAACTTGTTCCGTGTTCTTGTATTTCCATAAGTGTTTTGTTTCTGCTTTGTGCCACTGATCATTATGATAACGATTGAGGGATTATGGGGATATGAATATGTGGTTTCAATCATTTTATTGAGGTCCTTCAATTGCTTGAAGGAAAGAGGTGCCGATTACCTTCTTAATTGAGGACTTATGGGGATATAAAGACACCTGTGCCGATCATTGTATCGAGGGCTTACCATGGTGGTGGTAAGACCGACCTTCTATCCTAGGTGAAAGGATACCCATATCTTTGGGTTAAAATAATTGTAATACTTTTAAATTTCCAATGGTATTTGTATTATAAAGGTAATTGTATTGATTTATATTTCTTTTCATATTCATTTCAATTTTAATTGTTTCAATTATGATTATTTCATTACATATTGTATTAGTTGATTCTATACGCTGTATGGTATACTCATTTATATATGTATTACCTTGATCATTGTATTCATTTCAAATACAATTGTTTTTACATTACTTATAGTATTACATCAAATCTAGTATTTCCACAGGATCCAAGATCTATATGGTTTATTGTATTGATTGTGAATTGTATTAGTTTAATATCTCTTAAACTATGTTCTTTCTTAATTGTTTTAAATACAATATTTTTAAACTTTGAATTCACCTCCTCTTGTATTGTGCCATCTAATATTCATATACATCTATATTACGATCCAAAAATATTTCCCTTTTCAAAATTAGTGGAATTGGAAATAAAATTATTTTTTAAAAAATAGATAAGTTTTTACTTAAAAAATATTTTCAATCATCCGGTATTCCAAAATCGGTAAGGATGATCATGATAATCCATGTGATTATCACTTAAAAAGTCGAGAGAAATGATGTTTGTGGGAAAGAATTAAAAATTTTGGAGTCCTCAAGAAGATTTACCCTAAATAATATTGACCATTGAGGTAGATACAAAGAAGAAAGTATAGAATATAAAAACATAACTATGAAACATAGGAATATCCTAAAGGCAACAATGGAACAATACACTTGAGTAAACAAGAAGAGGAATCATTTTCCATTTATGTGTGAAATATAAAGTTAATAGACTATATAAAACACCAAACATTTTCATTCATCTTCCATAAAGAGTTTTTTTCTAGATTTACGACTTAATAACAAAAATTTTCTATAGATTTTATATTATTCTTTAATTTATATTATTATTTAATTTATATTATTATTTAATTTATATTATTCTTCTCCAATGATGGTGGAATAGAAACCCAATGGTCATCCTGAGGATAATTTCCCAATGGCTTTAATTAATTATTTTTTAATTGTTAACTCTCTCTTGCTTGATCTTACAAGAAATATTTTATTATTATAAACAATTTTATATTTCCTTTCCTTTTTTGTATTTTCATTCACATTAATTTCCTTCTTCAATGGATGGTATAAAAAGACAGTAAACACCCAAAAATCTCATACATAGATATTAATTTTTTTGAAGAATATTCCTTACATTAGATAAACTAATACATGTAGATTGTAATGGCATGGTGCCTTTAGAATCTTGTACACATATACAACAAGTCCATAAGTGATCTAAGTCATCTCCCACAATGTTCTTCATAACTAGCAGCCTTCTTTGACATATCCTATATAATAACATTCCTCATTACCAGGGTAAAAGAAACATAAGAATTGATAATTTATGATGCTTTGTAAGGGTAAACCAAGGAGATATCAACTTATCATGAGAATAAGTGTATGAGAAAAAGATTAGAACATTTGAACACTGTAACCTTAAAATAATAGATCATAAACATAAGTCATGGAATAGATAAAGGACATTTATAACACATGAATTATAATAGAATAAATTAACATGAACCATGAGAGCATGACGCTATAATAAGAAATAGATTTGTGGCTTACACATAATCATATAAAATCATTTCCTTTGTAGTTCAAGGATCATTTCCAAGTCTATCTCAGTGGAATGTTTTCATTCAACAAACCATCAAAATAGCTAAGGTTCTATCTCAGGAATATCATAGTGGATAGAGTCACATGATGAAATAGGATCAATCTTCATTCTAGTCATGTATATCTCAAATAATATCAATATTTACCCAATGTATTAGAAGGATATATAAATCTCACCCAACACATAATCTATACATTTGTGTGGAAAAATATCATACAACAATCATCATATTAGAACCCATGAAAGGAAATGGATTTCATAAGTATTTAATCATAACAAAACCTTTTAAAAATAAATATGTATCATCATAATTTCATCAAATAATTACTATGGAAAAAAGTAGTGGCTTTCATAAAAATATTATCATGGTATAAAAAGTGGAAGATATATAGGTTTCATAAAAAAATTCAGAAAAAAAAACAAACTATCTAGTGAATGAATAATAATATTATCCCCAGATTATATCCAAATTAAATGATAAGAAAAATACAAGGATATTACCATTAAAGGAAAATGATTTTGAAAGGTCACATGGAACATTTCAGGAGGAAAATAACATTTCATTGAAAATAAATATTAAAAAATAAAAATTAAGAAAATAATTTTGGAAATAATTTTGTTTGAAAATAAACATGAAAACTTATAATTTAATTTTCAAAGAAAATAATGGTCATGATAGTAGGAAATTGAATTTTTTCCCTAATCATTAAAATAATGATTCATTTCAAATTTTTGGTAAAATCCAAATAGCCATTTTTTAGAAAAATACATGAAGATTCATTTCAAAATAATTTTAAAAAATTAATGCATGGTTAAAAATTTACTTAATAAATAAATTGTATAATGTTATATATATATTTTTATTTTTTTAGAAACCATTGTTTTGAATGAAAAAGTATTTTTAACAGAAGATAAAAATAAATATGATTTTCATAAAAACATTATTTAAATATTTTGAGTACGTAATGAAATTAAAATGAAGGGGAAACATATATTCTCAGGAAATAAATAGTTTAGAATAAATTTATTTAGTTTCCTAAGCGATATATCATAAAATTTCATCATTGGAATCATAATCATGAAGAATCTCAATAAAAGATGATATTGTAACATTAAACCGTCACCACTTTGGAGAATTTGAATCATAATACCATGGAAGAATAAAATTAAATGAAACATAGAATATCATGAGAATATATATATATATATATATATATATATATATATTAATGATATTAAAAGTAAATGGTTATGTACATACACATCATAAAAGAAGATAGGTTCATAACATATCATATGTTCCAAGGAAAGAAAATTTAGACAACAATCCCTTACCTCAAGTCTAAGATTCCATCATACAAGTTCAAAAATAATTTATAAAAAAATAATAATTCATTGTAATTCTATTAAAAAATAATATTTATATATAGGTCATACCATATATGATATAATTAGGACCATATGTTACCTGTTTATTAACAATTAGATGTTAACGTTACATTTCAGGAAAAAACTGCTTTATTTCTCATACATATTTTAATTTCTAAATTTTGGCCCTCTAACATTGATCATGGTAAAATAATATAAAACATTTTAGACATTATTGAATATAATATATATATATATTATATGTATTGATAGGAATCCATAAACATTATAGACAGAAATTGAAATACACCATTCCTGGTGATGGTGGGCCATACTTACGCCTGAACATTGATTATATTTCCTCGATGGATGAATTGAATGAATGATAAATAATGTGTATTTTTTTTGAATAAATTATAAAGCTTATATTTTATATATATTCATTAATTCTTCTCTTATTACCATCCATTTAAATTTATATGAAAAATGAATCACATCACTTCTCGAGGCGGTAGTCCACAGTACACACGAATGATGATATAATATTATCTATGGAATCTAAAGTAAAATTTATTTATATAATAACATATTTATATGAGTTTATATAATATATAAATATCATATAAATATATATAAATACATTATTTTTCATCATACTGAAACATGAGATGTGTTTATAGAAATATCAAATATTTATATAACTTTGTTTCCATTTCCCCAATGGATGAAGTGAATGAATGGTAAATACTATAACAATTTTTTAAATCAAATATCAGTAATATATTTCACATATATTCATTAATTTTCCTTTTATTACCATCCATTTAAATTTATGGGAAAAATGATTCACATCACTTCTCGAGGGGGTAGTCCACAGTACACATGAATAATGATATAGTATTCTCTATGGAATCGAAAGTCAAAAATGTTTATATAATAATATATTTATATAAGTATATATAATATATAAATATACTATAAATATATATAAGCATATTATTTATCATCATACCCATATGTGAGAGGTCTTTATGGAAAATGTATCACATCGGTTCAAGAGGCGGTAGTCTGCCTTACACATGAGTAACTTTATTATGCCACATTTGAGGGAATAAGAGATGGATGTATGTCATGGATTAACCTACAAATATCTCATTATATTTAAGATACTGAGGTTATTATATCATAATTGTTTAATATGAAACTAAATAGGTGGAGGAATGAAATAAAATAAAATTCTTGGATAAGGACCTTACCTTTTCTTAGGACATCTTCTTTTGGTTTAAAAAAAGCCTTCATATATTGGATTTATGACCACAATAAAGATTATAGGATTATATTAGGGAAGTAATGAAATTATTTGGATATTTATTTTTCAAACAAATTTTTTTCTGATGTGTGGATAGAAGGGGATACAGGGTGACCTTTTTTAAGTGAGGTGGGTGGTACACTTGTATTTTTGGATAAGAAAAAGGTATACACACATTTTTTAAATTTCTCAAAGCTACTAAATGGGTCATTATCAATTCATATAATCATTAATTTCAAATAATTTCCTAATAATTATATTTCAACAAGTGAATGAGAGATTTTAGAACTTTTATTTTTAGTTAAATCCCTTATTAAACCCATTTTTACCTTAACCGTGATAAATAAATTTTATATATTTTTACTATTTATTATGATAAAAAATTAATTTGACCTTGTTTGAAAAAATAAATTATGATAAATCAAAATATAGAATCCATTTTTCCAAATTCATCTAATACAAGTGAAAGAATTCAATTTAAAATTAAACCAAAAAATGCGATGTGAAAGCAGGGTTATAAAGGAAAACATTTAATAAGAAGAGAAAATTTTATTATAAAAAATCATTATGAATTTGATTAAAATGAAATGAGATGTATTTATCAATATATTAATGAACTAATATAACATTAAAACCATAATTATATAATTTTTATGCTTCTAAATTTTTTTAAAAAATTTAATTCTTAATCAAACTATTATTTTTAACAATTAATTGAAAATTTATTTTTTAAAAAATTCAAAAAACTTCACTCCAATATAACTTTTACACATATAATACAAAAATTATGTTTTTTTGAAATAAATTTTCTATTTTTTTTAAAAAAAAATGCTTTTATAACTTTTTCACAATATATAATATTTTTTTGAGAAAAAGGTATTATAGAAACAAATAAATAGTTTTCTAAAAATAAAGCAGTTATTATAAATATTTTTCATTAAATAAAATAATTATACTTAATACTTGAAAGTAGTTTTTTACTATTCTTTTATCTATATTTAACATATTGATTATAAATATTATGTTTAAATAATGATATTAATACTATTTCATGGTTTGTGAAAGAATATTGTCATAATAATGAATGCTAAACCTAGTGTTTCTTGTAATGAAAGATATCAATTAAATTAAATTTATTTGGAAAAAAAATTTATAAAAACTCAGGGTGTTAGATTCTTCAAAAAAAATTAATTTTAGCCTCAAAATTAATCACTCTTATATAATTAAATTATGATCCTTCTCCCTCATCATTTACTCAAGTTCCCACATTGCTTCTTCAAACATGTGGGTTTCTATAAAAATGTGATCAGGTGAAAAGTCTTATTTCATAGAACATTCTCCCCATGATTCAAAATCTTTTCTAGTTATTTCAAATTAGAATGATATTTTTCCAGTAGTAAGACATCAAAGCTTAGTATATGTGATGGGTCAGGTATGTGCTTCCTCAAGAGAGATATGTGGAATATATCATAGACTTAGGAGAGGTTTAGTGGAAGCACCAACTGATTGGATATCATACAGATATGGTCATGAAAGTAATGGGACCAATATATGTAGGTCTTAGTTTTACATTATTTACAAATAACTTTAACTTACTTCATATATAAATTCATTGAAACACCTTGTCACCAATTTCAAATTCCAATCATGCCAAAAATTTTCAGCATAACTTGTATATCGAAATTCTACTTCAATTATGTGATTCTAAATAGATCTATCCATTTCTACCATTTCTATAGCCATTTTAGGTCTCAATATCTTTATTTATAAATATTCATTACATTATGTTGGAGATTTTCATTTCATTTCATTGAGGGATTCAGAAAGATCCATATGAATTCTGGAGTTAAAGCTATTGTTATAAGAAAACTCAGCTATAGAACTATGTTGATTCCAACCATCATTGAAATACATATAAAAATATCTCAGTATATCCTATATATTTTGAATTATTCTATTACACTAACTATCTATATAACGATGATATATAGTACTAAAACATAATACTATATCCATATCCTTTTGTAGAAATCTCTATAACAATAAGGTAAATCTTGGATTCCAACCAATCATAATATAATATAGTACTCCATTGAACCATAATAATTTATTAATTAATATTTTGGAAACCTGATCAAGATTTATTAACTATATGATAGAGATTAAGTGTGCTGAATTTGTAAGGCGATTGAAAAAAAACCTATATATAATTATTCACTTTAGTCATTTTGGTTATTTCGATGAAAAAATCCATTATGATGTTTTAGAATTTCCATTATGTTAAGTGTAATGGATTTAATATCTATTTTGTCTTTTCTATATCATCATTAACATACTAACATACCAAGCATTAAGATAAAACTCTACAATATATGTCTTTGTTACTTCCCATCATAAATACACTTTCGAATCTTTATACATCTTCCTACTTCCTTGATGAAGAGATAAAGATGAACTATGTGCTTCATTTGACAAATACTTCATCAAATATGATATGGAGAGAGCACATACATGGTCCATGAGTCGTATAATCCATTCATGGTTAAGGTTTAACTTAGAAACACTTATAACATTCTTTTACATATCTACATCATCCTTTTGTGGCTCAATAATAATCACTTAGATAGATGGTTGAATATTCATTTGAGAAAGATAATATTTATCCCCTTTCATATGGATTTATAGATCCATACTCTATAAATAATGATATATTGGATATTTTTTGATCTTCATCATTTATAATCTTGCACGATCCTTTCAAGTCAAATCATCATCCAACCTTTTCTCTTTCCTGTGGTTGTAATGTATTGATCAGTCATTATCGTTAATCAGCACTAACCATCTTCTCTAATGTATGTTCAACTCCTTGCATTTGAATATTGAATTTAAATTTTTTTAAAATTATATATAACATAATTTTCTCTACGAATATAACACCTCCATATTTCTAATGAAAACATTACTACACAAAACTCAATATAACGATTTCGGTAATTTTGATCATTTCTCATTAATTATCATGAGGTATAAGTTTTAAACATGTCATTATTCAAGAGTACACATCATAATATCTTCTTAGATGAATCACAATACATTACAAACCCTTCCCCACTATATGGTAATGTAGGCACAATCCCATTGACAAATATTCTCCTGAGTTTGTTGAAATGTTACTCATATTAATATTTCTAGACGATCTTGGCTCCCTTATGTGTTATATTTGTGATTTTATTGGAAAATCATGATAAATTATCAACAATATGTCAATAATAACTAGTAAAACAAGAAAACTATGGATCTTAGTAACAATTTTTTATACTAGACAACATTTAATTCCCTCCCACTTTGTTTATCTATAGATATTCTATCACTTGAGAATATATTTCCACAAAATGAAAAAATTTATAGAAAAAATTCACATTTTGTTTAATGGTCATATAGTTTCTACTTTCATTGGGTTTTAGTAAAATTCTTATGTGATGTTCATGCTCTCCATTTCTATTTGAATTGCTAATATTATTTTCTATAAATACTATAGAAAAATACTCAAGGTAATATCTAAAGACTCTATTCATTAATTCAATGAAGATATCAGGGGAATTAGTAAGATTGAATGGAATAACTATATATTCATAGTGTCTATATATTGTATAAAACTCTATATTTTCTATATCCTTTGTTTTGATCATTAATTGATGATATACAGAAAAAAATTCAATATAAGAAATGTGTTCACCTCGATGCAGTTGATCAAAAAATTCATCTATTTGGGGTAGAGGATACTTTTTATTAATTGAAATCTTGTTCCCCACTCAATAATAAATATAGAGTCTCATTGATCCATCTTTCTTCATAATAAAAAGAAAATGTTCAACCCTTGGTAACACATGTGGAAGAATGAATCCCTTGTCAAGGTTATCTTATAGTTGCTTCTTTAATTACTATAACTTAATTAATTCTATTCTATATGGAGTGTTCAAAATAATAGTTGAAACAATTATGAGTTCTATTGACAACTCAATGTAAAAATTCATTGGATGAATTGGAAAATATTTTCAAAAGACATAAAAAAACTCCCATATAAAAGTAATATCATCAATGTCGAGTTACTATCCTACCATATATGATAAAAACCACCTTTAAATTGGAATCAAGATCCATACAATGGATGTGATCTAAATCGGAAGATAATACTTATCGTCGCACTGATAGAATGTCATAGTTTAGTAAGAAATATCAAATATGACTTCCCATACACTATAATTGATTTGGGATTTATGTAGATAAAGCCAATCCATGCCCATGAAATCATCATATTAAATTAGTAGAAGATTTTTTTTTCAAGAAATAGAATCCCAAAAACATCAAACAAAGAAGAATCATGTACATGAGATGTGATCATTATACCATTAGTTATTTTTTATGATAATTCTATATCTAGTCATTTGGGTGGAAACTTGACACCCTAGGAAAATTATTTAAATATGAATGAATGGGTAGGTCTAGAGTGAAATATGACATTAAAATTTCTAGATTGGGTGTTAAGTGAACCTTTCACCATATTATTATCATTCCACTTGTCAGAAACAATGAATTTAGAAGATTTATCCTTTTCCCTTGGATTAATATGTTTTTGATACTGATCATCATCATTAACAATTAGATTTGGGAACTAGTTAGTATAGTTCCCATACACCTCACATTTGATACATTATAGTGTGGGTAGTGCATTCTGTGTAGCTTTATCTCTATTCACATCATTAGTCAACTTATTACAATCACTTTGGTAATAAATTTCTTGATAACCTTCATTCAAACAATTAAATCATATACAAGTTTCCTTAGTAAAATTTAATCCTTGATTCCTTCCTCACATAGAACATTATGTGAATCATATCTTCTTATCTCCATAGTTTTTAATGTTTCCTTTGAACCCTATTTTTTTTAATTTTCATGTTAAAACCAAGAGATTTGATAGGTAATACCAATATCCATTTCCACCATTATAGCATAACAAATGATTTCTTTGAATATTATGAAGACCCTTTTGGCTAATTCTATTTGAAGAATTTGTTTTAATCCACTAAATAATTTGTCGATCATACATCCATGTTGGATGATAATGATAGACACTTACCTCATAAGTCTTTTAAAATATTCTACATAGATACTAATAGATTGAATATCCTTATAATTTCTCTCAGGTAATTTATTCTCGTTTTTTGTATGATGGATATAATGAAAGTATTTATTAAAAAACAGGATCTCAAAATTAAACTACTCCATGGATTAAATTTAATAATCTTCACCTATATTGCTAATGAGAGTCCACCATTTATCTACTTATCTATCTAAAAAGAAATCCAAAATGACTATTTCAAATTCCAAACGTTTGAGAATGTGAATTATATTTTTATTGATATAGATCCATTTCTCAAAAACTATTGGATTAGTAGAACCATTGAATGGCAGTGGATTTTTTCTCACAAATGACACAACAGAATGTTTCCCATTCTTTTTCATTTATTAGTTCAGCATGATTCATAGATTGAGAAAGTTATGTGTGCATAGAAACAAGATTTTTTATTCCATATACCATAATTTTTTTATTCTTAGGTGGATAATCATTTCATTGCCTTTCACACTCATCACAAAAATAGTTACATCGAGTTCCATCCATTGACTAAAACCAACAATCATAGTGTAAGAAACAATAATCATTGTGGATTACCATATAATCATAAAAAATATATTATATAATGTTTTAATCATGAAACATTCTTTTTAATCATTGACATCATATTTTTATCACAGTTCTTTCAAATTCATCATCTTTTTAGGTCCTTTTTTTAATTTTTTACAAAGTTTTTTTGAATTTTGAAAGCATATCCCCTGGGTGTTTCCAACCAGGTGTGCAGTAAGACCAATTTTTATTCACTATATGATTATCAAGACCATCTTAATAAAAAAATTTCAAGGTTATTAACCCTATTTACCTCTATTTAATATTCAAATCCACTTATAGTATCTAGATAGGGATGTAATTGCATAAAAACCTCTCACTCTATCCTTTAACAATATTCTTGGACATTTTCCTATACATTGACTCATCATTATAATTATCCTCAGACACATCCTTAGACATATCCCTAGGGTTCTAAATAAATATTAAATATCATATTTTCCATAGGTTAACATAACCTATATTCTAATAATAATTGTAAATAACCAAACATCTCATATATATAAATTACATCTTTTTAGATGAATATTCATTTCATTACACAATTAAACACCCTAGGATTATAAATGTATAGTGCCTTTGGAAACATGGAATCATACATGCTCTTCCACAAGTGAGATAAATAATCTTCCACTGTGTTCTTCATAAATATAACCCTTACTATAAATAACATATATAATACCTTCCATCATTACATGGGGAAATAAAAAATAATAATGGTTTATCTCATATTCTCAGTAAGTGTAAACCAAGAATATATCAACATATCATGATCATAAGGGTTTGAGAACATTGTAATAAAATTTGAAAACCATACCATGCATATTAAAGATCATAAAGATGATTCATGATATAAATATTAGTAGCTTATAAGACATGAATCATAATAGAATAAACAAAATAACCATGAAATCATAACTTTGTATAAGAAATAAATTTTTGGCATACACATAAGCATAGAAAATAATTACACTAGTAGTTCATGACTCATTTCCAAGACTATCATAGTGAAATGATTCCACTCCCCAAACCATTATAGTAGTCATGGTTCACTCAAAATAATTTCATAGTTGATAGATTCACTTACTAAACTAGGTTCACTCCCAATTCGATTCCTATTTATCTCATGAGATACCATTCTTTACACAATGCATTAGAGGGATATATAGGTCCCACTGGTCACATAATGCATACATTTTTGTTTTACAAGATTATAAAAAATACATCATATAAAAACCCATGAAATTAAATGGGTTTCATAAACATTTAATCATAACATAACCTTTGAAAAAGAAAATGGTTTCATAATCATTTAGTTATTTTATCAAATCATATTCCATGGAAAAAGAATTTGGATTCATAAAATTTTTATCATGGTATAACCCATGGAAGTGAACCATGATTCATGTAAATATTTTCATAATACAGGAAAAAAATACAGTGAAAGAATAGAATTTAAATCTTTAAATCGTATCCCCATTAAAGAAAAAGTAACATAAAATGATGACATCAAATATTGGAAAGTATTTTTAAAGATCATTTTGTATCTTTCGCGAGGAAAATAAAATTTATTTAAAAATCACTTTTTAAGCTTAAAATTCCAAAAAAAAATTAAAATTACATTTACTTGAAAATAAAATTGAAAATTATTAATGGAATATTCAAACAAAATAATGGTCATGATATAGGGAAATTTTTTTATACCATACCATTAAAATAAAGAATCCACTCAAATTTATTGTAAGATCCTAAATGAAATTATTTGGAAAATGAAATAATGAAAAGGGTAATATTTTTAAAAAAAATTCAAACAGGGGTAATAATTATAGTAATAAATCTTTTTGATAAAGTTATTTTTTAAAAACATTATTAGAAATCAATGTTTTCGAAGAAAATGGTATTTGATTGAAGAGTTAAATGATTATGATTATTCTTAAAAAAAATATTTTGAACCATTGAGTTCATAATGAGAGTAAAATGAATAAAAACTTTGATTATAATGAAATAAATAGAGGATAATAAATTTCATGAGTTTCTTTAGATATTGATCATAATAATTTACCATTAGAAGAAAACCATAAACAATCCTGATAAAGGATGAAATTGTAACATTAAACACTCTTTGGTAACATTGAATCATACAACCCATGAAATACTGACAATAAATGTGACTTATAATATCATGATAATAAATAAATTCATGATATTACATGAAAAGTGCCTGTATATACACCTCATAAAATAGGATAGGTGCATAACATTATAGATGTCTAAAAAAAGAAAATTTGAGATAAAAATCCCTTACTTTAAAGATAAAATTCCTTCGTAAACATTAAAAACTATTGTATAATACATATAAGTTTATTATACATCTATTAAAGAACCATAATTATATATATAATACCATATAATTATTTATGTCCTTTTATTACCTGTTTATTAACAATTTTATTTTAAAATCACATTTTGGGCAACAAATTCATTATTTTTATTGTATGTTTTGATTTTTATTTTTACTCATATGAATATAATAATGGTAAAATAATATAGATAATTTTAGAACTAATATAAGTAAAATATATATTTAGTTTATATGTATTTATATTAACTCATATACGTTAGAGTTATAAAATTAAATTCACAATTCATGGACATGGTAGGTCGTACGTATGCATGAACAATGTTTCTATTTATTCAGATAATGATATGAATATGTAGTAAATAATACATTAACTTTTTATAAGCATATATATTTCATAAATATCAAATATATTCATCAAATTTATCACATATCACCTTCCATGTAAAAAATATTTAAAAAACAAATCAAATCGCTTCATGAGATGATAGTCCACCACACACACGAATGATGTTATAATATTCTCTAAGGACTGGAAAGTAAATTGTTATATATAATAATATATTAAAATAAATATATTTATGTTACAAATAACATATATATTTTAGACTAATAATTTTACACTAAATTTAAACCCACATATAATATGAAAATAATAATAAAGACTCTCTCCCCATTATAAAATATCAAATTCACACTTTTTAGACATTTTAAATGGGTTCAAAAAATGATTGATGTGAGAAGATTAAAAACATCCCAATCAGTGGAATATAATTAATCACTTGTGACTACTGGTTACATAACTTATTCTGAAATACCACCATAAAACACTATAATAATTTTTGATGAGCTGTAGGAAACTTCAATGTTTAGTATCCTACTTCACTACATTAAAAAAATCTAATAGACAATTCGTATGAGAAAACATGGGATGATATATAAGTTTAATTTACTTTGAAATCCTTTTACCTACACATATAACCATATCACAAAATATTCTTTTTATTTTCTTATGTAAGAAATGAACTCACTATTCACATGTTATAAATATTTATCCTTAATGATGCCTCCATAATCACTAACTCTCTATATATAGGTTCCTTATATATAATGATCCTTAGAGACATATCTAGGAATAATTTTATTTTGATACATTACTCCCCAAGGATCACCTTAGTCATTGACCCACACATATAATTACCAATAACAACAAAAACATTGAATACTCTATAACAGAAAATTTATCCTTCTTGAATTATAAAAACATCAACCCTCTAATTTTTTCATCTCTTTTGGTTATTATACATCATTAAATTTATTTTGAAATCGCTTCCAATTATGATACACATGTTTCCTTAATTCCTCAAACATATAACACTACTTAAAAGTTGATCCCTCTTATAAATAATTCCCAAATTAGACCACTGTGGGATTAAATTTTTAAAAAAACTAAAAGAAAAAATTAATCTTATATAGTTAATATTTTAAATATATAATCCAAGAATAAAAATTAAATTAAAAATTATTCTTCCCTAGAAACTATGAGGAAATACCCATCTCCCATCACATATCCGGAATACATTTATTTTCTATCCCTTTGATAGATTATAGAATATAACCTAACAACTATGGGACGACATGTGTAAATTTTTTCCCTAATTTTACCCACTATATCTATTTAAATATATCTTGGGTGGTATATCATACAACATAATCATAGTCACATTAAAATTGAATTATATATATATATATGTAATTTCTCAAAATAAAATTTCATATTTTAGTCATTATATATTTGATTTCCTAATCCTTTGGAAAATTTCATTCCCAAGAAAATTCTTTAATAAAATTAAATCATGTTTCATAGGAATATTTAATTTCAAATAATTTTATAAAATAAAAAAAATATCTAAAATAATATAAATTAATTTCCTATCTTAAAAATCCTTCATAAAAACCACAACATATCTACCATAATTCAGGAACTAATTCATCTTATTTCTAATTATGTATTAACAAAACACAAATAAAAATCTTAAAGGTATCACTAATATCTTATATTCTCAAACCTCCTAGAATAATTAAAGTTTCCATAACATGGTTAAAAAAGCCTTTTATGGGTATATTCCATGTTCAAACAATACCATTCTCCATTCTATCTTGGATTTCTATGACTAAAATCAATAACTATGATCTAATACCATTTTTTACACCTTGACCTATGCTCCAAAGACCAATGACCTAATCTGATATGCTACATTACCTCAAGTATATTCATCATTTGCAATTTCCAACTGAAAAGTGTTGAGGGATAAAGTAACAATTTGGGGTATAAATATTATTCATGAAAATAACCATGATTAAATCATAAAATTTTTAAATTCATTTAAATTGAAAACATTGTTAAACATTTTTAGAGGAAATCATTTATCATTAAAAAATATAACATTAAATATAAAAGATGAGATATATTTTAACATAAATAAAGTTCTCAAACCTCATATTTTCAACTCCTCAACCATATTATTAATATAAATCTATTTTTTGTACTTTATGTGTAAAAAATGTTGAATTTTTCTATGTTATGGAAAATCATGTCTAAATGAAAACTAAAGTAAAAATATAGGGGGTATGTAAAACCTTAAGAGGATTTATTCAATGTCTCATACACACATTTTTCATAAAAATTTCTAAATAAAATTTGAATCAATAATTTTGAATAAATAAAAATTTTAAAAAATAAAATTTCCAAACCCATTCATGCAATTTCAGTTCACAATTTAATAATATTCAATAAAAACCCCAAATTGAAATATTTAATTTAAATAAACTATAAAATGTAAAATATATCTAATAAAAATATTTTTTAAAAAATACATTTTAAAAAAATAAAAAGAAACATTTCATTTTCAAAAATATAATATTAATCCTCATTTCCCAAAAATGAATGGAAACTATATGTTTCTTTAAAATAAAAAAGATTTCCTCCTCAAAGTATGATGAAAAGTAATCATTTAAAAAATAAATACTCCATTATTAGTTATTCAAAGGTAAAAAATAATAAATATAAAACTAATAACAAATAATAATCATTTAAACTCTATTAATTTTTCTTGTTCTTATAGCATTTTGATTATTACAATCACACCTAGGTTTTAGAATTAATTTTCGATCCCAGTTAGGGTCAAATTTTTAGTTATTTCTTAGAGAACCAGGTGTGACGAGTTTGAAATTTTTGGATTTTATTTCATTACATTTGTGGCCTAGCATTATTCATTGGTTTCACCCTTTAATTTTGGTCAAAAATGTTGTTTTTTGGGTGGGAAGTCCCTAGCGCACTTTTAGCACACAACTAGTAGTAACCATGAACCCTAACCCAGATAACCATGCAGCAGGTCCTAGGTAGGACAATAGACACCGCATGACTTCCACATGGTTATTCATACCAATAGGATATTCTGTGTGGTCAATATATTTATCATAAGTAGTAGTCGTACGGTATTTACACGGTTTGCAGACCATGGCCACTAACTGTGCGACTTGTCCATATTTTTACAAACTCTTTCTCTCTCCTATTTTTTATACCCTAACTCCTATGTTTTCCTCAATATACCTCCTATGACCTAGATTCCCCACATGGGGTATTGTTTCACCATAAATCCCCTCCAATAGGTATGCAATGGGTTTTCTTGGTGTTTCTTCACAAGGATCGAATGGTTAGGGTTTCTTCCTCCTCCATTTTTACTTTATCTCCATATTTATCTTATTCCCTAACCCTAGTGTCCATGTTGGATGATTTTTATGGAAAGGGTTTCTCTGGTTTTTGGGGTTTTACCTCTTAAGCACTAGTGCAGAAATAGTTTTTTACGTCACCATTTTTTACGTCGGTTATATATAACCGACGTAAAAAATGCGGCGAGTAGACTTCTCCGTCAGTTATTTTAATAACCGACGTTACAAATCGAGCCTGTTGGTTTTTTACGTCGGTTATCTTAAAACGGACGTAAAAAACCAATGCGCGGGGGTTTTTTACGTCGGTTATTTGGTAACCAACGTAAAAAACCCGATATCGACGCGTTTTTTACGTCGGTTATCAAATAACCGACGTAAAAAACCCCCGGGGCTTTGGTTTTTTACGTCGGTTATATAATAACCGACGTAAAAAACGCGTCGATATCGGGTTTTTTACGTCGGTTACCAAATAACCGACGTAAAAGACGCTTATATATTGGGGTTTTTTACGTCGGTTATTTGGGAACCGACGTAAAAAACCCCCCGCGCATTGGTTTTTTACGTCGGTTATATGATAACCGACGTAAAAAACCAATGCGTGGGGGTTTTTTTACGTCGGTTATAATATAACCGACGTAAAAAACCAAAGCGCGGGGCTTTTTTACGTCGGTTTTAGGATAACCGACGTAAAAAAACTCAAAAATAGTTTATAACGTCGGTTATATAATAACCGACGTTATAAAACATTTAAAAAAATTAAAGCCCGTGTTCTGTCATTTACAATTTTTCGATTGACAGTCGCCGGCTCGTCTCTCTCTCGCGCGGTAAACCCTAATCGGCTCGTTGATCGCCTGCATTAAACTCGTTTTGGCTTCATTGTTTATCTTCTTCACTCCTCTCGGATCTATCATCTCAACTCGCGACATTCAAGTAAGCCTTCCACGAAGTTATTTCCTTCGTTTTTGTTTCGATTCTTGATGTGCTTTTCGTTCGTTTTTGAATCTCGTGGAATTTTTTGTCATTGCAAATGGTTATTATGTCCATTCAACTCGCAAAATTAAACTCGAAAGATTCAACTTCAATATTATTGGTATTACATATATATAGTTCGACATATACTTTTTTTTACATTACCATGATATTAACATTACTTTTTCTAAAGAAATATTAATCCTTAGATTATATATCGGATAAAAAGGTTATAGTAATTCTAATATATAATCAGAATGATCAGATAATATGACAATATTATTAAACATAAAACATATGGTCTATATTCATATTTCTAACATGACACTTACGATGTATAGCTATTTGGTGTTGGGTACTTATGAAAACTACTACTACTTTCAAAAAGTGTTGAGTACTTTAGATCATAATGATTGAACAACAAGCATGAATAACACATGTTATATGCTCCATTAGTTATTCCTATATTTTAACATGTTTATTAGTATATTGGTATGAGATTATTATAAATGTTTATCATCTGATCATATTCACTTATTCCAGATAAAAATCATTTTGTTTATGTTTTATTGATGTATATTTTATTTGGAGAATCATTAGGCGTCATGGTTTTCTTTGATTCAATGAAATTTTAAACTGTTACATCTAACTATATTTTGTTTTAAAAATAATATTCAAGCATATTTTTTTAAATACCTATAGATTTGTTTTATATTTTAAATTGTTTTACATTCAAATCATGATTTTTTTCATATAAAAATGTATTTGTTTTATCTTAAAAATATATATTTTTTGTTGATATTTGTTATAGGTAATAATGAGTCGAAGTTGGATTACGGCACATCGAATGAGCAATGAATTTGAGGAAGGTGTTGATGCCTTTTTGGAATTTGCAAAACGAAATGTTCCAAGTAGTGACATTTTTTTCTGTCCATGCCTGAAATGTTTGAATATGAAGAAGTTGAAAAGTAGAGAGATAAAAGATCATCTGATATGTCATGTTTTTAATCCGAGTTACAGCCCTTGGATTTGGCATGGTGAAACTGGACGAAATGTCACTGATGATGATGATTCGCAAGATGGTAACTCCGATGGAATTGAAGAAATGATTCGCGATATTGTAGCAGAACAAATTGAGATAGAACCGACAGTTGCACGTCTATATGGTGATGCTGAAAAACCATTATATCCCGGTTGTACAGATTTTACGGTTCTGTCGGCAGTGTTAAGATTGATTAACCTGAAGGCGAAGCATGGATGGAGTGACAGAAGTTTTACAGAGCTGCTACAATTGATGAAAGACATTCTTCCAAAAGATAATGATCTTCCAGATTCACATTACAAAGCCAAGAAAATATTATGCCCGATGGGATTGGGATACAAGAAAATACATGCCTGTCCGAATGACTGCATTATATATAGGAAGGAATATGAATTTCTGTCAGAGTGTCCAAAATGTGGGACATCACGGTATAAGGTGAAAGAAAAATCACAGGGTGATGTAGAGATTACAAAGCTCCCTTCAAAGGTATTTTGGTATCTTCCTATAATTAATCGTTTCAAACGTTTATTTGCTAATTCACATGATGCAAAAAGGTTAAGATGGCATGCTGAAGAGCGGGTATGTGATGGAAAAATACGTCATCCAGCTGATTGTCCACAATGGAAGAAAATTGATGCGCAGTATTCTACATTTGGAAATGAAATAAGAAATCTCAGACTAGGGTTGTGCACAGATGGAATGAATCCATACCGAACACTCAGTAGCACACATAGTTCATGGCCTGTTTTATTGGTAATTTACAACCTCTCTCCTGAAGTTTGTATGAAGCGCAAATATGTCATGTTGAGTACAATGATCTCTGGTCCAAAGCAACCCGGTAATGATATTGATGTTTACTTGTCACCGTTGATTGATGATTTGAAACTGTTATGGGCTGATGGTATTAGGGTGTATGATTCTTATAAAATGGAATATTTTCAACTGCATGCAGTGCTTCTGTTCACTATAAATGACTTCCCAGCATATGGAAATTTGTATGGATACAGTGTTAAAGGGCATAAAGCATGTCCAATTTGCGAACAACAGACGTCCTATTGTCAATTGCATCATGGGAGGAAAACAGTGTACATGGGTCATCGAAAGTTTTTGCCTATGGAACACCCTTATAGAAGACTAAAAAAGGCATTTAATGGCTCACAAGAATTTGATACTGCTCCAAAACCTTTATCCCCTGATCTGTATTTTGAGAGGGTGAAAAACCTTGACGTGACATTGGGAAAGACACAGAAATCTGGTAATGATAGACATATTTGGAAGAAAAGGTCAATTTTTTTGAGCTACCATATTGGAGGTATCATGAAGTTAAACATAATATTGATGTCATGCACGTGGAGAAGAATATCTGTGATTCTTTGATTGGAACATTGTTAGATATTAAAGGAAAGACTAAAGATGGGTTGAATGCAAGATTAGACTTACTATCAATGGGAATACGTTTGGAGTTAGCTCCCACTCCTAAAGGAAGACGATCATTTCTTCCCCCGGCTTGTCATACATTATCGAAGAGGGAGAAAATTAGCTTATGTCAGTGTCTTCATGATACCAAAGTGCCTCAAGGTTATTATTCTAATGTAAAAAATTTTGTCTCATTGAAGGACTTGAAGTTGTTAGGTATGAAATCACATGATTGTCACTTCATGATGCAACAAATTCTACCAGTTGCATTGCGTGGAATATTGCCCATTCGTGTCAGAAAGACTGTAATGAAGTTGTGTTATTTTTTCAATTCAATTTGTAACAAGGTGATTGATGTGAATGCTTTGAACATTTTGGAAAAGGATGCAATTTTTATACTTTGTCAATTGGAAATGTATTTTCCTCCAAATTTTTTTGATATAATGGTGCATTTAATGATTCATCTAGTTCGAGAAATAAAGCTTTTTGGACCTGTATATCTTCGTTGGATGTATCCTTTTGAAAGGTATATGAAAATATTAAAGGGGTATGTTAAAAATCTATATCGACCTGAAGCCTCCATTGTTGAAAAGTATATTTCTGAGGAGGTAGCAGAATTTTGTACGAGCTACTTGGCTCTGGCACAACACATAGGTTTGCCTCCATCTCGCCATGAACGAGTTAATAATGAGGGAAAGGGGATTCGCGGCTTGAAAGTCAAATCATTGTCAGCTGAACAGATGAAGAAGTTAGAATCATACATCTTGAATAACATAGCTGATGCTCAACCATATATCACATTGCATATTAATGAGTTGAAACAATTTCATCCAAAGAAGAATGAAATGTGGATTTTGAATGAGCACAACAAAACTTTTTTGTCATGGATTAAAAAGACTTTGCTTGGTAGATCAGATGTATCAGAGACATTAAAATGGATAGTGGGTGGTCCATGTTTAAATGTGATAACATGGTCTGGTTATGACATTAATGGTTATACATTTCATACAAAAGCTCAGGACAACAGAAGTGCAGTTCAGAATAGTGGTGTATTGGTGTTTGCAGAAGCAATGCATTTTTCGAGTGCTAAGGACAAAAACCCAATTTCTGAATCAAATGCATATTATGGAGTGATTGAAGACATATGGGAGGTTGATTACTTTAAAATTAAAGTTCCCGTTTTTAACTGTAAATGGTTTAACGGTAACAACAGTGTCAGACACGATGAATTTGGAATGACACTTGTTAATCTGAATAGATTAGAATATACAGCTGATTCTTTTATAATGGCAACACATGCAAAACAAATTTTTTATGTAGTAGATCAATCAGATATGCAGTGGGCTGTTGTTTTACAAGGGAAAAAACAATATGTTGGTGAGGATGAACTTGATGAATATGCTGATTTATGTGAGATCCCTACTTCAATGGAAATATTAACAGAACATAATGACGATCATGTTGAAGACATAGTTTGTGCCATAAGGAACGATCACGACGAAGGAATTTGGGAAAACAATCCATCTGTACATTCCTAAAATTAAAGGTAACATATGTTTATTTCTTATTTACATTTACTTTTTCCATAAATGTTAGATATTGTCAGTTTTTTATTTATTAAAACATGTTTTAAAATAAAATAAGTATGTGTTTTTGTTTGTTTTAAGTTTGTTTAGTTTATTTTATCATGTTTATAACCATTACATGAATTTTAAAATGCTTATTTTTGTTCACTAAAAATTACTTTACCATGTTTGCAATGTTTAATAGGTTTACCATTTTTACCATTTTTACCATCTTGACCATCTTGACCATCTTTGCCATCTTTACCATTGTTTAACATGCTTACCATATTACCAATGTTTACTATTATGTAACTTAGTACTCTTTTCTTTTTTATAATTACAGTAGTATTAAAATATTTGAATTTGTATATTTGTTCACTGACAATTACTTTACCATGTTTACAATGTTTACCAGGTTTACCATTTTTTCCATTTTTTACCATGTTGACCATGTTGACCATCTTGAACATCTTTGACATCTTTACCATTGTTTAACATGTTTACCATATTACCAATGTTTACTATTATGTAACCTAGTATAGTTTTATATTTTCTGATTACAGTAGTATTAAAATATTTGCATTTGTATATTTGTGAACTGACGTTTGTTTTTTTGATTTGAAGGATAATGACAGATCATTCAGATGATCAACCACATGATTCTGGAGAGGAGCATATTGCTGGTCATACCTCTGGGGATGAACATTCACATGCTTCTATTACGACAAAGAGTTCAAAGGTTGGTAAACGTGGGTGCACACGTTTACCAAAATTATCACTTGCCCGTACGCAGGATCAGAGGATAGTAGTTGAGTTTGATGATGATGATATTCCTAGAGGTCCGAATGCCAAAGATTTTAAGAGTTTTGTTGCAACTCAGGCTAAGACCAAAGTAAGCATTCTGTATGATGATTGGAGAGGTGTGGATAAAGATATTATCTCTCAGTTGTGGGAGACGATTTTGGTAAGATCTTTTGTCATTGTTTGACCATTATTTTAATGTTTCTAGTATATATAATATGTTTAACCTCTTCTTTATCAGATGACATTTGATATTCCTGACACTGGAGGAGTCAGGAAGAAATGTTTATCGTTGGCTGCCAGGAGATGGAGGGATTTCAAATCAACCCTCTCATCTGATTTCATTTATGGTCATAGGAGTCATGACAATCCATGTCGTATATATCCTTTTATAGATGAAGACACATGGAGACAGTTTTTTGAAAGTAGAAAAAAAGAGTCATTTCTGGTAAGGGCAATGTAAACTTTTATAAACTTTCTTATATAAATGTTTTTATTAATGTTATGTTAATGATTTCTTATTCTTAAATTACAGGAAACAAGGAAAGCTCATCAGGAGATCCAATCTAAAAATGTATACCCTCATAGTTTATCTCGGGGAGGGTATACATTATTGGAAGAAAAAATGATAGCAGAAAAATTTCAACAACTAAGAGCTGAGTCTTCAAGCTCTGGAGTGGTGGCCCCTCCATCCCCTCCATCTAGACATGAAAAATGGAAGAGAGCTCGGAAGGGAAAAAAGGGCAATATCTTTCGGAAGAATCGAGAATCGTAGCTGAGAAGATTGTAAGATATCTATTTAATTTATTTAAGTTAACTTTTTTCTTCATATAAGTTTCAATCATTACAGAAATGTTCAATTAATTAATACAGGACTCTCTTGAGGAGCAGAGTTCAGAGGGGACGTTTACAGCTACTGGGAGGGAAGATATTTTATTTGCAGCATTGGGAAAGCCCGAACATCCTGGTCGTGTAAGAGGATATCCGACAGGTGTATCGGTAAGAAAAGTGTTTCCACGTTCTTCAACTTCTAACATTGAGGCGGTTTATAAAAAAAATAGAATCCTTGGAGGCTGAAGTTCATAATATTAATGCGACGATGGAAGACAAGATTAGAGATTCGGTGCAGTCTATGTTTGCAGAAATGCAAAGACAATTTCAGACTACAGCTCCCACTCCTCCACCTCCCTCTGCAGACCCCATTATTTATCCTCCACCTCCGCCAGTAGCTCCCACTCCCCCACCTCAGCCTACCGACCCCATTTTTTATCCTACGCCTCCGCCGCAGCTTCCTACATATTGCGAGTTGTATGTTGATGATTCTCAACATCAAATAGTAGCATACGGGTTGGTATATTGTATAGGAGATACAGTTCATCATCAACAATTAGAGGTAGAGAATCAGAGGGTCACTGTACAGGATATTATAGATAGATCAGCTAGGGTACCAATACCTACAGATGAGGTGGCGACAGTTGGATAGAGTATCGGCCATTTTTTAGTTTGGCCATCCAGACTTCTTCGACTCATTACCATAGAGGTATGAATGTTATATCTTTTATTTTATTATTTTATTAAAGTTGTTTTATCATTTGAAAACTACTATAATTCTCAATTTTTTTTCACAGGAATACTTCAAAGGTAAAGAAATACTGTATAGACAACAACAAAGACAACA
Organism: Viscum album; assembly: GCA_963277665.1. Lineage (NCBI taxonomy): Eukaryota > Viridiplantae > Streptophyta > Magnoliopsida > Santalales > Viscaceae > Viscum > Viscum album. Next base: position 283,256,644 of record OY728126.1, read on the forward strand.
TGCTATGACATCAGATACAGATTCCAGTGGTCTTGACAGATTTTCAAGATATTCACATTTGTTGTTGGGTTTTTATGAGTTTTCAATGGAATCTCATGTTTATGGACATGAAATAAGTGTGGGGATTACAAAATCTGATATCATGGAGCTTGTTATTGGAGATAAGTTGGGCATCAACGTGGTGCAAATTTTTTCCATGTAAGTCTTAACACCTTTTCCCTGTGTTATATTTATTAAAAATGTATACTTATATATGTTTTGTATTAGGTATCTTTATAAAATTTGTGAGAGGAATGAACTGACAGAAGTATATGGATTCATGGACCCGCAATTGATTTCCCCTGAAGCATCTGCATTGACTGAGGAACAAAGAATGGTTTATATTGCTGAAAGATTTGAAAAGAATATAATCCAACAATGTTGGATGATGCCTTTTTGTGAGAGGTATGAAACACATTTCTCTCAAAGAGTTAATTATCTTTTAACATAAAAAACCACTAACATTAAATTTCCTTTTATCAGTGATCATTGGATGATAGGGATTTTTTGCCCAAGGGAGAAAGCTCTTTATTGGATATGCTCTGTTCATGGTGATGTGCGGGCAAGTTTTAAGAATATATTGGAAAAGTAAGTTTCAATTTCTCAATAGTTTTATATATTATAATGAATTTTAAATTTACCCCATTCGTATTATTTTCTAATAGTGCATGGGTCTACTTTCGAAAAAACACAAAGAAAAGAAATGCAAAGATCAAATATGTAAATGCGAAGGTAAATTTCCATTTATAATTTGTACTTTTTGATTTATTACATAAAAATAATATATTGAATTTACACTCATTCAAAACAAAAATGTCATGAACAACAAGGCCTCATCGAATGCGGATATTATATGTTAAGATTTATGTATGAAATAATAACAACTGGGACAGTTGTGAATTTTGACCTGGTACGATTTCCTCTTAAACTTTGCCATCATATTTCAATTTGATTTATTCATTATACACGTTAACTATCTTCTTTTTCATTTGTAGCTTTTTGATGACCCTCAACCCTATACTGCTGAAGACGTCAAACACGTACAAGTGGAGTGGTCAAATTATTTTACAGGTTTGATTGAATTTTAGTTGTTTGTAATGTAAAATGTAATTTTGAATATTTTCGTTTTAATTGTGTATTTGGTAGTTGTTTAGGTTTGATTTAGTTATTTTTTGAAGTTGACAGTGTAAGTATTGAATGTTATATAAGTGAATGTTTAATTTTGCTATACTTCTTGTTTTGGTCTACTTTTGATGGTTCTTCTGGTATGGATTTGGGTCTGTGGGGGAGGGGTTCCAAGGGTGTGGGGGTGTGTTCAGTGGGGTTGGGGGTGTCCAGCGGTCTGGGAGGGCTGTTCGGTGGGGTGGGGGCAGTCCTGGGGGGTGGCAGGGATGTTCAGGGGTGTGAGAAGCCGGTCTAGGGGTGTGGGAGTGCTGTCCAGGGGTGGGAGGGGGGGGGGGGGTTGTCCAGGGGTGTGGTGGGGGCTGTCAAGTGGGGTGAGGGGGTGAGGAGGTGCTGTTCAGACGGGTGGGGGGTTGTCGAGGGGTCGGGGGGCAGTCCAGGAGTGTGGTGGGGGATCCAATGGGGTTGGGGAGGGTTGTCCAAGGGGTATTCATGAGGGTGGGAGCTCCAAAGGGGTGGGGGAGGGCTATCCAGGGGGTATACATGAGGGTGAGGGCTCCAAAGGGGTGGGGGAGGGCTGTCCATGGGGTATAAATGAGGGTGGATGCTGTCTAGTAGGTAAGTTTTATATGTTATCTATGTACATGCTTAATTTTGATGTACTTCTGTTTTTGTGGTACGATTTCTTGATTTATTTTCTGGTTGATTTTGGTGGAGAGAAGATCACTGCATTATGCTTAAAAAAAATTGGGTTTATCACGTCGGTTATTAAATAACCGACGTGATAAAAGGCCTGGAGAATTGTTTAACACGTCGGTTATTTAATAACCGACGTGATAAAAGGCCTGGAGTATGGTTTATCACGTCGGTTATTTCATAACCGACGTGATAAAAGGCCTGAGGAATGGTTTATCACGTCGGTTATTAAATAACCGACGTGATAAAAGGCCTGGAGAATGGTTTATCACGTCGGTTATTTAATAACCGACGTGATAAAAGGCCTGGAGAATGGTTTATCACGTCGGTTATTCAATAACCGATGTGATAACCCCCCCCCCCTCCGGTTTATCACGGCGGTTATACAATAACCGACGTGATAAACCCCCCTCCCCTGGTTTTTCACGTCGGTTAATTATGAACCGACGTGATAAACCACGCTCAGCCCGGTTTATCACGTCGGTTCTTCGATAACCGACGTGATAAACCATTCTCCAGGCCCTTTATCACGTAGGTTCTAAAATAACCGACATGATAAAAGGCCTGGAGAATGGTTTATCACGTCGGTTATTCAATAACCGACGTGATAAACCCCCCCCCCTCCGGTTTATCACGGCGGTTATACAATAACCGACGTGATAAACCCCCCTCCCCCGGTTTTTCACGTCGGTTAATTATGAACTGACGTGATAAACCACGCTCAGCCCGGTTTATCACGTCGGTTCTTCGATAACCGACGTGATAAACCATTCTCCAGGCCCTTTATCACGTCGGTTCTAAAATAACCGACGTGATAAACCATTCTCCAGTCCCCTTTATCACGTCGGTTCTAAAATAACCGACGTGATAAACATCGCAATTTTATGTTTTTTACGTCGGTTTTTAAATAACCGACGTGAAAAACCTTATTTATAACGTCGCACGTATTAACGTCGGCTAGAAACCTATGTAAAAAATTAAAAATAACCGACGTAAAAAACGTTTTCTGCACTAGTGAAGGTTCCTTGAGGGTGGATCTATCCTCCTTTGGGTGCAGTTGAGGTGATAATGGGGTTTTGTACCAGATTCGGAAACTTTCTTCATCTTTTGAGGTAGGATCCCTTTTCACATCTTCTTTAAAGTTATTATTTCATTGATTGATTGATTTTATATCCTAGATTAACTATTAAATAGTGACATTTCATGATTTTAATGATTTTTCCATGTGAAATAATTTTTTTCTCAATCTCTTTGTATGTGTGAAATGGATTTGGTGGGTTTTTCACACCAAATGCTTGTTAAATTTCACAATTTTATTTTCTAACTAGTTTTTAATTTTTAAAGGGAAGAGTTTTGTTTTTTAAATGAAATTTTGATATTAAAATTGTGGTTGGTGTTTCCAAAATTGGTTTTCTAAGTTGGCTTGATTTTTAAAATTGTTTTTGTGTGTTTGTTTATACAGGGTTTGATATGTGAAAGTGACTTGATCCCCGTTTGACATTTTTCTTAAAATGGTTTCATTTGGAAAACCACTTTGGGAGTGATTATTGCCTTTTGGGTTGTTCATGGGATGGGAGTTTCCTCATTATGGGACCTCACTAATGTAATAATGGTTTTAAGGTGAGGACTAATCCTTGAGGCGGCTAGGGCGGTGCCAGTTTGTGTGATGTGTATGGTGGTATATATATATATATATAAATATAAATATGGATTGTTATTTGGAATGTTTAGAACCCCCCTTTGTGAACATAGAATGGTAACCTAGTATAACAAATAGGAATTCTAAGAAAATTTTCTCTACTGATATTTCACGCACTGACCAGTGGCCCATAGTTGGTGGATATTTGGGTTTTTTGTTATGATATTGGGCCCCTCAATCTATCCTGATTTTGGTTGGTTGAGCATTTTGGAATTTTGAGTTTACCATATGTGTCATGGTATCAGGTAAGATGTCTCATGTATCATTATGATCTAGTTCTCCTATGAGTTCCTAGGTATTATAATGATCCTCCATTTCTAGTAGTGTTAGTATCATTTCACTCATTATGTGGAATATTTATCCTTATGCTTGTTTTAAATATTCCTTTGGTAGATTATGAAAGTGTGTTTTGTTTGAAGGGTTTCAAGAAATATGCCATTTAAGAATATGTGTTTTCATTATTTTTACTTAATCATGGAAAATGATAGTTTCATATTGGTTCCCTTTTCCTTCTCCCTTATGAACCTAACCTTCATTACATGAATGAGCCTTATTTGAAAATGTGAGGGCAATGAATTGAGATTGTTATTTTTTTTATCTAAATGAAAGTGTGGAAAACCAATATTTTTTACATTGTAGTTCAAACATTATAATAAATGTTTCATTATTTAAAGAATGTAAATTAGGAATAGAATTATTTTGGAATACATAATGAGTTTTAATACTCACACCAGTATCCTTTTCCTGTTTTTAGCTTATGTGTCAAGTTTCAAATTTGGTTCAATTGACTTGAGCGATAGTGGATTTTAGATTAGAGAGTGACACTTGGGGCCACATTGAGATGTCTTGGGTGTCAGGTTAGTTTGTATTCTTGGTATAGTTTTCTATTCAGTTTGTTGTATCTTTTATTGAACTGTAAATAATGTAAAGTTTGAACAACCATATTTAGTTTGGTTTCTTCTTTTATTTATTTTTCTTAATTTGTTTATTTTTTGGGTGAAACTATTATTATTGTCTATATCAATGACCTTGGAACTTATCACCATCTTGGGAGGATTAGGAACGCCTCTCGATCCTTTTCAGGTATTGGCTCGGGTGACTGGTTCAGGGTCTACCCAGGTTCATTCACGACAAAATGGTATCATAGCATGTAAGATCTTTTGAGGACCTTTCTTTTAAGAGTACCTATTGTAATTTGTGGATGTCATGTTAGAAGTAATAGGATTGTCAAGATCAGGGTATAATAATTGGAAGGAATTCATGAACCCTCAATCATTCCAAACCTCAGGTTACCACAGGATGTTTGGGTATGTTGGTTTCTTTTGGTTTTTATGGATTGTGTGTTGTTGGGAAATGAAAATGGGGTAAAAAAAGTGGTCTCCATGATCTCATAGGGCCTGTAAATCCATATAGGCCATGGAATGACTCTATAATGCTCCCTGTTATGGAGGTGTGATTGGAATATAGTCACCAATCTTATGGACAATTTAACCAAATACACTAGTTTCCCCTTTGAGAATTGTTTGGATCTTCCTTAATTTTAGAATTTTTTTTGAAAATTTATTTTTTGGAATTGTTAAAATATGAATTTAAAATGGTAATGGATTTGATTTTGTAATTTTATAATGTATTTTAATAACTTATTTTAAGGAATTTATGGAAGATTGAGCTTTTCATGAAATGAATTTCTGGGGTAAAACTGAAATGGTTTAACGGGAGGGGTTGAATTGCTGAAAAATATTTTGAGTTAGAAAAATCAGTATTAGAAAACGATTTTGAGTGGGATGAGATGTTTTGAAAATAAATGTTTGGAGTTCAAAAATGTTTTTGATTGGATGGTTGATGAATCCTTGAGAAATATTATAAAATTTTGAGATGATTAAAATGTTTTGGAAGGGTGTGTGAGGTCTAAAAATGTGTTTTAGATTGAAAGGTTAGAATTATTTTTCAGAAAAGGGGTTTCAATACTTGAATTGGGTTTTGAATTTTTTTTGTTTGCAGTGGTTTAAAGGAGGCTTGGTGAGTTTTGAAATGGATATTCAGGTTCAATGCTTTTCTTTAAAATGTGGAAAAGGTTTGTTTTTAATAATCGTTGTTTCCATGGATGAACAAATTCCTAGTTATGTGTAAGAAATTGGATGGGTTCCCAATATGGAATGAGAATATACATGTGTGGGACTCCATGGGATGTCATCAGTGAGTGTGGGACCCACCAATCCTATTTTAATTATAAATGTGATTTATTTAAATGAATTGGTGTTGTGTGTATTCTTGTGTTTTGAGAATCTTAGTGGTGAGGCAATTGAGCCTGAGGATTATTTCTGGTCTATTAGTGTTTTTAGTTTATTTTATTATTGTTGGTATTTATAAAAAGTGTTTTGGAAAACCTTGGTGGTGGTTTCCTTTATGTTTTGGTGTTATTTTGTGGAATATTTCAGCCAATGGACCAATTTGATTGGGTCCTTGGTTTCTCCTCACAGGTTAGAGTGTACTCCTTGAAGAATAAATGTATGTTTGGAATGTGGTCATGGTTGTCCTACCCAATGGTGAACCCTCCAGTTGATCCATGAAAGGATTTCCATCTAGGAATTTAGAACTAAAATCCACCTCTTTATTTTTCAGTTGAGTGGATCCTCTTTTAGCGGGAGGGATGATACGAGAGAGGTAGAGGGATGCTTTGGTTCCTCAATTGGCTGGAGTCATTGGTGGTAGAATTGGACACTATTTTGTCTAATGGTTCAATCTGGAATAAGTGAAGGGAAAGTTCTAGTTAATAAGTGGGGACATGCTTTTTGAAGCTGTTAGTGTTACCCTCTATCCTAGAAATGATCTCTAGATCTTTGATCAGTTTATCATAGATAAGGTCATTCTAAGACACCAAGGCAGTGAGTTTGGTTGCAAGGGCATGTTATAGCCATTTGTAGGGATTATGCAGTGGTTGAGACCTAGGTTAAGACCCCTCTCCCTGTAATGTTTCCATCAGTTGAAGGGGTCATGTTTTGTTGCATCTACTAGTGTTTCATTCTCTTTAAAATGCAAAGGTGGATGTTGTTGATCCTTTTTGGGACTTCTGTTTTAACAGAAGTACATCCTTCCTTCTGGAATTACAAGATTATCAGTTTCCTATGGAAGTTTTTTCCCACATGTTCTCTCTTTCATGTTCCTTGTTAGAGGTGAAAGGGGTTATGAGTGTGAATCTTCTAAGTCCCTATCATGATAAAGTATCATGTTGAGGAAAAGTGAACCTTGGGGTGTGTTGGGTTCTATTAGCTCTATTTGGTAGGTGGTGTGGTTTCTTGTTAAAATAGAAGGATAAGTTCCATTAGGGGGTTTCTAAATCTTGAATGTGAGGAAAGAGATTATTCATTCATCATAGCTCCAGCCTTAGGTCTCGGAGTGAAGTCGCCATATATTCAGAAGAAACCCAATGGTGAGAAAGGCCTGAGTTTAATCTCTATCCATAGTGTGAATAATAGAGGCACTTCAAGCCTCCAGTTTAGTTGTTCTAGTTTTAATGGTCCTATTCGGTGGAAAATGATGTCAGAAACTCATTTCCATGCTGTAACCAATTTGGGGCGTACAAGTTTTCCCTTGGTTATGGAGAGGTGTAGTTGTTTTTTCTACTTAAAATCCTCAGTGGTGTATCCCAACGAATGTGAATTCCCCTTTTTATGGCCCTTGTGTGGCCCATCTAGTGAATCAAATATGGTTGGGTTGCTTTTATCTAGGGATGTGAGGTGTTTTTGTGTTGTCGATTGTGGTTTTCTTGGTCCATTAATTAGCCCCTTTCCACCCTACCCTTGCGGTGGGGATTTTTGTGGTTCTCTTGGAAAGGATATCGATTCTGTTTAATCTCGATAGCTCTTATAATGGGGAGACCCACTGCAGGACTTGTTGAATTCCTCAAAATGATGTGGTTTGAACCTGTATCTTTGGGTGGGGAGTCTGTTCGGGCCTCCCAGTATCAGTATACTAGTTCAGTTTTTGTTTTTTTTCTCATGTAGGTGTTCATTTATAATAATGGATAGTCCATTCGGGACTCCCTTATCAGGATCTTGGTTTCATTCTTGGTATCGATTTGGTGGTGGATGGTTTCATATAGAACTACTATATTTAATTTATTATTTTGAGTAGCAGTTGGGATGGATGTGTTTCTTGAGTTTTTGTTAAGTAAGGTTATAAATGTTTCCGAGAGAGGTGGTTTAAACTTGCTTATATGTTTTGGGTTGATAGTTTGAGTTATACTTGTTGATGCTTAGGGTGCTTCAGTTTTTAGGTTGATTTTTTCAATGTGAATATTCTTTATCCTCTGAACTAATATACTGGAGGTGTTTAATTTTTTTGGTGTGGGTGGATCTTAGTAGGGATCCCATTTTGGTCTCTCGATTTCACCTTGTTAGCCTTTTCATGTTGGTGGTGTTTTTGTAATCTCTTAGTTTTTTATTAATGGGGAAACTCCTTGAGTTGTAAAGGGTAGTAGTTTTTCTTTCGATTTAGGCCTTAGGATGGATTTCTTGAGTAAAAAAGCATTATGGTGGGGAGAATTGTCACACCCTAGTTTTGGAATACATATTCGGTCCCAGTTTGGGTAGACTTTTTTAGTTATTTCATCGGGAATGAGGTGTGTAGAGTTTGATTTTTTAGATGTTCATCCCTTCCATTATTGGCCTAGATTTATTCATTGGTTTACACCTTGAGTTCTTGTGAAAATGGTTGTTTTTGGGGTGGGTAGTCCATGGCACACTGTTAGTAGTAACTATGCACCCTGACCCAGGAAACCATATGTGTTGAGTCAATAAGATTTTCCTTATGAATTTTCCATTCCTTCATGAAAGGGGGAGATTGTTGAGTCATTAGGGTTTCCTTATGACTTGGTCTTTCCTCTTGTTTTGAAAATCACAAACACCTTATCTTAAGACAAATTTTTATTTTACCCTCTGTTTTACCCCTATAAGGAAAAACTTCCTTCTCCAAGGAAATTTATCCTTACCATTTTTTCATTGCTTATATCATAATTTTTCTCAGTGTAAAATTCGGATTGAAACTAAAAACTTAGAATCGTATAATACTTAGATATGAGGCATTCTGTTTTAGACTCCGAATTCTGGATATGAACTCTCATGAAGTTCAAATTCGAATTCTGGATACGAACTCTCATGAAGTTCAACTTCGAATCCTGGATACGAACTCTCATGTAGTTCGACTCCGAATTATGATTATGAACTTATGAGAAGTTCAACTATGAATTTTGATTACGAATTCTGGATACAAACTCTTCTGAGTTATGAATTCGAATTCTAATTATGAATTATGGTTACAAACTTATCCAAGTTCTGACTCTGAGTTCTCTGAATACAGACTCCGAACTCTTAATGAGTTCTGACTCAAAATTCTCATGAACTCTGACTCCAAACTTTGTAAGTTTAGGTTCCAAACTCTTGTGAATTTAGACTCTGAATTTCCTTGAAATTCAGACTCCAAAATTCTATAGAATTCAGGTTCCAAATTCCTAAAAAACATAATATGAATATCCTTGTACTATAGACTCTGAATTTAATTTTTACTTAGACTTCAAACTTTCATTTACCTTCATTACGAATATCAGTTTATGGTTTTTCTTACACTCATTTTGTTATAAAACGATGTTGTGCTTTCAGTTATCAACTAACTATTGTTTGAGTGAAACGTGTATAGTTCCCTCCAAAATTCAAGGAAAAATATGACCGTTGGAAGAGGGAGCCGACCGTTGGAGCCACAATTATAAATAGGAGATCATTTGAAAGGAGCTCACAACACTTACAACTGAACTTTGACAACTGTGCCCATATGCTGTTGAAGTGATTTCTAGAGAGAGAGGCTCTTATAAACTCTTAGGATTCGTACAGAAAGTTTTGAACTGCTCGTTCAAACTTTGCTTCGTAAAGATTTTCATAGTGTAGAGGTTCGATTTCCTTGAAATCAGAGACTTCAGGTTGTGAAGTCAGAGGTACTGATTTTCTTAAAAATCAAGGGCTTGCGGGGATAGCAAGACAGATACCGATCTTCAGATTGAGGACTTACCTGGGTTTGGGTAAGACATAATTTCTTGAAAGTATAAATCAAGGGACCTCTTATTTAGGGTTTTTGGATACCCTCCTCTTTGGGTTAAAAGAGTTATTACTCGTTACTTGTTACTTGTATTATTTTGTTTTCTGCTGTGCATTTTTAGTTGTTGAGGAAAGTATAACTTTCATATACTTCCTTAAACTTGTACTCTAATTTTATAGGATTCTATATGCTTTAAGGTAGAATCTTAGTTGGTGTAAACTTTTGTTAGGTTTAATTTTCGGAATCACTTTTCCGGAATCAAGCAAGTTATTAGAACTTTGAGGTGTTGTGAATTTTGGTATGCAAAATTTCCTTAGAAATTTTTAAATTATACAATTCACCCCTCTCGTGTATTTTTATCTCATTAATACATATTCGATCCTACATTTAGTATTATATAGTATATCATTCTCAGATATACCATTATAACAATTGGTATCAGAGGATTGGTACAATCTGAATTAATCTCACGATTAGTTTTAGAAGAGATTTTTTTTTCAGAATCTGTTTTTAAGATTTATATAGTTTAGATTCAGTTTTTCTTAGAGATACAATATCTAGTTCCTTGCTTATGATATTTTATTTTGTTTACAAACTCATACAACTAACAAGTTTGTGTGTCAAAGATTTTCTTAAGGATGACAAGTTTAAATTTTGGTTCTATTGATACTCTAAATCCGACCAGACCTCCTATTTTTGATAAAAATGATTATGAGTATTGGAGAGATAGGATGAAGACTTTTGTTATCAATACTAGATTTGATAACTATGTAATGTTGACTGGGGATTATAAAATTCTGGATAAGGAATTGAGAAACTTTACGAACTAGGAGAAATCAGAATACTAAGAAAATTTCAGAGTCAAAAATACTTTGTTATGTTCCATAACTAGGAACATCTATAGTCAAATATCTTCGTGTGAAGCTGCAAATAGTATCTGGAAGAAAATTGAAGTTTAACATTTTGGTACATCTAAAGTCATAGAGACAAGAAGAGCTATGCTTAGAGCTGAATACCATGGTTTTAACTTTCCTTATGGATAACCTGTAAGTAAAGTACAAAAAAGGTTTATGACTATTGTGAACAACTTACAATCTATGGGAGAAAAAAGTTTGGATGATAAGGATCTTATTGATAATATCATAGATATCATGCCAAATGAATGGGAGTCCAAGAGGACAACTATTGATGAGAACAGGAAAGTCACTCAGATTTCCTTAGATGAGTTGTTTGGAACCCTTCTTCAGCATGAAGCCAGAATGAAGAGGGATGCTGAAAATGTTAAGAAGAAGAATGGGAATGGAGGAGTTGCTTTTACAACCACTTCTAAACATATGAAATCCAGGACCCCAGAAAGGGTTACTAGATCATAGTCAAATAAAGTCATTATTTAGTCAGAATCTAGTGGTATAGAAATGTCTGAGAATGAATTAGCTAATCTTTCTCGGAGAATGAACAATATTGTATCTAAGAAGAATCATCAGAATAAGTACAAAAGGAAAGACTAAAAAGATAATAAATATAGAGAAGTTACTTGTTATAAATGTAGAAGAACATGTCACATCATACCTAATTTTCCCTTGTTGAAAAAGAAGGATAAGAAAGAAAGGAATTCAGAAAGGAACAAGAAGAAATTCTATCGATCAAAGCACAAGAAAAGTCTTAAGGCTAATGATACTTAGAGTTCTAGCTATGGAGACTCTTCAGAAAGTGAATCTTTGGAATATGATTCTTCAGCACAGAAGAATATGGGATTCATTTCTACTACTTCTTTCCCTAATACATGTCTTATGGACAAGGTACGTTCTACCAAGGCTTTAACAAATTTATCTCTTGATAAGAATTACTATTACAAAAACAATACTTCTAATGAAGATACTTCATCTTTAGAAAATGAAGAACCTTCATATGAATAAGTATCTAGATTTTCCAAGTTACTTGAAGAAAAAAATTGTAAAATTTCTAAAAAATTAGACAAGGAAAATACTGGGGAAGAAATTATTACAAAAGGGATTTCAAATCTATCTAGAGATCTTAGAGATAAAGATGAGCTTTTAGAAAAATTTTCTAAAGACCTTGAGAAGATAATTATTTGAAGGAATATATTTCTAAAGATAATAATAATTCTATTTTAAAAATAAAAGTTTTTGAGGAAAATCTAACTCTAAGGAAATGATTCCTGAGGATAAAAATTTAGTCATCAAACTGAAATCTGAAATATTTTCTCTTAAAAATCTTCTTGCAAACTTTACCTCTGGGAAAGAAAATTTGGACAAGATGTTATCTCACATTAAACCTCAATGAAACACTAGTGGAGTAAGTTATACTCACCAAAAACCAGTTTTCAAAAACAACTATTTTGTTCCTTCTAAAGACCCTTTTAGCACTAAATGTCAAAGTGGTGGGCATTGGAAGAAAAATTTATCTTTGAATAAAGTTCAATCTCTTGGGTATCATACAGCTTATTTTTCTAAAAAAATGTGGATACCTAAAATTTTGTTGTCTAACAATTCCGAATCTAAGAAAGTTTGGATTCTGAAAGTCTAAATCTCTTATTTTTAGGAAAATAAAGAAGGTACCAACAACAATACGTGGTACATGGATTGTGGATGTTCCAGGCATATGACTGGTAACAAAAACTATTTTGAAAATATTATCAAGACGAAAGGAGGAAAAGTAACATTCGGGGATAATGCTCAAGGAGAAATTATTGGTATAGGTAATATTGTTCTTCTTGGAAAAAACTTTGATTTCATATATTATGTTCGTTAAGTGTGTTAAGAACAACCTCATTAGCATAAGCCAATTATGTGATGAAGTCTAGCTTAAAAGGAGATATCATTCTTCAATTTATCAAAATGCAAGATCAACTTGCTGATATTTTCACAAAATCATTATCTTCCGATAGATTTGAATACATTAAACAGAAGTTAGTAATGATAACAATAAGGTAATCCTCCTCATTAACTTCCTGTTGAATTAATCTCTTTATAGTAATAAACTCATTTTCATAGGGGGAGTACATTTATTTATGAATTTTTTCATATTTTTTTTGAAATGAGGTTTTTTATATTATTTCGTAATGAATTTTTTCATATTTTTTTTGTAATGAATTTTCTTATATTTTTTGTAATGATGTTTTTCAGGTTTTTCATAATTAAGTTTTTCATGTTTTTCATAATACTGTTTTTCAAGTTTTTCCTATTATAATTTTTCAAGTTTTTTTTCGTAATAAAAATCTTCAGAGTTGAAGTTTTCGTAATGAAAATCTTAGAACTTGGAGTTTTTGTAATGAAAATATTCAGACCTGGAGTTTTTTAATGAAAATCTTCAAACCTGTAGTTTCCGTAATGAAAATCTTTAGACCTGGATTTTTCGTAATGGAAATTTTCAGATTTGAAAATTTTCATAGTGAAGTTTTTTTTTCGTATTCAAGTTTTTTTTAAAATTAAAAGTTCTTCAAGAAGAATATTCCTCAGTACGAATAACCTTCCTAGAAATTTGAAATGTATAATTTTCTTTCTTGAGTTCTTTGTAATTAGATTTTACTTGCTGTTAGTTTCTTTTGCTTTTAAAATTTCTCAGATTGAAGTTTCCTTAAATCTGAATGTTTTCATTTTAAAACCTCAAAAGATCGGATTCAACCAAATTTTTCCTTGGGAATTAGCATCAACCGTCAGATCAGATCTTATGAATTCTCAGTCATTATATTCAAATGGGAAGTTCAACCGTCACTTCATAGCCTATATAAAGGGGACCCCCGATGGTTTTCCTACATCAGTTTTCAAGCTTTCGCATACTGAAGCTCTGCCCCTCTACATAATACAGTTACGAATTCTTTAGAAGTTCCCCAGTCTGAATGCCTGTAGAAGTTCCATCTCAGGATATGTCTACTGTTAAGCCAATTGCATAATGACAAATTTACTAGGAGTGGTTAGTTCATCCAAAATTCCTTAATAAGTATGACTTGATAATTTCCAAGAAAATCAAGCTTAATGGATGGGAGAGTGTATCCATTTCAAAGACATGAGCTTAGGATGTAGTTTATCAGGATCTTCTTATAGAATTTTATGAGTTAGTCTCCTTTTTCAAAGAAGATGGTAGGGAAAAGTTCTCCTTAAAAAGTTATGGAAAGACATATACACTTATACCAAGGCGGCTAGCTTGGTGGGGATGACATATGAAGGATAAGCTGAGTTTTGCTCTCATAAATTTCTAGAGGTTCAAGGATGATTTGTTAAGGCAATGGCTATGCAATGCCTTGGGCTTAATAATGTCAAGACTGCAAAAATTTCCATCTGTCTACCAACAATCAGATTCTACAACTATGGGTCCAAGGGTTTATCATACTGAGGAAGGGAGATAAAGACACCCTTAGGAAAAGTGACATGTATATATTATATTTTTTAGTAATCCTATGGAAATTCAATATCATGAGACACATTCTCATTATGATTGAGAATATCAAAAATGGGAATTTAAGAGTTCAGATTATAATATACCCTATCTTGCTTTCAAAATTGATAGTTCGGTACTTAGAATCCTTCAAGATCCCTCTGAAGTTCCAAGGCAAGGAATTGAAAAGTTATGCTGATCAGTGATGACACCCTTAAGAGGATGAAAGTGGGTTTATCAAAGGAGTCATGTGAGTTTTATGATTTCCCTGAGGATGAGGCATAGGCTGTTCTGAATATTGCTGATGAAGCCAAACCTTCAAAGAAAGCCAGGAAGAAAAGAAAGCTGAAGGAAGTGGAAGTAGAAGACAAAACCCCCCAAGTATAAGGAATTCCAATCCACACATCCTAAACCTAAGAATTAAAAATCTTACCTGGATGAGGTGGTAACAAAATGACGGGAGGATAATAAGAGTAGAAAAGTAGGGGAGCCATAGTTCAGTTTAGATCCTACTGAGGCCAAGGCCTTGAAATAGAAAGTAGCTGATGAGCTAGAAAACCAGGCTAAAGAAAATAATCTCAAGAAAAAGATGTCAGAGGATGAAATTTGTCAATACCTTCTGAGGGATACTGAAATTGCATCTGAGAATATTTCGGTTCTGAAGTCTTTTCTGGTAGAACAAATGCCTAAGACTCTGGGTAAAGAGACTCCGGAAAATCCTCAAGAGAAGATTGTGGAATAGAATGAAGCTGTAGTAGAATTAAAACAAGCTCAGAATAGTGGTGACTCAGATGATATGATCAAGCAAGTTGAAGAATATCATGAAAAAGAAAGTGCTTCTGAGAAGTTTTCAATCCGGACTTCCCAAGACGGATCCTCAAAACTTGCTACTCCTAGAGCTGATGAAAAAGGTGAAGAAGAGGAAGTGAATAAGCTGTTAGAGGAAGAGAGTCATAATCATGACTTCATTCTTCCTGAAGATGTTGAGGTTGGTACTGAGAAAGAAAAAGTTTATGAAGATAAGATTGTACAGTTGTTAGAAAGCAAGCATAAATCTCCTTATGAGGAAGTCGTACTGAAAATCAATAAGGGTAAGCAAGTGTTTTTTTACACCCCAAACAAAGTCATTTTGAGAAAGAAAGAAGCTGGAGGAACCACTAAGAGGAAGCTAGTAGAGATAGAGGAAGAACCATCCCCAAGAAAAATGTCTGATTTGGAGTCATCTGCCTTGGGACATGATTTTGTGGTTCAATCTCTGAAGAAGCTGGTAGATACCATTCAGATTTTTCTAGAAATTGAATCCAAATGCCAGATGCTTCAGCACAGTATGAATCAGAAAATAGACTCCGTATCCATGGTGATGGATAGATTTGTTAAGATAGAGGCTGATCACAAAAATTTCCTGATCAATTATGAATCCCATATAAAATCTTACAAGCATATGGACAAATGGTATAAGAAATCATTGAAGATATGTAAGAGCTTGATCAGTTCTAATAAGATGGAAAGGAAGCCTTTGGTACTGAAGATGCCAAAATCAAACATCTTTCAGACAGCTTTCAGGAAAAGCTAAATCTTGAACAAAATACTCGGATTCAAGAGGTGAAAGATCTGAATGGGAAGCTGAATTATTTTTTTCAAAGATGGAAAAATGAAAAGGATCTTCAGATTGAGAGGGAAGAAAATCTTGTAAAGCAGGATGACTTGCTAAAGGCTTAGGCAGAGGCCCTGAAGGCTCAAGAGGACAGGATAACAGCCTTAGAAAAGCAAGTTGAGGAAGATCAAAAAGAGCTGAAGAAGTTGAAGAAAATTGTGAAGAAGCACATGCCCAAGGAAAAATAAACAAAACAGACCACTCCGATCTTTTGTTGTATTATTCCTTGTACTAATTCTTCCAATCGTAATGAAATGGTGGTTGCTTGTGTTTTGTTTGGTTGTTAATGCTAATATTTCAAGTACCATATTTTTTTCCATTCCCTAAAACTCTTTTTGAAAATCCTAAAGGGGGAGAAGGAAAAAGAATTCTAAAGGGAAGAAGGAAAAAGATTTCTAAGTATAGAAGAACTATCCCTAAGTAAGGGGGAGTTTATTTAAGGGGGAGTTCTCATTATGAATATTTCCACATTCAAATGAAAATTCTCATTCCAAAAATCTTGAATAGGATCCTTAGAGTTCCAAAGCCTAAGGGGGAGTTAGTCGTATTCACCATTGTCCATAAAAAAGAGAGATAAGCCTAAGGTTGTTACAAATTCTGGTTACGAACTTATCCAAGTTCTGACTCTGAGTTCTCTGAATACAAAATCCAAACTCTTAATGAGTCCTGACTCCGAATTCTCATGAAATCCGAATCCGAACTTTGTATGTTTAGGTTCCAAACTCTTGTGAATCTAGACTCCAAATTTCCTTGAAATTCAGACTCCAGAATTCTACAGAATTAAAGTTCCAAATTCCTACAAAACAGAATCCGAATATCTTTGTACTATAGACCCCGAATTCAGTTTTTACTTAGACTCTGAACTTTCATTTACCTTTATTCCGAATATCAGTTTATGGTTTTTCTTACAATCATTTTTTTATAAAACAATGTCATGCTTTCAGTTATCAACTAACCATTGTTTGAGTGACACGTGTACAGGTACCTCCGAAATTCAAGGAAAAATATGACCATTGGAGGAGGGAGCTGACTGTTGGAGCTTTGCCTATAAATAGGAGCTCATTTGAAAGGATCTCACAACACTTACGACTAAACTTTGACAACTATACCCACATGCTGTTGAAGTGATTTCTAGAGAGAGAGGCTCTTATAAACTCTCAGGCTTCGTACAGAAAGTTTTGAAATGCTCATTCAAACTTTTCTTTGTGCAGATTTTCTTAGTGTAGAGGTTTGATTTCTTTGAAATCAAAGACTTCGGGTTGTGAAGTCAGAGGTGCCGATTTCCTTACAAATCGAGGGCTTGCGGGGATAGTAAGACAGATACCGATCTTCGAATTGAGGGCTTACCTTGTTTTGGGTAAGACATACTTTCTTGAATGTATAAAACGAGGGACCTCTTATCCAGGGTTGTTGGATACCCACCTCTTTGGGTTAAAATAGTTATTACTTGTTACTTGTTACTTGTAGTATTTTGTTTTCCACTGTGAATTTTTATTTGTTGAGGAAAGTATAACTTTTATATACTTCCTTAAAATTGTACTCTGATTTTATAGGATTCTATACGGTTTAAGGTAGAATCTCAGTTGGTGTAAAATTTTGTTAAGTTTCATTTTTGGAATCACTTTTCTGAAATCAAGAAAGTTATTAGAACTTATGGGTGTTGTGAATTTTGGTATGAAAAATTTTCTTAGAAATATTTAAAGTATAAAATTCACCCCCTCTTGTATTGGTATCTAATTACTACATATTCGATCCTACATTTGGTATTATAGAGTATATCATACTTAGACATACCATTCTAACAGTATGGAAGCTTCTGGGTAAGATAGTAGATACCACATAGGCACCACACAATTATTCATATTGTGTATTTAGGTCATTTAGTAGATATATTTCTTGGCAGTAGCAGTTTCATGGTTTCCCTGGGGTTTTATAGACCATGCAGACTAACCGTGCAGCCTGTCCACATTTTTAATAACTCTTTCTCTCTCCTTGATTTTTATAACCTAACCCCTATTTTTTCCCATTAATCCTCCACCGAACTAGGCACCTCTTATGGGGGATTTTGGTATCTTTAAACCCCTCAAAGAGGGATATAAGGGGGTTTCTTAGTGTTTCTCCTATTGGATAGAAAGGTTATGGCTTCTGTGTCCTCCCATTTTTCTTTCTGTTAATTTTTGGCTTCCTCCCTAACCTTAGTGGCCATGTTGGACAGTTTTCATGGCTAGGGTTTATTGGTTTTAGGGGGGTTTTCCCTCCTAGGGTTCCCTGATATTGGATCTAGCATCTCTTAGGTACTTTTGAGGTGAAAATGAGGGTTGGCACCAGATTTGGAAAGTTTATTCATCATTTGAGGTCAGATCCCTTTGAAACTCTTCATTAAAGTTGAGATTTCATTAATTGTTTGACTTTATAAAATCTATTAATTATTAAATAGTGATGTTTTATGCATTTAATGATTAGTCCATGTAAAATATATTTTTTTCTTAATCTCTTTGTATGTGTGAAATTGATTTGGTTGGTTTTGCAAACCAAATGCTTGTTAAACTACCTGACTAGATTTTCAAATGAGGTTCTGATTTCTAAAGGACATAGATTGGTTTTGTAAATTATTGTTTGATATTAAAATGGTTGCTGGTATTTCCAAAAAACATTTTCTAAGTTGGGTGGATTTTGAAAATAGTTTGTGTGTGTTTTTTATAAAGTTTTTGATATGTGAAAGTGACTTGGGGCCCGTTTGGCATTTTTTATAAAAATGTTTCATTTGGAAAACCCCTTAGGGGGTGACTATTGACTTCATGGTTGATCGTGGGATAGGGGTGTCCTTAGTATGAGACCTCTTTATGTAATAATGGTTTTAAGGAAAGTACTACTCTTTGAGGCGGCCAAGGTGGTGCCGGTTTGTGTGATGTGTATGGTTGTATATATATATGGCTTGTTGTTTAGAATGTGTGGAACACCCCTTTGTGTACAAATCATGGGAACCTATCATAAAAAAGAAGAATTATGAGAATATTTTCTACACTAAAAGTTCACACACTAACCAATGGACCATAGTTGGTGGATATTTGGGTTTATTTCTCTAGGATTGGGTCCCTCGGTCTATCATTAGTTATGGTGGAAGAGAATTTAGGTGTTTTGATTTTATCATGTGTGGCATGATTCTCGGGATGAGGTATCATGTATTAGTATGTTCTGTTTATTTTTTAACTTCCTAAGTATTCCCATATTCCTCTATTTCTCTCACCATTAGTATCATTTCCCTCATTATGTGGAATCATTATCCTCATTCTTGGGTTTAGTGTTCTTTTTCTAGATTGTGAAAGTGTGGTTTGTTAGAAGGGTTTTAATAAATTTGTTTTGTAAGAATATGTATTTTACTTATTTTCCATTAAACATGAAAAATGAAATTTTCCTATTTGTTTCCTTTTTTCCTTCTCCCTTATAATCTAAATCTTCCTTACATGAATGAGCCTTATTTTAAAATATCAGGGAAATGGATTGAGATGGTGATTTGTTTTCTCTTAATGAAAGTGTGAAAAGACATATATTTTTACACATTAGTTCAAAAATTCTAATAAATGTTTCTATATTTAAAGAATATTCATTAGAAATTGAATTATTTGGACCTACCTATTGAGTTTTAATACTCATGACTATAGTCTTTTCTTGTTTTTAGATTTTTTTAGGTTCTAACTTTAGTTCAATCACCTTGGGAGATAGAGGGTTGTATATTGGAGAGTGAACCTTAGGGTCACATGGTGATTTCTTGGGCGTCAGGTTTTGTTTGGCTTCCTAGTATAGTTTTCTATCTAGTTTATTATATCTTTTATTATAATGTAAATAATGTAATGTTTTAAAAACCAGATTTAGTTTGGTTTGTTCATTTATTTATTTTGATTATTTTTTTTATTTTTTTGGTGAAAACCATTCTCATTGTCTCTATTGATTCACTTGGAAATTTTCACCAGCCTGAGAGGATCCGGAACACCTCTCAGGCCTTTCCACAGATCAAATCGGGGGATCAGTTCAAGGTCGACCTTGGTTGGTTCGTGACAGTAACCTTTCAACCCCAATTATTCATACTGTCTCTCACTTTAATGTGTGTTCTCTAAGTCACCACTCACTCATTAATGGAAATTTAAATGTTTAAAATATATATCACCAAATTCATTTTACACACATACACGCAATCTCAATATAATAGTCAAATAAATTACATAAATATATTCATACATAAAATTTTCAATTTAGTAAAAATTATAAACATAAAATCAAAAATAAACCTATCAAATCAAATGTAAATTATCATTTTTATTTCAAAAAAAATATTATTTTCCGAACCCAAATTTCTAAAAAATTCATTTTCATAAAAAATTTCTATTTTCACATAAATATAATATTTTTTATAAACATCATGAAATTTCAATTATTTATTGATAATAATAAGTTAAAAATAAATAAGATATTAACCAATCTTGTAAACCAAATTAGATCCACCATTATAAACATGTTTATTTCCTAAATTAAATACAATCAATAGTCAAATATCCCTTAATGTGATCTAATTCATTAAATCCCAAAAATATATATTAAAATAGTAAATTAAAATCATATATTCAAGAATTTGATATCACCAAGTCAAAATCAAAGAGAGATTAGGTGAAATTAATATATATATATAAATGAATATATTCATGAATAGAAAAATAATAAAGTCCAAACCATTGATTTGATGTTGAATTTATTTGTTCTTATAAAAAAATCTTTATTTTTCAACGGAGAAAAACCAACATTACTCTCAATATGCCCCAAAATTTCCCCATGTTAGAGTTTTCTTATTGGTGGTGATTATTTAATATCTTTATTTTTTATTAATGGGGACCTCCTTGAGTTGTAAATGGTGGTGGTTTTTTCATTCGTTTTAAGACTTAGGTTGGATTTCCGGTGGTGGAAAGCATTATGGTGGGGATAATTGTCACACCTGGGTTTTGGAATTCATCTTTAGTCCTAGTTTAGGGTGGTTTTTTGGTTATTTTCATGAGAGCTGGGTGTGATAGGTTTTTTTTGTTTACTTCTATTATTGTCCTAGCTTTATTCATTGGTTTCCCCTTAGTGTTTTGGTAAAAATGGGTGTCTTGGGGTGGGTAGGCCTTGGTGCACAGTTAACGCACAGTTAGTAGTAATCATGAACCCCAAACTAGGTAACCATTCAATAGTTACTAGGTGATATAGTAGCCACCAGAAGGATACCACACAGTTAGTCATACCATGTACATAGGTCATGCTGTTGATCTATTTATCGGCAATAGCGATCACATGATATCCACACGATTTGACATATTGTGAAGACTAACCGTGTGACCCATCCAAATTTTTAAAAACTCTTTGTCTCTCGCTAATTTATATACCATAACCCCTATTTTTACCTTTACACCTCCTCCAACCTATTCACCTCCCATGAGAGATTTTGGAACCTTAAAGCCCCACTAAGAGGGATCCAAGGGGTTTTCTTTGTGTTTCTCCACCCGAATCGAAAGGTTAGTGCTTCTTTATCATCCCTTTTTGATTTCTCTTCTTTTTTATCTTCTTCCCTAACCATAGTGGCCATGATGGATGGTTTTCATGTCTAGGGTTGCTCAGTTTTTGGGTGTTTTCCCTCTTAGGGTTCTTTAAGGTTGGATCTAGCCTCCCTTGGGTGCAATTGAGGTGTGAATGAGGTTTCATACCAGATTCAGAAATTTTATTCATCATTTGAGGTAGGATCCCTTTGAACCACTTATTTAAAGTTAATATTTAATTGATTTATTGATTTTAAAACCTCTATTTATTATTAAATAGGGATATTTCATTCTTTTAAGGATTGTTCCATGTGAAATAAAATGTTTTTATTAATCTATTTGTATGTGTAAAATAGATTTTTTTGGGTTTTTTCACACCAAATGCTTGTTAATTTTACCGGATAAATTTTCTAGCTAGTTTATTATTTTTAAAGGGAATAGTTTGGTTTTGTAAATGATATATTGATATTCACATGGTGTTTGGTGTTTCCAAAAATAGGGTTATAAGTTATTTTTATTCTGAAAATTGGTTGTGTGTGGTTTTTTATAAAGGGTTTGATATTTCAAAGTGGCTTGGGAATCATTTGACATTTTTATTAAAATGGTTACATTTAAAAAAATCCTTCAAGAGTGAGTCATGCCTTGTTGGATGATCATGGGAAGAGAGTGTCCTCGATATGGGCCCTCACTTATGTAATAATGGTTTTAAGGTGTAGACTACTCCTTGAGGTGGCTGGGGTGGTGCCAGTTTATGTGATATGTATAGTGGTATAAATATATATGAATTGTTTTTTGGAATGTGTGGAACACCCCAATGTGAGAATTTTATGGGAAACTATCATAGAAAAGATGAATTCTGAGAATTTTTTCTACACTAGTAGTTGATGCACTAACTAGTGGACCACAGTAGGTGGATATTTGGGTCTATTTCTATAGGAGTGAGAACCTCATTCTGTCCTAAGCTAGAGTGACCAGGTGTTTAGGCATTTGGATTTTATAGTATGTGGCATATGGATGAGAATGAGGTATCATGTATTCATATGTTTTGATTCTCCTATGAGTTCCTAGGTATTCCCATGTTTCTCTATTTCTAGTAACATTAGTATCATTTACCTCACTATATGGAATAATTGTCCTTGTTCTTGGTTTCAGTGTTCTTTTGGTAGACTTGGAAAGTGTAGTTTATTAAAAGGGTTTTAATAAATATGATTTTTCAAAATATTTGTTTTCACTATTTTCCCTCAAAAATGAAAAATGAAAGTTTCTGATTGCTTTTTTTCTTTCTACCTTATAAACCCGACCTTACATACATTAATGAACCTTGTTTTAATATGTGAGGGTAATGAATTGATATTGTGATTTGTTTTCTCTAAAGAAAAGTGTGAAAAAACCTATATTTTTTTACATTCTAGTTCAATCCTACTAAAAAAGGTTCCTTTATTTAAAGAATGTGCATTGGAAATAGAATTATTCAGGCTTACCTACGGAGTTTTAATACCCACATATATAGTCTTCTTATTTTTAGCTTATGTTGTAGGTGATGGCTTCGGTTCGATAACCTTGGGTAATAGTGGGTTGTAGGTTGGGGAGTGACCCTCAGGGTCACGTGGAGATGTCTTGGGCATTGGGTTCATTTAGGCTTCTTATTATAGTTTTGTTATATCTTTTAGTGTTATGTAAATAATGTAAAGGTTAAAAAACTATATTTAGTTTTATTTTTTATCTTATTTATTTTTCTTCCTTTATTTATTTAGTTTCCTTTTTTTATTTTTTTAGGTGTCCCATTATCACCATTTATTCCATTGGATATTTTCTCCAACCCTATATAATCAAGAACACCTCTCGAGACTTGCCAGATATTGGCTCATGTGACCGATTTAGGGTTGACCCAGGTTGGATCATGACGCTTACCTTTCAAAATCAATTATTCAACCTATTTTTTTCCTTAATGATTTTTATGTAAGTCACCACTCACCAATTGATGAGAATTTAAATATTTAATATATATTTTACCAAATTCATTTCACACACACACACACACACTCTAAACAATAGTCTATTAAATTACATAAATATATTCATACATCAAATTTATAATTTAGTAACCATTATATTTGTTAAATAATAAATAAACCTATCAAATTAAATTTAAATTATCATTATTATTTCAAAAAAATATTATTTTCAAGCCACAAATTTCTAAAAAAGTTATTTTCATTTACAATATCAATTTTCACATAAATCCAACATTTCGAAAAAATCATGAAATTTCAGTCCTTTATTGAATATAATCAATTAAAAATAAATATGATATTAACTAATATCATAAACCATACTAGAACCACCTTTATAAGCATGTTTATTTCATAAATTAAATATAATAAATTGTAAAATATCCCTCTTGATCTAATTTATTGAATATATAATAAAATATATTAAAATAGTAGATTGAAATAATATATTCCTGAATTTTCTATCACCAATTCAAAATAAAAAATATATTAGGAGAAATTAATATATATAGAAGGAGAGATTCAAGAATAAAAAAATCACCAAGTCCAAACCTTTTATTTTATGTAGAATTGATTGGTTCTTTTAAAAAATTCATTATTTTTAAATGGAGAAGAACCAACATTACTCTATATGTGCCCTAACATTTACCCTTGTTATCCTTTTCTTGTTGGTAGTGTTTTCGTAATAATTTTGTTTATTATTCATGGGGAATATCCTTGAGTTTTAAAGGGTGTTGGTTTTTAACTTTTAGTTTAAGCCTTATGTTGGCTATCCAGGGGCAGAAAGTATTGTGGTGTGAAAAATTGTCATACCTGGGATTTGGAATTCATCTTCAGTAGAAGTTTGGGTCAGCTTTTTGGTTATTTCTTAAGGAACTAGGAGTGAAAATTTTGATTTTTTTGAATGTTATTTCCTTACATTCTTGTCCTAGATTTCATCATTGGTTTTCCCCTTGATTTTTGGTAAAAATGGGTGTTTTTGGGATGGGAAGTCCATGACACATGGTTAGCGCACATTTAGTAGTAACCGTGCACCCCGACCTAAGTAATCGTGTGACAAATCTTGGGTGAGATAGTTTCCACTACATAGCTACCACACTATTATTCATACTACAAAGTTTGGTCATGAAGTCAATCTATTTCTCAGTAGTAGAGATCGCATGGTATCTACATGGTTTTACAGACCGTGTGGACTAACCATGAAACCTGTCTAGATTTTTAAAAACTCTTTATCTCTCCCTAATTTTTATACCCTAACCCCTATTTTTTCCCCATTTGGCATCCTCTAACCAAGGTTTCTCCCATGTAAGATTTTGTAACCTTCAATCCCCTCCAAGAGGGATCCAAGGGATTTTCTTAATGTTTCTCCACTCGGATCGAAAGGTTAGGGCTTCTTTCTCCTCCATTTTTTGATTTATATTAATTTTTATCTCCTCCCCCAACCCTAGTGGAATTGCTTTCTAGTTTTCATGGCTAAAGTTACTCAGTTTTGGTCGGTTTTCCTTCATAGTGTTCCTTGAGGGTGGATCTAGCCTCCCTTTGGGGTAGTTGAGGTGAAAATGAGGTTTCACACTACATTATAGAAGTTTTTCCAACATTTGAGGTAGGATCACTTTTAACCTCTTCTTTAAAGTTAATATTTCATTAATTTATTGATTTTTTCGCCTCTATTAATTCTTAAATAGTGACGTTTAATTATTTTAATGATTTTCCCATGTGAAATAAAATGTTTTTCTTAATTTATTTATATGTTTAAAATGGATTTGATGGGTTTTGTAGACCAAATGCTTGTTTAATAACATGGGTAGATTTTACAACTACTTTTTGATTTCTAAAGGGCATAGTTTGTTTTTGTAAATGATAGTTGAAAATTAAAATGGTGGTTATTATTTCAAACAATGGTTTTATAAGTTGGTTTTATATTGAATATGTTTTGTGTGTGGTTATTTATAAGGGTTTGATATGTGAAAGTGACTTGGGATCCATTTGGTATTTTTCTTAATTAGTTTCATTTAGAAAACCTATTTGGTATAGAGTCTTTCCTAGTTGCTTGATCATAGGATGGGAGTGTCCTCTTTATGGAACCTCCCTTATGTAATAATGGTTTTAAGGAATAGAATACTTCTTGAGGTGGCTGGGGTAATGCCAGTTTTTGTGATGTGTGTGGTGGTACATATATATGGCTTGTTGTTAGGAATGTGTGGAACACCCCTTTGTGAACATATCCTGGGAACCTATATTAGAAAAGAGGAAGTCATAGAACATTTTCTATACAAGTAGTTCACGCAATAAGAAGTGGCCCATAGTAGGTGGATATTTGGGTTTATTGAAATGGGATTGGGCCCCTCAGTTGTTCCTAAGTTAGGGTGGCTTGGTGTTTGGGAATTTTGATTTCATCATGTGTGGAATGCTACTGGGGATGATGTATCATGTATTTGCATATTCTGGTTCTCCCTTGAGTTCAAAGGTATTCCTTTGTTCCTTCATTTTTTGTACCATTAGTATCATTTCCATCATTGTGTGGAATCATTATCCTTGTGCTTGGGTTCAATGTTATTTTAGTATATTGTGAAAGTGTGGTTTGTTAGAATGTTTTTATTAATGTTTTTTTATAAGAATATGTGTTTACCTGTTTTCCCTTAGACATATAAAATTATAGTTTCCTATTGGTTTCCTTTTTCGTTCTCCCCTATGAATCTAAAATAACTTACACAAATGAGCCTTATTTTAAAATGTGAGGGAAATGAATTTAGATCAAGATTTTTTTTCTAAATAAAAGTGTCAAAAAACCTATATTGGTACATTGTATTTCAAATCTACTAATCAATGATTATTTATTTAAATAATTGTAATTTTTAATTGAATTATTTGTGACAACCTATTTAGTTTAAATACTCAAACTTACAATCTTTTCTTATTTTTTAATTATATTGTAGGTTTCAGATTCGGTTTGATGGCCTAGGGCGATAGTGGGTTGTATATTGGAGAGTCAACCTCAAGGTCACTTAGAGATATCTTGGGCATCATGTTCAGTTTGTCTTCCAGGTATAGTTTTCTGTTCAGTTTGTTGTATCTTTTATTATAATGTAAATAATGTAATGTTTGAAAAACCATATTTATTTTGGTTTGTTCTTTTATTTTTTTCTTACATTGTTTACATTTTTGATATAAACTATTCCCATTGTCTCTATTGATTCCCTTGGAACTTGTCTCTAGCCTGGGAAGATCAGGAATGCCTCTCGGGGCTTTCTAGGTATCGACTCTGGTGATCGGTTCAGGGTTGACCCAGGTTGGTTTGTGACAGTTACATTTTAACCTCAGTTATTAAAACTATTTCTTTCATTAATGTGTGTTCTATAAGTGACCAATCATCCATTAATGAAAATTTAAATGTTTAAAAATATCTCACTAAATTCATTTTACATAAATACAAACAATCTCTATACAAAAACCAATTAAAATACATAAATATATTCATACATCAAATTTATAATTTAGTAAGCATTTAAAATATAAAATAATAAATAAAACTATAAAATAAATGTTAACTATCATTTTTGTTTAAAAAAATTATTTTCAAGCCCCCAATTTCTAAAAAAGTCATTTTCATTAAAAATATATATTTTCACCACAAACAAAGATTTCAAAAAGATCATGAAATTTCAATCATTTATTGATATTAATAAATTAACAATAGATATGATATTAACCAATCTCATAAACTAGATTAGATCCAACTTTATAGACATGTTTATTTCATAAATTAAATATAATCAATAGTCAAATATCTCTTAAAATGGTCTAATTCCTTGAATTCCAAACAAAATATTTTAAAATACTAAATCGAAATCATATATTCATGAATTTGATATCACCAATTAAAAATCAATGATAGATTAGGATATGTTAATATAGATATATGGAAAGATTCAAGAATAGAAAATTTAGAAATTCATAACCTTTGATTTGATTTAGAATTTATTGGTTCTTTTAAAAAACTCATTATTTTTCAATAGAGAAGAAAAAACATTACTCTCAATATACCCTAACATTTACCATTGATAACCTTTTCTTATTGGTTCTGTTTTTGTAATCTCTTTGGTTGTTATTCATAGAGAACCTCCTTGAGTTGTAAAGGGTGGTGGTTTTTACTTTCGGTTTATGTCTTAGGTTGGATTTCCTGGGGCAGAAATCCTTATGGTGGGGAGAATTGTCACACCGGGGTTTTGGAATTCATCTTCAATTCTAGTTTGGGTCAGATTTTTAGTTATTTCTCCTGGAACCAGGTGTGACATGTTTGAATTTTTTGGATGTTCTTTCCTTCTATTCTTGGCCTAGATTTCTTCCTTAGTTTCCTCCTTTAGTTTTGGTGAAAATGGGTGTTTGGGGGGGGGGGGGGGGCAGGCCCTGGCACATGGTGAGCGCATAATTATTAGTAATTGTGTGCCTCAGCTCAAGTAACCATGAAGAAGCTCCTGGGAGAGATAATAGCTACCACACAACTACTTAAATGTTAGTCATACTGTGCAGGTAGGCTATGTAGATGATCTATTTGTCGACAGTGGAAGTCGCATGGTATCTAAATGGTTTGACAGACCATGTGGACTAACTGTGTGGCTTGTCAATATTTTAACAAACACTTTATCTCTCCCCAATTATTATACCCTAACCCCTGTTTTCTCTCATTCAGCCTCCTATGAACTAGGAACCTCACATGGGGGATTTCGAAACCTTTAGCATCTCCAAGAGGGATCCAAAGGGTTTTCTTGGTCTCTCTACCCAGATCGAAAGGTTAAACTTCTTCCTTCCCCCTTTTTTCTATCTATTCAATTTTTTATTCTTACCTGGCTCTAATGGCCATGATGGATAGTTTTAATTGATAATTCTGCTCTATTTTGAGGGGTTTTCTCTCTCAGTCTTCCGTAAGGTTGGATCTATACCCCCTTGGGTGTGTTTGAGGTGCGAATGAGGTTTTACACTAGATTCCAAAAGTTTCATCATCATTAATAGTAGGATCCCACTGCACCTCTTCTTTAATGTTAATATTTCACTGATTTCTTGATTTTCACACATTTATTAATTATTAAATACTGATGTTTCAGGCATTGAATTATTATTCCATGTGAAAGAATATGTTTTGATCAATTGCTTTGTATGTGTAAAATAGATTTGATAGGGTTTTCACACCAAATGATTTTTAAATTGCCCGTTTGGATTTTCAAACAAGTTTGTGTTTTATAATGGGAATAGTTTGGTTTTTTAAATGATAGTTCAATATTCTAATGGTGGTTTGTTTCTCCAACAATGGTTTTCCATGTTGGTTTTATTATGAAAATGGTTTGTGTGTGGATGTTTATAAAGGTTTTGATATGTGAAAGTGACATGGGGCATGTTTTTCATTTTTCATAAAATGGTTTATTTGGAAAACCACTTCAAGAGTGAGTATTTCCTTATTGGTTTATCATTGGATGGGATTTTCCTCAGTATAGGACCTACCATATGTAATAATGGTTATAAGGTAAGGATTACTCCTTGATGTGGCATGGGTGGTGCCAGTTTGTGTGATGTGTATGGTGATATATATATATATATGGATTGTTGTTTGGAATGTGTGGAAAACCCTTTTTGAATATATAATTGAAACCAATCATAAAAAAGAAGAATTATAATAACATTTTCTGCGCTGTTTGTTCACGCATTGACCAGTGGCCTATTGTAGGTGGATATTTGGTTTTATAGATATGGGATTGAGCCCCTTGGTTTGTCCTAAGTTAGGGTGGTCGGGAATTTTGGTGCATTGATTTAATCATGTGTGGCCTGATACCAGAGATGAGGTCTCACGTATTAGTATGTTCTGGTTTTCCTCTAAGTTATGAGGTATTCCCTTATTCCTCTATTTCGAGAAATTTTGGTATCATTTCCCTCATTTTGTGGAATAAATATCCTTGATATTGGTTTCTTTGTTTTTATGGTAGATTTTTAATGTATGGTTTGATAGAAGTTTTTTTTAATAAATACGTTTTATAAAAATATGTCTTTTCCCTATTATCCTATAAATAAGAAAAATGAAGGTTTCCTATTTGTTTCTTTTTTTCCTTATCCCTTATGAACCTAAAATTTCTTACATGAATGTGCCTCGTTTTAAAATGTGAGGGAAATGAATTGATATTGTGATTTGTTTTCATTGAATCACAGTGTGGAGAACCCTATTTTTTTACATTGTAGTTAAAACCTACTAATCAATGTTTCTTTAATTAAAGAATGTGCATTGGGAATAGAATTATTCAGGCATACCTACTATGTTTTAATACTCCCACCTATAGTCTTTTTTAGCTTCTTTTGTAGGTTTCAGCCTTAGTATGATCACTTTGGGTGATAGTGGGTTTTAGGTTGGAGAGAGAGCCTTAGGGTCACATAGAGTTATCTTGGGTGTCGGGTTCAGTTTTACTTCTTGGTATAGTTTGCTGTTTAGTTTTCTGTAACTTTTATTGTAATGTAAATATTTTAATGTTTGAAAAACCATATTTATTTTGGTTTTTTATTTAATTTATTTTGCTTCCTTTATTTATTTTTTGGGAAAACCATTCCCATTGTCCCTATTCATTCCTTTGGCGGTTGTCTACAGCCTAGGAGAATCAGGAATTCCTGTTGGGCCTTTCCATGGTTCAGCTCGGGTGACTGGTTCAGGGTCAACCCAGGTTGGTTCGGGATAATTACCTTTGAATCTCAATTATTCAAACTATTTATTCTCTTAATGTGTGTTCTCTATGTCACAACTCACCCATTAATGAAAATTAAAATGTTTAAAAAATATCTCACCAAATTCATTTTACAAACATTCCCACAATATGTAAAAAATAGTCAATTAAATTATATAAATATATTCATAGATAAAATTTATAATTTAGTAAAACTTATAAACACAAACTAATTAATAAAACTATCAAATAAAATTTATGTTATCATTTTAATTTTAAAAGAAAAATATTATTTTCAAGCCCCAAATTTCCTAAAAATTCATTTTCATCAAAAATATATATTTTTCACATAAATCCATTATTTCAAAATCATCATGATATTTAATTCCTATTAAATGAAAATACTTTATTGATAATAATATATTAATAATAGATATGATATTAACCAATCTAATAAACCAGATTAGATCCCCTTTTATGGACTTTCTCATTTCAAAAATTAAATACAATCAACAATAAAATTTCCCTTAAAGCGATATAATTCATTGAATCCCTAACAAAATATATTAAAATACTAAATCGAAATCATATATTCATTAATTTGATATCACAAAGTCAAAATAAAAGATAGATTATGAGAAATTAATATAGAAATATAGAGAGACTTAATAATAGAAAAACCACAAAGTCCTATCCTTTGATTTGATGTAGAATTGATTGGTACTTTAAAAAAACATTATTTTTTAATGGAGAATAACCAAAATTACTATCAATATGCCCTAACATTTACCTTTTTTAGAATTTTCTTATTGGTGGTGTTTTTGTAATATATTAATTTTTTATTCATGGGTAACCTCCTTGAGTTGTAAAGGGTGGTGGTTCTTACTTTAGGTTTAAGCCATAGGTTGGATTTCTGGGGGAATAAATTGTTATGATGGAGATAATTATCACACTCAGGTTTTAGAATTTACATTCAGTCCTGGTTTGGGTCGGTTTTTCAGTTATTTTTTTGGGAACTGGGTTTGATAGGTTTGAATTTTTTGGATGTTCTTTCCTTCCATTCTTGGACTAGCTTTCATTATTGATTTCCCTATTGAGTTTTTGTGAAAATGGCTATTTTTGGGGTGGGCTAGCCCTAGCACATGGTTTTCGCACGGTTAGTAGAAACTATACACCCTGAAACAGGTAACCATGTGGTAGCTCTTAGGTGAGATATTATCCACCGCACAACTACCGAATGGGTAGTCATACTTTGTAGGTAGACCGTTCAGTCGATCTATTTCTTAGTAGTAGAAGTTGTATTGTATTCACACAGTTTGATAGACCGTATGGACTAACCATACAAACTATCTAGAATTTAAAAAACTCTTTATCTCTCCCTAATTTTCATACCCTAACCCCTCTCTTTTCTCCATTTGGCCTCCTCTAACCTAGGAACCACCATAGGGGATTTTAGAACCTTTAAGACACTTCCAAAGGGATCCAAGGTGTTCTCATGGTGTTTCACCACCCTGATTGAATTTTTAGGGATTCTTTTCTCCTCTGCCTTTTCTTTCTCTTCATTTTTCTCTTCATCCCTAACCCT
Organism: Viscum album; assembly: GCA_963277665.1. Taxonomy (NCBI): domain Eukaryota; kingdom Viridiplantae; phylum Streptophyta; class Magnoliopsida; order Santalales; family Viscaceae; genus Viscum; species Viscum album. The sequence goes on from OY728126.1 coordinate 283,288,192, forward strand.
ATTGGCCACGTACTCCGGTTTTCATGGCTAGGATTACATGGGTTTTTGTGGGGTTATCCCTCTTAGGGTTCCTTTGATGTTGTATGTTACCTCTCTTGGGTGTTTTTGAAGTGTGAATAAGGTTTCTAACCAAATTCCGAAAGTTTCTTCACCATTTGAGGTTGGGTCCCTTTTCACATCTTCTTTAAAATTAATATTTCATTAATTACTTGATTTTTGAACCTCTATTAATTATTAAATAGTGATGTTTCTTACTTTAAATGATTGCTCCATGTGAAATAAAGTGGTTTTCTTAATCACTTTATATGTGTGAAATGGATTTGGTGGATTCTGAACACTGAATGTTTGTTAAATTTCCCAATTGGATTTTCCAAGTAGTTTGTGATATATAAAGGGAATATTTTAGTTTTTTAAATGGTAGTTTAAAATTCAAATGGTGGTTGGTCTTTCCCAAAATGGGTTTTTATGTTTGTTTGATTTTGAAAATAGTGTGTGCGTGGTTGTTTATAAGAAATTTGATATGTGAAAGTGACTTGGGGACCCTTTGGAATTTTTATGAAAATGGTTTCATTTGGAAAACCCCTTCGTGAGAGATTATTGCCTTGTTGGTTGATTGTGGGATGTGAGTGTCCTCGGTATGAGACATCCCTTATGTAATAATGGTTTTAAGATAAGGAAAAGTCTTTGAGGTGGATGGGGTGGTGTCAGTTTTTTGTGATGTGTATGGTGGTATATATATATTTCTTGTTATTTGTAATGTGTGGCACACCCCTTTTTGAACATAGAATGGAAACCTATCATATTAAAGTGGAATTCTGAGAATGTTTTCTACATTTTTATTTCAGGCACTGACCACTGGCCTATAGTATGTGGATATTTGGGTTTATGGGAATGGGCCCCTCGGTCTATCCTGAGTTAGCATGGTCATGTGTTTGGGTGTTTTGATTTCATCATGTGTAGCTTGATATCGTTGATGAGGTATCATTTATTAGTATGTTATGGATCTCCTTTGAGTTCCTAAGTTTTCCATTTTCCTCTATTTCTAGCACCATTAGTTTCATTGACCTCATTGTGTGGAATCATTATCCTTGTGCTTGGTTTCAAGGTTCTTTTGGAAGATTGTGAAAATGTGGTTTATTTGAAGTCTTTTAAGAAACATGTTTTTTAAGAATATGTGACTTCCCTATTTTACCTTAATCAAGAAAAATGAAAGTTTCCTATTCAGATCCATTTTATTTATACCTTATGAACAAAACCTTCCTTACATGAATGAACCTTGTTTTAAAATGTGAGGGCAGTGAATTGAGATTGTGTTTTGTTTGCTCTAAATTAAATTATGAAAAAAATATATTTTTACATTGTAGTTCAAACCTTCTAATCAATGTTTCTTAATTTATTGAATGTTCATTGGGAATAGAACTATTCAAGATTACCTACAGAGTTTTAATACACACAACTATTGTATTTTCTTGTTTTTAGATTCTTTTTTGTTACAACTTTGGTTCGATCACCTTAGGAGATAGTAGTTTATAGATTGGAGGGTGACCCTTGGGGTAACATGGAGATGTCTAGGTCATCAGGATGAGTTTTTATTCCTGGTATATTTTACTATTCAGTTTTTGGTATCTTTTTTTTGTAATGTAAAAAATGAAAAGTATCAAAAACCATATTTAGTTTGGTTTGTTTTAATTTTTTTTTTCATTTTTTTATTTTATTGGGGAAAATCATTTCCATTTTCTTTATTGATTCCCTAGGTTATTGTTTCCATCCTAGGATGATCACGAATACCTCTCGGGTCTTACTATAGATAGGCTCGGGTGACTGATTCAAGGTCAACACGAGTTGGTTCGTGAGAGTTACCTTTTGACCTCAATTATTCAAACTATTTTTGGACTTAATGTCCATTGTCTAAGTCATGACTAACCCATTAATGAAAATTTAAATTTTTAAAAAATATCTCACCAAATTAATTTTACAAACATACTCACAATCTCTACACAATTGTCAAATTAATTACATAAATATATTTATATATAAAATTTATAATTTTGTAAACATTATAAAGATAAAATAATAAATAAAACTATCAAATCAAATGTAAATTATATTTTTTATTTCAAAAAAAATATTTTCAAGGACCAAATTTTTAAAAAATACATTCTCATCAAAATTATATATTTTCACATAAATACATGAGTTAATAAACATCATGAAATTTCAATCCTTTATTGATAATAATAAATTAAAAATAGATTAGATATTAACCAATCTCAAAAAATAGGTTAGATTCACATTTATCAAAATGTTCTATTCATAAATTAAATACAATTAATAGTAAAATATTCATTATAGTGATCTAATTCATTGAATCCCAAACAAAATATATTAGAATACTAAATCTAAATTATGTATTCATGAATTTGATATCACCAAGTAAAATTCAAAGAGATATTAGGAGAAATTAATATATATTCACAGAGAGATTCTATAATAGAAAAATCAAAAAGTCACAACCTTTTATTTGATGTAGAATTGATTAGTTTTTTTAAAAAACTCATTATTTTTCAATGGAGAAGAACCAAAATTACTCTAAATATGCTGTAACATTTCCCCTTGTTATACATTTCTTATAGGTGGTGTTTTGGGAATATATTCACTTGTAATTCATGGATAACCTCATTGAGTTGTAAATGGTGGTGGTTTTTGATTTTGTTTTAAGCCTTCGGTTGGATTTCTGGGGGCGAAAAGAAATATGGTAAGGAGAATTGTTACACCCAAGTTTTAGAATTCAACTTCAGTCCCAGTACAGGTTGAATTTTCTAATATTTCAAAGAGAATTGGGTGTGATAGGTTTTACTTTTTTGGATTTTCATTCCTTCTATTATTGGACTCAATTTCATTAATGTTTTCCCTTTGAGTATTGGTGAAGATGGGTGTTTTTGGGGTGGGAAGGCCCTGGCGCAAGGTTAGCACACGATTAAGAGTAACCGTGCACCCCGACCTAGGTAACTATGTGGTAGATTCTGAGTGAGACAATATCTACTTAATGGATACCACATAGGCAGTCATACCATGTAGGTAGATCATGAAATCAATCTATTTCTTAGTAGTAGAAGTTGCATGGTATTCGCACGATTTGACAGACCATGTGAACTAACCATGCGGCCTATCCAGATTTTTGAAAGCTCATTCTCTCTCCACATTTTTTATACCCTAACCCTTATTTTTTCCATTTGGCCTCCTATAACCTAGGCTCCCCCATAGGGGATTTTGGAACCTTCAATCTCCTCTAAGTGGGATCCAAGTGGTTTTCTTGGTGTTTAACCACTCAGATTGAAATGTTATGGATTCTTTCCCCTCCATTTTCCTTTCTCTTCATTTTTTTCCTAACACTAGTGGCCATGTTGGATGGTTTTCATGGATTGGGTTTCAAGGTTTTGGGAGGTTTTCCCTCTTAAGGTTCCTTGAGGTTGGATCTAGCATCCCTTGGACCAGTTGAGGTGCGAATGAGGTTTGACACCAGATTCATGAAGTTTCTTCATTATTTGAGGTTGGATCCCTATTCACCTCTTCTTTAATGTTTATATTTAATTGATTAATTCATTTTCACACCTCTATTATCTATTAAATAATGATGTCTTGTGATTTGAATTATTTTTCCATGTGAAATAAAATGTTTTTCTTATTCATTTTGTATGTCTGAAATGAATTTGAGGGGTTTTGCACACCAAATGCTTGTAAAATTTCCTGATTGAAATTTCTAACTAGTTTGTGATTAATAAAGTGTGTAGTTTCATTTTTTAGATGATTTTTTGATATTCAAAAGGTGGTTGGTGTTTTGAAAAATGGATTTCAAAGTCGGTTTAATTTTTAAAATAGATTGTGTGTGGTTTTTTATAATGTCTTTTATATGTGAAAGTGACTTGGGGCCCATTTGGAAATTTTTATAAAATGGTTTCATTTGGATAAACCCTTTGGGAGTGAGCCTTTCCTTATTGGTTGATCGTGGTATTGTAGTGTCCTCAGTATGAGACCTCCCTTATGTAATAATAGTTTTAAGGAAAGGAATATTTCTTTAGGTGACTGGGGTGGTGCCAGTTTGTGTGATGTGTATGGTGGTATATATATATATATATTAATTGTTTTTTATAATGTGTATAACACCACATTATAAACAATGATTTGGAACCTATCACATAAAATAGGAATTCTGAGAATGTTTCCTGCAATGGTAGCTCATGCACTAACCAGTAACCTATAGTTGGTAGATATTTGGGTTTATTGCAATGGGATTGTGACTCTTGGTCTATATTGAGTTAGGGTTGCTAGGAATTTGGGAGTTTTGATTTCATCATGTGTGTAACTCTCTTATGAATAAGGTCTCATGTATAATAATGTTCTGGTTCACCTATATATTCCTAGGGATTCTTATGTTCATCTGTTTCTAGTATCATTAGTATCATTACCCTCATTTTGTGGAATCATTATCCTTGATATTGGTTTCAATTTTATTTAGGTATATTATGAAAGTGTGGTTTGTTATAATGTTTTTAATAATGATTTTTTGTAAGAATAGGGGTTTTCCCAATTTTCCCTTAAACATGAAAAATGAAAGTATCCTATTGGTTTACTTTTTACTTCTCCCTTATGAAGCTTACCTTCCTTGTATGAATGAGCCTTATTTTAAAATGTGAGGGAAATGAACTGAGATTGTGATTTTTTTGATCTAAATAAAAGTGTGAGAAAAACAATATTTGTACATTGTAGTTTAACATTCTAACCAATGTTTATTTATTTAATGAATTTGTATTGGGAATAGAATTATTCAAGCCTACTTATTGTGTTTTCAAACACATGCCTTTAGTTTTTTTATTATTTTTAGCTTCAGTTGTATGTTTAGGATTCAGTTTGATCATCTTAGGTGATAGTGGGTTGTATGTTGGAGAGTGACCCTCAGGGTCACACGAAGATGTCTTGGGAATCAGTTCCATTTTGGATTCTTGGTATAGTTTGATGTTTAGTTTGTTGAATTTTTTATTATAATGTAAATAATGTAATGTTTGAAAAACCATATTTAATTTGGTTAGTTATTTTATTTATTTTTCTTTATTTGTTTTTTTATGGGGAATCCATTCCCATTATCTCTATTGATTCCCTTGGTGCGTCTTGCCAACCCAAGAGAATCGGGAATGCCTTTTGGGCCTTACTACAGATCGAATCGAGTGACTAGTTCAGGTTCGACCCAGGTTGGTTCATGATAATTACCTTTCAGCCATAATTATTCAAAATAATTCTTACCTTAATGTGTGTTTTGAAAGTCACCACTCAACTATTAAAGATAATTTAAATGTTTATAAAATATCTCACCAAATTCATTTTACACACATACACACAATCTCTATAAAATAGTCCATTAAATTACAAAAATATATTCATACATCAAATTTATAGTATAGTAAAAAATATAAACATAATATTATAAATAAACCTATAAAACTAAATGTAAATTATATTTTTTATTTCAAAAAATATATTATTTTCAATTACCAAATTTCTTACAAATATCATTTTTATAAAAAATATCAATATTCACATAAATCCAAGATTTCAAACACATCATGAAATTTCAATCCTTTATTGATAATAATCTATTAAAAATAGATAAGATATTAACCAATCTTATAAACCAAATTAGATCCACCTTTATAGAAATATTCATTTCATAAATTAAATAAAATCAATAGTCAAATATCCCTTAAAGTGGTCTAATTCATTGAATCCACATTAAAATATATTATAATACTAAATCGAAACTGTATATTCCTGAATTTTATATCACCAAGTCAAAAATAAAAGATTTGTTTTGGGAAATTAAAATATATATATATGGATAGATTCAATAATATAAAAATAAAAATGTCATAAATGTTTATTTAATGTTGAATGTGTTGGATGTTTTAAAAAACTCATTATTTTTCTATGGAGAAGAACCAACATTACTCTCAATATGACGTAACATTTCCCCTTACTAGAATTTTCTTGTTGGTGGTGTTTTTTGTAATCTATTTATTTTTTATTCATGGTGAACCTCCTTGAGTTTTAAAGGATGTATGTTTTTTTCTTTTTGTTTAACCCTTAGGTTTGCTTTCTTTGGGATAAAAGTGTTATGGTGGGGAGAGTTGCCACACCTGGGTTTTGGAATTCATATTGAGTCCCCTTTTTGATTGACTTTTTGGTTATTTCCTCAGGAACTGGGAGTGACATGATTGATTTTTTTGGATGTTTTTTCCTTCCATTATTTTCCTATATTTTTTTATTGGTTTCCCCTATGAGTTTTAGTGATAATTGGTCTTTTTTGGGTGGGTAGGACCTGGAACACAGTAACCACACAGTTAGTAGTAACTGTGTGCCCCGACCCTGATAACTGTGCGATATACCCTGGATGAGATAATAGCCACTACATGGTCAGTCATACCATATTGGTAGTCTGTACAGTCAATCTATTTCTCAGTAGTAGTAGGCGTGTGGTTTCTTATCAATTTGACAAACCATGTTGAATAATCGTGCGACCTGTCTAGATTTTTAGAAACTATTTCCCTCTACCTAAGTTTTATATCCTATCCAATATTTTTTCCCCATTCGGCCTACTAAAACCAAGGATCCTCCCATGGGGTATTTTAGAACCTTCAATCCCCTCTAAGATTGATCCAAAGAGGTTTTCTTGGTGTTTCTCCTAACAGATTGAATGTTTAGGTCTTCTTTATCCTATGTTTTTTTTCTTTATCTTAATTTTTATCTTCATCCCTAACCCTAGTGACCATGTTGGATGGTTTTCATGGCTAGGGTTGCTCGGTTTTGGGGGGTTTTTCCCCTAAGGGTTCCTTGAGGTTGGATTTGGCCTCCCTTGGGTGAGGTTGTATAGTGAATGAGGTTTCATACCATATTCCAAAATTCTCTTCATCATTTGAGGTAGGATCCCTTTTCACCTCTTATTTAAAGTTAATATTTCATTTATCTATTAATTTTTACACCTCTATTCCTTGAATGATTGTTCCATGTGAAATAGAATATTTTCTGAATGGCTTTGTATGTTTGAAATGGATTGTTGGGGTTTTCACACCAAATTCATGTTAAATTTCCCAGTTGGTTTTTCTAACTAGTTTATGATTTCTAAAGGGAATAGTTTTATTTTGTAAATGATATTTTGATATTTAAATGGGGGTTGGTGTTTCCAAAAATGGTTTTCTAAGTTGTTTTGATTTTTAAAATGGTTTGTGTGTGGTTTTTTATAAAGGGTCTGATATGTGAAAGTGACTTGGGGTTTGTTCGGTTTTTTTATTAAAATGGTTTCATTTGGAGAACCCCTTTGGGAGTGAGTCTTTCCTTGTTGTTTGATAGTGGGATGGGATTGTCCTCAGTATGGGACCTCCCTTATGTAATATTGGTTTTATGAAAAGGACGACTCCTTGAGGTGGACAGGGTGGTGCCGGTTTGTGTGATGTGTATGATGGTATATATATGGATTGTTGTTTGTAATTTTTGGAACACTCCTTTGTGAACATAACATGGGAATCTATAATAGGAAAGAGGAATTGTGAGAAAAGTTTCTACCATGGTAGTTCACACACTAACCAGTGGCCCATAGTAAGTGAATATTTGGGTTTTTTGCTATGGTATTGGGCCCCTCGGTCTGTCGTTAGTTACGGTGAACAGGCATTTGGGTGTTTTTATTTCATCATGTGTGGAATACTAATGGGGATGAGGTGTCATGTATTAGTATGTTTTGGTTATACTATTAGTTCTTAGGTATTCCCATGTTCCTCTATTTATAGCATTGTCAGTATCATTCCACTCATTGTGTGGAATCATTATCTTTATTCTTGGTTTTAGTGTTCTTTTGGTAGATTGTGAAAGTGTGGATTGTTTGAATGGTTTTAATAATTTTTTTTGTATGAATATGTCTTTTCTTAATTTTCCATTAAATACGAAATATGAAATTTTCCTAATTGTTTCCTTTTTTCCTTCTTCCTTATGAACCTAACCATCCTTACATGAATGAACTTGTTTTAAAATGTTAGGCAATGAATTGAGAGAGTGATTTTTTTCTCTAAATGAAAGTGTGGAAAACCTATATTTTTGAATTATAGTACAAACCTTCTAATCAATGATTATTTATTTAAAGAATGTGAATTAAGAATATAATTATTTGAGCTGCCCTACTAATTTTTAATACTCATGCCTATTTTCCTTCTTGTTTTTATATTATTTTCTAGGTTCTAGTTTTAGTTTGATCACCTTGGGTGATATTGGGTTGTATATTAGAGAGTAAACCTTGGGGTGATAGGAAGATATCTTGGGCATAGAGTTCAGTTAGGATTCCTGATATAGATTGTTGTTTAGTTTTTTGTATATTTTATTTTAATGTAAAAAATTTAATGTTTTAAAAACCATTTTAGTTTGATTTGTTATTTTATTTACTTTGATTTCTTTGTTTATTTTTTTGGGAGAAACCATCCCACTATTTCTATTGATTATGCTAATGTTTTTCGCCAACAAGTGAGGATCAGGAATGCCTCTCGGGTCTTTCCATAGATTGGCTCAGGTGACTGGTTTAAGGCTGACCTGGGTTGGTTCGTAACAATTATCTTTCAACATTAACTGTTCAATCTATTTATTGCCTTAATGTGTGTTCTCTAACTCACCACTCACCCATTAATGAAAATTTAAATGTTTAAAAAATATATCACCAAATTAATTTTACATATATACGCACATTCTTTATAATGTTGTCAATTAAATTACATAAATATATTCATACATTAAATCTATAATTTAGAAAATATTACAATTATAAAATAATAAATAAAACAATAAAATCATGTGTAAATTATCATTTTATTTTAAAAATATATTATTCGTAATCCACAAATTTATAAAAAATTCATTTTTAACCAAAATATACATTTTTACATAAATCCAAGATTTCAAAACCATCATGAAATTTAAATCCTTTATTGATAATAATAAATTAAAAAAAGACAATATATTAACAAATATCATAAACCAAATTAGATACACCTTTATAGATATGTTAATTTCATAAATTAAAGACAATCAATAGTCAAATATCCCCTATATTGATCTAATTAATTGGACCCCTAAAAATATATATTAAATTACTAATTCAAAATTCAAAATTCATAAATTTGATATCACCAATTGAAAATAAAAGAGGGATTTAGAGAAATTTATATATATACCTAGAGATATTAAATAATAGAATAATCACAAAGTCCTAACATTTTATTTGATGTAGAATTGATTGGTTATTTTAAAAAACTCATTTTTTTCAATGGTGGAGAGAATTTTTATACCTGAGTTTTGGAATTCATCTTTGGTCATAGTTTTGTTCGGCCTTTCAGTTATTTCCTCAGGAACTGGGTGTGATGGTTTTGAATTTTTTGAATGTTCTTTCCTTCCATTAATAGCCTATATTTCTTCATTGGTTTACCCCTTATGTTTTAGTGAAAATGGGTGTTTTTGGAGTGGGAAGGCCTTGGTGGATAGTTAGCGCATGGTTATCAGTAACCGTGCACCCTGGCCCAGGTAACCATGGGGAATTTCCTAGTTGAGATAGTAGAAATTGCACAACTACTACAAGGTTAGTCATATTGTTCATGTATTCCATTCAGTAGATCTATTTCTTGGTAGAAGGGGTTGTGTGGTACAGAATGGTTTGACAGACCTTGTAGAATAACCATGTGGCCAACCTAGATTTTTAAAAAATCATTCTATCTCCCCTATTTTAGTACCCTAACCCATATATCTTCCCCATTCGACCTACTACAACCTAGTAACCTTCCATGAGAGATTTTGGCACCCTAAATACCCTCCAAGTGGAATCCATGGGTTTTTCATTGTGTTTCTCTACCTAGATCGAAAGGTTGGGTCTTATTTGTCCACCTTTTTTGATTTCTCTTCACTTTTCTCTACTTTCTTAACCCTTGTAGCCTTGTTGGACATATTTCAAGGATATGATTTCTCAATATTTGTGGCTTTATCCCTCATAGTGTTAATTAAGGTTGGATATATCCTCCCTTGTGTGTGGTTAATGTGCAAATGAGGTTTCACTCAAGATTCTGAAAGTTTCTTCTTTATTTGAGGTATGATCTCTTTCCACATCTTCATTAAATTTAATATTTCATTGATTTATTTATTTTTAACCTCTATTAATTATAAAATAGCGATGTTTCATGATTTTAATGATTGTTACATGTGAAATAAAATGTTTTTCTTAATCTCTTTGTATTTGGGAAATGGATTTGGTCGGTTTTTTTCACACCAAATTCTTATTAAATTGATCGGTTGGATTTTATAACTAGTTTGTGATTTATAAAGGGAATAGTTTGGTTTTTTAAATTATGGTTTGATATTAAAATGGGGATTGGTATTTCCAACAATGTTTTTCTAAGTTTATTTCACTTTGAAAGTGGTTTGTGTGTGGTTGTTTATAAATGGTTTGATATGTAAAAGTGAATTGGGTCCTGTTTGGATTTTTTCTTAAAATAGTTTCATTTGAGAAATATATTTGGGAGGGAGTATTTACTTGTTGGATGACCATGGAATAAGAGTGTCCTAATTATGGGACCTCTATTACGTAATAATGGTTTTTTGTTAAGGACTAATCCTTGAGGTGGACCAGTTGGTGCTAGTTTGTGTGATGTGTATGGTGGTATATATATACAGTTTGTTGTTTGTAAAGTGTGGAAACCCCCCTTTTGAACATAGAATGGGAACCTATCTTAGAAAATAGGAATTATAAGGTTCTTTTCTATATTATTAATTCATGAACTGACCAGTAGCCCATAATAGGTGGATATTTGGGTTTATTGTTAAGGGACTGGGCCCCTCAGTTTGTCCTGAGTTAGTGTGTCTAGGAGTTTGGGTGTTTTGATCTCATCATGTGTGGAATTCTAGTGGGGATGGTGTCTCATGTATTAGTATGTTGTGTTTCTCCTCTAAGTTCCTAGGTTTTCCTATGTTCCTATACTTCTAGAATAATTAGTATAATTCCCCTCATTGTGTGGAATAATTATCCCCGTGCTTGGACTCAGTGTTCTTTTGGTATATTGTGAATGTGTGGTTTATTAAAAAGATTATAAGAAAGATTTTTTGTAAGAGTATGTGTTTTCCATACTTCCCCTTAAACATGAAAAATGAAATTTTCATGTTGGTTTCTATTATCCTTCTCCCTTATGAACCTAACATTCCTTACATGAATGATTTTTATTTTAAAATGTGAGGGGAATAAATTGAGATAATGATTTGTTTTCTCTAAATAAAAGTGTGGAAAAACAAATATATTTACATTATTGTTCAAACCTATTAATCCATTTTTCTTTATGTTAAGAATTTTCAGTGGGAATAGAACTATTCAGGCCTACCTACTGAGTTTTAATACTCACGCCTATAGTATTTTTTGTTTTTTATTTTTGTTGCAGATTATGGATTTAGTTTGATCACCTTGGGAGATAGTGGGGTATATATTAGAGAGGGACCCTCAGGGTCACATGAAGATGTCTTGGGAATCAGGTTCAGTTTGGCATCCTGGTATAGTTTTCTATTCAGTTTATTGTACCTTTTATTATAATGTAAATATTGTAAAGTTTGAAAAACAATATTTTGTTTGCTTTGTTATTTTATTTATTTACTTTACTTTTTTTATTTTGTTTGTTGAAAGCATTCTCATTGTCTCTATTAATGTATTTGGTGCTTGTTTCCAACCCGAGAGGATTGGGAATGCCACTCAGGCCTTTCCATGGATCGTCTTGGGTGACTGGTTTAGGGTTGAACCATGTTGGTTCGTGAAAGTTACCATTAAACCTCAATTATACATATTATTTCATGCCTTAATGGGTGTTATCAAAGTCACCAGTCACCCATTAATTAAAATTTAAATGTTCAGAAAACATCTCACCAAATTCATTTTACACACATACACAAAATCTCTAAACAATAGTTATCTAAATTACATAAATATATTCATACATCAAATTTAAAATTTAGTAAACATTATAAACATAAAATAATAAATAAACCTATCAAATCAAATGTAAATTATCTTTTTTATTTTTAAAAAATATTTTCATGCCCCAAATTTCTAAAAAAGTCATTTTCATCAAATATATCTATTTTCACATAAATCCAAGATTTCAAAAATATCCTGAAATTTCAATCCTTTATTGATAATAATCAATTGAAAATATATAAGACATTAAACCATATCATAAAATAGATTAGATACACCTTTATAGACATGTTCGTTTCCTAAATTAATTACAATCGAGAGTCAAATATCCCTTAATGTTATCTAATTCATCGAATCCCTAAAAAATATATATTAAAATACCAAATTAAAATCATATATTCACGAATTTGATATCACTAAGTGAAAATGAAAGAGATATTAGGAGATATTGATATAGTTACTTAGAGAGATTCAAGAATAGAAAAATCACAAAGTCTTAACCTTTTATTTGATGTATAATTTATTGGTTCTTTTAAAAAATTCATTATTTTTCAATTGTGAAGAACCAACATTACTCTCAACATACTGTAACATTTCCCATTGTTAACCTTTTATTATTGGTGGTGTTTTGGTAATTTCTTCATTTGTTATTCATGGAGAACCTATTTTAGTGGTAAAGGGTGGTGGTTTTTTATCTTGGTTTTAACCTTAGGTTGGCTTTCTAGGGGAGAAAAGCATTATAGTGGGGAGAATTTTCACACCTGAGTTTTGGAATTCATCTTCAATCTCAGTTCGGGTCGGATTTTTGTTATTTCCTCAGGAATAGGGGGCGATAGGTTTGAATTTTTTTGATGTTCATTTTTTATATTATTGGAATATATTTATTCATTGTTTTACCCCCTTATGTTTTGGTGAAATTTGGTGTTTTTTGGGTGGGAAATCCCTAGTGCACTGTTAGAACATAGTTAGTAGTAACCATGTGCCCCGGACCAAGTAACCATGTGATAGATACTGGATGAGACAGTAGCCACCGCATGGCTACCGAACAGTTAGTCATACCATTAAGGTAGGCCATGCATTCAGTATATTTCACTATAATAGCAGTCATATGGTATCATCATGTTTTGACAGACCATGCAGGCTGACCATGCAATATGTCTATATTTTTAAAAACTCTTTCTCTATCCCCAATTTTTATACACTAACAGCTCTTTTTTCACCATTTGGGCTCCTACGACCTAAGTTCCTCCGATGGGGGATTTTAGTACCTTTAATACCCCCCAAGAGGTATCTAAGGGGTTTTCTTAGTGTTTCTCCACCCAGACCGAATGGTTTGGGTTTCTTTATCCTCCCTTTTTTGCTTTCTCTTCATTTTTATCTTCTTCCCAAACCCTGGTGAACATTTTGGATGATTTTAATGGATAGGTTTGCTTGGTTTTTGGGGGTTTTCCCTATTAGGGTTGCCTTAGGTTGGACATACCCTCCCTTGGGTGTGGTTGAGGTGAAAATGAGTTTTCACATTAGATCCCAGAAGTTTCTTCATCATTTGATGTAGGAAACATTTTCACATATTCTTAAAAGTTAAAATTTCATTGATTTCTTGATTTTTGAACCTTTATGAATTATTATATAGTGATATTTCATTATTGGAATTATTTTTCCATGTAAAATAAAATGATTTTCTTAATATCTTTGAATGTGTGAAATAGAATTGTTGGGGTTTCCACAACGAATTCTTGTTAAATTGCCCAGTTGGATTTTCTATCATGATTGTGATTTCTAATGGCCATATTTTAGTTTTGTAAATGATAATTTAATATTAAAATGGTGTTTGGTGTTTCCAAAAATGGTTTTCTAAGTTGGTTTGATTTTGAAAATGGTATGTGCGTAGTTTTTTATAAATGTTTTGATATGTGAAAGTTACTTGGGGTCTATTTTGAATTTTTATTAAAATGGTTTCATTTTGAAAACCCCTTAGAGAGTGAGTCTTTACTTGTTGGTTAATAATGTGATGGGAGATTCCTTAGTACGGTACCTCCTTTATGTAATATTGGTTTTAAGGAAAGGAATACTCCTTGAGGTGGCTAGGGTGGTTCCATTTTGTGTGATGTGTATGGTGGTATATATATGGCTTGTTGTTTGGAATGTGTTGCAAACCCATTTGAAAACATAGCATGGTAACCTATCATTGAAAAGAGGAATTCTAAGAAAATTTTATATAATGGTAGTTCATGCACTAACCAGTGGCCCATACAAGGTGGATATTTGGGTTTTTTGATATGGTGTTGGGCCCCTTGATCTTTCCTAAGTTACAGTGGCTGAGCATTTGGGTTATTTGATTTCATTATGCGTGGCATGATACTGGGGATGAGTCTCACATATTAGTATGATTTGGTTCTCCTATGAGTTCTTATGTATTCTAGTGTTCCTCTGTTTTTATCACTGTTAGTATAATTCCCCTCATTGTGTATAATCATTATCCTTGTGCTTGTTTTTAGTGTTATTTTGGTAGATTGTGAAAGTATGTATTGTTAGAAGGGTTTTAAGAATTTTTTTTAAGAATATATATTTTCCCTATTTTTCGTTAAATATGAAATATTTAATTTTCTTATTGTTTTCCATTTTCATTCTCCCTTATGAACAGAACCATCCTTACATGGATGAGCCTTATTTTAAAATGCGAGGCAATGAATTGAGATCGTGATTTTTTTCTCTAAATGAAAGTGTAGAAAGACGTATATTAGTGCATTTTAGTTCAAAACATCTAACAAATGTTTCTTTATTTAAAGAATGTGCATTGTTAATAGAATTATTTGGGCCTACCTATTGATTTTTAATACTCATGCCTATAGTCCTTTCTTGTTTTTATATTCTGTTGTAGGTTTCAGCTTCAATTCAATCACCTTGGGAGATAAGGGGTTGTATATTGGAGAGTAACCCTTGGGGTGATAGGGAGATGTCTTAGGCATTAGGTTCAGTTAGTCTTCTAGGTATAATTTTTTTAGTTTGTTGTATCTTTTATTGTAATGTAAATAATGTAAATTTTGAAAAACTATATTTAGATTGGTATGTTTTTTTATTTATTTTGATTCCTTTCATTATTTTTTTTTGGAAAAACCATTCCCATCATCTCTATAGATGATCCTAGTGCTTGTTTCCAGTCCGGGAGGATCAGGAACACCTCTTGAGTCTTATTATAGGTCAGATAGGGTGACTGGTTTATTGTCAACATGGGTTGGTTTGGGATATTTACCCTTCAAAATCAACTATTAAATTTTTTTCTTACCTTATGTGTGTTCTATAAGTCTCCACTCACCCATTAATGAAAATTTAAATGTTTAAAATATATATCACCTAATTCATTTTACACACATACACAAAATATCTATACAATAGTCAATTAAATTACTTAAATATATTCATATATAAATTTATAATTTAGTAAACATTATAAACATAAAATAATAAATAAACCTATCAAATAAAATATAAATTTTCATTTTTATTTCAAAAAATATTTTATTTTTGAGCCCCAAATGTCTAAAAAAGTCATTTTCATAAAAAATATATATTTTAACATAAATAAAAGATTTTAAAAACGTCATGAAATTTAAATCCTTTATAGATAATAAAAAATTTACAATAGATAATAAATTAACAAATATCATAAACTAGATTAGATCAATCATTATAGACATGTTCATTTCATAAATTAAATATAATCAATAGTCAAATATCCTTTAATGTGATCTAATTTGTTAAATCCCTAAAAATATATATTAAAATACTAAATTTAAATCATATATTCCTGAATTTGATATCACTTAGTAAAAATGAAATATAGATTAGAAGAAATTGAAATAGATACATAGAAATATTCAAGAATAGAAAAATCACAAAATCCTAACCTTTGATTTGATGTAAAATTGATTGGTTCTTTTAAAAAACTCAATATTTTTAAATGGATAAGAATAAAAAATACTCTCAATATTCCCTAACATTTCCAAATTTTTAAGATGGTTTTAATGGACGTTTTGGGAAATAAATCATGAATATAAATGATAAATAATGTAATATTACTTGAGAAACATTACTAAATCTCCTGGATAGCCTAAATGTGAGACTCATCATGTCTTAAATACATGTAATGCCTTGAAGGTCACATAGTTACCTCACATAGTTATACTGACTAAATTTATATCTTTACATCAATCAATAAATTATTTTTTATCATTCATAGTTATTCTTCATTGTAGGGGAATTCATAAACCTCTCCTTTCTTCACAAAAAACTTCAAATACAACCAAGGAACTAAAAAAAAAACAGTAATTTAAGCATGCCAAGATCATATAGGGAATAAAATGATTAGTTGGGGGATATATGATGTGATCTTTTATTTAGTATTATAAAATGTGATATATTAATCTATGTAGGATAGGGTACCTGATAATTTTGAATGAATGATTTGTGTGATACATGATTGGAATATTTAATACACACTATATATATAAAGAAAAATAGAAAAAATGATTTATAAGAATGAATGTGGATGATAGATATTACACAAAACCATTTTTTTCTTGAGTAATAATGTTGTGTTATTTATTAAAACTATTTTATTACATATATATATATTATAAATTCATACTCAGTTTAAATTTTATATAGAATCACAGGGTTTCAAATACGTACAAGTGAATGTAGAATTTCCTTTTTCATAAAATTTCTATATATTTATTATGTAATGGAGGGAATACGAACAAAAAAACACATATTCACCAGAGCACACTACTAGATCCAGACTCATCCCAACCAATTAATATTGGACATCACCGAATATTGAAATTATGAACATATTAAGTAGCTTGAAGTCACAATGGCTCAATTCTATTAAATAATCATTAAGACCACATACTTTTCTAACCTAAAGGCCCTTTTGATTTTTTTGTCTCATAAGGACCCTTTTAATGGAAGATCCAAAGCTCTTTATTTATTATAGTCTTTGAATTCCTCTTATTGGATAACCTTGGGTCCCTTGGAATTGATGGTTTTTAAAGAGACGAAAAATCTACCTTGTATGGGGAACCACTTCATATGAACCCCTTGAACACTTATCCATGATGTCAAATTCCCCTATCCTCATGATAAGGGATTCATAAATTTATATTAAAAACCTGATAAAATAAATTATAAATTTATATTTTAAGAGGCATGATTATGGTACCTTAACAATTTATATGATATGTAAATGTTTGTGATATAAAAGAATATATCAGGGTTTAGTTCAAGATTAATAATAATTATTTATTAATTAAAGACTTTATTTTTCATTTTATGTTTTCATATATCATTAAATATTATTGATGGTCATTTATGTCCAATAATATTTATTTATAATTATGAATTTCAAGGATTCTACCGAAAAAGTTTAATCTTGAATAAATATATTATTAATTTATGTACGCATCATCAGATAACATGTATTTTTTTTTACAATTTTCTTAAGATTAAATATTAATTTTTAATGTTTAAAAATCATAATGGTTGGATAAAATGTATATTATAAAGTAATAGCTATTTGTTTTCAATATATACTTTGTCAAGGATAATTTTAAACATTGGATGATCTCTCAATAAATGAATTAGGTGAATAGAAATTTTCATTCATGATAACATTAAACACTAATTGGATTATGTATACTAAATATGGAGTCCCCCCACATTTTATTCTACCTTTATTTCAAAGGTTTTAAACAAAAATTCCGGGATATATAAAATTATCCAGATTTGATCCAATATTTCTTATGCGGTCGACCACTAAATGAGAAAAATTTATAAATTATAACACTTATTGTTTTTTTTGAAATATTATATTAGTTAATGGTATATTGAATACTAATGAATTTATTGATGCTATATTTTTTCAATTATTATCCAATAAAACATTTAAATTATCTATATATAATTTGAATATCTCTCAAAATGATGATAATTATTTTTTATGTTGTTTATCTTATTAATAATATCATTCTATTGAGATCCATGATTTTGAAATTATATTATTTAAGATTATAGAAATATTATTTAGTATTTTTCTAGAATATTTAATATTGAATAGATGATCATAATGATTAAGTAAGATTATGTAGAATAATTGTGTGATGTTGACTCTAAAATTTAACTAAATTTATAACATTACATCGAATATTACAAGATTCCTATTAGAGTATTATTGAGTTTTTATAAGAATGATCATGAAATTTTGGTTTTTATTAATGATAAATATATAGAAATAAATATATTACCATTATTTTGACTCAATGTGAAATAATTAATTTATTGGAATTTAAATAATGAGTTATTTGAGTAAAATTTACTAAATAAATTTTATTATTGAATGTTTAGGAGGGTATCTATTATTTTGAAAATATTAATATATAGATAGTGTTAGATGCATGAGATATCTTATGTTGATCATATATAAAAGTATTCTCAAGAGTAAAAGTGTATCAAAATTTAATTTAAAAAAACTTGTGATACTTATATATAAATTTTACATTACAAATTTTACATGATCTACAATTAATGTAAGATGTTTCTTGTAGTAATAGATGATCTTTCATCATTATTAATTTATCACATGTAAATAATTTTAACCCTATAATTTTTAGGGGATATCAGTTCTTGTGGGATAAATAATGGTTTATTCTCACCAATATGTTAGTATATTCTAGGATATGAGTGATGTAATGTAGTCCATTGATGACATATTACAAAAGAAGTGTATGTATTCTATATTAAGACATTAACCTTATGGAAATAATTTGTTTTTTTATGATTATTAACATTATATCACGATGTATAGGTAATATAGAAATATTTATATATATTACTCTTTCAGTATAACCTATTAAATGATAATATTTATTTTTATAGTTAAAATTTGGGAATAATGATTTTTACCCATTCAAAATATTGTTTCGATGCATTTTTATTCACTTCAGTATTCATAAAACGTTGATAAGATGGGTCATTAAGGACTCATTATCATTATCATTTATATAATTTCAGTTCATATATGTAACCCAAAACATGGATGATTTTTTTAGTTTCATTCCTTAGTTACAAAACATTATATAAGATACCCATATACCCCATTAATTTTGTATAAAAGATTCATATATTTTATATTTTATATCTAATATATCTAATATTTTTATAAGATCATATATAATAAAGTCTTATACTTTAATGTAAAAAATTTATGAAGCTTTTAGATAGATTATATTAATAAATGATATTATATACATATATAATTTATTTTTTAATATATTATTTAAAAAATTCACTAAAAAGGTTCCATAATTTTTTTATTAATTCTACCATATGATAATATTATTTTTTATTTATTTATTAATAAAATAATGTTACAATGATATGAATATTTCACATGGAATTAAATTTATAAGGACCTTTTTAATTTTAAGAGAATTATTTTATTTAAAATAATATTTTTAATAAACAATTAGTGTAAAAATACTATTCACTTGTTATTATAAAAATAGAAAAATTGTTTTGGAAAAAATAATTTAAATTTTATAGTAATATATTAAGATATATAAAAATACAGCATGTGTAATAATTCATAAATGAAGTTTTATATGAGTTCTAAGATAATTATTTTTTTTGAGAAATATGTAATTTTTGTTCTATGATTGATTTATATTTTACTGTGATAAAACTATAGTGATTTGTTTCTTCTATATTCACATGTTAATAGAATAAATATATTATTTAAATAATAATTTTCAATGTCTATAATAGCTATTATCTATCTTATAGTGTTTTTTATTTATAGAAAAATTCTTATGTGGTAAATAATCAATTTAGTGTGTAATTACTTAATGAAAATAGGGGGTTTTATCCCAAAACATCAACTATTTAACATAGAAAAAATATAATTAAACAAATAAAAATTAAAATTTTCATTGATAAAATAGGGTTTATATATATTTTTAATTTTATTTACCTTTTAATTTAAAGACAATTTTGATAATAGTTTTTTTTTCATTATCATGTTGATGAATAAAATACAATATTTACATATCATGCTATTTAATTTAAAATAAGTAACATGAATTTTATTTTTGAAATATATTTTTTAATGGTTTTTTTGAAGAATAAGAAAATAAATTACAAATTATTAAATCATTATAGTATTTATCATCAATGAACATGAAAATTTTGTTTTATAATTATTTTAAAACATATTTTTATAAATGTAAATAATACATTAAACCACATAAAAATTGTTTTGTTTTTGATTTGTGATTCATTGATAATTAATAAATTATCAATTATACCTTTCACATATTACAAATAGTGATATAATTGATTGAGAGGTTGATTAATGCTTCATTGAAAATCTTATTTAAACCAACGACTAATTAGAAAAAATTTTAAGGGAAAATAATATTTGACCATTTCATGTATTTTGATATTTAATTTTTCTTAAAGTAGAAGTACAATGAATTTATATGGGAAAAAATTCTAGTGGAGGGAAGAATTATGACCCACTAATATATATATACATGTTATTATGTAAATTCAAATTTCTTGTCATTTGATATTATACTATTTGAAAAAAGTAGGATTTGTATAATTCTAAGTGATTTTTATGGGTAAAATTATTATTCTATTATATTTATTTAATAATATTAATTTATAATGGATTTGTATCTATGCTTAATGGTGCAAGAGATTAATATTTTAAAAATCAAAATTAGATTAAGAAATATGGGAATTTAAAATTGGATTTATTCAAATTAAATTGTATGTTGCACTATGGTTATGTTAATAAAAAGTGTACGATATTTAAACTATTTTTATAATGGTTACAAATGGAAATATAAAATATTATACAAGAATTACAATTAAACCGGGTTATTGGGTTTTTTTGTTTTCTCATAACTCAAATTTTTATCTTTTATATTTATTGTCATATTATAATTAAATTGGTTTTAATTATTCTATTAATAAATTATGGAAATTAAAAGTCAATAAATTAAATAAAGGATTGGCGTGTGTCATGATAACCCTAGATAATTTTGATTTATTGTTAAAATAGTCAAAAATAATATTTCATTTGATATGTGGGATAATGTTCTATTAATAAATATTGGTATTATAATATAGTAAGAAATAAATTCATGTGTTTTAAGTTATGATATGGTGGGTTTTTATTGATATTTAAAATAGGGGCATAAAAAATGGAATTGATTTCAGGGTCATCTATGAAATTTTCCTTTGATTTATTTACCCTTGAAGCATTATAAAATGAATAAAATGGGGGATCCCCAGTGTCGTGTCAATTTCTGGAAATCCTATATTATACCACCCCATGGAAGAACATGTACTCCACCAAAAGGGTAGACTAACATACAAAAAATAATATATTTATATTTTATTGAAGTGGAAAAAGAAAAAAGAATTTTATTATATTTTTTATCATTATTTTGATATCATAGATATTGAATTTATCTATAATATTATTTTTTAGCATGGTTTATGTGAAAAATAATTTTATTCTAGAATATTATTTTATAAATTTTATATGAATTCATGAAAAATGGAATTGAATAAAGTGTTTTGAAATTGAAATCATGGATTTTTATGTGAATATTTCAGGAAGATTGGTTCAATGGAATAAATGATCATTAATGTTGGAATTATTTTAATGTTTTATTCATAGATGAATTCAAACATTGATGATAATAAATATATGGATGTGTAAGTAAATGAATGGAAAAACCCTGAGTCTGAGTGGAAGTATCATAGGACTCTAAAAAGAAGTAGTACAATTAAAATTCTATGAGAGAATAATGATAATTTGCATATGTCATCATGTAATATCATAGTGTGACCCTTTTACACTCTATAACCTTTGAAAAAATTATTTTAGGATAATCAGGATATGATTAAGGATAATTAATAATTGTGTTGATTCTATGAAATAATAGATTCATTGAGTGGGATCCTATAATAATCAATATCATTATGTGTTGGTAAAAATATAGTAAAAAATAAATTTTTATATTTAGATCAAGTTGAGGGGTTTTTTTATCAAATTTTAAATTATTTTTGAGATATTTCTATAGTGGTATATTGGAATATGATCACTTGGAATTAAATATTAACAATTTGGGGATGAACTCTAAATTATGAATATCATTATGTCATGATAGTTAGGAGACATGATGAGAATTGTTATTATCTAGAAATCATGGAATTTATATGAGTGTTTCATGTATTAAAGGATATAAGAATGTTGACGTCAAACCATGACCTTGAGGTACCACGACATGACAGTTTGTGAAAGGAGTCACAAATTTGAAGAGGGAGCCACAATGTGATTTTTACACGTAAAGGATTGGATATATCTTATTACATAATCATTTCATCATCATGTGTAAGGGTAAACCCCTTTATATTAACATGACTAGAAATATCACAATGGAATGATGTTTGGGATGATAGTGGGGTTGAAAATTAGATTCCACAACATCTTATGGTATTCCATGTCATGATAGTGATATTAAAGAGGGTTAACTTTTCTACCTTATCGACACTGGTTGAATCCTGGTCTAGGGACAACACAACAACACTGGTGAGGAGGTACCACAAGATAACCATTATTGATCATACCATGATTGGGTTCTTGTGTTTTAAGGGGAAAACTAGATATTTTTAAATGACCCCATTTATATTTTCCCCCACTATCTACCTTGAAACCTATAAGACTTAAAAAATTAGGGCCATCTTTCACTCTCACATACGTTCTAGTTTTTCCTTTCTTTGATCTAGGTTATTTAAGAAGGTTTTTTTGGTTGATTTCTATGTAATAACTCATTCTATATATCCATTTATCTCTATTATTTTATCTCCTCAAATTTTGGTTTTCCATTAGAGGTTTTGGGAGAGACTATTTAACTAGAGCATGATAGAATCATCCTATATCATGGGGATTTGGTGTGTAGCTTATGGAGGGAATTATGGGAGGATATTTTCACATCGTCATTCATTGATTAAATTGAGTTCTGTTTCCCCATTAATTAATTTAGGATTTTTTGGAAAAAATTAGTTAAATTGGTAATTGATTAGGGGATATAGATTTGGTCCTAGTGTGGCTTAGGTTTGGGTATGGGTTAGGAATGGACCGCACCATATTTCTTTTGTTTTTTATATAATATCACATGGTGAGTTTGAGATTGGTTATTAAAATTTTTGAATTTCGATGTTATATATTTTTTTATTAATTTAGTGGTTTTGTTGATGATATAGTTGTTGGTGGTCTCGTAAGTAATCAATATGAGATTGGGATTTATTGAATGATCATTGGTTAAGTTGGGTGGCCTTAATATTCACAAGTCTCAAGTTGTTTTATTATTTGAAATTAATATTATATTATTTTAATTATCTTTAGAATGTTTCATTATTTTTTTGATGTTTACCTACAATTTTAGTGTAATTACCAAGCTATAATTAGAGTAAGTAAGGTTTTATTTCTAATGAAACAATAACATTATGAACATAGATTTATTCCAGAATGTGATTAAAACCTATATTCCCAAATTTTATAATATAATTTTTGATAAATTAATTTCTTTTTTAAATCATCATGTAAAAATTATGTTAGGGGGAACATTCAATATTTTTTTAAAAACATTTGATTTTGGGTGAATAGTTAAAGATAAAAATTTTACAAGAAACTATCACTTTTATGGCATTATAATGATATAATAATCACATGAAATTTTATGAAAGCCCTTTTCAAGAAAAAAGTAACAAGCAATATAATTCATATAAAAATATAATTTTGATCCTATAAATATATGACTATAATTTTTGAAATCTAATTAATGTCTTTGTTCTAATAATTTTTTTAGTTTTTCTCATATATTAAATTATTTAAAATGTTACATTCGGTTTTCTTTTTGTTTAATATAAAAACAAGACATATTTTATTTAAAATTATCAAATTAATTCAATTGTAATCAATATTAAACATGTTTTTTTGTAAAATAATTTTTAATCTTAAAAGAATTATATTTCTAAAAACAGTACTCAATGAATTTTACAAACATATTTTAAAATTAATTATTTCCACATTTTAGCATTGAATTATATAAAATAGATTTAATATTTTTAAGAAAAATAATTAATATTGTGTTAAATTTTTAACTTATTTGGACATAATTAATTATAAAAAAGTAAAAATTTTGTTAACATAGTTATGATTTGAAGGGTTTACAAAGGTTAAAAATAATTTTAAGGGTATAAATGAAACATAAACATGTATAAATCTTATTGGTTGTAGTTATTTTAAAATTATATTTTAATACCTTCTATTTCATGTAAAGTTATTTCCACGAGAACAAGAAAATGACTAAAGATTATTAAAATTAATTATTTATTTCCATATGTGTCGCTCCCATAAATTATAAAAGGGAAAAATTTATCGAAGATTATTCATTTTTTTAAAGGTTGGGGACGAAGCCTCATTTTTTATTATTAAATCAAATAAAATTCCTCTTTTAACTGGGTAGAGGGAAACCCATTACATAGCCTGAAGGCCCAGTGGTCTTGTAGCCCATTACATAGCCCGTAGGCCCAAATTCTAAGGCCAATTCACATTCTGTGAATAGTAACCTGCTGCTACAGTACCACACAGTATCGCCGCTGCTACAGTGCCCACTGATGAACAGTGCCGCCACTGCTACAGTACCGCTACAGTACAGCTACAGTACCTGGGCCCCATGGGTTTTGAACCCCCATTTTCCATGTAGCATTACGGGGTGCTTACCACAAAGCCAAACCCCAACTACATTATCGAAGCTTATTCATAAACATTAATCCCCTTAAAATATTAAACACTTACCAAAAACATTCATAGATTCCTTATGGTCATTTTTAATATTCTAGTCTTAACATAAGACGATCCTAATAAATATTAATGTTTAAGATAGAGGATGTCTCTCACAAAAGAGATAATAATATTACCAAAATAATTCAAAGTATATTTGTTATTCCATGTAATCTAAATAATTTCAATACATAATAAAATAATTAATCCAGTTTTATAAATATACAAAGACTTTATAATTTTTTCAATAGAACTATTTTTCTCCCACTCCCTATTATATAGTAAATGAATGTATCTCTCATGCGTACATGTGCACTACCACCTTCACAAAGCGATTTGTTTATTTTTTCACTATCTCATCACATTTATGGATATAATGATGGATTTAATAAAGATATTTTTTATATTTATGATATAATTATGGTTTTGGAATGATAAATTATTTTTATCTATCTTTCCTTGTTTTTGTTAGGAAATGAAAATAATGTTCGTGTTTATGTATTAATTATTGTGTCCATGAATGATGTAATACATTTTTCTATATATTCCAAAATACATGGATATAAATATGTACATAATATATATATATATATTATTATTTATATGTTCATAAAAATTAGGGATATGATTTAACCATGATCAAGGTACAAGGTAAATAATTTTCAAATCAAAACATACATGAGAAAAGAAGTACATCACACAAAAAGCGAGGATAATAATGAAAGTTTGTTAATGAACGGGTGAAAAAAATTACATGCAAAAAATGTATGATAGTAGAGGTATGGATATGATTTTTTTATATAATTAGAAATAAAATTATATTTATTATACTCTATGTTAACATAACATACAAAGCTTTTTAGACCTAAGGTTGGTGTTTCTGTTCAAACATTAATTTTTGAAAGACATCTCTCATATTCACCACTACTTTATTTAATTTAGTATATATCTGAATCCATTGATATGATATAATATATATATATATATATTCATTTTATTTAATTTTTCGATTGATGTTTGTTTTTTAATTTGTTTTATGATAGAAATATTAACAACTTGGTATGGGTTTTATGATAGAATCAAACATTTTGTTTCTAGGATTGTTTAGGATTGGATTTATAATGATGAAATTAACTGATATATCTCAAAAAATGTTATGTACATTCTTATCCTCTATTAATTTATGTAAATTTTAGGTTTTAAATTCATTTTTATTTCTCTATGTACTCAAAAGTTTTAAATAATTCTTTTTTTGGAAAATAAACATTTTTTTCTATCTATTTGGGAATCTTATTCTTAAATTACAATATTTTCTTTAAAATATTTTCAATATTTTTCATATTATATAATGATTAATTAAATTAATTTTTATCTATGTTTTAATTTCTATAAAATGTTTTAAAATTAATCCTCATTTGGTTTTTGAATGTGGTACTTTTTACCAATGGAGTGAATATAGTATTTTTCTTAAAACATTTTCTATATTAATTTTTTTATAACATCATAAATATTTTATTCCTTGAATATCCCATTAATTATTTAAATGGTTCATTTAAAATAAAATTTTCCCTAATATTATGGTGCTTTATAAATTTTAAAAAATTAAAATCAAAATGAAAAGGGTATTTCCCTCAGGAAATGGACCAATGGTTTTTTCAATGTATTTTTATCTGTGTAAATAACATTTTATAAAACTCATGTTTTCCCATGGAAATTATATAGTGATAAAATTTACCAAATTACTATATATGGTTTACTATCATGCTTATCTTATGATTAACTAGGGAAATATTTACTTTTCATATACCAGTTTGTCAATATTAATTTTTATTTTGAGTATGTATTTAATTTTTGTTTTCAGTTCCTTCATATTATGAATTAATTTTAAATTGTAAATGATATGTGGGGCTTTTTATCACCCCTGATACATCAGTAGGTATCATTACTAAACCTATTGTGTGTTTTTGGAGTTTGCCTAACCTATTTGTGCCTGATGCCTTGTCATGTGTCCTTGACTATAAGATTATGATGTTTGACATTGTTCATTATATTTTTATTAGACTTGTTATAATTACCCATGTGATTATTTATGTTGATGTATCTTCCATAGATATTTTCCAATTTTATGATATCAGTCATATGTAATATCTGATTATTATTTATCTATTTCTTATTATTCATTCTTCATGTATTCTATGATAGATTTTAATATATGATTTCTATTACTTGGAATATAATCTAAAAATTATATTTGCTTTTATTTCTATGAGACACCAGGAAGGGTTTTATAAATGACTTTAGGGATATACAAGAAGAAATAATAAATATCCAACTATAAATTTATATTTTATTACATGTTTTGAAATATTACATGAGAATGAAATATGTATCTAGTTTCCCAATACTTCAAAACTATTTTATCATTCATGATGTGATGAATTGTATTGTATTACAATTAATTAAGATAACCACTAGATCTGGGTCACTGGTGTTGGGGTGATACAATTTTTATCCAAGGTGATTTTGTATAAACTTTGGAAAAATTATTTAGAAAAATATATATTAGAGAAAATTACCATAGGAATGAAATTGAAGTTAATAAGTATAAGATAATTTCATAATATTATTGGAACATATATAATATGTGGTTTTTTAGAAGTATATTCCTTTTTTGATTCTAGAAAACATATGAGGTTGTTGTATAAATTTACCTATTGTTTAGCAGCCTAAAAAGAGATGGTGGAATATCAACTTTATCTTGACATAGTGCATAATGAGTGTTAATTAGACTGCAAACATGAATAAAAACCATCATGTGATATGATTTTGTTGATTCATATATTTTTTTATAAACTATTATGAATGATTTGTAAATATTTTTATGATTTAAATATATTCCCAAAGATAACATGTTTTTGAATCTATGATTATATATTAATAAATTTTTAATTTATATTAGATGAAACAAAAGATATAAAATTACATACTATGATTTATAATTCAAAATGTTATGATCCAATTAACTATATTTCATTATTTATAAATGGTGTCTAATGGAAGGAATGAAAACTATACCAATACATATTTTCTATGTAAGGATTTCCATCATATATATGAAAATTAATTTGGAGTGAGAGTTGAAAAAATTATAACTATATCAGGGATGCAACCTCATTTTATAACGAATAACCTTGCTAGTATACATCAACCAAATGATCCCGAACATGGTGTAAAAATATTGGTCCTCTTCATGTGATAGAAACCTCCATAAATCAATTGAAATAATAATAAAATTGTAACTAAGAAATGGATCAAGTCCCTATATGAGATATTTCTAAATTTGGGGTGTAGTGAAATAAAAAATGTTATCATGGTAGTTTATTATCTTCCAGGAGATTATGATTAATAGTTAGAATTGATACATAACACTAAAGATATAGAGAAAGTAATTAGTTTAGAGTGGAAAACTTTTTACGAAATATTATTTGAAAAATAAATTCTTCATGAGAAACTACTTGGTATGGAAGGGATATTAGTCAATTTAAATAAAAAGAAACCAAAATATGTTTTTGACTAAGAATCTAACTTTAAAAGGCTAGAAACTCATGCTGTAAATTATTTATGTAATCCAGGACACAACATTGATATCTTCTTTTGTGATATAAATCCTATTAATTGATGTGAATTATCCTCTTAGAAATTATCATTATATAAGGATATAGTATCATGTTACATAAATATAGACAATGGTTTATCCATGCCTTATGTTTTAAATGGAATAAAATAAAAGAAAGGGGAAACACAGTACATTGAAAAAGGAAATATGAAAATAGTGAATAAGGGAAGGGTGGAATTTATAACTTGTAATAAATGTAGAAGTAAAAAATAAGGAATATGCATGATGGGAATGAGAGTTTTTTATAAGTGTGGAGAAAAAGAATAATGGTATTGTGATTTCAAGGGAATAAAAAAAGCAACAAATATCTAATGCTTTAATGGTAAGTATATAGGGAACTATTCAATTGAATTCCTCAAGTGTTAGGGGAATTTTACTGATATTATCCCAACTAATATTGGAATATATTATGCAATAACTACAAAAATGACTTAAGTTTTTAAATATGTGGTGATAGTTATATTGATCCTAGCCTCAAATTTAGCTAATGCTTTATTTGATTCTGGATCCTAAAAAACTTTTATATCTTTAATATTTTTTGATAGATTTTGATATTTTCTAATAAACTTATGAATTTAGTTTACTATCAAAACACTTAATAGAAATATTATTACAAATGGATATGATATTTAGTCTCTATTAAAATACACATATATACCCTATTCAAAAACATGACTATAATAATTATGCTAAAATTTGATATATTCATTGGTAGGTGTTTTCATTCAATTTATTATACAATGTTTTATTTTAATGTGAAGGAGATTATGACTCATGATGGATTTTAGTAATCCCATGTCTTCAATGTGGAGAATGCATCAACAAAATCAATCCTAAAATAAACTTAAATAGATCTCTTTAATTAATTCATTGAGAAGAAGAGGAGACAAAACATATGAATGGAAAATGTATCCTTGGAATAGAGAATGTACATATTATAAAATAATACCTTGATGTTTTCCTAAATAACTACATGTTTATAGACTGAGAAATGATATTGAGTTTTCTACTAATATGATATAAAATGTTAAATCTATATCTAAGACTCACTATAGGATGACCACATTAGATTTAGTTGATTGAAGAAAAAACTATAGAAGTTTTGTGATATGGTATTTTTATTCCCAATTGTTTCACTAGGGGATTCTCCAATTTTATGGGTTATGAAATTATAAGGGTCTATGAGTTTATTTAATGATTATATGGAAATGAATTCCAATAATATAATGAACAAGTATCATATTACCCATATTGATGAATTGTTTGATCAACTTCAAGGATCTTCATATTTTTCAAATGTTTATTTTCATTCATTGTATAATCAATTGTGATTAAATAAGGCATATTGTCTAATAATGGAATTTCGTTCGATGTATAGTCAATATGAATCTATTGTGATTCCCTTTGGATTTACTACTACACCCTCTATAATTATTGATATAATGAATATAGTATTCCATGATTATTTTGATAATTTCATTATGTTATTTATAATTGTTATCCTAGTATACCATAAAATTTATGATGATCATATGAGTCATTTGTGAATCATTTTTAAGATACATAGAGAAAATGGGTTATGTGGAAAATTTATCTAAAGTGTATTCTATCATCATGACATTTTATTTCATGGACTTTTTTTATTGAGGATGTAATACCATTTTATCCTTCGATACCAAAGAAATTAAGGGTATGTCTAACTCCATTTAATATAAAAAAATACATAGTTTCCATGGATTATCATCTTGCTATCAATGTTTTATTTAAAAAAACTTATTGATTAACTAACTTTTTTTCCAACTAGGAATGTGAATGGTTTATTTTAATATGTTCATAAAAATGTAAATAATGTTTTGAAAAAAATATTATAATATTGATCAATTCAATTATATTGAATTTACCATCTATAAAGGATGAATTTTTAATATAATGTGATTCATTTAATAAGGGACATGGATGTGTCCTTATTCATAATGACTAGTTTATGAATTTTTTTCCAAATTATTAACTCGAGTTGTAATCTATAATTATTTAATTGAGAAGATGTAGGTATTACCATTTTAGTGAAATATGTGATATATATATAGATCACAAATATTTAAAACAAACATACTCATAGAAGGATTCTAATAAGAGAAAATTGAGATATTTAGAACTATCAAAGGACTACGATTTATCAATAAACATCCACCATAGGATAATATAATGGTATATAATGAGTTTAGTAGGAAAGAGTATGGAATTTTGAATAAAATGAGGATTTATGAAGATGTTATATTCATTGATGAAGTAAATTTTGATATGGGAATCATTAATAAAAGAGAAAGATTAAATCTATTCCAAATAATTTCTAAAACATAAATATTGAAAAAAATAAATAATCTCCATCTTAATGATATAAATATTCAACAAAAAATAAAATCCATGAATTATGGGAAGTTTCTAGACTTCATATATGAATACGATATATTGAAATTTTAAAATAGGATATATATTCCATCAACAAGTGAGCTAAAAATAGTATTTTTTGTTGAATCCTATAAATCTAATTTCTCTATAAAACATGGTAGAACACATATATATCTAGATTTGAGGGAATATTTCTGGTAGGATAATATAAAATATTAAATTTAAGACTATGAATAATGATTCTTGGTTTGTCAACATGTATAGGATAAATTACAACATACTAAATTAATCATGAAATATTTACCTATTACTATGTTGAAATGGGATGATATTGCTACAAATTGTTCCACTACATTCCCAAAGACTCATTGAATGATTATAAATGGGTTATTGTTGAACTCATTATTGAAATAAAAAATTTCCTCACTATAAGTGAAGATATAACAATTTAGTTCCTTATATTGATCTATATTAAGGATTTTGTGAGACTTCATTGTTTAATAATTTAT
This sequence comes from Viscum album, assembly GCA_963277665.1. NCBI lineage: Eukaryota > Viridiplantae > Streptophyta > Magnoliopsida > Santalales > Viscaceae > Viscum > Viscum album. The sequence goes on from OY728126.1 coordinate 283,319,736, forward strand.
ATTTTATCATAGAATGTAATTGATTATATATCAAAATTTTGGAAGAGTATTCAAAAGGTTCTTGATACCAATCTAAAATTGATCACCTCTAATCCTCCTCGAACTGATGGGTAATGTTAATGTAATATTTAGACATTAGAAGACATGTGGTACTCATTCTCGATTGACTTTAAGTGTATGTGGGATAAATATTTAACTTTGGTAGTATTTATTTTATAATAATAGCTTCCATTCAAAAATTCAAGTGGAATCGTATGAATTATTTTACTATCATAGGTTTTGTGCTCCACCATGTTGGGATGAATTTGGTGAAAATAATTTTATAGGCCTGTATAATATATAGGAGACAACATTAAAAGTGAATAAATTATTGTGTCATATTAATCAAGATGAAATAAAAAATAAAAAATAAATATAAATGATGGTTTTTATAATTTCATGTGTGAGATCTTTTTTTTAATGTCACATCCATGTAATGGTATTATAATGTTCTACAAGAAAGGGAGCCTAGGTGTAACGTAAAATAAACCTTTTTGATGTCTTGGAAAGAAATGGTGTTGTGGATTACCAATTTAAAAATCCACCTATACTCTCTAAATTTCATGATGTTCTCTATATCTCATTGTTGAGGAAGTAAATTCCAATAATATTGTGTTTTATCACTATGGTGGAAATATAATTCAAACCTGGTTTATCATAATTTTAAGATATTAATTGATTATTGTAACTAGAAAATAATTATCAAGCAATCTAATGACTTGTTTGGTGATGGTACAATGGATAAATCATAAATTTAAAGAAGAATCATGGGAAAAAAATAGAATTTGATGAAGAACTACCCACATATTATCATGAGGTGAAATTTTATAAATTTGAAATATGAAATGTTTGATGTGTTAAGGAATGTATCACCAAATATTATTGAATAGAAAATATGATTTTCTTTCTTATTTTATAATATCATAATGCATATATCATTATTAAAGAATGATATCAAAACTGAAAGTAAATAATTTAATAAAATGAATTTAATTTTTTGAAATAATCAATTAAAAATTATCTTAGTGTTTTTATATTTTTTCAAAAATAGTTTAATTTTAGGAAATTAGTTAAAAACAATGATTTTACAAATAACTTTCAATTTTATGACACTATAACCGGAAACGCTTAGTCAGAGGCAGGCCTCTGACCATTTATGACACTATAATGATATGGGGTAAACATGATTATTTATAAAATTACTTCTTAGAATATATTTATATATAAAATAATTAATATAATTTATAAAAAATTATAATACTGAACATAAAAATTTATTCTTAACATTTTCAAAGTCTAAGTATTTTTTCTAAATAAATTTTTTTAGTTATCTTTTTTTAATAAAGTTTTTACAATGTTACCTTCAGGATGTTTTGGATTTTAAATACCAATAAGTATTATTTGATTTAAAATAATAAAATTAATACCATTTAAATGAACATTATAATTTCTTTTATTGTGAAATCAATTTTACAGTTAAAACAATCATCATTAAAAAACTGTTTTTGTTGGATTTTACGAACATATAGAAAAATTAATTTTTACGAAATATAAAAAATTAATCTTTTAATTTTTATTAAATATTTTAAATAATCATAATTAATATTATTTAATATGTTATACTTATTTTTTCATATTTAATTTTAAAAAATAGTAATTTTTTTACCACATATATGGTTAATAGGGTTTGATGGAGGTAAACAAAAAGATAAGGGTAGATATGTTACATAAAGATATATACATATTATTTTATGAATTAATTATAAGAATATCATATCTTAATTTATATTTACCTTCCATTTGGTTCTATTTTTTACTATTAAATGACTATATTATTTAAATATTTGAAGAAATCATATGTGTGTCCCTCCCATCGCTTATAAAAAGGTGCATATTTTTCACCCTTATTCACAACAATTCTACCCAATATATTACAAAATAACTACCCATAAACCATCCTAGATTCCATTCCTCTAATAATGAGCTTATTTTCCTTCCATAGGATGATTATAAGACTTCATAATATGAAATCCCACTCAGGTCTCTCAAATAAGAGGCAATCATGTTACCCTACCCATTCAAAGTTTATTTATTCTTATACATCCTACAAATAAATTATATCCATAGTAATATAATTAATCAAGTACTATAAATATAATAAGATTTTATAATGATTATGATGCAACTACTTTCCACCACCTTTCCATAAAATAGGAAATGAAAGTGTTGTTCATGTGTAGGTATGGACAACCACATCCACAGAACGATATGAATCATTTTCTATCACTGAATTATATTCATTTATATAATTATTGATTTAATATATATATATATATATATATGGTTTCTATAATATAACTTTTTTAATTATAAAATATTATTTACCATTCACTCATTCTTTTCTTAAGAAAATGGAAATGGCATTCATGCACACATACGGGCAGCCATCTTCGTGAACAATGTAATATATTATCCATATATTCCATTACAAATGGATATAAATATAAATAAATATAAATAATGATATTATTTGACATTTATATGATTAATATTATTTTGGACATGATATTACCATGATCATTATGCAAGGACCGTAGTAGTTTAATCGATACATATATGAAATATGATGCAATTAACCCCAAATATTATTATATTATTGAAATTTTGTTGATGTATAGTCGATAAAAAGTATTTATTAAACCATGTATGTTATGATTGGTCTAAATATTGTAACATCTTGACCTTATACAACATTTCCATTCTTGATATTTTCATAAAAACATGTGCGCCTCCCCCTAGGCAAGAGGCTGCCTAATAGAAATGAGGGTCTGGAGTCTATTGGTGTGGAGTCTATACAATAAATATCAATCCTTGTATGAATAATATAAATAAAACATAATATTTTAGAGTATATGATATGATAGAAAATAATATTAAATGGGATATGTGTTTGAAAAGATAAATGAGCTCCTGACATTAGAATCCAATCTAATGTATATGAGGACAGATAAAAAATATATGCCTCAATAGTAGTCTAGAGTGTGTACCAATATCATCTAATACTCAAATAATATATATTCTCTACTCCCTACTATAGATAAATTTATAAACACTATATCCTTGGTCATTAAATATGCACACACACTATGATTCCCATGCAGGGTGTGAGAAATAAACCCAGTAGGATGCCACCAATGAATCCTTAAGATTAGTGCACATAGTATATAAAAATGCATGTAATAACATAAGTAAATGGTCAAATAAACATAAAAAACACAAATGATGGGAAAAAATGTGAAAACCAACCTATTAAGACCTCTATAGTCACCCACTTCTCAATTATTTTGGTTATGATGTCAATATATTTCAATAGGCACTTCCTTAATGTAAGCACCAAACATGAAAAATTGATGGTAGTCATTATTAGGAACACTGCTCACCTAGATAATGGTCATTATTTGAAACAATACACCATTATAATGATGATGGTGAATATTTGGGACACTACCACCTCACCCTGATGGTGGTCATTATCCTCAGATGATATTAAATCCCACAAGACATACATAACGTAATTGGATAACACCTGAACCCTATATAGAATTATCTCTCATGGACCAATAATCGACATACATTAATCACATACATATTATACCCTTGCATCAACAAGAATGTCTGTGATCTGAAAAACACCAAAAAATGATCCATTGATTGTATCCATTGTCAAGTCATCATGCTCCACATCAAAGGGTCCATCTAACTGATACTGAGAAGCCTGATCATCCTATTACATGGAATATGGTTCTAGATTTTATAAAATAGCATAATAAATAAATATCATAGAAAGTAATAGTACGGAATATCAAGAATTGTTCTTAAGAGGATACACATAGGAATATGATCCAAAAAAATGAAAGGGGTCAAGGCCACACAACCACACCCACATGTGAACCCACACCAATCATGTGTTATCAATCATACAAACTATATCATGTCAACACGACATAAAAACCCATATATAGTAAATATGTTTCTACATTAAGGTTGTTTATAAATATATCTCTTATTCAATAAGAAATCATCACTAGAATCACAACCACATATTCATCTACGCAAATAACTCACTAAATATTAATTTAAATGATTCTAAAAATTATAATTCCAAAATTAATTAAAAAAACAAGATTTACTAATTATATCGCCTAGAAAATCATAGATAAACATGATAATTCATTACAAGTATTCTTTAAAATCTTGGAATATTATCTTTGAGGATTCAATATCAGTTTTTTGGAATTCTTAAGAAAAAAAATCAATCTTAAAAAGGAATTACTTATTTCAACATGCAATTTCCCCTTTAAAACACATCACCCACTAATTGAGGAGATATAGAATTATTCCTTTCCCATAAACAAGAATAATAACTTTTGATTCCTCAAACAAATACTTTTCAAATCATGGTTTAAGGGTTTGTGGACTACTCAATATCAAGAGGATATCAAAAATGAATACCGTAAAAGTTTTGTTTATTTTAGGATAAAGCATTACTTGTTCATATTTAAAACATTTGAAACACCAAATTAAATTCATCATTTAATTTTCCCTTAAATAATTTCCTAATTGAGATGTGTTTAAATTATTCTATAATATAACTATTTAAAAATATTCAGCAAACAAATTTTCTATGATTTTAGGCAACTAAAATTGTTAAAAACATGTTATAAGATTGTGATGGGGGAGATGAATATAAAAAAATGTTTCTAAAACTATTTTTACAAAAAAAAAACAATTCAACCAAATGGTAACCATGTTTTACCCCAAATTCTTCTCAAAGGTGGTATGTTTTATGTAACGTATCGACATAGATTACACTAAACTAGTGCTCCGAGACAATTTGTTATGAGGCTTAAAGCATGAATCTCCATACAATAGAAGCTTCTGACTGGCAGTGAAGGCCTATGGTGTGTCATTGGAGATTCTATTCCCTTATATAAGGAAAACAAACAGAAATAACTCGATATAACCCAATGTATTAAATAAATGTAGTGAATAAGTCATAAATAAACTAAAATATTAAATTATCTAATAATAAATGAAATTGTATAAAAATACTGAATATACATGTCATAAATGAAACAATGGTCACCCAATGGGCCTACCATACATACACGAGTATATAAATAAAACTGAAATAAAAGTACATGAATCAACTACTAACTCTGATAAAGAACATATACCTGGTCTCCAAAAACTAGCACACTTTAGTAGTCTAATCAGAACAATTCACACGGGAGGCTCTACTCGATCATGAAACTGTAAGCCTCATCCTTATCCACCATACATCTACACTAAATCTAAAAAGAAAACATAAGGTCTTCATGCACAACTAGTTTCATGTACATGTTTGAGAAATATTATCAGTATGAAATGCCAATGATGATACTATAATATTTATTTGTTAGTTCATGATCATGAAATACTATTATCGTACCTAGGATATAACTGGAAAGATATGTAAAATAAATTCATGTGAACCACAATCAAACCCTAAGTTTGTAGTCCCGGTCAACTGGTAAGATTTCCATCATATATATTTATATTTAAATGTATATATAATAATATTCTCATACATAAACATATATAAATAAATTTTAATGTATGTACATTGGGTGAATGAAATAACATAAATCATGAGTAGTCAATCCGTTGGTGAAAAATCCCAATTGCCTGGACATCCTATGTAAGGGCAACTGGGGTGGATGTCGTTCCACTCCAACCATGTATCATTAACTCGATCTCTAGGTCTATAATCCCAAATGACCATTTCCTATTTTTTCTAGGTCTAAAATGTCTCTGAGAAATCTATGTTACCATGGAGATTACTCGTCCTAACCAATGGTTGAACCATACTCAACTCCAATCAATTTAATAATGGATTCTAGAGAAGTAAATCTAAACATCTTGTAAATGGACTAAAGTTGGATTCCATGCCACTAATTCCATGTATGTACAGTCCAATGTCTAAGACATACATCCTAGTTAGTACCTATAGATATTATATAAAATATAAGAAATAACAAGGTTTGAAAGCTATATCCATGAAAATACATATGAGAATATCGATAACGAATAATATGGATCCCAATAAATATACATGGGTGTACCAAATATAGATGTCATATCACATATGGATAAAAGTCCCCATACTAGGAATTTACACTAACATTCATCAGTAAATTAGAATAAAACAAGTGAATGGATAAATAAAATATTGAGGGCTGTCTAACACCTCAACACACCACTACTTCCACAACTACTTAGGATTACATGATTGGCATGGGTTCTAAGGTGACTCCCACTACCATCTCTACCCAAAACTAATTTACTAGATCATGTTCGATTAAAAATCATGGAATCTTCTAGATCCCTCATGTCATAACAAAAGAGGGGTATCACACATGGGATCCTCTATAGAAATTCTAAATATGAGGAATCCTAAATGAGATCCTATAATGGCTAGTCAAGAGAGGCATCCTAAACAAGCTATTTGGAGTGGAACAAGAAAATAGATCCAATATGGGATTCCTTAGGTAATAATGTAAATGAAGGAATCCCATAGGGGACCCTCAAAACTAGCAGTAAGATAGAGTTATCCAACACAATTTCCTTTAGGTCAAAATATAAGAATGGGAATCCCAAAGGGGGTCCTCATAAACAACTAATCTCACTACCTTATAGTTTATAATGGAAAATCTAGTTTGATAGATGTCCTCAAAGAATGAGATACATAAGAAATGGTTATGGTATATGACTCATTTACCATCTCTGATCAATGTCACACTCTAAGTAGACAAATGAAATCAATTTATAGAGCAACAACCTCTTCATTTAAGAAAGGCATTGAATTTCATGTAAGATTCCTTTAAAAACCTCACGTGTTTTACCATAAGGATATATGTAGAAAATTAATCAAAATAAACTAATAATGTTTCAAATTATATCTCCTAGGTATTTAGATACAAAAACTAGAAAAAAACTAAAAAGGGTAGAAAATGAGTAGTACACGACATGTCAGCCCTAGCACATGGTGCGTACCCTCATGGCCACACCTGGGTGTGTACTATAGCTAAACATGGTTTAAAAATCCCATGTACATGGAATTTTGATCCTATATATTTTATGTAACCTATAAGGGGTACCTTCCCATGTACCTCACATGGATTGTCCGTGTATATAGCATGACCATGTACCTCTACATGATGTGAAACCCACATGCGATCTGGCCGAGTACTTTAGATGACCATGGGCGCCTACACGGAATATTTTTCTAGGTACTTAGATACACATTTGAGTCCTAGTTCTTGGTGTGTATACCCCATACACTACATGTACATTGAAAAAATATTATCTTTACTTAAATAAGAAGACACTAGGTGTGTGTTCTGAAACCACATGCCTTGTGATCGAGATTTCCAAACTAGAAATCCATCCAATTTTCTTGAATCCCATTTTTTCACCCAAAAGATATAGATCTACCCTCAAGTGGTCCTATGAAACCATTATGGTTATTTTAAACTATAAAAGGGTAAATCTATTGGGATTTCTAAAAAAACATAAAAACGATATACCTCTAGACACAATCTGATGAAGCTTGGCCCATTTCCATACCTCATGGCTACCACACAATGATCTGACATGTCTCAAGATCCATGGTAGAACCTCTTTTCATCTCCCAAATTTTATCTTTCTTCATCTCCATTTTTGTCTCTTGGTCACGTGAAGGTTGTAACGCCTCAACCCCAAATTCCTAGAGCTGATGCATTACTTTTTTACATTAGCATAATTACATGGAATCAAATTTTGAAAGACCAAATAGTTTAGCAGTTTTGGAAAACAATATTATATTCATGATACTATTATTACATTGGGAAATAGAAAATAAAACATAATACATAACAAATACTAATGAATTGAATCCTTGAAACTCATTACAATAGTTTAACTTCATATCACGGGGTTTGGAAAAAAATATTTGTGATCTCAAATGCTCACTAAGGTTAAGAATATTTAGGAACTAACCATGAATCAATAAAAATATATAGTATAGAAAATTAAATAACTAAACACACATTCCATATAAGCTACTGGATAAGTGATAATCAATAAGGGAATGTATTGAATAGAGGCACATTCTATTTAATCAATAAACTAAGAAGACGTACATCCATTGATTTTATAATATTAAAATACCATGGATAATAAGAATAATAACTAAAATATCTATAAACTAAATGATTAATTATTGTACCAATTGTCTGAGGCTCATGAAAACTGATACCATTAACACATTTCACAAGACGACTAAAACTACAGGTATACAAACATTTAATTTGGCCAACTGATTTTTCAAATGTTAAACTCTTAATACATCGAGAGGGTATATAATTTTTGAGAGACACCTGTCACTTATAGTCTAAGTCATTCCAAATATCAATTAATAAATTGATATAAAATATGCTTTATCACATTTTCTTACTGAATAAAGAATACATAATTTTTAATATTTCTCTAGATAATTAAATATATATCAAACTAAACATAGTATGTGAAAATAAAATACAATTTAGAACACAATAAAATCCATCACCCAAAAGATTTGTATATTCAATGAAAATTTTAATTAAATATTATTTCAATAAATGGATTTTTCAAGAGAAAGTTAACAATCACAAAAGAAAGTGAGATTGCAAAGATAACCTTTACCACTTGTTAATTTTTTAGCTAAACTGATTAGGTGAGATAATATGAAGTGAAATTTAAAATAAAATGATTTATTAGTAAATCATAAAATTAAATAAAATTTTTATGTATATACACCACATTAATGTGAATTGGTCAAATACAATAAATAAGTATCAATAGAATATAAATTGAGACCAAATCCATCACAACTTTGGTAACATATGAATTAGAACACCAAAATTAATACTCACATAATGAAACTTTTAAATATCATGAAGATAAAATAATTCATTTTATAATATATCAAAAGTTTAATTAGCTATACAACAAAAATTATTATATTCTCATTATGGAATTTATCTCACAGATGTAAATAGTGAGATGAAAAATCCCTTACCTTGCATTTCCTTTTCGGTGAACATCCTTTAACCTCATATATTAAGGTTTTGATAATTTCATTATATTATAAAAGAACTGTAATATTATTTATAATATCATATATTAATTTCTTATAATATATTAATACTTGTTTGTTAATAATATTTCATTGTATTCACTATTTCAGGTGTTATTTTCTTAGTTTTTCGAGTATGCTTTGACTTATTAGTTGTTTTCCTATTAAATAAATCATTATTTTAAAAAATACATAATTAAAACCATTATTTAAATATAATATATATTCATTAAATATGTATTTATAATAATCTATAATATTTTGAGATAGTAAATGAATTTCACCATTAATAGAGATGATAGGCAGTATGTACGCATGAATGTAACTTCCATTTTTTTCATTTTATAAGAAAGAAAGGTAAATGATATATATTTATATTATAATTAAAGAATAATATTTATTTCACATGTTTCACTTATTCTTACTAAAATTATCCTTAATAAATTCAATGTATAATGTAACTGAATAACATCACTTTGAGTAATTAGTAGTCCACACGTCCACAAACCATGCCATTGTATTCCCAAAAAATAGAAATCATAAAGGTATGTTCTATATAAAAATTCCAGAAGTATTAAGAAAACATAAAAAAAATATATCATATAAAAAATTTATTCCATCATAATCTCCAACTGTGAGAAGTGGTAATGGAAAACCGAAGGAAAACGTTTGACGAGACAACATTCCACAATACACACGAATGATAAATTCATTACCCATTTGATAGAAGTGTGTGAAAGTGTTGGTAGAACCATTTAAAAAATATAAATTTATTTAGGATACTAATGTTATTATATAATCATTATATAAAAATAATTGAAGTGGTGGAGAAGTAAATGAAACAAAAGTGATTGTTAAATAACTTTACCTTTTATTTAGGTAACTCCTTTTGGTTTATTCCACAAGACTACTTTGGTAGGATTTATATAAAAATTGGGGATTATAGGGAGAGGGGTTGGATTCTGGAGCTTATTTGGGAATATTTTTTATGATACAAAGGGCTTGAGAGTGTGAATAAGTGGGAGTAGTGGGTGCCTTTCTTTAGAGGGGGAGAAGTGGCATTTTTATAAACATAAAAAGGTAAACATTGTTGGGAGGTATCCCTTAAATAATGTTCCAAAAATGATAAAAAAAATATATGAAATGGACTATATGGACAAAATATTGGAATATAATAGTTTTAAATTGTTTTAGGTCATTTTGGCAATTAAGTTTCATATTGAGATCCTTGTTAAACTTAATTTTACATTAACCACTTTAATTAATTGTTTCTGCATTCTCTAATATTTTTGGTAAAAAAATATGGTGAAATTACAATAAATTATAAATTATTCTGATTAAAAATATATAATGCATTTTTACAAATTTCTATAACATAATTGTTAGAAATTTATTTTAATTTAATTCCACAGATGGGATGAGAATGCATATTTTTTAAAGTAAAAAATGTTCAAAATCTTGATATGTGTTTATATTCAATTTCAATATGAAAATTATTAAAATTTCCTAAATTATATTAATTTATATTAAATTTATCTAATGTGTATTTAAAACCAATTTAAAATATAATTTATCCTAAAAAATAAATTAGTTGAAAAATTAGTTTTCAATTAAATTTCATTATTTTTCACTATTAATTAAAAATGAAACATCACAGAAAAATGCTCAAAGTTCAACCTAAGATAATTTTGATGTTTATAATTAAAAAAATAATTTTATTTTGGCTTAATATATTTATAAAATTATAGTAATTTATATTTAAAATAGGTTGACCATTAAAAGGAGGTAAAATTTTATTTCTAGAAAAATATAATTTTTAGCATACAACTTGATTTTTTTATCTTATGACTATAAAATCTATTTGATGAATGTAAATTTTTATTGAATATATAATATATATATTTAATTAATATAATTAACTAATATTTATTAATTTATTTTATTAAGACAATATGTCTTTGGGTGAATATAAATATTTTTTATAAAAAAGATTTCATATATATGAAATTGGCATTTACATTTATTTCTAATTTCTTGGTAACCAATGTATTAAACTATATATTACTATAATCCAGTTAATTAAATTAATAACCACAAAATTAAATATTAGGTTTTAACTTATCTTGTTAAATTGTAATATTTTAATAATTTATTATTGTTCAGTAAAACTCCATCTTTGGTGTAACATAAACTATCGAAGAGGATATTTGTTGCGTTTGAGAGAAGATAACTGAATATTGGTAGTATATTAAGAAAAAAAATAGATAAAAAATATTAAATATAACATAATATATTGATAGGTAATATTCCATTCTACTATTAGGGTTGCATGCCTTATACATTATTGAATAAAAATTTCTCTCTTAGAATTTTCATGGTGTTACATTCTCCCCACCATAATTGAATTGAGTCCATGAAATCTAAACACTGTTCTTGATAATAAATATTTTGATATTTGAAAATACTATTATTGAAAACCCACATCACAAATAGGGTTCATAACAGATCTTATTAATAAGAGGGAAAGGAAATGTGAATGTCACCCCAAAACTATTCTTTCGAATTATAGAACATTAATGAAAACATGGACATGGAAGAGAAATATAACTATAATGTTTGGATGGAGAGTGATAGAGAACATGTTCATATGAATGTAAATAACCACAAATCCATAAATTAGAGGTGTGAAAATGGTCATTTATATGATAAAAAAATGATGATAATATGACAAAATATTTTCTTAAAGTCCTTTTTTACTGGATTTGAGGAATCCTTTAACTCTATAAGAATATAAGTGAATATATGTGCCTATAAAAAATATTATCCTTTGGTTGTGCCTTAAACTATTTCTACTTCATTTATTTGCATATTATTCATCATCATGTGAAGTAATACATCAACAACTAAAACCACATCCAAATTTCAACTTAAACTATTTCATAAATGGTTATCCTTTACAAAATATTATGATCCAACACTTTAGAATCACTTCTATAGTAGTTTTTGGTATCTAATTTACCTTATCCAATCCATCCTATCTTTATCCAAACACCATTATCTCAACATCAAGAACATATTAATAATTCTCAATCATCTATTTTCTTATATGTTTAACATTTCAGAAAATCACTTTTCTTGGTCATGAGTACCATTTAACATATGATTTCAAATTATTACTAAAAAATTACTAAACTAAAATACTTATACAATAAATAACACTTATAACTAGATATCATCTATAGAATACTTTTAAAAACTTACTCAATGATCCAAATACATAATAAAATTAGCTATTCAACTTTAGATGTATCGGTAATAGACGCGTGACCATATCCCCTTGGCCTCTTCTATGGTAGATTCCCCTAATTCTTGGGGCATTTATTTTCAAAGTTACCTATATCCTAGATATTTTATCACTGTATGTGTTTGATTTTTTTGTCCTCTTACACTCATGATCCTGGTGAAACTTTTCTTCCATTCTTATAACAATCACCCAAACCCAGAAATAATTTCCTAGTGTGATTCTTTCCACATTTATCACATATGGGAGAATCCTTATTTTCCTTTTTCCCTTTATCCATCATTTAATATTCTATCATCTTCTAGTGTTTATTCCCTTTGAATCCTTAATCATGCTTTAATCATTCTTTAACCATTCTTTAATAATTTTTTAATCATCCCATGATCATTCTTTAATCATGCCTTAATCATTATTTAATCACCCCTTAATCATTATTTAATCATTACCTAATTATTATTTAAGAATTAATTATTAAATATTTTATCATTACATAATCAATAGTTTATAATTACTTTATTTATTCCTTAATCAATGTTTAATCATTACATTATCATAATTTAATCATAATTTAATCAATACATTATCATTTTCTAATCATTAATGAACCATTATTTAAACATTATCTAATCATTAGTTTAACATTACTTAATAATTAATTAATTATTACTTAATAAAAATTTAATCATATGATATTCATCAGTTATTTATAATTAGAAAATCATTATATTTAATCATTTTTAATACTATGTTATTGATTAGTGAATCTATACTTAATCATTACTAATAATAACTATTATTTCTAAACTATATATAACTAATTATACTACTTAATAAATAGAATATTAAGAACTTACTAAAAATAATTAAATAAACTACATAAGTAAATTTAAACTAAATATAGAAAAATACTTCTAAATGATGGTTTCCAAAAAACCAGGACTTATTTCGGACCAGCTAATCTACTATGCAAAAAGAAGAATTCTTCTAAAGAGAGAAGAAGTGGAATGTAGAGGGAGGAGTGAAATTTGAAGTAAGGAGAATGGGGGGGGGTCTCTTTTATTGGGAATTAAAGGAAATGTGTTAGGGGGAGGATCGTGAATTGTCTTTAAATTAGGCAAAAGGCACATCCCCCTGTCTCCATTCGCTTTGTCTTTAAGAACAGGACAACCACCACCTGCACCCCTTTACCATGTCATCATTTTGGGGCAAATGTGGATGAGGCTATAAAGGCGGCACCCCTGCCACATTTCATACACAATTATTTTTTAAAATTACCAACATATATTTAAAAAAATAAATAAAAAAAAAAATTATTCCTTCTTCCAGAATCATCAGAGCCTCCACTCCATGAAATTATTACTCATCTATGAAACTATCTGCAACATATCTCCTTCAAGAAAGATACAAGTATAGTCACAGTAGAAGAAACCAAATACTGCTTCAATATTTATTTTCTTTGGAATCATGCCTCTATAGAGATGATGATAGATCACCCTTCTCTAAATTCTATCAGCATTTTTCTCTAAATGGTGGAAGGAGATCACTTCTTCATGACATGGTATAATTAAAGTGTATCCCTCTATTCTTCATGGTAGAATTCAGTGTCACAATGATAGTAGATATTTCATTTATACATCACGATTGCTGATCACCTCAGATATTGATGGTAGAACATCCCTTATTTCAATATAATCACACTAACATGGAAATATTCTTAGAGAAGATCAATGGTATTAGATCATATAGTACTCTATAGTAGCAAGAGATTTTTTCTATGATGCAGTGTTAGACATCCTCAGCCTCCAGCCGCTCCTATAGAATATGGTTTTAACAATGCCAAAAAAGCATTTATTAGCACTAAAAAATAGATGATAATTAAGGATCTATTAAAAGGGGTCCCTTTTATAAAGGCTAAACAATCATTGAAAATTACCATTTTTATCATCTCTAAAAAAGCAGTTATTGAAGCCCCTTTTATCAGCACTAAAAAAAATCATTGATGAAAGTCATTTTTTTATATTTCAAAATATAAAAAATCAGAATCTAAGGTGGCCATCCCCCATTATCAGTTCTTGTACACCACTCTAATAGTGATACCCCACTTTAACCATTCTTTTCACACTAACCCCCTTTAATAGCAGAAGGCACCCCCTTCACCCACCCCCACGCACACCCATAACTCCCCCAGGATTCAAACATGAGACCTCTCTCTTGCCCGTCTGGACCGTTACCACTCTTCTATGTTGATTTTTACTCCATTTTATGATATATATATATATATATATCTAGTTTTATTTTTTACCAAAATATTTCTTCGTATATTAATATATATCTATATGATCATTTTTAATTACATTTATAAATTATTTTGTGTTTGTGTGTTTATAAATAAATAAATAGAAAAATACAAACATATCTACAGTATACATATATATATATATTATATAATGGGTATTTGGTAAAATATTTGTGCATATTTTATTTATTTACATATATTATATATTAATATTTATATACACTTATTAGAATATATAGGTAATATATATCAGTTTGTTAATATAGACACACACAAATGCAAAGACACACACATTATATAGGTGTATAAATATTTATAATTTTTTATTATAAAAAAGAATATTATTTTTTATTTAGATATGGTTTATGTATTTATAATGATATTTTAAATGTAAATATGTTTACATTTTTATTTATAAAATTTAATTTTTATGTGTAAATATATACAAATATGTATATATATGTGTACAATTAATTATAAATAAGGTTACATTATAAAAAATAACATAATTTGAAGGTCATCATATCCTTATGAATCCAATCCTTCCAAATAAATTGTATCTCCATCAAAAAATGACAAGAATAACCCTTAAATGATGCTGAAATTCCATTGAATATTAAAAAATTGGGGTTCCATGACTAAAAGTGCTATTTTGGAGGCCTTATGTACCTTTTATTCTTCAAAGGAATATATAACGATGTTCCCCATGGTCATTCTGAAATAGGGATCATCGCATGCTTTCATTTGATATATAGTAGTGCCCAAACAAACACACAGATCAAAATTTATGGTCATTTCAAGTTTGAGTAACATTTTTAACTTATTTTTGATCATTTAATATATTTTTTTAATTTTTTATATCTTCAAATTTTTATTAAATGTCAATTAATCACTAATAATTTTAAAATTATAAATTAATAATATTTTTTAATTATTCTACAATCCATTTTCACTAAATATCTTATATACTATGTCTTAATCTGTATTTAGCCTTATATAACTCATATTTTATGAAATATATTATATTTATATCAATATAAATATATTTATATGTTTATATATTATTTTTAATTATAAATATTTTTTTATTAAATATATCTTTTATTAGAGATATGGAAATATATGACAAAAGTACCCTTTATCAGTGCTAAAAAAAGTGCTGAAAATGGGGGTACCTTTATCAATGCTAAAAAATATACTGGTAAAGGGGTACTTTTATCATTTTATAGAAATAATAAAAGCACCATTTAGTAGTGATTTTTTATGATGATAAAGTTACCCCTTTATTAGTGGTTCTTTTAGCATTGTAGAAAGGCGGCATTGTGTAAAGCTGATTTTGTGGTAGTGAACTGGAAGAAACATGAGAATGGTCACCTTCACTGATAGTAGATCTGCTCCAATGCAATGATAGTTTGTATTGCTACCACAATGGAAGTTCCACTTCAAAAATATTGAAGTTTTCTTGGATTTTTATTTAGTAAATTATCTGTTTCTTGCATCATTATTAGCAGTGTCACTTCATTTCTATGGTACCTCTCCATAATGGTAACACCGTTATTCTTCCTGGGATGGTAGCAACCAAATGCAACACAATCTTAACACCACATAAATAGTGGATGATTTGCTGTTCTATCAGTAGAATATCATAGTGATTGTGGGGACCTACAACTTTATCACTTCAATGGTACTAATATAAGACCATTCAAATGCCATTTGAATTTTTTTCTTCTATAACCACTTAATTTTTTTTGATACTACAAATTCAATATTGTGGGACCATTAATCTACCACTACTTATTATTTTCTACTACCCTTCTTTAAATTAAAATTAATTTTCTCTAAAATATTTTACGATACTTCAATTTTTTATATTTTATTATTTTAAAATATTTTAAGTTTATAATATTTTTATTGTAATTATTTTCTTCTTTTGAATATTATTTTTTAATTATGTTTTGTCAACACAAATAGTTTTGAATTATTTTAATCATGTTTTAATATTATTTTATGCTAATATTCATTATTCATAAGAACATCCAACAAATATATTGGATATGTTAAAAATATATATTCTTGCATAAATTAATTTTTTTAATTATTTCTAAAGTATTAACTGATAACGTTGATTTATTTCAATATATTTTTAATATATTATATTCAAGTTAAATGTAATTTTATATTTTATGTGTTTAATGAATAATATATTTATTTATAGTTAATTTTATTATGATATTAATAGTATTAATTTATTGAGTTTATGTTGATTATTTGAACGAGTTAATTTTTTTAATTGGATATACTTATTCAAATGTTATATTTAAATCATTTAAAATCTGTTTGGGATTTCTAGAAACAATTATATCTCCATGTAATTTATTAATGAATTTACCTTTATTGCCTTGAATTATTCTATCTTTTTTAACGATTGGGTAGTCTAAATAGATTTTTAATTATAAAACATGGGGATGAAGAACATCAAGAATATTATTACTTATAATAATACTCTAATCAATTCAAAGCATTCACCTTCTTTGAACAATAATTTTATGTAATTCACTTCCACTAACATCCATTTTTAAGAACTCTGAGCGGCGGCTATCCCTCCTCTCGCGGATCTAGGGTTTTTCTCGGCTTCGATTTGGAGGGGGAGGCTCGATCGCTGTCTTCAGCGTTGAACCGAAGGGATTCTCTAGCGTCGCCTCCCCCTCCTCCTTCTTCCGAAATGTTCCGGTGTGGTCTGTTTTCACTATAGTTTCTCAAGCCATGTGAAGGTTTTCACTCTGGTATCAAATCCCCAAGAATATTTCTGAACCGTTTTGTCGCCTTCTTGTTTGCCGGTGTGAAGAAGATCTGTTATTTGTTGTGAATACGTATATCAAGGTCATCATGATGATGTGGAGATGCCAACTGAGATCTATGATTTTTGGTTTCGAATTCGTGATGCGGGAGTCCCTTGCCCGCGGTGGTTGTTGAGAAATCTCTAAGTGGCTTTGGCGCGGACGTCTTCCGGTGTGCCCTTCAGCGAGGCGACGTCGCCTCATCTTCCGACGAGGGCTTCAGTTGGAGCTTCTTCAGTGCTCACTATCAAGGAATTTATGGACTATTCTGAGCCGCTTTGGTTTGCAATTCTGAAGGTATGTGAAAGATTCTCGACAAGCTACAAGGATCCGCTCCAGATGAGGTTTCAGAGCATGAAACATTCACCAGAGCTTGGCCATTTGGATTTGGCAGAATGAGAGGGTATGGCTTTTGTCATCGGTACCAGGCCCGTGAAACCTTGCATGGGACAGTTTTCTGAGTGGCCTTACATTGGTTGAGGTTTGAAATAATGATGTATTTGCTGGGAAGGGGCATTTCTTGTAGTCTGTATTTGGGTTGTATTTCATTTTAATGGTTTTTATTAGGTGAAGTTGTCAGGGTTCACACTTACCCTTTAAAAGTCTCATTTGAAAATAAAAAAATAGATTCTGTCAAGGGAGTAAAAATTGTAATTTTACATCCATATACCCATGAAGAGTTTATTTTTCCCTTTTTAGAAATGCACCAAATACACAGTCAACATTATTCAAAAGGGTCTATATTAACTATTTTACTATCTATATTTTTTTCTTCTATTTTATTGTATTCTATTTTATATAATTTCTATATGTCAAGAGGTCTACACTTAATTATTTTTCACAAAAATTATTATATATCTAAAAATAATTCCTATGTTATTCTTACATAACCAAAATTTGTTACACATAGGATGGGGAAACTCCTTAGAAAAGTATTGTGTTTCTATCTTCTCTAGAAAAAGGCTATGTGTAGTTTTAAAGATGCTCCTCACAGATCTCTAGAATGGGATTCATCCAACTATAAATATATGGTATTTTATTTTTCACATGTAAAATTCTAAATCTTTTATAGTGGGATCCATAATTCACTTTTTATGGTGTGAAGATTAGTTTTAGATTGATTAGATCAGAACTACTATAAAAATTCCATGAATTCTTATCATTAATTTTCTAAATACACTCTCAAAACACCAACTGTTGTTATTATCTTAATAAATAATTGTTTAATAATTTTAAATAACTAAATTAAAAAATTATTTTTAATAAAATCGATAATGTTAATAAATATCTATTCAACCCCCCTCATGAAAATCTTCCATAAATTTATAAGAAGTAAAATTTGGTATAAACTAATAACATTTTTTTTAGATATTTGGGCTCTGTCGTGTTTTATTCTTGATTCCTAACACTTGGTATTTATGGGATATATTTTTAAGATTCTTCTATTTTAATACTCCATATTTTAAAAACAATATATTATCTTTATAACTATATTATAATTTGAGTTAAAATGTATCATAGTCCTTAAAAATACTAAATAATGATATATTCTAGTGACAGAAACTCAATATATTTAATTCTCAAATCTGTTGAGACTACATAATTTCTATAGAAGTTATTTTGGGTAATAGAATGATAATTTGGAAGTTGTTTTGAAAAATATTGGTACTGAACATTAGAATACAATGGCCACGCCTTAAAAAATATAAAATGTTGAATGTGTAACAATAAATTGACGCGGTGCTTCAAAATATTTTTTAATCGATAAATTCATGAAATTATATTTATTTCGATCTAATAATACTTGTGAATAGTCATATTACTTCTTGTAAAATTAATTCTAATATATAGAGGACATAAAATGTTACTCATCAGGAAACTGAAAAATTGTAGAAAACTAAACATGGAACTCATAAGGATAAATTTTATAAATTAGGAATGTATTACCTTGAAATAGTGAATGATATTCTCAATTCATTCACAAATATCTTCTATAACATGATCACACTCGGTGAAACCTTGAATAATGAAATGATGATTGAAATAATACTTCAAGAATTACTAAAAAACTAGTATTCAATTAAAGTAACCATTTAATAAATCAAATATTTTTTAAAACACTCTCTATATGACATTGATGGATATATATTATAATACAAGATTGAATTAGTTATCAATGAGATTGATTCTTTAAACAAAATAAATGCAGTTTCTCTTAAAAAAATATACTTCTGATAACTCTTATAGAGAATCCTCTAATTCTTTTAGCTTATCAGTAAATATGATGATCTATGTAATGTTTCTAAATTTATTGATGGGATCGTAGAAAATCATACATTCAAGATGGATGATGATAAAAAATATATACACGATGAATTTAAAAATAAAATAAAAGAATAAAAAATCCTCTATATTTTCTCATAAATGCAAGAAGTCCTACCATACCAAATATTAGTTTCCAAAGTTGAAATAAAAAGTGAATGATAAGAAGTATAAAAAATAAATTAAATTATCTTATCAAGCTAGTTGGAGTTTTACTGAACAACCAGACTCCAATTAATAATATCAAAGTTAAAAAGATACTAGTAACCTTTCTATGATGTGAGAATATCCTTGTATAATAGAACCTTTTTATAATATGATAAACCATTTTTTTAAGTTTTATTGAAACATCAAATATGTTTTTTAATTATTATGATTATATTTCTAGTTATAGATCATCATCTAGTTCTGATTTTGAAATTTCTAAAGTTGGATAATTTTGTAATTTATTTGATGAATTTCACCTAGAAATTAAAAATATTTCTAAACAGTGTTAAATTTTCACTAATTATAATAAAAATGTTTCTATTGAAAAGACAATTATTGTTTTTTAAATTTAATAGTTTTATAATTCTATTTATGAATTTGAAAAGGGGAATGAGAAAATTAGTATTTTAAAAAATAATATAACTAAACATGAAAAGTAAAATCATATTTTGTGAAATTATGACTCAATTAAAAACTATAATTTATTTTATGGTATTAGGTTTGTTTAGAATGGAAATTATAGTCTTAAACATAAAATTTTAAATTTGAAAGAAAACTTATCTACCCTTATTCAAGGAAAATAAACCTTTATAGAACAGTATATAAGTTGATATTAAATAGAGATAAATATTCTTTTGGTTGTAATAATCAAATTACTATGATTTACAATACTTATTTTGTAAATTTTATATAAGGAAGGTATCAATAGTGAATTGTTTCAAATGTCATTTTTAAGGATATTATACTGATGAAAGTTCTCTCTAGATCCTTAAAAAACCTTATATTACTAAAATTTATATCTTCAATAAATAATATTCTCATATACAAAATGGTAACTATTTTAAATATTATTGTTTACTTAATTTTTATTATTATCCCAATTAGTTTAAAAATAGAATCGGTAACAAAAAACTCTTTGTGTTTAATTTATATACAGGACTCATGCACAATTACTTCGTAGTTTAATAAAACTATGTATAGTCTCTGAATAAAGATTCGTTTCCTTTAAACACATGGAGTATTTAAAATTTTATTTATATAATCTAAAATTTTTATTCTAGAGTATATTTTTTCACATAAATTTAGTTTGATCTTTTCCTCTATATAATTTTATAATCCTTTTATGAGAAGTATTATATTTTTTATTTTTTATTTCAAGCATGTTCCCAATAGTTGTATCATGTAATATTTAGGGGGGGGGGGTTATCTTGATCTCTTATGCTTTGATATAATTCATTAATTAATGTTCCTATATGATTATTATGAGAAAGAGGTATAATTAATTATGATTACAATATATGTTTTAAAATAATTAATTTTTATATTTTTATTATTTATAAAAAATGGGAGTTTTTTTACTTTATTTTTTATCAGTCATGATGGGGGGGGGGGGGTGGATGTGTATGTGCTTGAAATTTTTTTTATTACATAAAATATTGTTTATTAAAATTTATTATAATAATTTTTTGATTATAATTTCTCTCATACACGTTTAATATTATCATATGACAATATTTTTTGTTTTTTTATTCCAAACCATCTTATTATTTTATGTGAAAATATGTTTTTACAGGATCATATTATTTTATTTATAGAATTAGTAGAATTATATGAATATTTATAATTCCCATATAATATACCTGATAAGATGATTATCTAAATTTTATAAAACAACATACAAGTCTAAATCAATCTATATAATATTCTCATTTTAATTTTGAACATGCTTTTGGTTCCAACAATATTTTTTAGTTTATAGTATTTTATTATTTTATTTATTTATTAAATTATAATCTAATTTATATAGATATGATTCTCACTCAACACGTTCTTTTTGATAGAGAATATATTTATTTATATTTCATTAAACTAAATAGATTTCTAAAATTGATTCTTTAAGGATCTAAAAGTTCTCTTAAATTTATGCAAAAATTATGGAATTCTTGAATTTCTAAAATTCAAAATATTTTTTATTTTAATTATATCACTATATATATATCATAATTTCACACCACTTATCTAGTTTTATACCTTAACAATGTGACTGCACCGAGGCGATGGTTTCTCATCCATCTCAAGATGGTTGGATCATTCATACCTAAATGGTTATAGTGGATCTAATATTCGTGTTATGGTAGTATGGAAGTGTAAAACTTGATTCTTCAAGAAATTATATGGAGTCTCCATGATGATAAATCTACCCTTCATGCGTTATGATTGTATCTCCCATTGGAAAACGATTCTTGTACCATCCCTCTTAGATTAGGAGTACACTTACTTGGTAGGATGATAAAAAAAGATCAATGGTGGTAGTTCATCTATAAAAAAACAATTGCGTAATATTATTCGTGTGATGGTAGATGTGATCATCATTTTAATAGTAAACCTCTTCCTCTAACCAGTATCACCATGTGACCATTCACCTACAATAATGATTTATCATCTCCTCTGTGATGATAGTTACATAGTGTTGCCATAGTCCTTGTTCCACTTCATTATAGTGGCAATGTAGTTGGATTATTTTATAGATACCAGTGGTAACATGTAGAATTATCGGTGATATCACCTTAGTGAAAGGGTTCCTCTGCATAGTAGTAGCATCATCTTTCTTCAGGCGATGGATGCAACACAATAGATCATGATGGTAGCACCAAATAACAAGTGGTAGATCCTCTATTCTACTATTAGCACACAATATTGATAGTATTAGATTCTAATGGTTGTTAATCAATAGTAGTTATTCCAGGACATTTCTTCTTCTACGAAATTTTTTTATTCTTCTTTCGTTTAATTTTTTATGTTACCACCACTTCAATTATGTGAAACCTTCAGTCTACAACAACCTATTATTTAATTTTAACATTCTTCAAAATAAAATTATTTTTTTCCAGAAAATATTTTATGATTTAAGGGTTTTGTTATATTTCAATATATTAGAATACTGCATGATTAAAATAATGGTTTTCAATATTTTCTTTGATCTTAAGTTAAATTTTAATTAAGGTTTTTAATAAGAATAGTAATTAACTATTTCAAACATTTTTTTTTATATTTTTTAGATATTCTTCGTTGTTCTTAGAAACATGTAGTTTATGTACTGCACATATTTAATGTATTAATTCTTTCTGAAATGAATTATATTAATTATTTCAAAATTATTTATTAGTATGGTTAATTGATTTCATTGCTTTATTATTATGTTAAATACAAGTTGAAAGTGTTTTAACATTATATTTATTTTATACCTAAGTTATTTGTTTACAGTTAATCATCATGTGGTAATAATGGTATTAATTTTTTGAGTTTTATGAGAATAGTTTGAATTATTTAATTTGTTTGACTTACATAAACATATTCAAATGTTGTGTTTATATTAGTTGAAATTCGTTTGGGGTTTGTAGAAATGGTTTTATCTTGGCGAGATTGTTGTTTGAATCTATCTTTATTATCTTGAATTATTCTAAATATTTTTTTGATTGTGTTGTTTAAATTTATTTTTATTTAATGGAATAGAAGATGTAGAATAATAGGACCATGATTACATTCAATTATAATTGGTGAAATGAAAAGTTCTAAACTTCTATTAACCATAATGTTATCTAATGATCAACTATTTACATCAATTATGACAAACTCTAAAGGGGAGACCAATTATTATTCTAATTCCATATAACCTTGAAGATTTGATCTGTACCTTTTATATAATTCCTAGAGTACAATTTCTATATCCTTCAGAGGGTCCTGCATTAACTATTTCCTCAAAAACAATCCATTTCCTTGTATTAGGTTGTAATATTTGTTCTATATTTTTTATCTAGGATGATATTTAAAATTAATAATTTCTTATATATGTTATATTAACTCTGAAATGTATTCCTTGGATATACTTAGCTGACTAAAAGGTGGTACACTTTGGTTGGGGTTTATTTTTGTAGAAAATTTTTGTTTCTACCAACTCCCACAAAAGGATTCATGTTGGTTTGGAGCTACTCCACATAAAATTTTGAGTTGGGATTCATCGTTCTATAATAATATGGGTTTATATTTCTCCCATCTAAAAGTAAATATCCCTTTCATAGTGGGTTTTATACTCCATTGGATGGTGTGTGAAGATTATTGCATGATCTTTTAGATCTGAACAACTATAAATATTCCTTATGTACTTATCTATAATTTTTGGCATACACTCCTCACATATCCACTATTATTATTCATATAATAAAGAATTGATTAATAATTATAATCAAAAAAATTCTGAATTTATTATTTATGAATTTGATAATTTTAATTATAGCCAATTCACCCCCACTATATAATCTTAAATTAAATTATCAGAACTAACATAAACAATAGATAAAATTCAATTAAAAGATTTAAAATGTGAATATCTAGGGATTTAATTTATTTGAATGACATTACATAAATTATTAAAATTTCATAAGGAAAGAATAATATTTATTCTGAGTATTAAATTCATTAAACATTAATTACATTCTAGATACACTTATAATGTTTCCCTCATTCCCTTTTTAATATTTGAATTAGGTGGTCTTATCTAAATTCCAATTTCGACCTTCAAGAATACACTAATAAACCCACATAAATAGAAGTAAATTTTCAAATGAAGACAACCTTAATAAAAATAATACTATATATTATAAATCATTTTCCTATTCATATTTAATCAAAAAAGTTTCATACTTTTTAATTAAATTGTACACAATATTTATCATTGAAAAAATTCAACCCTGAACTATCATCACCAGGGATTTTACTAGATAGTTACATCTTAAATAAAGGTATAAAGATATCATCTTCCATAATATATAAATGAAATATAATTTTTTAAGATGTTTAATTAATTTCTTATAACTTATACACTCCCAATATATGCTACCTCAGGAAGATAATATCCCATAATGGTTTTCATCGATGCATCTATGATAAAAAATGTGGACTAAAATTGAAATCAATAAAATGTATAATGAACAATACTCATATTATTAGATAGGAATATCCAATGACCCCAAGAACATGAGAAATTTTAATTAGTTGGTATGTCCTTATAACCTTCATTCTTGGATATTAATAAGTTTAAATTTAATTGGAATAATATTTAATGTCTTATGATCCCCTAATACCTAATATCCAAACATAATCTATTCCATGTCGAATGGATCTTGTTTAGACCAAATTACATAAGTTTGAGTGTATATTAGAGAATTGATTGGTTCACATTATAGCAGTGAACTTTTTTGAACTTTCAATGTGAAAAATATTCTAAAGAAAATTATATATTAATTGTACAAAAAATAATAATCATAATGTGATAAGATTATTATTAATATTATGCTACCCAAAATAAAAAAGATATTTTATTCTAGGGAACCAACTATAATAGCCTCTAACTTTAAAAAGTGACAACTTCTAACATTCCTCGGATAGTTTTCTCTCATAGGATAATCATGATTCTATCGATCTATTTCTATAGTCACTAGGCCTACCACATTCTACTATGGATACTTTGTTTACTACCACTTCACAACTCTAATAAAATATTATAAGAGGTGATATCCTTAAGTATTTACCTTTCACCATGAGTTATAAATATGAAATCTTTTATAGTAACATAATCAAACGTTTATTAGAATATATATTATGACAATAATTTATTATCTTGATACTTTAAAATATCAAAAAAATTGATTTCATATATTTTAGTAATACTTACCTCTATTAGAATCCACAACATACATTGTATTTGTAGATATGTCCACAATTGGATCAAATAAGATTCAATTTATTTTTTTGGCATCCTTAATATGATATATAAGATCAAATTTATATAAAGGAATATTAGTTTTTTATCCCCTTGATAACTAGTATTCCAACTTCTCTGTGTATTAGGAAGTTACTATTCAGACTTTCTCAAGTACTATTGGATAGTTTTTATTTCTACCATATATAGTTCTCTATAATCTATTTTTTATTTTTTCCATTAGTTTTTTTGAAATAAATATAAAATATTAGTACATATCATGTGTAACGACCTAGAACTCTATTAATGAAATTTAATTTCTTATGTTTATATAGTATAGATCAAATAAAATGTCTTATAGAACACAATAAAAACATCATAAAAAAAGTATGAATCAAATAAGAGGTATTTCTATAAGTTAGGGAACCTATACTGAGAAAATAGTAACATGAACATAGGAAAAATAATATGACCCCTTTGAATAGTAAACTAGATAATAGAATAGTAACCTCACCAACTAAATTATAAATTAAATTTATCCATCCTATAAATCAAAATATTATATAATTATGTCATAGTGTAAATAAATAAAAAATTTAAAAATTAATACTTAAATGTTGGTATTTTGGTAGAATAAAAATATTTAATTGAAATTTTATAATTAAAAAAATGATTTAAAATAAAAATAATTTCCATAAAATGTATTCATAAATCAATATTTTGTTGTCTTATTATTTTAGGATAATTTAATTAGACCTAAGTTAATTTTTCAGAATGTTATAAAATCAGTTATAATTTTAAAAACTATATTTTTTTGAGTAAATAATGATTTTAATCAGAAATAAAATTTCTCATATTTCGAAAATTATTTTCATAAATGGAGTTTATTTTTTAAATCTACACATCCAAAAATGGTTATGTTGAAATTTTAGGATTTTTCTAAAATTTGTGAGTTTTTGGAGAATAGTAAAATATGGTAATTTATGTTATAAATACTTTATAAGTTTAATACAGTATGCATTGTGTCGTTGATGATATAAGAATAATAATCTCAAACACACATCCATTATTTTAATATATTTTATGATAATTCTAAAACTATTCATAGTCTTGACCCAAAATAATAATCAAATGAATTAAATATTCCAAAATCACCCACCCCTTCACTATAAATACGACCCCACACCACCCTTTTACTCAAACTTTACAAGCCTTGGGATTTGTCAAATTTCAGCCAATACTATTCAAAAACCTCTCCCTTACATTTATTACATCTCGGTCTTAACAAAAGACCCAAAAAACCCCTAAAGGTGGTTTCAAGGATGAGTATTGAAGTGGTAAAATCCTCTTCATTTTCCTTTTAATTTCTTTTATGTTCTTTTTTTATTTGATCCTCACCTAATCTATCCAAATGTGAATTATAACTCTAGTATCTTCAATATACTATAATGGTATCATGTTAATGGAATATTCTTTCTCAAACTCATTTCTCCCTCTTTTATTTTTAAAAAATGAAATCTTTATCTGTAAGGTGCCGATTAACATCCTTCATGGAAGACGAACTTTCATTCAGGAATTTCTCCTTCAAGGATAGTGATGAACCCATTTTTATGGTTACAGAAGACTGTAATATATGTATTAAAACATTTTTTATGTTCTATAGGTAACATATTTATATAATAATAAATTATAAAACAAAATGAATTCATTATATGAATAACCACCATAACAATCGAAACGACTATCACTAAATGTATTATCTAATGATTCATCCCCATAAAAGATAAAAAAATGAAATATATAACCATTTATAATTCTATATGTTCACCAATAACATATAATTCCAATTCTAGAGAATTATACTCATTTTATATGAACTCTATCACTTATAAATAAGCCAAACAATCCTGAAAATGAAAGAAACAAACCCACCCGAATGATAAAATTACATCTTATAACTCATCTGTCATGAACCAGCCTGGGTACCCTGGTAACCCAATAACCGAGCCGACCCTAACATAGACTGAGGGGCATTCCCGATCCCCATGGGTCGGCGACTAGCACCTGGCATCGTACAACATACAAGTGGGAACGATTTTTTCCACAAGAATGCCGAAGAAAAAGAAACAAGAAGTATTCATAACAAAAAGAAACTCAATTGGAAGTAATGTACTAGAATACAAAGAGGCAAAAAAGCCGAAAGTACTACAACCCAAGTACTAAAAAGGGAAAAACAGTCCTAAAGTCCCTAAGGACACAACTCACCAAGACCAAAGAACAACAACTGGATCCACCTCAAAGTGATCCCTTTCCTTTGCTCGATCCTAGAAGAAGAAAGTCTACAAACACCTGAAGGAAAAAGTAGGGTGTGAGCCTAAGCCCAGTAGGACACCACCAAAGATTCCGTAACAGATTCAAAATATAGATTATCCAAAGAAAAGTTTTCTATTTTCTAATAAACAGGTTTGGAAATTCAAAAGCATATTTTAACAAAACATGATATAAATTTTTAAATGATGGGAAAATCAATTTAAGCAAAGGATTTAAAATGATGGAATATTTCTAAAACAATTACTTAAGCAAAACATTTATATAAAACAATTTATATAAATTCATTAGGAATGTAAGGTAGTTCAAAAGCATTGACATACATTTATATCTCACATATAAATAAACAAGTGAGAAACATGGTCATCTATCAAAAGGTACGATAGTATTAACCAGTTATAGGATTACACACTCTCTATGTGAACTTAGAAAAATGTGTATACACACGTACCTATAACACTGGCCAAAGGAGACTCATCACCAACCCATCGGGGTTGTGACCCACCGTAAGTATGTTTTAGAATGTTGTCGTAGAATAGTGTGTATCCAAATAACTCACTAACTACCTAAGTCTTGCATGAAATATTACATGATGGGTGAACTATTTTAAGAATGATTAAAATATGATCAATACCATTCTTCCATTTCAAAAGTTCCAATTTCATTCCATTTAAAACCAAAACAGGTTTTATTCAAAAAATGCATTTTTCACAAGATAAAACCAACGGGTTTCTATCAAATCATTTTAATCCATTTTCATGAGTTTGAAATACATTCAAAATCAATTCCATAATTACACAATTAATTACCTCAATTAAATTCTAAAATTTAATTGAAATCATTTCCATCAAACCCACAATTTAAATTCAACAATTTAAATTGGCCAATTTCCATAAACACACCCAATTCACTGGAATTGGGGGTTTTTCCAATTTTCCATGCCAAAACCTTTTCAAATATCTCAATTCACTGGAATCGAGTTTTTATCAATTTAATTGAAAGAAAACTTGATCAATAGAATTTAAATCAACAATTGAAATAAATCAAGAAAATACAATGATAATCAATTTGGTAAGTCGGGATGGAACCACCTACCTCGAAGGCTTTGACTGAAACCACAACGGTCGAGAACGCTCAAGGAAACCTGGTTGATCCTTCAAGAACCCACCTTAGATCTCTTTTCCTAGAAATATCAAGACCAAATATCATCATATTTGGTATCCACACACTTAGATCTACCCATAATGGGCGTAGATCTATGAAATCGAGAGAATAGGAGAAGTAGATCTAAGTAGATCTAAGAAACCGATCAAGAACGATCACATACCTCCAGAACCCAACTTCGATTCACCAAGAGGAGCCTTTGGATCGCCTCCGGAATAATGGGAGAACCTTATCTGACGTTAGGAGAAGACAAATCCCTAGTTAGGGCCACTTAGGAGAAAAAACGAGGTAGTTAGAGGAAAAACCGTGTGAGATCCACAATTTAAGGATCTCATTTAAGTGGTCGCATGGTTAGTTTACACGGTTTGAAAAACTGTGCACTAGCCATGAATTAGCTTCTGCCTCAACCAACCTTCTCGCACGGTTTGGCCACACGGTTAGACAAACTGTGTGCTACCTGTGCGGAAGCTACTACCTCCAAGACCAACTACACACGGTTTGGCCACACAGTTTTGACAACCCGTGCGCCGCCCGTGCGACTTCTCCTTTACCCCAAAACAACATTTAAATTTCTACTGACTCTACCAAGTCACTAATCCAAAACAGTGGTACTTAGAAACACAAAAAGTACCTAAAAACATAATGTGATGTTACAACCTCCCCACCATAATATCTTTCTGTCCCCGGAAAGCCTATGAAGAAACCTCCACGTCAAAAAGATGAGGCTACTACTCTCTCATTAGTGCCTTCCTTTCCCACGTCTCATGAGAATCAGAACCATGCCGCCAAAGTACACGAACCAGAGGTATCATTATCCCATGAAGTACCTTGGTCTCAGAATCAATAATCGTGACTGGTCGTTTAGTAACAGATAAATCTGGTTCAATCTCAAGATCACTCCATCTCACAACATGAGATGTATCATAGAGATACTTTCACAGATATGATACATGGGATATGTTATGTATCGATGTCAGTTGTGGTGGTAAAGCTAGATGGTAAGCAACTTTCTCTACAAGACCAACAACCTCGAAAGGTCCCACAAAATAAGGAGCAAGCTTCCCTTTCTTCCCAAGCCGTCGATGACCTAATTGGGGTGGAACATTCAAGAACACCTGGTCACCAACTAAGAACTCTAATGTTTTATGGCGATGATCAGAATAAGACTTGTACCGACTCTGTGCTGTCAACATTCCCCGATGAATCAACTGGATCTTAGTTGTCTTCTCTTGGACCAAACTTGGTTTTACCAAAGAACTTTCACCAATATCCGACCAACATAAAGGATATTTATAAGTATGACCATTCAAAGCCTCAAAAGGATCCATTTTTATCGCAGACTGATAAATTTTGTTGTAAGAGAACTAAACTAGCCCCAGATGATCATCCCAAGACCCACCAATGTCGAGAACACATGCGCGGAGCATATCCTCAAGGATCTGAATAGATCTCTCTGTCTGGCCATATGACTGTGGATGGTAGGCTGTGCTCAAATGAAACTGAGATCCCAGTGCCTCCTGA
The DNA here is from genome assembly GCA_963277665.1 of Viscum album. Taxonomy (NCBI): domain Eukaryota; kingdom Viridiplantae; phylum Streptophyta; class Magnoliopsida; order Santalales; family Viscaceae; genus Viscum; species Viscum album. The sequence goes on from OY728126.1 coordinate 283,350,705, forward strand.
AGGCCTCTCCAAAAGTGAGAAGTAAACCAAGGATCCCTATCAGAGACTATAGCAGATGGAACTCCATGCAAATGAACAACTTCTTTCACGTAGATATTTCCCAACTCCTCAACTTTGGTTGTATCTCGAATAGTTATAATGTGATCCGACTTGGTCAGTCTATCGATCAAAACCCATATCACATTCTTCTTTCTCTAGGTTTGAGGTAACCCAACCACAAATTCCATAGAGATTTCATCTAACTTCCATGTAGGGACTGTAAGTGGTTGAAGCAAACCCGAAGGTTTCTGGTGATCGGCTTTCACCTGCTGGCATGTATAGCAATAAGATACAAACTCAGCGATATCTCGTCTCATACCTGGCCACCAGAACTATCGCCGCATGTCATATAGAATATTCGTGGTTCCTAGGCATATAACCCAATTGGAGTTATGGAAACTCCCCATCACATCCTTCCTTGCTGCTAACGGCACAATGTAACGGTTTTGATAACATAGAACACCCTCTTTAGAGAACTACCACTGAGTTTCGGTCTCCACACCATAAAGAGAGTCCCTAATGCTATGGAATTCATCATCAAGTTGTTGTTCCTAAATAATTAACTCAATGAGAGTAGAAGTTAACTGAACACTGGCTAAAGAAACTTCATTCCCCTTCCACCGAACTCCAATATGCAGCTGAGCAATAAAAGCCATCAAACTCCACTCTTCTGAAGATTCTTTCACAGCCTGTGATGGAAGTTTCCTTCTTAATGCATCTGCAACTACATTCCATTTCCTCGGGGTATAGGCAATGTCAGAGTCAAAGATTGTAGGTACTCCACCCAACTCCTTTGGTGGGGATTCAAATATTTTTGAGAGAAGATATAACTAAAGATCTTGTGGTCTGAATACACAATAAAAATTTCTCCATAAAGGTAATTTCTCCAACACTAAAGTGCGTACCTTACAGCTACAAGTTCAAGGTCATGGGTAGGATAGTTCTTCTCATGAGGCTTAAGCTGACGAGACCCATAGGCAACAACATGATTACCCTACATGAGGACACATCCCAAACCTGAACCTAATGCATCACAGAAGACCACATAACCTATCCCAGCCTCAGGAAGAATTAAAACTGACGGAGTAGTCAAAAGATGATTTAGCCCAACAAAAGAACTCTGAAATTTATCATTCTAGGAAAACTTCACTACCTTTTAGGTCATATCAGTCATTGGAGAAGCTAACTTTGAGAAGTCTTTAACAAACCAGCGATAATATCCTATTAATCCCAAAAATCTCCGAATCTTGAAAAAATTTTGTGGTTGTTCCCAAGTCATAAAAACCTTCATCTTATTAGGATCAACTGATATTCCTTGTTATGACATGAAATATCCCAAAAATTTCACTTCCTGAATCAAAAAATCGCACTTTGAAAGCTTGGAATAAAGTTGGTGATTCCTTAGAAGACTCAGAACTGTTCTCAGATGATGCACATGATCCTCCTCAGACTTGGAGTAGACAAGAATATCATCCATAAAGACTACTAAAAAAGTATCTAGATACTCACAAAAAACCTTGTTCATTAAATCCATGAAAACTGCAAGAGCATTTGTTAGGACGAAGGGCATAACAAGGTACTCATAATGACCATTCCTACTCCGAAAAGTGGTATTATGAATGTCATATTATTTTATCCTCAACTGATGGTAACCCGATCGAAGATCAATTTTTGAAAACCACTTCGCCCCTTTCAATTGATAAAATAAATCATCAATTCATGCTAATGGATATTTGTTCTTTATCGTAACTCAATTGAGCTTTCGATAATCAACACATAAGCGAAGAGAACTATCAGCCTTCTTGGTGAAGAGAATAGTTGTTGCCCAAGGTGACACACTCGGGCGCATAAAACCTTTCTCAAGAAGATCATCTAATTGAGACTTGAGTTATTTTAGTTCAGATGGAGCCATTCGGTAAGAGGGAATAGAAACTGGTTGAGTACCAGGCATTAAGTCAACAGAGAAATCAACCTCCCTTACTGGTGGCAAACCAGAGAAGTCAGAAGGAAACATGTTGGGAAACTCAGCGACAACTGAAGGAGATCACCACACATTGAATCTCTCTCTAGATCAAAAGAAAAAACTCATATAACTTTACCCAACTCTGGATAAGAGGGTCTAGCTCTACTTGACCTTGGGTCCCATTCTCCTTGAAAAACAAGAGGCACCCCACTAGGTGTAGTAAGGTAGACCCGTCAAAGATAATAATCGATGTGGGATTTATTGGCAATGATCCAATCCATCCCAAATATGACGTCAAAAGATTTCATGTCGAGAAACAAGAAACTCCAAGCATGATCAACATCTGATAGAGAGAAGACACAAGCAGGATTACGAAGACCCTTATCTCTCTTTGTACCAAGGGGTGTAGTAATATCCATCACACAAGATAAAAGTTCCATAGGTAGTTTAAGCAGATTAACAATATGGGTTGGAATAAATGAGTGAGATGCACCAGTATCAAAAATAGTTGTCACCAAATATGAAGCTATAGTAATGGTACCTCTCACATTTGCAGGACCTGTATCAGCTACCATTGGCAACTCTTCCACTGTGTAAAGAAGCTTTGTTCCAGATGCCTATGGATGTAACCCTTTTGTACGTGAATCATTTGATTGCCCTGCAGTTTCTAGAGGTACTGATGATTTTTTTCTACTACGTGGAGTAGAGAAGTGACGGAAGAATCTCTGTAAGTTCCCTAAACGTCTGCACGAGCTACAGTTCATGGGTGCCTCTGTGAAAACCCTCTAAGAATTTCCCAGCTTTCCACACTCATATCAAGTAAGAGAAGCCCCTCCTGTTACTACTGGAGGTCTGGAATGAATCTATTGTCGAGAAATTCTATGAGAAATGTCACACTTCCATTTTCATTTAAAGGAACCCACACTGCCACTAGGAGGGAAAAGAACATCCTTCAACCCTGACTTTCCTGACAAGTCCATCTCAACCATCATTGACCTATCCATCACATCAGCATAAGTTGGTAGCTTCAGTAGGAAAACCTGGGAACAAATATCTGATCGATGTCCCAACTAAAATAGTCGAGCCTTAATCCTCTCATTAGATACAATCTCAGGAGCAAATAGTACCAGCTCAGAAAAGTGATTTGAGTACTCAGTCACGATTTTTTTGGCTTGCTCAATCTTGAAAAACTCCACAGACTTGGCCAAAACCATTGATTCTGGATAGAACTGGTTAGTGAAAAGAACCCTAAAGTCTTTCTACTCCAAACCCTCATATTTCACAGCCGTCACCATTGTGTCCCACCATCTCCTACTTGGTCCCTCCAGTATGAAGGTGAACTATGTCACCATGATCACATCAAGTGTCTCCAAGAACCCAAACAGACATTTAATCTTACTCAACCATTCCTCAGAATGTTGAGGGTCAGTGGAGCCTTTGAAAACTGGTGGCTTCTGGTGTAGGAATTCTTTAGAATGACTTTGGAGAATATCACTATGAGGATCTATAGCTGGAGCCTGAATAAGAACTCAAGGTGGTTCCTGTCCTAGAGCTTAGACTGTGCGAACAATCACCTCAACTAGACTCGGATCCAAAATAGGACTCGCTTGCTGAGATTCAGCAGCAGCCACTTTTCGGATCTAATTTCTATGTCTTCTCAGAGGCATGATGCTACACATCATAAAAAGACATAGATTAACACCCAAACTAAGTAACAATGAAAACTATGATTAAAATAAGGGATAATATGATTTGGATTCCACTTTATCCAAATCAAAATAGGAAAGATACTAGAACTAATCCACAAGTCGTATTTCCCTAACCAACCCTGGCGACTTAAGGTTCGTTGTGGTGAGAGCTAGGCAGGCACTCAATCACAACAACCTCCCAAGTCCCAACAAGAATACTCAAATGCATATTGTCATCAAGGCAAGATGCTTTACCTCCCTCTGATACCATTTTGTCATGAACCAGCCCGGGTACCCTGGTAACCCGATAACCGAGCCGACCTTGACATAGCCTGAGGGGTGTTCCTGATCCCCACGGGTCGGCGACTAGAACCTGGCATCGTACAACATACAAGTGGGAATGATTTTTCCATAAGAATGCGGAAGCAAAAGAAACAAGACAATATGCATAACAAGAAGAAACTCCACTGGAAGTAATGTACCGGAATACAAAGAGGAAAAAAATCCCAAATTACTACAACCCAAGTACTAAAAAGTGAAAAAGAGTCCCAAAGTCCCTCAGGACACAACTCACCAAGACCAGAGATCAACAACTGGATCCACCTCAAAGTGATCCCTTGCCTTTTTTCGATCCTGGAAGAAGAAAGTCTACAAACACCCGAAGGAAAAAGTATGGTGTGAGCCGATGCCTAGTAGGATACCACCAAAGATTCCGTAACAGATGCCAAATATATATTATCCAAAGAAAGGTTTCCAATTTTCAAATAAATAGGTTTGGCAATTCAAAGTCATATTTTAACAAAACATTCTATACATTTTCAAATGATGAGAAAATCAATTTAAGAAAGGGCTTTATAATGATGGAATATTTCTATAACAATGGATTAAGAAAAACATTTATATAAAATAGTTTATATAAATTCATAAGGAATGTAAGGCAGTTCAAAAGCATTGGCATACATTTATATCTCACATATAAATAAAAAAGTGAGCAACATGGTCATCTGTCAAAAGTTAAAATAGTATTAACCAGCTATTGGATTCCACACTATCTATGTAAACTCAAAAAAATGTGTATACACACTTCTCTATGACATTGTACAAAGGATACTCATCACCAACCCATCGGGGATGTAACCTGCCACATGTATGTTTTAGAACGTTGTCATAGCGTAGAGTGTATCCAAATAACTCACTAAGTACATAAGGCTTGCATGCGCTCTTACATGATGGGTGAACTATTTTAAGAATGATTAAAATAAGATCAATCCCATTCTTCCATTTTAAAAGTTCCAATTTCATTCTATTTAGAACCAAAATAGGTTTTATTCAAAACATGCATTTTTTACAAGATAAAACCAATGGGTTTCTATCAAATCATTTTAAGCCATTTTCATGAGTTTGAAATCCATTCAAAATGAATTCCATCATTACACAATTTATTTACTCAATTAAATTTGATAATTTAATTGAAATCATTTCCATCAAATCAACAATTGAAATTCAACAATTTAAATCGGCCAATTTCCATAAACACACACAATTTACTAGAATTGGGTTTTTTTAAAAATTTCCATGCCAAAACCATTTCAAATATTTCAATTCACTGGAATCGTGTTTTTATCAATTTAATTGAAATAAAACTTAGGAAATTGAATTTAAATCAATAATTTAAATAAATAAAGAAAATACAATGATAATCAAATTGGTATGTTGGGACGGAACCACCTACCTCGAAGGCTTTGACCAAAACCACAACGGTCAAGAACGCTCAAGAAAACCAGGTTGCTCTTTCAAGAACCCGCCTTAGATCTCTTCTCCAAAAAAGATCAAGACCAAATCTCATCATATTTGGCATCCACACACTTAGATCTACCCATAACAGGCATGGATATAAGAAATCAAGAGAAGAGGAGAAGTAGATCTAAGTAGATCTAAGAAACCAATCAAGAACGATGAATAAAGATCACATACCTCAAGAACCCAACTTTGATTCACTAATAGGAGCCTTTAGATCGCCTCCGGAACAATGGGAGAACCTTCTCTGACCTTAGGAGAAGACAAATCCTGAGTTAGGACCGCTTAGGATGAAAAACAAGGTATTTAGAGGCAAAACCGAGTGAGATCCACAATTTAAGGATCTCATTTAAGTGGCCGCATGGTTAGTTCGCACAGTTTGACAAACCGTGCAGTAGCCGTGCATTATCTTCTACCTCGTCCACCCTTCTCGCACTGTTTTTCCGCACTATTAGACAAACCGTGCACTGCCCATGCGGCAGCTACTACTTCTAAGACCAACTGCACCTGGTTTGGACACACGGTTTTGAAAACCCGTGCACCACCCGTGCGACTTCCCCTTTGTCCAAAAACAACATTTAAAGTTCTCCCGACTCTCCCAAGTCACTACTCTAAAATATAGGTACTTAGAAACATCAAAAGTACCTAAAAACATAATGTGATGTTACATCATCAAAAATTACATAAATTAACATAATAAAATTATAATAAATCAAATAAAAGTGGATAAGGTTCTAAATTAATTTAGTAATGGATTTAATTTTATTATCCTGGATGTTAATGTCAAGTGAATAACACATTCATACATAAGGTAATAGTTTTCTCAACTCAATTTTATTTCCATGAGATACACCTGATTCACTACTATTTCTAGTGTGTGGTGTATGTATACTGACCATTGATGTCCCATATCATGAATCCATTTATACTTATATTATTAAATTTATTATTTGATGATCATTAATTTTATGGGGCATATGGTTTGATTGTTTGCAAATTGGTAAGAGTTTTTCCCCAAACCTCCATTTTCATTTAGGTTATTCCTTCTCCCTCCATAAAAAAAATGTAATTTTACATTATTTTTATATTATTATTCTAGATTATAGGTATACATTCCAAAATTATGTTTCTATATAATTTGCTCTTTTCTATATTAAATACATGTTTTTGTACAAGGTTCCCTTCTCAATTCTTTCTGATATAGAAGCCTGATTAAAAAGAACGTCTCTATTTCTTACCCAATTTCTATTATTATCCATAATCTATTTTAAGATACAATTATTTTCCTAAAATAAATATTTTTTTCTTGAAAAACTACATTTTTTCGTTACTATTTTTATACCAATAGTTATTACAAATAAAAATGATTTTTCCAAAAGAACACTTCTTTGCAACGTAAAAGGGGTATTTCCCTCAAGAATTCAATGTTGATTTTATTAGATTATTTCCATATATTTTAACAAATCCATTGAATTTTATGATATATTATGATTCATCTCTTATTATCTTTATCTATCATATTTTATTATATGGTTCATTATTAATTTGAATGTGGATTTATTATCTTGATTAAATTCACCATATTACACAAAATGGTTTATGATTATATTTATTGATTAGGAAAGTTATTTAAATTTCACATGCTAGTTTCAATATTAATATATATATATATTGATTATGTTTCTACCATTTGATATGAGGAATTAATTTGGCTTATTACATGATAGGTGGTGCCCGCTATATCCGCTAGATGCATCAGAAGGTCTTTTAAGACAAACTAGAACTGGATTTTACCCATTATATATGGTGTATTGGCAGAGGCCTTGATGATCAGTTTATGATTTCCCGTATTATGTTTTCCATCATTATGAAACAAGTAATTGATTGTCCATGTGATTATTAGACTATTAGAATATCCATTGTTATGTTTTATTATAGAATTATCTAGGTTTAATTCTTGAAATTTTATTTTCAAGATTTTTTAATGGAAAGGGTACTTTTAATTATTCACCATACTTTATATTTATGCTTACACTATATTACATACCCTTACCCAGAATCTAAGCTCACCCCTTTCTTATGATTTATTTTTCCACAGGATGCAAAGATGTATATTATGATTCAATTGTGAGGATAATAAAGAATATTATTAGTGTTTCCAATATAGTTACTATATTGTACGTCATTTAAATTTGAAATAAAACTATTGTTTATGTGTATGGTTTTCCAATGATACTAAAATATTTGTTCCTCCCAGATACAAATTATTTTTAATGATACCAATTTAATGAATTAAAGAACTCTCTCTGAGCAATTGGTGTTGGGGTCTTTATGATTGGTATCATTGAAAGTTTAGTAGAAAACTTAGAAACTAGATTTAAAAAACATACATTATAAAAAACAACCCTAATATAGATTTTTAGGATTAGAATGAAATAATTTTATAAAGGTTTGGTAAGGTAGATATTATGTGGATCTTCTAATAAATTCATCTCTGTATGGATTCTACAAGTGGATGTGGTTCTAGCTCATATGTACCTAGGGTTAAAAACTCTAACCAGGTGCCTTGAGCTTGACTCAGGGTAACCTGGTAGAAGACAACATTCCTTATTAGTCACATGGTTTGACACTCCTATGAAATATGGTTAGGATAAGTCACATTTTATTTACACACCATTATGAAGGATTTCAAAGTAAATATATCCCTAGAGAAACCATGAATATGATTAGGAGAATAACTATTTATAAAAATTCAATTTATGTTAAATGTTTTTCTAGTATGAGATTATACATTACAATTCATAATCTAATATAGTGTATTCTATTATTTAGAAATGGATCATAGTGGAAGGAATAGAAACTGTATCAAAGAACATATCCAAAGTAGGTATTCCCCTCCCATGAAAGATAATAATATAGGTATTTGAGTTTCAATTGATAATGAGAAAATTATAACTATACTGGGACAACTGACTCATGTTATAAACAATAACCATACCCATATGGTGTATCTGGTCCACAAAGTGGAGGAGAAATGTTATACCACTTAATTAAATAACAAAAACTATCATTTAATGGGACTACAAACAAAGTTTTAGCTGGACAGTGAATAAGCACTTTAGAGAAGATATTTCTAACATTCAGAAGTAATGAAAGGCAGAAATATTTTATGATAGTTTATCATCTATTGGGAGATATTGATCGTTGGTGTTCACTAATTCAAAACACAAAGGAGGAGTAAGAAATTGAAAATACAGAATGGAGGGATTTTAAAGATATTTTCAATGAAAAATATTTTCCTCGTGAATAATGAGCGGATATAGAAAGGCAATTATTAAATGTAAGGAAAAAGGAGGATGGGAATGTTTCATATATGAATCCAACTTTACAAGGTTATCAAGGAATTCCATGGACTACATACATAATATAAAAATCAGGATTGATCAATTATTTTATTGTTTAAAACTATTACTCAGAAGGGCACTAGTCTCCAAAAATTTCTCATCATACAAAGATAAAGCCTTATGTGCTATCAATACAGAAAAAGAATTATCTAATTCAAATGAATTAAAACTAATGAAAGAGAATAAAAGGGCTTCAAAAAACTCTTTAGAAGTAAATAAGAAAAAGGGGAAGAAGAGAATAATTGATTTTATATCCTATAATAATTGTGGGATGAAACAACTCAAATACTTTCTTGAAGGGTCTGGGTGTTTATTACATGTGTAGAGAAAAAGGTAACCAATATCATGATTTCAGGGTAAGGAAAGAGGATAAATATGTTCAATGTTACAATTGAAAATATATGGGACATTATGAAAATGATTTTATTAAGAACCAAGGAGACATTCTACAAAGAAAGCCAAGAAAGGAAGGAAAATCTTATGTGGTCAAAACGGCTGAGGTTGAAGTTCCAAATGATGTGGTGGTAGGTAATTTAATCATTTCCTCATAAATAGAAAATGATTTATTTTATTGTAGATTATTAAATTCATTTATATATTCATATATTTTCATGAAAATAATACATTTAACACTTGATTTAATAAAGTAGTTGTCAGTCAAAACTCATAAGGAAAGTATCATTGCAACAAATATAGGTCAACTTGCCACTTTTATGACACATAAATATAGTTTAGTTTCTAACCTTATCTTCATACCCGTGATTTAGTTTTATATAATAGTCGGTATGAAATGGATTTCAAATTATGAAGTGAATATCTATTTCATGAATAAGGAAGTTACAATTTTTGAGAATAAAGTAGAGTCCCTTATCATTAGAGCAGAAACCTCGACATCTAATTATTACATAGATACACCCTCCATATCTCTATTGAATTCAATTATTGGGTAGAAACTAAATGGAATACCTAGAGGTAAGGAAATAAATCTTTAAATTGAGAATGTTGTTGTTGTGTAAGAGTATGTTAATGTATTTTCATAGGATTTACCTAGACGTCATCCAGAATTAGAAATTGATTTTCTTATTCATTTCATTCCTAGTGCAAGGAAAATATTAAATAATCTTTATAGAATGGAAAAATTGGAATTAGTGGAGTTGAAGAAATGAATTGAGGAGTAGAGTAGTAAGGGGTTTATTTACCATAGTGTTTTTATATTGGGATCTCCTGTTCTTTTTGTTAAGAAGAAATATGGATCTAGGAGATTGTGCATTAACAATAAGGAGATTAATGTTGTTGAAATAATGAACAAGTATCCTCTTCCTCTCATTGATGATTTATTTGATAAACTTAAAGGATTCCAATATATTTTAAATATTAATATTAGATTAAGATGTCATAAATTGCGTGGGATGAAGGAGGATATTCCAATGACAATGTTTAGAACCATTTATGGATATTATGAGTTTACAGTAATTCCATTTGGACTCACTAGTGAATCTTCTATTTTCATGAATCTTAAAAATAAGATTTTCAAGCAATATCTTGATGAATTTTTTTGTGGTATTTATTGATAATATCTTGGTATAATCCTAATACTATAGACATAATGATAATCACTTGCGGATTATTCTATGGATTGTTAGAGGAAATGAAACATATGGGAAGTTTATAAAATATGAATTATTTATTCAATAAGTTTCATTTATCAGAAATATTGTCTCTAAATATGGATTCTTTGTTTATCTTAGGAAGAAAAAGGTGGTTCAATAATTTCAAAAACCAATGAACATAACTAAGGTATATAGATTATTTTTTTATCAGGTTATTATTGATGTTTCATTTCAGAACATCACCCAATATGCTAATTGTTTCACCTAGATTACTTGTAAAGGAGTTAAGATTATATGAAAAAAATAACATGGAGAAATTTTTAACGAATTAAAGAAGATATTGGTGAATGCTCAAATATTGAATCTGCAATCGAGAAAAGGATGCTTTGTGGTTAATTATGATGCATCAAAGAAAGGACATGATTGTGTCCTTATAACGAATGAAAGAGTTATTGACTATGAATCAAGGTAGTTAAAAAATCATGAGGAAAACTATCTTACTCATGACCTTGAGTTAGTAGATGTAATTTTTTTTTGAAGATAATGGGACACTATATCAATCATAAAATATGTGAGATATATACATCCCAAATGGCCCGAATACTTTCTTTTTTATTTTATTATGGATAATCCCCCTTTTAAGGGTTGAAGGGGAACCCGTACATAACCCGTAGGCCCAAGGCACAAGGCCCGACTGACTCGAAATACATGACCCAAAGGCCCAGTGGCATACCATGACCAATAAATGACCAGCAGGCCCAACCCACGTGAACTACCCCTCCCCAGCTTCTGCATCATTGATCACCTAGCTCCCTACCTTGCATTGCTGATCGACTAGCATTGCCCCGTACAAAGTTGCACGGTGCCTGGTCTCGATGGCGGCTGCCATACCCTTTCATTATTTTAATCCGGTTAGCTCTACATCTGGTAGATACTACTCTTTGTTGCTCTGATCCTCTTCTGGGGCCTGTTCTATGTGAACTAGGCTACTCCATGGTCTTTATGGCCTGAAGGCCTTTGATGACTCTAAGGCCCTTGAGACCCGTAGGCCCAAACCGGTGGCCCGAAGGCCCAAATATTGTGAATAGTTCTGGATTCTACAGTACCAAACAGTAACTACTACAATACTGCTACAATACTGTTATAATACTTCTACAGTACTGGAAATTCACCTCCACCCAGTTTTAAACCTGGGTATCTTGGATGCCAAGCAAGAGCCCTTACCACTTGGGTATAGCTACATTTTCATATATACAGATCACAAGATTTTGAAATATATATTCTCAAAGAAAAAATTTTCCATGAGGCAAAGGATATGGTTTGATTTACTCTAGGATTATAATTTTTCAATACACTACCTCTTAGATAAGGAAAATAAATTAGAATATTTTTTTAGTAGGATGGATCATGGAGTCAGAGAAAAAATTATGATTGAAATATATATGGTGTACATAGATCTAGAAAATATAGATTTTGGAATTATCCAAGAATGAGAAACATAATTACTTTTTAAAATTGTTTCCCAACCATATTTATTAGAAATAATTAAAAGTTCTTTTGTGTGATGATGTGAATCTTCAAAATATAATTGAAGTTGTTAATTATGGGTTGTTTCCAGACTTCATGTGTGAGGATATAATTCTAAAATTTTAGAGGAGGATATGTGTTCCCTCTATACCTGAGCTAAAAAGTGAGTTATTAGATTATTCCCCTATTTTGAATTTCTCTATACCCCCTGTTATCACTATTTTGTCCATAGATTTTACGGAACATTTTTGGTGGGATAACATTAAGTGGGAAATTGATAGTCATGTATGAAAATGTTTCATCTTTCAAGATGTGAAGGCTGAATGATAACAACCTAAAAGAGTCATGCAACCTATTCCTATTTGCATATGGAAATGGGATGAAATAACTATAGATTTTTTCATTAGATTACTAAAAACCCTAGGAATTAATGACACAATATGAGTAATTTTATATCAACTTACCAAATCTGCACATTTTTGCGCTATAAGGGAGGATTTTACCCTAGAGCACCATACAAAAATCTATATTAATGAATTTTTAGGACTTCATAGAGGACCTCTCTCAATTGTGTCTGATCATGATCCCATTTTTACATCAAAATTATTGAAACATCTTTAGTAATCATTGAATACTGAACATCTCTTGAGTACAGATTATTAACATTAAAATAAAAGGTAGTCATAAAGGATGACCCAAACATTATAATACATGTTGAGATGATGATCACTTGACTTTCATGGTATGTAGGTCCAATATTTACCTATGGTAGAGTTTTCATACAATAATAGTTTCCATTCTAGTATTCAAATGTCACTATATGATACATTGTATAAATAGAGATGTTGTACACCAACCTGTAGAGAAAAAGTTGGTGAAAGAGAGATTATGGGCCCAAAGTCCGTGAAAGAAACAACAGTAAAGGTATATACTGTTTAGAACCTTATCAAAGCAGGTCAAAGTAAAAAAGGGAGATATGCCAATAATATATGGAAGGATTTTTAATTTCATGTGGGTGATCATGTTTTCTAAAATGTATCTCCATGAAAGGCTGTTATATGATTTAGGAGGAATGGGAAATTGAGACCTAAGAACATTGGCCCTTTAAAATTTATTGAGAGAATTGGAGCTGTGGATTATAGTTTGGAAGTGAATCCTATAATTTCTAAGGTACACAATGTGTTAAAAATTTCCTTGTAATGGAAGTACATGTTAGACCCAACACATGTACTCAAATCTAAAGGAATAGAATTGGATCATGACTATCTTACTGTGAAAAGCCTATTAGGATTCTGGACACTAAAGAACAGGTGTTGAGGAATCAGATGATTGAGCTAGTAAAGGAACTTTGTAAAAATCATAAAATTGAAAAGGCAATATGGGATCCTAATGAGCTTATGATAAATAACTACCCAAATCATCTTTTTGGGGAGATAATTTAAAAATTTTAATGATGAAATATTTTATAGGAGGGGAGAATGTAACGACTCCAATCATTACCAACAGAATTTATCTTATTATTTTTATATATTATAGATCACATAAAATCACTTATAAAACATAATAAAAACATCATCAATAATGAATGAATTAAATAAGATGTATTTCTAGAAATTAAGGAACCTATACTGATGAAATAGTTAGATGACCTTTGGAATAATAATATGACCCTTACAAATAGTTAACTGACCAATAGAATATTTACTTCACCAATGAAAGTATAAATAAAGTATATACATCCTATGAAGGATAATATTAAATAATTATATCATAGTATAATTAAATTACTATTTTAAAAATTAATATTTACGTGATGGAATTTGAGTAAGACATAAATATTTAATTATAATTTTTCAATTAATAAAATGATTTAAAAGAAAATTTATTTTCATAAAATGTATTCATAGATAAATATTTTTTGTATAATTATTTTAAGATAATTCAATGAGACATTAGTTAATTTTTCACAGTGTTATAAAATCAGTTATAAGATTAAAAACTGTATTTTTTTAGTAAATAATGTTTTTAATTAAAAATAAAAAATTTCATATTTTAGAAAATATTTTCATATAACCAAGATAATTTTTTAATGTACACCTTAAAAAATTATGATGGTGAATTTTTGGTATTTTTCTATAATAATTGAATTTTATTAATAAAAAATATGGCAATACACTATAAGTTAAATACACTATTCCTTAAGTCATCTCTGATGTAAAAAGAATAATATCAAACTTACCTTCATTATTTTAATATATTATATTATAATGCTCAAAGTATTCATAGTCTTGTTCCAAAATAATAAAAAATGAATTAAATATTCAAAAATCACTTCTCTCTCCCACATCTATGAGCTGTTGGAATTGATAAAAGATAAAACAAATCCCCCTAAGGAGGTTATCAAAGAGGCGTATTCAAGAGGTAAAATCCTCTTCCATTTCCATTTAATTTATTTTATGGTTATTTTCATTTAGTATTATCTCCTCACCTCCTCTCTAGAAATGAGAATGATAACTCTAGTATCAACTATATACTATAATTATATCATGTTAATGGAATATCCTTCAATAAACACTTTTCTCTCACCTTTATTTTACAAAGTGAAATTATTGTTTGTGAGGTTCCAATTTACAACCTTTGTGGATGATAGAGTTTCATTAATTAATTTCTCAATGAATTATGATAATGAAACCATTTTTATGTTTAAACATACTATAATATATTTATTAAGACATTTATTATATTATTTTAGTATGATATTTACATAATACTAACCGATAAACCAAAATGAGTTCGTTATGATCAATAAATGCTGTAATAATCTATACTATTATAACTAAATGTGTTATCTAATGATTCAACCACATACCATGTAAAAAAATGAAACATATAACCATTTAAACTTATATATGTTCATAAATAACATATAATTCCAATTATATATAATTAAACCCATTTTACATGAACTTCATTACATATAAATAAGAGAACTGATCATGAAAACCAAAGAAACGAACGATCTTGAATGATTAAATTGTATCTGATAACTCATTAAAAAGTACATAAATTAATTTAATAAAAATATAATAAATTAAATAAAAGTATATAAGGTTCTAAATTAATTAATTAATGGGTTTACTTTAATTAACTAGGAATTTTAGGAAAAGTGTCGATCATATTTTGACATAAGATAAGGGTTTTCTCAACTCACTTTCATTTCTATGAGATATGACTTATTCAACACTATTTCTTATATGTGGCGTATGTATACTTATAAATGATGTTATGTATAATTAATCACTTCATATTTGTGTTATTTAAGGTATTATTTGATGATCATTCATTTTATGGGTCATATGGTGTGACTTTGTTTCAAAGTGGTAAGGGTTTTCTTCCCGAATCATTATTTCCATTTGGGTTATGATTTATCTATCTATACAAAAATGTAATTATACATTATTTTTATATGATTGTTCTAGATTAAATGTATACATTCCAAACAAATGCTTCCATCTTAGTTCCTATTTCTTTTATATGATATATATGTTTTTTACATGTTCTCTTCTCAATTCTTCTCGATCCACAAGCCCGATTATAGGGAACATCTTGATTTATTACCCAATTTCATGTATCCTCCATAATATATTTTAATAGAAAATTATTTTTCTAAAATCACTAATTTTTTCATAAAAAGCTAATTTTTTTTCATTACTGGGTTTATACAAACAACTATGAAAAATAATTTTTCCCCAAAAAACTCTTCTTTACAAAGTTAATTGCGTATTTTTTTCAAGAATTAATTAATAATTTTATTAGATAATTTCCATGTGTTTAAAAAATTGTGTTGAATTTTAATATCTATTGTGATTGATCTCTTAGGATTATTATATATCATATATTATTATATTTTTCTTGATTAAGTTGACTATGAATGTGCAATCTTAATACTATTCACCATATTACTCATAATGGTTTAAGATTATGTTTATTCCTTGGGGGAAAACTATTTAAATTTCATATGCGAGTTTTAATATGAATTTATATGTTTATTATGTTTCTCCCCTCTCATATGAGGAATGTATTTAACTTAGTAAGGGATGTTTGGGGCCCATTATAGCCCCACATTGCATCGGTAGGTCTTCTGGGAAAACTATACTGGATTTTTACCCATTATGCATGGTGTCTTGGCCTAAGTATTGAAGGTAAATTTATGATGTACTACATTATGAATTAAATCATTATGAAACTATTTATTAGTTGTTCATGTGATTATTATACTAGTAGAATATCCATTGTTAGGTTTTGTTATGGCATTATCAATTTTTAATTTATTTCATTTTATGCTGAGGATTATGTTTTATTTGAAGGTGTAATCTATGTTATTCATCATGCTTTATATTTATGCTTACAATGTATTGCTTACCCTTACTAAGAATCTAAGCTCACCCATTTCTTATGTTTTAATTTCCCCCAGGATGCAAAGATGTATATTATTGATGATTTGTGAGGGTAATATAGAAGTTTATTATTTTTTAAATATAATTACTATGTTATAATTCATTTAAACTTGTAATGAAACTATTACGTATGTATATGATTTTCCAATGCTACTAAACTATTCATTCCTTTTGGATACGAATTCCTTGAAATCATACCTATTTAATGAAGTAAGGCACTGGCTCCGGGATACTAGTTTCAGGGTTTCTACATCATGGAACATTTTTAGATCTAATCTCATAACTATATAGAATTATTTCATCATAATAATATTCTACTAATCCTTAACACAACATGTTGGAGAGATTTAAAAATTTATATACTTGTATCAGTTCATTATTTAATTTTTTTTCTCTTATTTTAATAAATTTGATATATATATATATATATATATATATATATATATATATATTATGACTAGATATAATAAACCTACGGATCTATCTTAGATGTTAATTTTTCCATTAATCATGGTTAATAACCGTAAGTCATTCTCAGGGAAATATTTTTCAACTTTAGTCCATAATTACTATACAATGGACAATTTTTTTCCATTTGATATCAATATATTTAACATAAGTAACAATTATGCTCACACTAATGTCTTGTAAACACCTCTATCACATTCATTTTTAATAAACTAAACACTCTTACTTACTTATCAAAATAAATTCCATAACCACGATTCTTGTTCCAACCCTCAAAATGGATATTTATAACTTTTATTTATAAAACTAAGCATTAAACAAACCTTTTTCATCATTTATATCATAAATTCCAAAAAATAAAAACCACAGATCTAGTAGTATAGAATCACATGAATATTGGATACATAAACACATATTTATAAACATAAAAACCACATTGTTATTTAAAAGTCTATATAATTATTCGAACTCCAATAGATATTCTAAAACTACATCAGATACTATGGGTAAAATAATTAGTTAAAAGGTTGATCTAGAAATCCAGTTAAAGGAATAAGTATGGTAAAAAATAATATCATGATTTTGAAATACATTATATTTAATGATGATTGATGAAATTGGTTTGAGAGTATGATTTTACCTGGATTGATTTCATTAAAGAACATGGGAGACTTAGGTAGTTATATGGGTAGTCCAGGGTAATCTTACTAGGAATATATTAGAACTACAAAGAAATTGATTGATGATGACATCAGTTTATGAACATTGATGAGGGTAGGAAGTTCATTCATTGGAATGTTGTCTTATCCCCTTAGGAAAGGATCTAGGTATTCACCAAAGGAGCCATAATTCCCAGATATGTGTGACCATCCTTGATTCTTTAATCTATCATATCTTAGGGATTGTAATAATGGAGCTATTATTGAAAATGAAGTAGATATTCCAATGATGAGGAAATTATATATTAATTTATATTTGATAATTCTATTTTATACATTCAATAGAAATGATTATAATATAATGTTACGACATGAAATGTGTATTAATTTTACCTTTTTTTTTACTTTAAAGTAATCATACAAGGACACAACCTTATAACATTTAATAATCCTAAATTAAATGAATAATTCACATTGACTATCTTTTCAGGTTTAGAGTTTTTGAGAGTTATACTATAAATATTACATTTCATCTCAAAAATTAAAAAGTATACACTTCTACCCAGTTTCCATTTTTTCCATTAAATAAAAATTCTTTGATAAAAAAGAGTCATGTCTAGTTCCATGTTTTAGACAACAAGAATTTTCCTTGATCTCATCCTTGACCCTATTCTAGTTTATGTCATGTGAAAAAATTTCAAAAACTTGGTATGAGCATAAAAAGCTCAGTAAGGGATACACAAAGAAGGAAAACTATTAGTTTTCTCAAAACAACAAGTAAAACATGAATACCTTATGATAAGTAATACTTTTATCCTTTATGAAGTAGTAAATACACTTCTCTGAATAAAAGATCATTGCTTACCCTTTTGTTACCCAAATATTACCATAAAACCCATAGAAAGCAGACATTCATATGAAGGTAACTTGGGACATAAACATACTTAAATGGAATAAACATATGGTTTACTTCCACACATATCACTAAATGGAATAGCCATATGACCAACTTCCATACCCAATGCATTGGAGGTTATAAAGTAACCATCCATCCTGGTTTATCACAACACCACCCATCATTTGGTTTATCACGTAACCACTTGTCAAATATCCAAGTACCATTATAAAATCATAACACATAAAATATTTCAAATATAAACATTTCACTAATAACATTTCAACATTGCAATTACAATATATCATTTCAAGATATTGATATAATCAATGCATAATCAAACTATTTTCAAAACCATTTAAAACATTTAATAAAGATATTTTTGAATCAAAGTGTCCCATACCACTTTGAAGCTTTTAAAGGAATTAATGTTTTAAAACATTAATGTACATATAAATAAATACTAAAAACCATTTTTAAAACATGGACATTAATGAGAAATATTTAGAAGAATAATTCTTTAAATAAAGGATGTTTTAGTTATAGAGTCTTGTAACACTTGAGAAACACTTGACTAAACATAATTGAAGAAAAGAATAAAACAAAACTTATAATATCATTAGAATAAGGAAATTCATGATATAATATTACAAAGGGAAGTATATAAACCATATAAAATTGAATTGTCACATAACAACAATAAAGTCTCAAGGGAATACAAATTGAGACGAGATCTCTTTTAATGACGGTATCCTTAAATTACAGATAAATCAGTTACAAAATTATGTGTGAAAAATAATAATACACTCAATATAAGTGAATATTAATTGTGAAACAATCAGAGGTCATTCACACATATTTATAACACAACATAATCTAGAAGTATAAGTTTAACCCAAATAATTGAAATTGGGTTAAAAAGTTCCCATATAGAAATTAGACAGCCTATCAGCGTCACATTAAAATTCAGAAATTTTTTGATGAGAGATAAAAGGGTATCTCATCTGTTGGACATAAAATTTACATTATTAAGGATATATGAGAACATATCACAACAATAGAATATGTAAATTAAAAGGCATAAAAAAGAAGTCTATTAAAAAGAGGAGGGTGAATGGTTTCTTTACCAATTTGGTAACTTACGAAACATACACCCCCTGAAAAAAGGATCATACAGAGAAGATTTAAATACCCATAAATTAAATTATATTATACAAGTAATACAATCATGGGCAGTACATATGCCACATAAAAGTAAATAGTGGAAAATATAACACGAATCTCACGAGAATAAAAAGTGAAATGAAAACCCCTTACAACATTGTAATCAAACGAGTCATATAAAAAAAGTTAATAAACAAAAATTGAATCATATAATACCATGAATATAAAGAGAATAATGATAATATCTATCAAATGGAAGTACACAATACACCACATGTAATAAATAAGTGGCTAACAATGGAAATCTCATGGAATTAAAAGTGAGATAAGAAACCCCTTACCTCTTGTCTGACTTGACTCGTTTATTCCTTATTCTTACTGAATAATAAACTTAAGTTAATTTCTACTTTATTAAGATCTTTTTTCAAGTTTATTATTCCTTATATATCACTTATTACCTTGCTATAACAATTAGTTAATTATTTGAGTTCTTATTAGACATTTTGTCGATATTTAGAAATTAAGTTAAAAATGAATTTGTTATAATTATAAATTATTCTTGTGGTCAAAATACCATTATATATAGAATTATATTCATGATTTAGATATAATATATATCTTATATATATAGTATATATATGTATTTATAAATGTACATATCATTTGGATGTTAGAAATGAAATGCATCGTTCATGGAGACGGTAAGCCGTACGTACGCATGAACGCTACTTTCCTTTCTATTTCTCATTTTAATGGAATTAAGACATAATGATACATAGGTATATTATAATTATAGTATAATAATTTATATTATTTAATTAACTACATCCTTTATACGTCCCATATAATACATGAATGAGTCATATCACTTTAAGGGGGCGGTAGTCCGCACTTCCTCAAATAAAATTATCGCATTTACCCATAATGAAAACCATAAAGGTGTGCTATAAATGGAAAATAAAAAAGTATAAAGAAAACATAAACATAATATATAACATATATAAATACAGTTCCATCATAATGGACACCATAAAAGGTGGTTGGAGATATTTGAACAATCATCCTTTCGTGAGGCAGTAGTTCGCCGTCCATAAAAACAGTAAGTTCTTTACCCATTAGATAGAGGTGTGTGTATGTGTAGTTAAGATACTTCTCATAAAACAACCTAGTATATTTAGGATACTAGTTTTGTTATAAAATAAATGAATAAAAAGAGTTTAGGGGGTTGTATAAGTAAAATAAAATAAAAGAACTTAAAAGAAGATGTTACCTTTAAATCAGGTAACTCCCTTTGGTTTGAACTAAAACGGTTTCTTGGAGTGCCTTCTGCCTATGTTAAGGATTATAGGTGGAAGATAGGGATCTTGAGAGCTTATTTTGGAATGGTTTGGATGATACAAGGGGATTGAGAGGTGTGAGCACTGGGTTAGAGGTGAGGGCTTTCTCTAAGGGGGAGGAGGGGCTCTTTAGGAAAGTGTGAAAATATTATTTTATTATATAATGATTTTTGGTTTCTAAAGGTCCAAAACTTATTAAAGGAGAATATAAGATGGATCACGGTCGAAATAAAATCATCCAAAAAGAATTGTACTGGTTTTGAATATTATTTTAATCTGTATAATCTTATTTATTTAAATCATTCACTAATGAGGTAAACACTACATCATTATTGTGTCATAAATAATTTTTTTATTTGATGTCTAAAAATTATAAAAAATAACCTTGTTGTAGGAAATATTTTTATATTTCCAAATAATATTTACACTCTAAAATATAACTTATATAAAAATTTGTAAAAATTAATTTACTAAAAGATATTTGTTTATGTCATTTTTGTCATTACTTTAAGTTAATTAAAATAAAGTGTCATTATCACACTTAAGTGGCTCCATGTGGTCCCAAAATAGACCCAAGTATGGAAATGGTCTGACATGACTCATCCAATAAGGTTAGGACAAATTTTAAGGTAATTGTTTATTATTATGATATTTTTTTACCTTGAATTACCCTATTTACCTTTAACTGTGGTAAATAAAAGTCAAAAGTTACTATTCACAAAAATTATTTTAATCTTAATGAACCACATTTTACTAACTAATAACAACCATGAATGTCAAATTTTGGAAATTCAATTCATAGAAGTGGTAAAATTTCAATTAAATGAAAAAGTCAGTTTTTAACTACTACTTAGTGGCTTCACTATTCGTAAAAAATTGATGTTTTTCAGAAAAATACCAAAACTTCAGCCAAATCTATATTTGATATTCCAAATTAAAAAATGATTTGTATTTTACCAAATTAAATATATAGAATTTTCATTAATTAATTTAAAATTAATTCCTGTTGTCAAAACAAAAAAGCATGTTTTTATGAAATAATAACTATCAAAAGATTGACACGTGTTTATGTCTAGTTTCAAAGTGAAATTACTTCCAATAACCAACATTGAATTAAAAGGTAAAAATATAATCTAATTGCACTTTAAAACCAATTAAAAAATAATCTAACCATATAAATAAATTAGATTAAAAGGCAGCTTTGAATCGAAATACAATATTTTTTACTATTCATTAAAAAATAAATTTTATCAGAAAAAAATACCAAACATTTACCCAATGTAAATTTTGATGTCCCGATTCTAAAGAAGAATTTTATTTTTTCAAATATAACATATAAAAGTTACCCAAACTATATTTAGAGAGGCTTCTCCATTGAAAGGTGGTAAACCATCCTTTTAAATAATATTAGAGTATTTATGCTTACAATTAGATTAATTCACATTTTGATCCTCAAACTTTTATTAGATAAATTTAAAAACATTTAACAAATATGTATAATCATATTGTAGTTAGTTCTGTTCATTCCCTCTATTATAATGTCTATGAATTGGCTACCATTTAAAATAATAATATTATACTATTATTTTTGTAGTATGACCCAACGTTGTGTGCAACATATGTTTTCAATGAAACCTTTTATTGCGTATCGAGAACACTATTGAACATATCATCCCTTTTAAAATAAAATTAATATTTAAATCACAAATATAAATAAATAGGAAAATTTAACATTTTTTATTTTCCTGGGATGTTACATCCTTCCCCCTTTTGGAAATTGCATCCTAGAAATTTTAAAATTGGGCTTGGAAACATCATTAAAAGTCCCACATCAGAAAAAGAGTCAATAAAAATATGACATTAAAAGAAAGAAAGAGAAGTACAGATGTCACTAGATACAACAGATACTAAGATTCTATGAAAACATGGATATGGGGGAGAAAACAAACCATCAAGTTTGGATGGAGAGTGATAGAAAACATGATTAGGAGAAATTTACACTACCACAAAAATAGTTTTTCGCAGCGCCCCCCCTTTATCAGCGCTTTTTTGAGCGTAGATAAAGGGCCCCCCTTTATCAGCGCTTGTTTAGTAGCACTGATAAAGGGGGGGGGGGGGGCTTTATCAGCACTTTTTTTAAAAGCGCTGATAAAGGGTCGGCTTCAAATTTTTTTAAAAAAAAATATATTAATATATTAATATATTAATATAGTTATATTGTTATATAAATATAATATATAATTTTTAAATATATTTTAGATAAGTATAAATGTACATTTACACTTATTATACTTAACATATAAGATATTTAATGAAAATGGATTCTTAAAAAATTAAAAAAATATTTTTAATTAATAATTTGATAATCATTATGGAGTAATAGTCATTTAATAACAATTTAAAGACTAAAAAAATTAAAAAAATTAAAAAAAGATCCAAAATATGTTGAAAACGCAACTCAAACCTCAAACGACCATAACTTTTGATCCGGGTGTCCGTTTGAGCTCTACCACATATCAAATCGAAGCTTGTGACGAGCTCTACGTCTCTATGATCGGGGTAAACCCCGATCAAGCGATTTTAGAGGCCAAAAAAGTCCCAGAAGGCCTCTAAAACTGAGTTTTTAGTCAGGGTACCCTGATTTTTTAACATTTTGTGGATTTTCACCCTCATTTAAGGGGGTATTATTGGATTTTTTTGGCGGGGTCTGAATTTATTCCAAGGTATTACATTCATATTGATATTATGTCTTTGAAATTTCATCCTTTTTTATAATGCACTGCTATTTATAATAAAAAATATAACAATATTTCATATTTTTTATATATTCACACCTAAAAATTTAATTATAAATATAAATAATAAAATATATTTACATATAAAATATATTAGCTTTATCTAAATAATAACTAACATCCATTTTATTTAAAATACAAAAATATGAATATTTATATACCTATATATTAATCTAACTATATATATCTATTAATCTAACTATATATATATATATATATATTAATCTGACTATATATATATATATATTAATCTAATAACTATATATATATTAATATAACTACATATATATATATATATTAGTATTACTATAAATATATATATTAATATCACTATATATATATTAATATAACTATATATATATATTCATATAACTATATATATGTTAATATAACTATATATATATATTAATATAAATATATATTAATATACGAATAAATATAACTAAATATATATATATAGATATAGATATATATTAATATCACTATATATATATATTAATATTACTATATATATATTAATATAACTATATGTATATATTAATATAACTATATATATATATATATTATAATATAACTATATATATATATTATAATATAAATATATATATATATATATTATAATATAACTATATATATATATTATAATATAACTATATATATATTAATATAAATATATATTAGTATACGAATAAATATAACTATATATATATATATATATATATAGATATCATGAATTCGAAGACAAATCAAAATAGAGTAGTGGTAAAGGCTTAGGCGCGCAGGGGGGAGGTCTCGAGTTCAAATCCTGGTGGAGGCAGGGGCACGCGCGCATGGGGGAATATAGCAGCAAGCGCTGTTAAAGGCTGGAGGGGCTGCTTGGGGTGATGTACAAGGGCATAAAAGCGCTGTAAAAGGGGGGGGGGGCTCAAGCGCTATAAAATTACCCTCGATTGGGAGTATTTTTTTAATTTTTTTTATAATTTTTTAATTTTTTTTAATTTTTTTTAATTTTTTTACCTTTTATCAGCACTTTTAAAAAAGCGCTGATAAACTGATCCTTTATCAGTGCTAAAACGAAAGCGCTGATAAAGGAAGCACTGATAAAGGGGACCCCCCTTTTATCTATGCTGGCTTTATCAGCGCTTTTTCTAGTGCTAATAAAGGCCATTTTTAGCGCTGATAAAGTCCGTATTTGTAGTAGTGTTAGCCACCAGAAAATCACAAACTTGTGATGGGTAAAATGGTCTTTGATTCCCTAGTAGGAAAAGATAACAGACAATGTTTTTGTTTTAAGTTACTTTTCATAAATTTGAGGAATTTATTTATGAGAATTACTAAAAACATAACAAAAAATACTTACTTTTCATGAAGACTTTCATTCTTTACTAATTTTTTACCACAAAATCATGTTTTCTCCAAAGGATGAGTATTTAAAATGACTTGGTCACATTAAAAGCACTGGAATCAACTTCTATAGTATCACATAATCCATAAAAGATGAACTATATATTTCCCTTGTCTTTAGACATCAACCAAAACCAAAATGGTTAGCACAAGATCAGATAATCCTCAAAAGGATAATCTTTTATAAAAATAAAAACTACTCTTAATCTCCAAAATTCAACAAAAAGTAACCAAAGTTCAAGAAAGACCATTAAATATAAAATTTTCCCTAAAATTATTCAAAATAATCCAAATTAATATTGAAACCCAAAACTTATAAGGATTTAATCACATAGTCTTCCATGATAAATCTTAACATTTATCTCCAAATAACATCAACTACTCATAATGTATCATACTAAAGTGTAATTAACATAATCACATATTCTTTATTATAGGTTAATAATTTCCATAGATAACCCAAAACTAAATTATTATTGATTCCTAAAATCATCTAACTAAAAAGAATTAGTTATACTAACCAGAGAGTTCACGTAGTCCAGTTGTTGGCAATAAATCCCAGTCACACTTTGGTTGTGGGTTCGATTCCCACAGCTTTGTCCGACGCGATGGGTTGTCACACGGTCTACATGTTTTCCTTTTTCAAAAAATATATAATTTTATAACATTCCAAAAAAAATGAGATAAATTCACCAAAAATAAACATAACTTATTTTAACCACAATGGTTATCTAATAACTTTCATTTTTCATCCCAAAATGTAATAACCTGCAATTGCCTCAAATTCAAGGATCATATAAACCCAAATGGTTCTTTATAACTATATCCAAAAAAGAAAAGATAATTCTTCTTTAAATAAAAGTTTCACATATCAAACTTTAGTGTTACACATAATAGAAATTTTTTCCAAACTAATCCCTTCATTAATACATTCAAACATATCATAACTCTTCGATTCCTAAAATGTAGACATCTCAATCATAGAATATATTTCCCGATTATTTATCCATGTTTTTACATCTTATTATTTTATACTTCTTTCCTACAAACTAAATCATGAATACTTTCCTAAGATTTCAGTAATTTCAAAACACGATCTATGAAATAATACATACCTTTCATAAGTCATTTTCAGTTTCTTCATCTTCAATTAGAATGGAATTAGGAATCAGTAAATGTATATTTGTATGATCCTGCGGATCCCTTTCCCGAAAATTCTTCGCAGGACATCTATTTGGGTAGTGACCACGCACACCACATTTAAAACATTCAATTGACCCCTCATAAAGAACTTCTTTCATTTTACTATAGTTAACTAGATGCTTCCTTTTTCCATGGCAGGTTCTTGCTACATGACCTTCATTACCACATCTGAAACATCTTCCTTTTCAATTGAAGTATTTTCCTAAGTGTTTATTTCCTCATCCTCGACACATAGGTTTTTGAATATACATACCTTTATGATTATTACCTGAACTTCTGTAGGGACTTGTTTCTCATATATATGATGTATTATAAAAATACCAAAGGTTCATGTGGTCAATCATGACTCCAGATAGTTGGTTAAGAATAACCTCAAGACTTCTAATTGAAATTCCAATTTCATTTAGTTTCTCATTCAGAAAACCATAACAGTTTTCTTTACATCCACTGTTACTTTGGTGCCTGCTATATCCATCTATTTACTAAAACCAAAAAGGTCACTGTGAGTATATCAGTAAAATCATCATATAATATCTTATGAGGAGGGTAAATACTAAGATAGACTTATTCATGTTATCTTAAACTCATTAAATTTATCTAAAATAAATATGGATCTTTATAATATGCTAACCACTATATTTATGTCACTTAAGCATAAATTACACCCTAACCTCTAATGTTATCTAAACCGACCTCAGATACCAACTATAAGGACCTGACCGTATAACATTACCTAATCATGAATTAAATGAATAATTCACATTGATGATATTTTTAGGTTTAGAGTTTTAGAGAGTTAGGCCATAACTATTACATTTCATCTCAAAATTAAAATATATACACTTCTACTCAGTTTCCATTTTTTTACATAAAATAAAAACTCTGTGAAAAAAAAGTGTCATGTCTAGTTCCATGTTTTAGACAGCATGACTTTTCCTTGATATCATCCTTGACCCTATTCCACTTTTTGTCATGTGAAAAAATTTAAAAACCATGGGATGAGTATAAAAAGCTCAATAAGGGATACACAAAGTTGTAAAACTATTAGTTTTTTCAAAACAACAAGTAAACCATGAATACTTTATCATAAGGAATACTTTTCTTGTTTATGAAGTAGTAAATAATATTTTTTAGTAAAAGATCATTACTTACCCTTTTGTAACCAAAAGATTACCATAAAACCCATAGAAAGCACACATAACATATAATGGTAACTTGGGACATAAACATACTTAAATAGAATAACCATACAGTTGAATTATACACATATCACTAAATGGAATATGTAACGCCCCGAACCCAGTTACCCAGAGTCGGTGCATTATTACATAACATTGGCATGATCACAAAAAATCAAGTCTCAAAAGACCGATTAGTTTAGTAGCTTTGAAAGTACTAGATACATTCATAAGGTTTACATTACATCATAAAATGAAAAAAACTAAAACAAAATTGATTCCATAGACCACACTCATATCTCCTCAGACTATCCCTACAGGTCAGTCATAAAATACTTCTTCGCATCCTGGGAAAAATAAAACATAGAAAGGGGTGAGCTCAGATGCCTAGTAAGGATAACAATATAGCAGAAAATTTCATAAATAAGCATAAAAATTTAAGGCAATGTATAAGACTAAAACCAAATCCTCTTAAACTTGAACTTCAACATAATATGGAAATGATAAAATCGGATTATTCCATTTACTTACTCACATGGATATTCTACTAGTTGAATAATCACATGTAATATTAACAGCCACTTTCATAATGATGGAATTCATAATGCCAGACTTTCATAACCACATAGTCAAGGCCTTGTGCTAAGAATACAAATTAGATTTTTTCAAGGTCGTGTTCCAAGACACAAGTTTTTCTCATGAGACCTACCGATGCATCTAGGAGTTATAGTGAGCTCCACCCGTCACTAACTAATTCCAATGCATTCCTCATATGAAAACATTTAAACATAACATAAACATTCATATTAAAACTGGCATACGAAATGTTAATAATTTATCCATAAACCATGAATGGTATGAAATAACACATCCATATCCAAATATATCACAAAAACTTCAATACAATATGGAAGTTTTGTATCACAATAAATCAACTTCAAACAAACTTAAAATCCATCAAAGGATATTGACATAGATGAAATCAAAACCTTTTTAGAGAAATATATCTTTCTATATTGAAATAATTTAAAGGTCACGTAATTATAAAAGGAAACATTTATATTTGTAAATATTAATATAATCATGTAAGGGAAGCTTTGTCGATGTTATAATGGTGGAAAATAGATGCACCCACCGTATAAGTTAAAATAACATTCTTACCATAAATTTGTCAAAAAGGTCAAAAAGTACCGTGTTTGGAAAACGACGGAAATATTCCTTTATAAACATCTTATAAAAGTCATACAATAGTATAAATGACTTTAACCCACAGTATATAAAATAGTAGGAATGTTTTGAAATTCATTTTTAAGAAACATGGATGTGGATGACAAAGAGGTCCCAGTAGATAATTACGTATAAACAATCTCGGATAATGAAGAGATTGTAGAATTAACCCTTACCTTGTACTTTTCCTTGGTTGAGGGTAGGTTAAAATCATGTATAATGGTGAAATAATAGTTATTAAATTATACAGTAATCATATACATTAATATGATATCATATATGATCTTTTAACATTGCTTTGTTAATAATATCTTAGTATTATCGTTGTTTTGGGTGTTAACGGATTCGTTTTACTTTATATTATTTGTTATGTGAGTCATATTTTTCATGAATGGGATATATCGTTTTCATATACAGAATGATATCAAGTATTTAAACATTATTTTTAATCATCTAATCAAAATTAGTCTTGAATGGATACGATGAGAAATGAATCTTATCGCGTTCGTGGAGATGGTAATCCGTACGTACGCACGAGCGCCAATATCATTCTTTTGTTATTAAAATAATATATAATTGGATGGTATACCATATATACAGAATCATTACCATTTTATATTTATTATCTACATCAATTACACATCATTATTATACCCTTCCAATAATGTATTGAATAATAATTACACCACGACGTGGAGATAGTAAGCCATACGTACACACATATGGTAAAATGTCATTCAAAGGATTGATAAAATAATGAATTTGGTTGTACCATATTTATAATAATATCACAGTATATAGAATATACTGGAGTTATTATTTTATAAAGGAAACAATAAAGAAAAAGGAAGTGGAAGAAGAAAGGAACTTGAAAGAGGTGATGAAATATTTACCTCTTCTTCGGGTTCTTCCTTTTGATTTGATCAAAAGGGATCCTTAGGTTGGATTTATGACTAAAGGAAGGCCTATAAGATCAAGTTTGGATAGTTTAGAGGGTATGTGGGCATATTTTGGCCAAGAAAAATGGCTTTTAAGGTGTGTATTAGAGAGAAGGGGGAGTTCCCTTTTATAAGAGGGGTGAGGGGCACCCTAGGAAAAGCTAAAAATATTATTTTATAATAAAATAATTTTCAGTTTATAATTGCTCAAAAATGGATTATTTAAAGTATAAGGTATGGATCAGTCGAAAACCACTCAACCAATAGGTTTTAGAGAGGTTTGGGTCACTATATTAACTTTATCTTTTAGATTTAACTCTTAGTTAAGTAGTTTGACATTTACCATGTCTCTTTGTAATTTTATATTATATAATTAATAAACTTACTATATACTTACACTAAAAACCCAAGTGGTTAATTAATGATACAAATATCATTATATAAGTCTTTTGGCCGAAGCTTATATTTTTAGGAATATAATATCAATTAATAATATAATATTTGTTTCAAAAAAGCTTTTAAGGCAATTTTGACACTATTTGGTATTTTGTTTTTTCAAAATTCACAACAGCATTATTACTTCAACAATAATTCATCTAACCAACCCTAATATTTCATATTAACTTATAAAATTAGTGTAATTCATAAAAAGTCTCAAGTTAAATTTATTTCGATATTTATAATACCAATTATTTCAATATTTCATTAATTAGGTAATTACTGCATCATCATTGTGTCTTAAATAAATTAAATTATTTAATTTCTAAAAAATATAAATAAAATAAAATTATGTAGGAAATATTTTTATATTTCTAAATAATATTTATAGTTGAATTTATCTTATGTGTAACCCTATATTAAAAATATTTTAGTTATTAAACTTTGATTTTAGCTCTTTTAACTCTTCTTTAAATAAAAAAATAATAAATGTCCAAATCTAATCCAAGTGGACCTAAAGGATCATATTTTACTCCTAAGGTTGTTTTTGGTCTAATTACACTTATAAAATAAAATTATAACATGTGTTAGGGTAATAATAATACCATTTGTCCCTTTAATTACCCTATTTACTTTTAACTGTGGTAAATAAAAGTAAAAGTTACTATTCACCAAAAATTATTTTCATCTTATTGAACCACATTTTACTTACTGATATCAATCATGTCTCTCGGATCTTTGAAATTATAATCATAGAAGCGGTAAAATTATGTTTTATGTAAATTTTCAAATGCTCCTAGGAGGTGGGCAAAAGATGGTAAAAAGTTCAATAAAATTTTTATATATGTAAAATTATTATAAACTGAATCTAATGAATTAAATTGAACTTATATAGGTATTATGTATCTATTTTGACATAAAATAAATTTAAATAAAATAAATAATTACTTAAATAAAAATTCGGTTTTAAACTATAACTCAGTGGTTTTCACTATTCATCAAAAATTGAAAGTTTTCAGAAAAATACCAAAAATTCACCCTAATCTAATTTCGATATTCCAAATCCAAAATGGAGTCCATTTTGAAATATAAAATTTTTAAAACATCAAAAAGTGGGTATTAATATTCATAACGACAAGTTTGATTGGTTGTGGTGTGTTAGAACTCAAAGTTGCATACATCACACGCTATTGTATTATTCAAAGAGAAGTGTACCATGGAAGCTTGGTGTGTTATAGAATATGTAACACCCCAAGATTTCATAGTATGTTAGTTCTTCAAAGTAATTCAATAACTTACACTACATGCAACATCGAGTTCAGGCGCACCACGACTTACCAAACTAGCCGTTCAGAAGCAGTTATGAATAATATTAACAAATTTTGATCTTTATATAACCCTTATAATTTTAGAATCCATATTATGAGTTTCTTAGACATAATGTAAGGACTAATTCATTTTCTTCAGATAAAAGAAGTATTTTTTAAAAAAAATGAAATTTTACCGCTTTTTAATGGCGAACCCTTTTTAAATCTAGTAGTTGAAACTTTTTTATATTCAATTTGAAAAAATAAACTTCTTCTTTGGTATCGAGACATAAGAATTTAGTTTCAATAAATTTTTGGTGTTTTCTTGATAACTTTCATATTTGGGTGAATAGGAAAAAATAATATATTTTAACTGAAAACAACTTTTTTAATCAAAATAATTTATAGTGTTCAATAATACATATGAATGGTTTGGAAGTGTAATTAGATTATATTTTTACCATTTAATACAATGTTTTTCATTGGAAGTAATTTCACTTTGAAATTGGACATAAACAAATGTCAATATTTTGGTAATTATTATTTCATAAAAATACGCCTTTTGGTTTTGACAACGAGAATTAATTTTAAACTAATAAATGCAATTTCAATGTTTTGAATTCAGTAAAATAGACTTCATTTTTGAATTCATAATATCAAAATTATCTTAGGGTGAATTTTTGGTATGTTTCGGAAAACTTTTAATTTTTGATGAATAGTGAAAAACACTGTGTTATAGTTTAAAACCAAATTTTTATTTAAATAATTATTTATTTTATTTAAATTTATTTTAGGTCAAAATAGATACATAATATTCATATAAGTTCAATGTAATTCATTGAAGTCATTTCATAATAATATTAGATATATAAAAGTTTATTGAACATTTCACCCTCTTTTACCCACCTCCTAGGATAATTTGTAAATTCACATAAAACTTAATTTTACCACTTCTGTGAGTTAAATTTTGAAAATACGAGAGAAACGGTTAATATTAAGGAGTAATATGTTGTTCAATAAGATAAAAATAATTTTTGGTGAACAATAACTTTTTAATTTTATTTACCACGGTTAAAAGTAAATAGGGTAATTAAGGGTAAAAATGATAATATTATTACCCTAACACATGTCCTAATTCTATTGGATAAGTATAATTAGATCAAAAAGAACCTTAGCAATAAAATATGAACCTCTTTGGTCCACTTGTATTAGATTAGGACACTTATTATTATTTAATTTAAAGAAGAGTTAAAAGTATTAAAATCAAAGTTTAATAACTAATTTTTTTTAATATAGGGTTAAACATAAGATAAACTCGACTATAAATATTCATTAAAAATATAAAAATATTTCCTACATAATTATATTTTATTTATATTTTTTATACATTAAATAATTTAATTTATTTATGACACAATGATGATGTAGAAATTACCTAATTAATGAAATATTAAAATAATTGATATTATAAATATCCATATAAATGTAATTTGAAACTTCTTATGAATTAAAATAATTATATAAGTTAATATGACATATTAGGGTTGGTTATATTAATTTTTTTCGATGTAATAATGCTGTTATGAATTTAGAAAAAACAAAATAGCAAATAGTGTCGAAATTGACATAAAATAGTTTTTAAATCAAATATTATATTGTTAATTGATATTATATTCCTAAAAATATAAGTTTTAGCCAAAGGACTTATATAATGATAGTTGTATCATTAATGAACCACTTTTTGTTCGTTTGGATGTATATTGTAAGTTTATTAACCATATAATATAAAAATACAAAGAGACATGGTAAATGTCAAACAATTTAACTAAGAGTTAAATCTAAAAGTTAAGGTTAAAATAGTGACCCAAAACTGTCTAAAACCTATTTGTTGAGTGGTTTTCAACCCATACCCACATTATAATTTAAATAATCCAATTTTTAGCCATTATAAACCGAAAAGGATTTTATTATAAAATAATAATTTATGTTTTTCCTAAGGTGCCCCTCACCCCTCTTATAAAAATGAACTTCCTCTTCTCTCAAATTCACACCTTAAAAGCCTTTTAGATCGGCCAAACCCTACCCAAATATCCTCTCAACTTCCCTAACTTCATCCTAGAGACCCTCCTTTGGTTAGAAAGCCAACACAAGGATCCCTTTTGAGCAAATCAAAAGGAAGAACCCGAAGAAGAGGTAATAATTTCACCACCCTCTTTCAAGTTCTTTTATTCTTCCACTTATTATTTATTTGTTATTTCCATTATAAAATAATAACTCCAGTATCTTATATATACATTTATGTTATTATAAATATGGTATAGCCATATTCATTATTCTATCCATCCTTTGAATGACATGTTACCATACGTGCGTGCGTACGAATTATCGTCTCCACGTCGTGGTGTAATTGTTATTCAATACATTATTATTTGGATGGGTATAATAATGATGTGTAATTAATGTAAATAATAAAATATAACATTATAATGATTATGTATATATGATATACCATCAAATTATATATTATTTTAATAACAAAATAATGATATTGTCACTCGTGCGTACGTACAGAGTACCGTCTCCACGAACGCGATGAGATTCATTCTCCATTGTATCTATTCAAGAATAAATTTCATTTAATGATTAAAATTAATGTTTAGAGACATGATATAATTATGGATATGAATAATATACATCCCATCCATAACAAATATGTCTCACATAACAAATAATATAAAGGAAAATGAATTCGTTAACACCCGAAACGACGATAATACTAAGATATTATTAATAAATCAATGTTAAAATATAATATTAATGCATATGATTATTATATAAGTCAAGAAAAATTATTTCACCAGTATACAGGAGGTTAACCTACCCTTGACCAAGGAAAAATCACAAATTAAGGGGTTTCTTATCTCACTTTTAATTCTGTGAGATTTCCATTGTTCACCACTTATTTATTGAATGTGGTGTGTGTACTAGACATGATTGTATTAATTGTGTAATATACTTTAATTTATGGATATTTACTTCATCATTGTATGATCCTTCGTTCATGGGTGTATGTTTTTTAAGTCACCAAATCGATAAGGGAATTTGAAATTTGAATTTCCACTCATTCGGCTTTATGGATACTTCATTGATTATTTCACTCCAAGATTATTTTTGGAATCAATATACATTTTCTTATGTCATAATGTCCAGTCCCCTTTCTGTGGATATACTTTTTATACACATTATCACTCCATTTATAAACTCTCAAGTCATTGATATGAACTTGATAAGAGTAATTTTAACTCAATCTCCATTTGTTGAGTTAAATATCCAATTAATTGGTGTTGTTTTTACAAGAATATGTGTGACTGTACTCTGATTGATTTACACTAAATATCCAATAATATTGAGTGTATTTATATTTTTTACACATAATTATGTCATTGACTTATCCTTAACCTAAGTATACAGTCTTTATAAGAGATTTCATCTCAATTTACATTCCATTGAGACTTCTTTGTTGTTATACACCAAATCACTTTTATATAGTGTATATAATGTACTTTGAAATAGTATATCATGAATACATTTATTCTCATAATATTATAAAGTTTTTATTAACTCAATTATTTGTATTCAAGTGTCTCTCTTTTGGTTAGAAACTCTAACTAAAATATCATTTTAAATGTTTTAAAGATTTAATATTCTAAATCTTCCTCATTAATGTCGATGTTTTAAAAATGGTTTTAAGGATTTATTTATATATACATTAAAGTTTTAAAATTAAAATTCCTTTTAAAAGTTTCAAAGTGTCATGGGAAACTTTGATTCAAAAATCTATTTTATATGGATTCTTAATAAATAGTGAGACTTTTAAATGTTTTCATAAAAGGGGGATATTTCTCTCAAATAGTTTTGATGACTATTTTTCATCTATGTAAATATCCTTCATTATTCTCGATTGAGGTTAATCTATTACAATAAAATCTTCCATATTGTATTGAATGAGTTATGTTTTACTGTGGATGAGATATTTTTATACAATTCATGGTTTGTGGATAAAGTATTGACATTTCGTATGCTAGTTTTAATACAATTTTTATGTTATGTTTAAACCTATTTATATGAGGAATGAATTGGACTTAGTAAGTGACTGGTGGAGCCCGATATAGCTCCTCGATGCATCGGTAGGTCTATTATGACATACTAGTGTCTTGGCACAAGGCCTTGACAAAATCTTATTTGTAGTCTTGGCAGAAGGCCTTGACTATGTGGTTATGATAGTTTGGAATTATGCATTCCATCATTATGAAAGTGGCTATTGATATTGCATGTGATTATTCAACTAGTAGAATATCCATGTGAATAATTATATGGAATTATTTCATTTCATTTTTTCCATATTATTATGAAGTTCATGTTTAAAAGGATTTTGTTTTAGTTATACATTGCATTAAATGTTTATGATTATTTATGAAAGTTTCCACTATAATGTTATCCTTACTGAGCATCTGAGCTCACCCCTTTCTATGTTTTATTTTTCCCAGGATGAAAAGAAATATAATATAACTGACCTTTAGGGATAGTCTATGGAATCTCAGTGTTGTATATGGAAACAATGTTGTTTTAGTTTTCCATTTTATGATTTAATATAAACATTATGAATGTATCTAGTACTTCCATGGATACTAAACTAACCAGTCTTTCGAGACTTAAACTTTTATGATCATGCCAATGATATGTAATAATGCACCGACTCTGGGCTTCTCAGCTCGGGGCGTTACAGTTGGTATCAGAGGAAGTTTAGTACAAACCTTGGAAGCTAGATTTATATAAACTCTAATTACAAAACATTGTCTTATGATAGAATTTGAGGATTAGTATATAAAAACATCCCAGAATTTTGGTATTGTAGAGATTTTGTGAGTTTTCCAAGCAATACATCCATATCTGGATACAAGTAGGTAGATGTTTCTTTGGAACAGAACAACCTATAGGTAAAACCCAATAACACCGTTTTGATCTAGAATCGAATAGGAAATGGTGCACGATAACTGGCCTTGCTGCACTCTTGGTTACAATACTCCCGGGGGATATGCTTAGGATAATTTACATTTTCTTTACAAACCGATTTGGAGGATTTTAATATAATATGAGAATAAATGACCTTGGTTAATCTTAAGGTGTTTCAAAATTGAAAATATAATGTCATGATATTCTCTAAATGATTTTATGACTACTGTTACTCACACAATGCTTTTTGGTTTTAGTCAATGGATGGATTCCAAGAAAGTCATAGTAACATTGAGAATGAGGTACAAGGTGGGAACGGTGGTGTAAATGAGAAAAAAAATATAATTTTGATAGGTATAAAATATATTGTGTTCATGCCAAATCAGTTTTCAAAAAATATGATCAAAAACATATATATTAACCAACTCAGGGACTCAAAAAAGAAGAGGAAGGTGATGAATGATAAGAGCTCCAGTAGTGGAGACCATGGAGAAAAGAATCCTCAATTTCCATCATGCAGGAAATGTGGAAGGAGACACCCAAGAAAGTGACTAAATGGAACAAAGAAATGCTTTATGTGTGGGAAAGGACATAAAGTGAAGAATTGCTGAGGAAAAATGAAGAGTACTATGGAAGAAATTAAAAATAATCCCAAGAATCCATTTATAGTCATTTTCTGTAAATGTAGGGGACCTGGCCATTACCCGAGTGAATGACCTATTCTATAGGATATTTTCTTGGTCAAAGAAGAAACTATATGGAAAAAAATGGTTGGAGAAATTTTTAAAAGTATTAGTGCTTGTTGTTGATGGGATTACTTTGGAATAATTTTCTCTTGTATTTATAACCTTGGAGTTGTCATCTGAAAATGATATTTAAGGAAGAATTAACTTTTCTCTTATGGATATAGTTATAAATAACCTTTTGGTTTTATATGATCATTGGGTTTGATGAAATTACAAGTTATTATATTTTGGGATGAAAATGTAAGGTATGAGATAAAATTTGTGGTTAAATTATGTTATGGTTATTTTGAGGAATTTATATCATTTTGTTAATGTTATAAAATATAGTTTTTGAAAAAGGAAAACACACAGACCATGTGACAACCCATCACATTAGACAAATTTGTGGGAATCGAACCCACAACCAGAGTGCGATTGAGATTTATCTCCTACCACTGGACTACGTGAATTCTCTGGTTAGTGTCACAAATTATTTTTAATTAAATGATTTTATTTATCAACAATAAGTTGATTTGAGATCTTATGTATTATCAAAATTAATACCCTTAGTATAGGAAAATGATTTGGTGATTAAGTGATAAATGTTATTTTGGAAGACGTTCTCTTTGTTTGGAACACTATATGCCCAAGGAAAATAGAATACTATGGGATTTAATTTGAGGAGTAATGATGGATTTTTATCTATGTTTTTATTGAGTATTTATAATGATTTGGATTATTTATGGAAATGATTAACCTATAATAGAGAATATTTTATTAGGTTAATTACTTTTAAATATGTGACTTTAAGAGTAGTTGATGTCATTTGGAGATACAATTTAACGTGTAAGACTACACAACCAAGTTCTTATAGGTTTTGGGTTTCAATATTAGTTTGGATTATATTTATGGATTTTAAGGACAATTGTTTATTTAATGGTATTTATTTATATTTGGGGTATTGTTGGTTTAATTTTAGAAATTAAGATTAGTGTTTATTTCTATAAAGGAATATCCTTTTGGGGGATCATCAGATCTTTTACTAAATGTTTTGGTTTTGATTAATCTCAAAATACAAGGTAAATATATAGTTTATCCTTTGTGTATCATGTGATTCTCTAAAAGTTTATTCTAGCTCCTCTAGTGTGACAAAGTATTCTTGAATACTCATCGTTTAAAAAAAATGAGTTAGTGGTAGAAATTTATTAAAGAATGAAACTCTACTTAAAAAGTATGTATATATCTTTATGTTCTTAGTCAATATCATAAATAAATTCCTCATCTTTATGAAATGTAACTTAAAACAAAAAAAATGTTGTCCGTTTACTTTTCCTACTGGGAAACTAATGACTTTTTATCCCATCACAAGTTTGTGGTTTTCTTATTGTTAACTTTATCCTGATCATGTTTTTTATCCCACTTCATCAGAACTTGACACTTAGTTTATCTTCCATATCCATGTTTTTCTATATGGAATCCTAGTATGGGTTATCTTGGGTGACCTTTGCACTTCTCTTTCTTTCTTTTAAAGTGATAGTTTTATTGAATCTTTTTCCGATGTTGGAATTTCCATTATATTCCCAAGACCTATTTTAAATATTGCGAGGATGAAATTTTTTGAAGGAGGGAAGAATGTAACACCCCAAGATTTCATAGTACATTAGTTCTTCAAAGTAATTCAATAACTTACACTACACGCAACATCGAGTTCAAGCGCACCACGACTTACCAAACTAGACATTCAAAAGCGGTTATGAATAGTATTAACAAATTTTGAACTTTATATAACCCTTATAATTTTAGAATCTATATTATGAGTTTCTTAGACATAATGTAAGGAAAAATTCATTTTTTTTTCAAATAAAAGAAGTATTTTTCAAAAACTGAAATTTTAATGCATTTTAATGGAGAACCCTTTTTAAATCCAATATTTGAAACTTTTATATATTCAATTTGAAAAAATAAACTTCTTCTTTGGGATCGAGACATAATAATTTAGTTTCAAAAATTTTCTGGTGTTTTTCTGATAACTTTCATTTTTGGGTGAATAATGAAAAATAATATATTTTAACTGAAAAAAAACTTTTTTAATCAAAATAATTTATAGTGTTAAAAAATACATAAGAATGGTTTGTATATATAATTAGATTATATTTTTACCACTTAATCCAATGTTTTTCAGTGGAAGAAATTTCACTTTGAAATTGGAAATAAACAAATGTCAATATTTAGGTAGTTTCTATTTCATAAAAATACGCTTTTTGGTTTTAACAACGAGAATTAATTTTAAACTATTAAATTCAATATCTATGTTTTGAATTTGGTAAAATAGACTTCATTTTTGAATTCAGAATATTAAAATTAGCTTAGGTTAAATTTTTTGTATGTTTCTGAAAACTTTTAATTTTTGATGAATAGTGAAAAACACTGAGTTATAGTTTAAAACCAAATTTTTATTTAAATAATTATTATTATTATTTAAATTTATTTTAAGTAAAAATATATACATAATATCCATATAAGTTTAATGTAATTCATTGAAGTCATTTTGTAATAATATTAGATATATAAAATTTTATTGAACGTTTCACCTTCTTTTACCCACATCCTAGGAGAATTTGTAAATTCACATAAAACTTAATTTGACGGCTTCTGTGCGTTGAATTTAGAAAATTCAAAAGGCAAGGTTAATATCAAGGAGTAAAATGTGGTTCAATAAGATAAAAATAATTTTTGGTGAATAGTAACTTTTTAATTTTATTCACCATAGTTAAAAGTAAATAGGGCAATTAAGGGTAAAAATGATATTATTATTACCCTAACACATGTCCTAATTCAATTGGCTTAGTATAATTTGACCAAA
Source organism: Viscum album (assembly GCA_963277665.1). Taxonomy (NCBI): domain Eukaryota; kingdom Viridiplantae; phylum Streptophyta; class Magnoliopsida; order Santalales; family Viscaceae; genus Viscum; species Viscum album. Next base: position 283,390,804 of record OY728126.1, read on the forward strand.
ATCAACTTTAGGAATAAAATATGAACCTCTTTGGTCCACTTGGATTAGATTAGGACACTTATTATTATTTAATTTAAAGAAGAGTTAAAAGATTTAAAATCAATGTTTAATAACTAAAACATTTTTAATATAGGGTTAAACATAAGATAAATTTGACTATAAATAGTAATTAGAAAGATAATGCTGTTATGAAGTTTTAAAATAATTGATATTATAAATATCCAAATAAATGTAATTTGAGACTTTTTATGAATTAAACTAATTTTCTAGGTTAATATGACATATTAGGGTTGGTTAGATTAATTGTTTTCAAAGTAATAATGCTGTTATGAATTTATCAAAAAAAAACCAAATAGTGTCAAAATTGACATAAAATAGTTTTTAAATCAAATATTATATTTTTAATTGATATTCTATTCCTAAAAATATAAGGTTCAGAAAAAGGACTTATATAATGATAGGTGTATTATTAATGAACCACTTTTGGTTCTCTTGGATGTATATATTAAGTTTATTAACCATATAATATAAAAATACAAAGATACATGGTAAATGTCAAACTATTTAACTAAGAGTTAAATTTAAAAGTTAAGGTTAATATAGTGACCCAAACCTGTCTAAAACCTATTGGTTGAGTGGTGTTCAACCCATACTGACCTTATCCTTTAAATAATCCACTTTGGATCCATTAAAAACTGAAAATTATTTTATTATAAAACAATATTTTATGTTTTTCCTAAGGTGCTTCTCACCCATCATATAAAAGGGAACTTCCCCTTCTCCCAAATTCACACCTTCAAAACCTTTTAGATAGGCCAACCGCTGCCCAAATATCTTCTCAAATTCCTTAACTTCATCCTAGAAGAAATAATTTGGCCAAAATTCCAACATAAGGATCCCTTTTGATCAAATCAAAAGGAAGAACCCAAAGAAGAGGTAACAATTTCACCACCCTCTTTCAAGTTCTTTTCTTCTTCCACTTCTTATTTATTTGTTATTTCCATTATAAAATAATAAATCCAGTATCTTCTATATAAATTGATGTTATTATAAATATGGTACATCCATATTAATTATTCTATCCATCCTTTGAATGACATGTCCCCATACATGAGTATGTACGGATCACCGTCTCCACGTCGTGGTGTAATTGTTATTCAATACATTATTATTTGGATGGGTATAATAATGATATGTAATTCAAGTAAATAATAAAATATAACATGATAATGATTCTTTATATATGATATAACATACAATTATATATTATTTTAATATCAAAAAAATGATATTGTCACTCGTACGTACGTACGGATTACCGTCTCCACGAACGCGATGAGATTAATTTCCCATCATATTCATTAAAGACTAAATTTCACTTAATGATTAAAAGTAATGTTTAGTGACATGATATCATTCTGGATATAAATAAGATACATCCTATCCATAACAAATATGTATCACATAACAAATAATATAAAGGAAAACGAATCCATTAACACCTGAATCGATGATAATAATAAGATATTATTAACAAATCAATGTTAAAAGATCATATATAATATCATTTTAATGAATATTATTCTTTTATAATTAAAAAAAAATAACTTCACCATTATACAGGAGGTTATCTACCCTCAAACAAGGAAAAAGTACAAAGTAAGGGGTTTCTTATCTCACTTTTAATTCCGTGAGATTTCCATTGTTCACCACTTATTTATTACATGTGGTGTGTCTACTACCCATGATTGTTTTAATTATGTAATATAATTTAATTTTTGGATATTTAAATCGTCATTGTATGATCCTTCTTTCATGGGTGTATGTTTCATAAGTCACCAAATCAATAAGGGAATTTGAAATTTAAATTTCCACTCATTCGGCTTTACTCATACTTCATTGATTATTTTACTCCAAGATAATGTGTGGAATAACTATTCATTTGCTTATGTCATAATTTCCACTCCCCTTTTTGTGGATATACTTTTTATACACATAATCACTCCATTTATAAACTCTCAAGTCATCGATATGAACTTTATAAGAGTAATTTTAACTCAATCTCCATTTTTTGTGTTAAATATCCAATTCATTGGTGTTGTTTTTACAAGAATATGTGTGAATTTACTCTGATTGATTTACACTGAATATCCAATCATATTGAGTGTATTTATATTTTTCACACATAATTATGTCATTGATTTATCCTTAACCTAAGGATATGGTCTTTATAAGAGATTTCATCTCAATTTACATTCCATTGATACTTCTTTGTTGTTATACACCAAATCACTTTTATATGGTGTATATAATGTACTTTGACATAGTATATTATGAATCCCTTTATTATCATGATATTTCAAGGTTTTGATTACCTCAATTATTTGTATTCAAGTGTCTCTCTTTGGGTTAGGAACTCTAACTAAAATATCATTATAAATGTTTTAAGGATTTATTATTCTAAATATTTCTCATTAATGTCCATGTTTTAAAAATAGTTTTAAGGATTTATTTATATGGACATTAAAGTTTTAAAATAAAAATTCCTTTTAAAAGTTTCAATGTGGTATGGGACACATTGATTCAAAAATCTATTTTAAACGACTTCTTGATAAATAGTGATACTTTTAAATGTATTCATAAAAAGGCTGATATTTCTCTCAAATAATTTTGATGACTATTTTCCATCTATGTAAATATCCTTCATTATTCTTTATTGTGATCAATCTATTACAATAAAATCTTCCATATTGTATTAAATGAGTTATTTTTTTTACTATGGATGAGATATTTTTCTACCATTAATGGTTTGTGGATAAAGTATTGACATTACTTTTGCAAGTTTTAATACGAATGTTTTTGTTTTGTTTAAACATGTTCATATGATGAATGCATCAGACTTAGTAAGTAACAGGTGGAGCCTGCTATAGCTCCTTGATGCATCGGTAGGTCTCGTGAGAGAAACTAGTTTCTTGGCATAAGGCCTTGACAAAATATTATTTGTATTCTTGGCACAAGGCCTTCACTATGTGGTTATGATATTCTGACATTATACATTCCATCATTATAAAAATCGATATTGATATTGCATGTGATTATTGGACTAGTAGAATATCCATGTGAATTAGTAAATCGAATTATTTCATTTCATTTTTTATATATTCTACTGGAGCTCAAGTTTAAAAGGCTTTTGTTTTAGTTATACATTTCCTTAAATGTTTATTCTTATTTATGAAAGTTTCCGCTATAATGTTATCCTTATTGATTATCTAAGATCACCCCTTTCTATGTTTTATTTTTCCCAGGATGCAATGAAGTATATTATGACTAACCTCGAGGGTAGTCTATGGGATCTCAGTGGTGTTTATGGAAACAATTTTGTTGTAGTTTTCCATGTTATATTGTAATGTAAACATTATGAATGTATCCAGTACTTCCAAGGCTGCTAAATTAATTGGTATTTTGAGACTTGATCTTTTTTGATCATGCCAATGATATGTAATAATGCACCGACTTTGGGATTCTGGGCTCGGGGTGTTACATAATAGCCATAGGATCGACTTCCATACCCAATTCACTAGAGGTTATAACATAACCACCCATCCTGGTTTATCACGGCACCACCCGTCATTTGGTTTATCACATAACCACCCGTCAAATGTCTGAGTACCATTATAAAATCAAAACACATAAAATATTTCAAATATAAACATTTACCTAATAACATTTTCACATTGAAATTACAATATATCATTTCAATATATTGACATAATCAATGCTTAATCAAAGCATTTTCAAAACCATTTAAAACATTTAATAAGGAGGTTTTTTAATCAAAGTGTCCCATACCACTTTGAAGCTTTTAAAGGAATTAAAGTTTTAACAAATTAATGTCCATATAAATAAATAATAAAAACTATTTTGAAAACATGTACATTAATGAGAAATATTTAGAAGAATAGTTATTTAAAGCTTTTAAAATGATATTTTAGTTAAAGAGTCTTGTAACACTTGAGAAATACTTGACTAAACATAATTAAAGAATAGAATATAAAAATTATAATATCATGAGAATAAGGATATTCATGATATAATATTCCAAAGTGAAGTAGAAACACCTTATAAAATTTAATTGGTGCATAACAAAAATGAATTCTCAAGGGAATGTAAATTGAGACGAAATCCCTTATAAAGACGGTATCCTTAGATTTAGGATAAATCAATTACAAAATTATGTGTGAAAAAAATTAATACACTAAATATAAGTGGATATTAAGTGTGAAATAATCAGAGGTCATTCAAAAATATTTATAACACTCTATAATCAAGAAGTATATGTTTAACCCAAATAATTGAAATTGGGTTAAGAAGTTCCCTTACAAAAAATCGACAGCCTAACAGTGTCCCATTAAAATTAAGAAAATAATTTGATGAGAGAGAAAAGGTTATCTAATCACTTGTACATAAAATTTACATCATTAAGGATATAGAATAACATATCCCAACATTATAATATGTAAAATAAAAGATATAACAAAAATAAGTCTTTTAAAAGGAGGAGGGTGAAAGGTCCCCTTACCGATTTGGTAACTTACAAAACATACACCCCATGAAGAAATCATCATACAATGAAAATGTAAATACCCATAAATTAATGTATATTATAAAAGGAATACAATCATGGGTAGTACATTCATCACAAAAAGGAAATAGTGTCAAATATAGCATGAATCTCACAAGAATAAAAAGTGGGATGAAAACCGCTTACAACAATTTAATCAAACGAGTCGTATGAAAAAAGTTAATAAACACAAATTGAATCATAGAATACAATGAATATAAAGAGAATCATGGAAATATATATCAAATGGAAGTACACAATACACCACATGCAAAAAATAAGTGGCGAACAAATGAAATCTCACAGAATTAAAAGTGAGATAAGAAACCCCTTACCTCGTGTTTGACTGGACTCGTTTGTTCCTTGTTCTTAATAAATAATAAAATTAAGTTAATTTGTACTTGATTAATATCTTTTTTCAATTTTATTATTCCTTTTATATCACTTATTACCTTGCAATAACAATTAGTTAATTATTTTAGTTCTTATTGGACATTTTGTCGATGTTCGGAACTTGAGTTAAAAATGAATTTGTTATAATTATAAATTATTCAAGTGGTAAAAATTCCATTATATCCAGAATTATATTAATTATTTAGATATCATATATATATTATATATCCAGTATATATATGTATTTATAACAGTATAGAACATTTTCAGGTAAGAAATGAAATGCACAGTTCATGGTGGCGGTAAACCGTACGTACGCATGAACGCTACTTTCATTTCTATTTCTCATTTTAATTGAATTAAAACATAACGATACATAGTTATATTATAATTATATTATAATATTATCTATAATTTAATTAACTCTATACTTTATACAACCTACATAATGCATTAAAGAGTCATATCACTTTGAGGGGGCGGTAGTCCGCACTTCCTCAAATAAAATTATCTCATTTACCCATAATGGAAACCATAAAAGTGTGCTATAAATGGAAAATACAGAATAATAAATAAAACATAAAAATAATATATATCATATATAAATATAGTTCCATCATAATGGCCATCATAAGAGGCGGTTGGAGATATTTCAACAATCATCGTTTTGTGATGTAGTAGTTCGTCATCCACATAAACATTAAGTTCTTTACCCATTATATGGAGGTGTGTGTAATTTTAGTTAGAATACTTCTCATAACAACAACCTAGTATAATTAGGATACTTATTTAGTTATAAAATAAATGAATAAAAATATTTTAGGGGTTGGAGAAGTAAAATAAAAGAAAATAAACTAAAAGAAGACGTTACCTTTAAATTGGTTTACTGCCTTTGGTTTGGACCAAAATGGTTTCTTGAAGTGCCTTATGCCTATGTTAAGGATTCTAGGTGGAAGAGATGGATCTTGAAAGTTTATTTGTATAGGTTTTTGACAATACAAGTGGCTTGATATGTGTGAGTAGTGGGCTGAAGGTAAGGGCTTTTTATAAGGGGGAGGAGGGGCTCTTTAGGAAAGTGTGAACATATTATTTTATTATATAATGATTTTCAGTTTCTAAAGGTCCAAAACTTATTAAAGGAAAATATAAGCTGGATCATGGTAGAAATAAAATCATCCAAAAATAATTGAACATGTTTTGAATATTATTTTAATCTTTATAATCTTATTTATTTAAATCATTTATTAATGAGGTAAACACTGCATCATTATTGTGTCATAAATAATTTTATTTATTTGATGTTTAAAAATTATAAAAGAATTACCATGATATAAGAAATATATTTATCTTTACAAATAATATTTATAGTCAAAATGATAACTTATATAACTATATGTAAAAAATAATTTACTAAAATATATTTTTTTATGTCATTTTGTCTTTACTTTAAGTTAATTAAAATAAAGTGTCATTATCACTATTAAGTGGCTCTATGGGGTCCCAAAATAGACCCAAGGATTCCCATGGTCTTCCATGACTCATGAAATAAGGTTAGGACAAGTTTTAATATAATTTTTTATTATTATGATATTCTTTTTACCTTGAATTACCCTATTTACCTTTAACAGCAGTAAATAAAAGCCAAAAGTTACTATTCACCAAAAAATATTTTCATCTTATTGAACCAAATTTTACTTACTAATAACAACCATGTATGTCGGATTTTATAAATTCAATTCACATAAGTGGTAAAATTTCATTTCAATGACAAAGCCAGTTTTTAACTACTACTTAGTGGTTTCACTATTCATCAAAAATTGATATTTTTCAGAAAAATACCAAAAAATCAGCCTAAGATATATTTGATATTATGAATTAAAAAATTATATTTATTTTACCAAATTCAATACATATATTTTTAATTAATTAATTTGAAATTAATTCGCATTGTCAAAACAAAAAAGCGTGTTTTTAAGAAATAATAATTATGAAAATATTGACACTTATTTATACCCAATTTCAATGTGAAATTACTTACAATGACCAAAATTGGATTAAATGTTAAAAATATAATCTAACTAAACTTTAAAACCAATTAAAAAGATAATCTAACCATATAAATAAATTATATTAAAAGGTATTTTTGATTCGAAATACTGTATTTTTCACCATTCATTAAAAAATGAATTTTATCAGAAAAAAATACCAAACATTTACCCGAAGTAAATTTTGATGTCGTGATTCTATAGAAGAATTTTATTTTCTCAAATAGAACATATAAAAGTGACTAAAACTGGATTTAAAGAGGGTTCTCCATTAAAAGGTGGTAAATCGACCTTTTAAAGAATATTAGAGTGTTTATGATTACAATTTGATTAATTCACATTTTAAGCCTCTAAATTTTATTGGATAAATGTAAAAACATTTAACAAACATTTAAAATCATATTTTAGTTAGTTCTATTCGTTCTCTCTATTACAATGTCTAGGCGTTAAATACCATTTAAAATAATAATATTATACTATTATTTTTTTTAGTATGACCTAACATTGTGTGCATCGTAAGATTTCAACGAAACCCGTTGTTGCATATTAGGTACACTATTGAACATTGTATCCCTTTTAAAATAAAATTAATATATAAATAACAAATATTAATAAATATGAAAATGTCATATTCTTTATCTTCCTGGGATGTTACAAATCTCACATTTAATATTTGATAGGGATTGAAAATAAAATCATTAGGTTAAATAATAATAGGATAGTGTTTATCCAAAACAACATATGATTTTTTGAATAAGTAAAATTTATTTTCCAAGGAATAGAAAATGAAAACCAGTAATCGAAGATAGAGTGAGTTCTTGATTATAAGGACAAGGACATTAGTGGTAGTCAGTAGAGTATTTGGTCAACTTGTTATATTAGTGATGGTTTTTTGTATGACCTGGGTTGATTTTATGATCTAGGTTTTTTATCTGTTTACAATTTCATTCCTTTATTGATTACTATTTTGACATACTGTCAATTTACATTTTTTTAATATTTTTGTCTTAATCTAGAGGTGAAATCATTTCATGTTAACTTTTATTTATTCATAGGCACTAGTCTCTAGGTCATAGGGATTGGAAATGAACTTTTGTCCATTTTAGGGTCAAATTAATGTCTAGTTTATCAAGATATATAAGTTAGGTCATGAAATAATTGTATGTATGGTAGCTGAAAACTCTTATTGGAAGTACATATTGTATTTGCGATGTCATTATTGACAAGATATATGATTTTTTAGACTTAATAGGTAGATTATGAGAAATTTGTTGTTCCAATCCCACCATAGAGAGAATTTATTTACCTAGGAATATTATGAAATGTTTTATTCATGTAAATGCCATGATATGATATTTTACATTTCTTTAATTATGTTATGGGATTTGTGTTTCCATGTTGATATTTTTTACTAATAAATTTAATGTTTCTATGTATCTTTTGTATTGTCTCATTGTTCTCTATTAATGTTATTTAATACCATGACCCCATGAAGATGTTGGATCAAGACATATGATGGAGATATTGATTAAAAAAAATAAGTAATCCCTCTAACTTAACATATCATTATTGAAGTGTTAGAGATTTTTTTGAATCCCTAGGATAAGTAGCCCCAACCATTCCCATTTTGGATCCAATATTGCTTCATATAAGGGATTATAGTAGAGACATAGCCTATGTTCTTCTTTATCTGATTCCAATATATTTATTAGTAATGAACAAACCTAAAGTGGCATGGGACTAGTTGGGGAATATTTAGACTCATTGAGATATTGGATAAGCCCTATTCTATTATGTTTAATTGTGTTGTCTTCAAGATTAAAGGTCCTTGAAGAATATGGTAGGATGACATTGTTATAGAAATTAGGAATTAGTATATGGAGTAGAAAACTTATAGACCCTTTTCAAATATTAATTTTATATATAATTGGGGTGGGGGGTGGATAATTCTATATAGTTTCTCAACATTTAAAAAACTAAATACCAGTGAACAACTATTCCAACAATTTTTCTTACCTTGAAAAATTTTCACATGTGTTTTTATAGAATGATAAGATAAAAGATCATATGTTTCAGATGGTTCTTTAGTCAAATATATGATCTTAGGTATTTATAATTAATCATAGATCTTATATTTATGTTCTAGATAGATATTTGATGGTGAAAATTTTTGTTTCTATTAAGTAAGGGTTTACTGGAGTTCCTGCTACCCATAGTGATATTATAAATGGTTCCTTTAAAGGTAAGTGAAAGTGGAGTGAGTCTCATGGTGGAAAATATGCAATTGGTCCATGAAAAAATACTACTACTAAATCTTTTTTAGTTACTATTAGAGGCATATTGACTTGTTTCCAATGCGGCATGGTTGGTAAATCAAAGCATATTTTCATGGAGGCACCAGAGAGATATAACTTATGAGGATGATAATGAATCATAAAGAGGATAATACCTTTCTTAACCACTCCACATTTTGGTAAAAGGACATTGATATTGAGATGCTATGGAGTACAATCAGATGCTTCAAGAACAATGGGGTTTCATCCAATAGCATCAAGAGAAATTATACTCCGTATTTTGGATGAGTTCCAAATTGAAACTAATGTGAGTCCTATGACATTGAGAGGTATCATATATATTGATTCCTTTTTAGTGACTTTATTATTTTATATTGGTGTATCCTATCTTTCATATCAACCCTCCTTTTGGACTTATTGAATCATCCTATAGAGATAATGCCTTATGTGATGTAAATTACAACACCTCTAATGATGATTATAGAGCAAGGTTTATAATTACCATATTATAGAATATAGTTATTAAAATTGATCAAATATGTGACTTTCTATACCTTGAAATTAATTCTATTGATTCTATTTTTGTGAATGGAATCATTAGTGGCTCATAAAGATCAGATTAAATTCTATCATCAGTAATTATCCAGAAATGAACTCAATAACGAGGCTTGTGTTTTTCATCAAGAATAAGACATGATTTATAGGTGTGGCATAAATAATATAATAGAGTTTGTTAAGTAGATAACTTTATGTGATTTTTAATTGGATGATAAATCCACATATAGTGAGATTCCTCTAATAGTTGGTTAATTCCTAAAATTTTCTATGTCAAATGTTTTTAGATGATAAACTAGAGACAGAGGTAGGGTTACCTATTAAATTGTTTCCAGGTACTTATCTTATACTATACCCTCATTAAATATTTATCCCTTTAAACTAAAGGAATTTAAATTCTTAGATGACTGGAAGCCAAAAGGCATCAGTCGACCTAGTGGGTCACATTGGAAAAAAGTAGTTATTTTCTCAAATAAGGATGATTGGACCCCTATATTATGTGTTGATTATTATAATATCAATAGTTTTATGAAAAAACACATGTTTCTAATTAAAAAAATATACTTTTTAATCAGCTTAATGTATTGAAGTAGTTCTCCAAAATTAACATTAGATATATTTACCACTAACTTATGATCATAGATTTTAATATAAAAATGAACCATTTCATGAGAATTTATGTCCACCACAAGTATATTCTTAATTCATTTGGATGAAACAATCCCATTTTGTGTTTATTAAAATAATTAATAGTATTATCCTAGTATACCTTAACACTTTTGTGTTTGTATTGATGGGTAAAATATAATTTTACTCTAAAACCATGGAGGATCATGTGATTCCTTTGAGTGCAGTTTTGGAAATTCTGAGAAACCACTCATTATATGATAAGTTTCTATAATTTAAATTCTTGATTTGGGAGGTACTTTTGTTTACATATTGTGGTTTCTGAATAGGGTATTTCCATTTATCTTTATAAGGTGAATGTTATCATATCATTTGAGTAACCTCAGAATGTATTAAATATTTAGAAATTCTTGGGATTGTTAGCGTATTATCATTGGTTTTTAAATGATTTATCTACATGTTCATATCAGTTTAATTATATCACTTAGAATAGAGTGAATTTTTCATGGGAATCAAAATGAAATGATTATTTTGATGAGTTGAACTATCATTTGACTACTTTACCATTGCTGAAACTTATAGAGGATGAAAATGGAGACATGTTTTTTTATGCTTTAGGCTTTTGTTTGGGATTCCCTCTTATGAAGGGTGATTAGGTGGTGGATTTTGGTTCTCATAATGTATTTCATAATGAAAATAATAGTATCTAACATGATATTAAACATATATTATTTATTTATTCTCTTAGAGGTTGGTGGAACTAAATGTTTAGATAAGGGTTTACTACCTACTCGTATCACAAGATCATAAGTTATATCCTCTAATAAATTGATCTAAATCTATGATACAGGTTATGGGTAGAGTACCGACAACATTTTGAATTTGATATTTCCTAAACCCATTGAAATATTATTATTTTTACTAATTCTATAAGTAGGAACCTTAAGTCTGAGGTCGTTAAATAATATTAAGAGGAGTATAATCTAATATATCTCTTTACCCCTACACATTTTCTAGTCTTAGAGTATGAGACTAGGATATATTTGTAAAATGTTTAGTTGAAATCCTATCTTCTCATGATGAATATTTACGAGTATAATCATGATAATTTTTTCTAGTGAAAAAAGCATACATATTATGGCAGAGAGACCATCAGTGAATGGTTTTCATCTCTAGATGGTTTGATTTGATTCAAGAACTTATATGTTTTCATGTTACCTATATGGAAGTATATGATGGGGGTTATCATCATTACTTATGGGTAGTACACCTAAAAACAAATATTATTTTTAATGATATGATGTTATTATTATGGGTTCCGAGAATCAATTGGTACATTTCTAATTTTATTTCTCATTATTATACATATCAAGAGTTCAAAGATGAAAATTAAGAATCCTTGTAGTTTTCTTCAAATATTTCTTGTAACTATATAGAAGTGGAATGGGATATCGATGGAATTTATAGTTTTTTTAGGGAGTAATTCTCAAGGAATTATTAATATTTCTATGGGGATTAACTGATTGACCAAATGGGATCACTTTATTCCTTTTCACGATACAAACAAATTGAAGACTTGGGAAATATGTACGTGTAAGTGATTGATAGATTTTATGGAGTTATGTATTTTGTTGTTTCTAATAGTGATCTTTGATTATCACATCAATTTGTAGAGAGGCCTCATGGTGTCAATTTAATCATAAGTAATATTGAGAATAGTGTATATTCCACAAATATATTTATAGACAAAATGGGTGATCCAAAATTTTAATTCATGATTTATGATTGTTCCCTTGAGTTTGGAGGTTCTTGGGATTTCCATTGGGGGATGGATGAGATTTTATATAACAATATATTAACCTATTCAATTAAAATGGATCCTTATGAGGATATATATGGTTGTTATTGTAAATATCTATTTTTTTTCAGAGTTTTGTGATGATTACCTTGTAGGAAAAGGTTTTTTTCTAAAGAAAATGATGATATTACACATGATTATTTAAAGGTTTATAATGGTTCTCAGTCGGTATAAAACAAATGTTGACCATTTTAGATGTTCTTTAGAGTTATTATTTGGTATCCAAGGGTTTTTCATAGTATTATATTGATTGTCTTAATGGCATCTTGGAAAATAGTTTATGTTTTCACTATGATAAATGGGACCATTTGATGTTGTTGAGAAAATTAGAAAGGTGGATTACCATTTTTCCTTTCCACCCAAGATAAAATCCATCCATAATGTAATTTATTTGTCACAAATCATGAATTTTCTTTGATACATGTCTCATGTTTTTGAATTGGGAGGACCGTAATGTTGAAGATTATATGATCATTTCTGAGTATCCAGTTTAGATTGTTGATTCTCATATGAAGGGTCGATGTGGAAAGTATATATCTTTGACTTGGGCATAATATAATCATGGTTCAAAGTTTCCTGAGACATATTTGGATTATGTGATTGTTATAGAGTAATTACATAATCTCTTTGGGGAATATTATTCTTGATAAGAATTATAGGGGGAATAAGCTTTTATGCCTTGGAGAATTTTAACATCTTGATACCGACATTTAGGTACATACATCCATTTTATTGAACACATTTGGATTAGATCTTTTATTTGGAGGTTTTTGGTGAATTTTGGATATTTTTATAGTTTTTTGGGTATGTTTGTGGGTTTATCACATTTAGGGACAACCATGTTGGTATGCCTAAGAAACCAAGATCCTTGACATGGAGTCCTATAGGATGGTGAATGGTTAGGTGCATGGTTAGTTAAAACTGTATAAACTTTTTATCATACTATGTGAACTTGTAGAGAGGTGTACTGCATGGTTTTTCAAATTGTATAGCTAGACTATGTGGCTTCACCACTATCCCAGAAAGGGTTTAATGTTTGGAGCATGGTTTGGAAAACTGGTTGACATGAATTAATTTTTTTTTCATTTCCAAAATTTAATCCCTAAAACCACTATTTTTACTCAAAAATCTACCGTATAAAACTTCATTCAACCCATTATAGTATGGAGGCTATAATAAAGAAATTTTTATCTTATGAGTTGGAATTTTCATTTATTGACCTATTTGTTGAAGGATTGAATCTCTTTTAGTAAACATATCATAAGTCTACTAGTGATTTCTACTTTTATATTATCACTCATTCATCAAGAGTAGTGGATCTTTGTGTCTTTGATGGATCCTGATAATGAAATGTTGATTTTTGTTCTTATTATTCTTCATTCATCAGCTTTGGCGATTTGAATCACTTTTTTAAGATCCCATGTTTAGTTTTTTTCTGATAATGTGATTGAGGTATGTGGTTTTATAAGATAATTGTTATAAATTGAAACGATTAATGTTTTTTTTATATTTTGAAATGGATTTATTATTTATTTAGAAATATTTATTTTATATTTTTTATAAATGTGTTAGAAATTTAATAACGTGTGTTTAAACCCTTTTTTTATGGATTTTAAAATAAATATATGATTTTCAAAAAATGGAATTGAAATTAAAGAATGATTTGATGAAACATTGTGATAAGTATTATAAAAAAATAATGGAATGAAATGATTTATGGTTTTAAATGAAATGAATTGTTTTTAAATTAATAATATTTGATGTATTTGTTTGTCATTTTTTGAAATTAAATGGAATATCTAAAGAAAGAAATTGGGATACATTAAAAATTATTGATGAAATTAATTTTATATGATTATTTTTCCATTGATTGATTTCATTAAAGCACATGGGAGCCTAGAAACTTAGGTAGGTAGTCTGGAACAAAAACCCTAGGCATGTATTATAACTACCTAGTAATGGATTTGTGATGAAAACCCTAAATGGAAATTGATAAGGGTAGGTATTTTATTAATTGGAATATTCTTTTAATCCACCAAGTCTTGAGATATTAGTATGTGTATTGATATGGAGCCATACATCAGTGAAAAGTGTGAGGATACTTGAGACTTTCTTTAACATATATTGGGGCTTGCAACCATGTTGCTATTATAAAAAATTAATTATTCAATTCAATGTTAATTAAATGATTTACTCAATACTTATTGATATACAAATTTTATTATTTACAATAAATGGATTTGAATGCCATATTATAAAATGAAACGTGGAAAAGATTTAACATTCCATGTATTATTTTAAATTTAATCTACATGTTTTATTTCATATAGAATAATTATGAAATAATTGGGTGAAATCCTACTAGGATTATGTTTCTCACACCTTACATATGCCTTTGTGCATATGTATTTATCCTTTTACCTTTTCCTGGAAAATGGAAAGCACTATCTGGAGATGGTCTGTGTTCTTGATTAGTGGGAGTTCATCGTTGGTGGTCACAGAAGGAGTATGTGATCATATTATTACATGGAGATCATTTGATGATTTTATTAATTGATATTTTGATGAACTGGGTTGATGTACAAATATGGGTTTGTGTATTCCTTTACCATGTGAAACCTTTCCTGGTGACATTTTTGTAAAACTTAATGTTCGCATTTTCTTTCAGATGTTTTTTTGTTGAATCTTGCAGAGAAATCATTCCATATTTATCTTACAAGATTCCTAGGTACTAGTTTCCAACCCATAGGGATTGAGAATTCCCATTAGACCATTTCAAATTTTTTAGCTTCAAGTCTTGTAGGTTATCTAGGTCGGTTAGCATCATATTATGCTTAAATTTGGGTTTTAATTGATTTTAATAGTCAAAAAATAAAATCATGGTGAATGAAACTAAAAAATGACTAATATAGAATCTTTTAAATTAAATTTATATATAACTGTAAACTATAATTAACTAAAACATGATAATACTCTGGATCAATTTCTTTATAGCTATGGTCATGCTGTTTTTGAGGTTGAGAATTCAAGTGGGGATACCCTTAGGTGTATCTACACAAGATCTATGAATATTAAGACCAATTTATTATAATTTTTAGTGTTATCATGGAGGAATATAGTGTTACATGTCAACCAATATTGATCAAAACAAGTATTTCTCATGTTGTATTTAGTTATTGAGAGGGATATGAAATTATTATTCTCTTAATTGTTTGTTAGAATTATAAAGATTTTTAATGTGGAAAAAAGTCTCATGTAATTCAAAATGATATAATTCAGAATTTATACTTAGGTTTAAACATTTAATAATTATATGTGGGAATTTATCAAAATATTTATACTATGTAATACCCCATGTAAACTAATAATAATGCTATTATTATTATATCCTAATAAATGTATTCATTAATGTATCATTTCATAAATATATAAATTAATATTTATTTAAATGATGTGATGTAAAAATATATCATATTAATCAATCCATTAAAATGACTCACTTATCCCCTATATAATTTATGGTTCCTCAAATAAATAAATAGTTATTCCAATAAATATTATACAACAAATAAATAAATTAATGTTACATTTACTAAAATCATGGATAAATATTTATTTTTATTTTTACATAACTAATTGAATATTTTTATTAATTTATTATCTAAACTATTGAATATATATATATATACTAATTTCCTGGTGTATAATAAAAAAGAGATAAAATTCAACCCATATATTCAGAACCACAATATCAAACGATTTAATATATGTGATCAAAATTACATAAATGAATAATATTAAACAATATGATGATATTATTTATTATTAATATTAAATTAAAAATAATTTAATGAGATTCTGCGTACACAAGTATGTGACCCTCTATTCCACTTTCTTAGTGACACTGGTATAACAAACCAAAAGTTTAAGATCAGAATAGAAAAACATCAAGGAACACATAGAGAAAGTATTTGATGTCAAAAAGATAAAACCCTTACTATTACTAAAATTGTGTAATATAATCTATTTATTCACCAATATCACATCAAATACGATGATTACCTGTTTTATCACTAAGTATGTTTGATTTATAATTCATTTAAAATGTTAAATGATATTACTAATGAATAACTATGGTCATGGATTGAATCATATGGTATCATTTCATTAAAATATATAAATATAAAAGTTTACATTAATATATAGTGGGGAAATCCATTATTTAATTATTCTATTTTTCTCGAATCATGTGTGAGACACCCAATGTATGCTTCCTCAGCACAAGAAAATTGCGCTATGGTTGTCATCCTTACCTAAAAGTACATTATTAATGATATGTATTTGGAATATTATAAAATATATGAAAAAATAAACTGATTCATAGAGAGGAATATCCAATGAAACATAAATATTTAGACTTTGTATTAGAGGGTATATCCTCTTAACACTATTGTTGTAGACTACCAAGTGAAAAATTATGGGATAAAGTCTCAAGGTCTTATGAACACCCAACAGACAACAGTTAAACAACATCCATGTATTATTAAATATATATTATTGGGAAAATTATATATATGTTTATGAATATTCACCGATAATTTATATTTTTTAATTATAGAATAGAAATTTTATAGCCTTTTTACATGACATATACTCTAAGGACATCATAACATTAATGTGACATAGAAGAAAAATCATTGTGTGATAATATGTTTATTTTTATTTTGGTAATAAAAAATAAAGAGATATTTGGTTATATAAAATCAAATATAATACTTATAGACATTAATTAAATGGATGATTTAATATTTTTAAATGAATGAACCTCATTCTTTCACTCTGGTGACATAGTTTTTAATTATAAAAAACTGAACCCATTTTTGAGATGGTTTCTATTTTGAGGTTTTATATAAAATAATTTTGATTTTGAAAAAAACATCATATCAAATTAATTTTTATTAAAATTTTATTATTTCTCATATACATGGATATGACATTGATATATTTAGATCCATCATACTTGAGATACTAAGAGTGGAATTTTTGGAAGTTCAACTGGTCAATATTTTAGTCACTGTATATATGTATAACTTAGTGTCATTAAAAGAATCATATATCATGATATAGTTAATGTAAAGGATACATTTTCTATTAATGTTGGCATATAGTAAGTCATGTGGGTCTATGGAAAAGAAAAGTGTGGATAATTATCATGCCATTATTTTGGTGTATTCCTTGTATGGCCAATAAGGTCAATTTTTATAAATATGTTTTTTATATATAGTGATTTTTTCATTTCATAAAATTATCTCACTCTATGAATTAATTTTTACTATTTAGTGTTCCATTATATATATATATTTAAGACACATTATTCAGGTAAAATAATTTCTTTATAGTTTTATTTTACCCCAATAACTAAATGTATACCTCTAGTGACTCAGGAGCAAGGATGGGGATTTTTCAAACACAGTCATCTGTAATAGGAAAGATATTTGGGTAAGGGAATTAAAATTAGAAAGTTTTTTAACTCGTAAATAGATACCAAGTTCACTTAAGAGATATAAGATGAAACTATTATAAGGATTGTTCATTTTTGAGTGCACCATTGGAAAAGTCACATGTTTATATGTGTTTATTTGAAATATATTAGCATATATATAACATATTGATCCCACATATGATAGTAATAACATTATTTATATTTCATCCATCATACACTGATACATTTATCATATTATTTTTGAGAATAAATTAATCCAGTGGTGGATTTATATGTTGAATATCAAATAAATTTTTTTTTCCAAACTAATATGGGTTTCTTCCTTCCACATAAAGGTTATGAAATATGGTCCCTCAATTTTTATTGATTATGAAAATTCATGAGCATTCATATGTGAGTGATATATGATATTTTAATTTATTTGTTTCAGTAAAATGTGATAAATTCATTTTTTTGAATAATATACAGAAAAATTATGAATACATTAAATAAATTATATAATTTTTACATATTATGTACCTCATGGATATAATCTTTTCCATATAAATTGAATTATATGGTTATATTGGAAGATTAATGTTATCACACCAGAATAATTTATAACTTGAGTAAGTAGGACTTATTATTCAATAAAATTTTATTATTATGATTGTGGATTAACATTTTATGGTGGGGATTCATTTGTGTTATCCCAATCAATAATTTATACACATAGAATGCAGTACAATAGTGATCATGGGGTTATATCACAATGATTTTGTGGGATATGTTAACAAAAGATACTTGGTTAGTTTTTTTTATAATGAAAAGGTTAAAAATGTGGAATTTTTGTTTTATTTAAAGTAATAATAGATAAAATAATTTACAACCTAACATGAGAAGTTAGATAATTGGTAGACAGAAAAGGAGGTGTGATGCTAGAATTGATAAAACGGTTGTGGATAATATTTGATCCTTAGATACTCTCTTTATCCTTATTTAATTGAATTAGTGAATTATAATTCTCAATTATCACTCAAAGACTTTAAATATTACATCTTTATTTCATAGAAAGTATTTAAAAAATTCAAATATGGGTGTTAATAACTTTATTAAATAGATTTAGCTTCTAAAATACCTCAAAAAACCAAAACTATTTGAAAAATTTATACTCAATGGGGAAAAATAACCCAAATATGTTTAAAAAACATGAAAATTATTTTATTATCAGAAGATAATAAAAATTACAGAACAATATAAAATAATATTAAATTACATGAAAAAATATACCTCCATCAATCATGAAAATAGTTTCTAGAAAAATAAAATATGTACACATTTAAGTACAAAAAATGGGAATAATGATAAACTTATTTCAGCCTTCCAAAACAAGGATTTCAGACTAAAAAGGATAGAATAAAACCATTATAAATAATATAATTTAGAAAAAAATATTTTTCTAAAATATTTTTTATCTATCCATCCATTAAAATGAATATGGAGACTTTAAATTTATAGGAATGGTTTTGCCA
This sequence comes from Viscum album, assembly GCA_963277665.1. Lineage (NCBI taxonomy): Eukaryota > Viridiplantae > Streptophyta > Magnoliopsida > Santalales > Viscaceae > Viscum > Viscum album. The sequence continues at coordinate 283,410,211 of OY728126.1, forward strand.
AATTTCCCCCTAGAATCATTAATTTGAATGTTTGATTATTTTTTTTTATAGAAAACCAATGTATTTTGATTAAGATTCTTATTAAAAGTTTTTAAATAGTTAGTTTGATTTAATCTATTCAAATTTCATTCTATTTCAATATATATATGAAGTATTATCCACAAATTAACAAATATCAATTTTCTTTGTGAAAAACCTCTTCATCTTTCTCCAATTTAATGAAAACATAAACTATATTTGTTAGGTAAATTCTCTATGAAATTTACTAGGCATTCATTCTTTCATTTACAATGTCATCTCTTTCTATAATAACCTAATTTGGTGTTTTTAATCTTGGGTTATTTCTCATTTAATGAGGGTAATCCAATTTCATCTGGCCATTCACATTCCAATTATGAATTCTTTTTTTTGGGACTCAAAGTTTTAAAGTTAACACTTGGTTAAGTTCAATAAAATAAAACCCACAAAAAATGTTACCTTAATAACTAATTTATCAATTTATTATATCTTTTGAATAAATTATGGAAAAATCCTCATAGTGATAAAAAATTTTAAAATTATATAATAAATGCATTTTCCCAATTTAACTTAAAACACACTAAAGAACCAAAAGTGATAAAATATCACTTAAATAATAAATTGGTAAGGATATATTCATTAAAATACACAAGAAAATAAATTGAAATGTTAGCTTGATCAGTTCTACAACACTTAACACTTAGAATACTTTACTTGTGAGTATTAGAAATAAATTTCCCTTTTGAAATTCAAAACACATGTCAATGAAACTCACTGAGAATAGTATCAAGGAATCAAAAATTATCACAGATCATAAATATATTCACTTCAAAATTATATATTATTTTAATTCATTCATTTCTTATTTCTTACAATCTTATAGGTTCAAGGATTCATACCTGAATTATTTTCCCTATCAACTTTTGGAACATAATTTAAGTAGTGATTTTCTCATAAAATAAATGAAAGGGTCACCATAATCATGGAACATTTATAAACCTCAAATAAATTGGGTTAAATACTTGTATCCATCATGAGAATATTGAATGGTTTTTTCTAAGGTTTTGAATGTTGGTCTGTTTCAGAGAAAAAAAATTATATGGTAAAATGAGATGAATTGGATCTGTATTGAAGAAAGATTTCATGCTTCCTATTTAGACATAACCATGGTTTTATTTTACATATTCTTTTATGGGAATCAGATAAAAAACATCATTGAATTTTCTCTGGGATATCACACTCCATTTTTTCAGTAGAAAATTCATCAATAAAATACCATCAATTGAATTTATTTTATTTTGTATTTTTATAAATCAATCAAGTTTTGAAATTTTTAAAGGTTTGGGTGATTATTTTTATATCAAAATAATGGGCTAAAATCCAGAAGATGGAGCACAACAATTTACTTATTTATATTCCATTAATTTTCTCTTATAACTATCTAGAAAAGAACATATTTCAATAGAAACAATTTTATTTCTTGACTTTTATTTCTCCTCACTGAATGTTTCCGAGCATGGTCTGAAAAGACCTTATAAAACTCCCCCAAACATATGCATTACTAAAATAGTAAAATGTAAATTAAAGAGGCAGTTTGATAGGGGAATATAACATGTAATTATTCTATGAAACATTACATTCATGGTAACTTAAAGAACCTTGAAATTAAATGTAAAATGTTGGATGAATAAAGAGAGTAAAATTTTAAAATATGATCTTTAAAAATAATTTGATAAATAATTTGTAACACAAGTTCATTAAATCTCAATGGGTTTTATAAAAATTATTAATATTATTTTTAGAAAACAACACTATTTTGTTAAATCAAGATGTAGGGTTATTATGATGATGTTGTAAAAATGGTTTAGACACTAAATGGGAAAGTGATTTTCATCATTGAAAAATATTCAGAGAATGGAATTCAGAAGTACGTTGTCTTTACATGAATTTATAAAATTTTATTTTGGAACAAAATTCATATCTTCTTTCATTTAAGGTTATATACAGGTGTAATTTTAGTCCCTTTAATTGATTTTTTAATTTACCAAGGTAATTAATATGAATTTACAAGTTATAAAAAAATTAAATTTGGAAAAAACACAAACTTTTAAATGAAAACTAAAAATAGAAATTTTCAAATAAATATCATAAAAATTATAATCTACAAAATATATTCATCTCCTTCATATAAATTATACAATTTAATCAATTTACTGTACTTTAGAATGAGATGTGGGAATCAATATGATAAGACATGAGAAATAGGAAAGGAAATATGCACCTCAATTTATTTTAGCCAAATAATCCATGAGAAAGACTTTCAATTGATGCCAATTGAAACCTATAATAAACAAAAGAAACATAATTTTAAATATATTTTTTGAAATAAATTAAATAAAAATAAAAATAAATAGATAAATTTAGATATTCTTGGTTTTAATCCCCAAGAGTGTGCCTCATTTTATATAGTGAGTAAATTCATATTTCTAGTGTTTCATCCCCAATAAGAATGTGGTTGATGTTTATTTCCAAATAATCACCAGTACATATTTATAAAACAGTTCATTCATGGAATCTAAATTAAAATAGAAATAAAATGTAAAATGTTGGATGAATAAAGAGAGTACAATTTTAAAATAGGGTATTTTAAAAAATGGGCTAAATAATTTACAACAAATACTCATTAATTTTGATGGTTTTTATTGAATATTTTAATATTATTTTCAAAAAACAACGTTATTTTGTTTACTCAAGAAGTAGGGCTATTATGAAGACAAAGTAAAAATGGTTTATACACCTAATGGGAAAGTGATTTTCATCATTGAAAAATATTCGTGGATCAGAATTTAGAAGTACGTTGTCTTTACATGAAATTACACAATTTGAGTATGGAACAAAATTCATATCATCAAAAATTTAAGGATAGATACATGATTAATTTTTTCTGTTTCATAGATTTTTTTAATTCACTAAGGCAATTAATATTAATTTACAGGTTTTAGAAAAAAAATAAATTTTTAAAAAATAGAAACTTTTAAAAGAAAAATAAAAATAGAACTTTTCAAATAAATATAATAAAAATTATACTCACCAATGATATTCATATCCTTCACATAAATTATAAAATTTCATCAATTTATAATACTTTATAATGAGATGTGGGAATCAATATGATAAAAATTAAAAAATAAGAAAGGAAATATGCACTAAAATTTATTTTATCCAAAGAATCCATGAGAAAGACTTTTAATTGATACCAATGGAAACCTATAATAAACAAAATAAAAATAATTTCAAATTTTTTGTATTGAAATAAATTAAATAAAAATAAAAATAAATAGATGAATTAAGATATTATTGATTTTAATATCCAAGAGAATGCCTCACTTTATATAGTCCATTTCTCGATATTTCCATTTTTTTATTCATAATAAGAATGTGGCTGATGTTTATTTCTCGATAATCACCAGAAAATATTTATGAAACAGGTCATTTAGGGAAACTAAAAAAACCTAGAAATAAATTGTAAAATTTTGGATGAATAAAGAGAGTACACTTTTAAAATATGGTCTTTAAAAAAATTGGATAAATAATTTGAAACACATGTTCATTAAATCTTGATGGTTTTTATAGAAATTTTTAATATTATTTTCATAAAATAGCATTATTTTTTAACTCAATAAGTAGGTTTATTATGAAGATGATGTAAATATGGTTTAGACACCTAATGGGAAAGTTATTTTTAGTATTGAAAAATATTCACAGATCAGAATTCAGAATTACGTTGTATCTACATGAATTTATACAATTTAATTTGTGAAAAATAATCATATCATATTTAATTTAAGGTTAGATACATGATTAATGTTGGTACCTTTCATTGATTTTTTATTTCACTAAGGTAATTAATATGAATTGTGTATGTTATAGAAAAAAATAAATTTTGAAAAAACACAAACTTTTAAATGAAAAATAAATAGATAAGTTTTAAAATAAATATCATAAAAATTATAATCTACCAAGGATATTCATATCCTCCACATACATTATACAATTTCATCAATTTATCTTACTTTAGAATGAGATGTGGGAATCAATATGTTAAGACATGAAAAATAGAAAAGGAAATACACACCTCACTTTATTTTAGCCAAAGAATCCATGAAAAAGACCTACAATTGATACCAATGTAAACCTATAATAAGAAAAAGAAACACAATTTCAATTTTTTATGTTTTGATATACATTAAATAAAAATAAAAATTAAATTGATAAATTAAGATATTCTTGGTTTGAATTTCTAAGAGCATGCCTCATTTTATAAAGTTCATAGCTGATATTTTAAGTGTTTCATCCCCAATAAGAATGTGGTTGATGTTTATTTCTCAATAATCACTAGAACATATTTATGAAATAGTTCCTTCATGGAAACTAAAATAACATAGAAATAAAATAGAAAATGTTGGATGAATAAAGAGAGTACAATTTTATAATAGGGTCTTTGAAAAAAATCGGCTGAATAATTTGTAACACATGTTCATTAAATCTTGAAAGTTTTTATGTAAGTTTTTAATATTATTTTCAAAAAATAGAATTATTTTGTTAACTCAAGAAGTAGTATTATTATGAAGATGATGTAAAAATGGGTTATACATCTAATGGGAAAGTGATTTTCGTCATTGAAAAATAATCATGGATTGGAATTCAGAAGTACATTGTCTTTTCATGAATTTAAACAATTTGATTTTCGAACAAAATTCATATAATCATTCATTTAAGGTTATATATATGATTAATTTTGGTCCCTTTAATTGATTTTTTTTAATACACTAAGGTAATTAATATGAATTTAAAAGTTATAGAAAAAAATAAATTTCAAAAAAACAGAAAATTTTAATTGAAAAAATAAAAGTTTTCAAATAAATGTCATAAAAATTATAATCTACCAAAGATATTCATCTCCTCCACATAAATTATAAAATTTAATCAATTTATAGTACTTTAGAATGAGACATGGGAAACAATATGATAAGACATGAAAACTAGGAAATGAAATACGCACCTTAGTTTATTTTAGCCAAAGAATCCATGAGAATAACTTTCAATTTATACCAATGTAAGCCTATAATAAACAAAAGAAACATAATTTCATATTTTTGGTTTTTAAATAAATTATATAAAAATAAAAATAAATTTATAAATTAAGATATTCCAGGTTTTAATCTCCCAGAAAATTCCTAATTTTATAGTCCATAGCTCGATATTTGTAGCATTTCATCCCAAATAAAAATGTGGATGATGTTTATTTCTCAATAATCACCAGAACATATTTATTTAAATACTATTTAGTTATAAATAATTCTTTAGGAACACATGTATAGAGTTATTCACCTACATCTCCCCATTTATATAAAGCATATTGAAAATTGATCTCCCATTTGAAGAATTGTTTAGTACCATAATACTAATGTAAACCAGTATACTCATCATCATGAAACACCATTATGTACTCAATTTCTAACATTAAATCTTCTTTATTTTAAAAACAAGTATACTAAATATAATTAGGCATAAAATCTATATGTAGAGAAACAATTATAAATTTACTATAAAAATAATATGACAAATATAGATCAATATTTAACATGTATACCATTGTTTTATTGTGTTCTCACTTTGTTTGTGAGTAATGTTTTTATTAATTGTAGCTAGTACCTCAGGCTCCTCTAATGTTTCTTCAAAATTTAATGGTTCAATTTTATCTCCCTCTTTCTCCAAATTTTTATTCAATAGTTCTGATTTTTCATCTACAAAATAAATGATTTCATTTGGTATTTCATGTTCAACAAATTCAACCTGATAATTTTCCAAATGTTTATAATTTTGAACATTTTAATTAATAGGCTAGTCAAGGATAGTGTACTCCTCCAAATTTAAAAAAGACAAATAAAGGTCCAATTCATGTATAAATATATTCACAAATTCCTCTTATATATCAAAAAATGGATCGGACATGATTTTCATTTTATTGGGATACTTTTTCCAATTATATCAGGGGTGTAAGAAGATGTTCCATTCTTTTGAAAATATTTTGAAATAATATTTAATCATCTTTCATTAGTTATAATGAAGATGTATCACAATAACAATGATGGATTTTTTCATGGAAAGTTCATTTATAAAGATATTTACGATAAACATAATTTTTTATAGTTCTATATTATTGGTGAAAATACTAGTGATACCAAAACTAATTAAAACAACAAAGGAAATCTCCCAAGCATTTCTTCCAATTGAATCCAACAAACCATGTTACTTTATTGGAAAATAACAAATCTATTTAGAGTTTTTAAAAAAACCTATGTCTGAAAAATGTAAGTGACAAAAAAAATTAATATTACAATATTAAGGAATTTTCAAAATTTGTTTTAGAACACAAAAAAACCATAAAAAATGAAATATCACTTCAAGAAAAATTTATTAACATATATTTATTAAAATACACATGATAAATAATAAAAATAAAATATCAATCAGTATTTAACAATAATTATTAATTTTTCAAGGACACATAGATTAACACATGTGAATATTCTAATAAGGATTTATTTTTGTTTAAAATACTTATATAGAACTTAATTAATAGATCATCATATTTGTATATCCAATCAATTTTTGGATATTTTTTTCAGACTATTATATAGGATTTTACATAGTATGATTATGAAAAAAGTCTACACAACTTTAGTTTATGATAGTGATGAGAATTTATTCATAAAATACAATATTTTTTTTTTGGATTTATTATATATTACCATATGATTGATGGTCATTGATATTGGAAAAGTAATCATTATAATGAATTATATTAGTGATTCAACATCAATAATTTGAATATCGAATAGACCTATCATTAAATAATTTTTACTCAATAAAATGATGTCTATTAGTGGTGGTATATATACTTATATTAAATATACACTGGATAAAATTTTAAATGACTTAATATTTAGTGAAAATAAACACCATGAAGGTTTAATATATTGTTTTATATTTAAAAATTCTTCATGATTATTGTAATCTTATTAAGAATACTATTTAAATGATAAATGTGTAAATAAATTCATTAAGAATTACAATATTCAAAAAAAAATTAATTTTAAACTATGTGGCCAATTATCCATCACATTCTCTTAATATTTTATTTTTATATATTCTAAAACAATATTAGTGATATAAAAAACATTGATATTTTAAAATAGATTTCATATTTAGTGGATCTCTTGAGTAAAAACAAATTTTCATAATAAAAAGATGATGTTGTTCACATACTAAGAAAAATATTTATCACTTAAAAATTGTTAGTATTATTTTTGGTATTTATTTAAATTTATATAACCCCTATCTCGGTTGATGTTGTCCCAGTTTAAATGATTGATTTAACAAAATTTGATATATATAATATACTCACAAAACCCATGACACAACATATAATATTCAAAAATAAAAAAATTTAAACATAAAATTTTATACATTTTTATAAAATCAATTATAAAAAATAAATGAATATAATTTGTACCCCTGTTAGAACCTCAACATAGATCACATTGACCAAAAATATATATTATATGAAAATAATTGTTACCTTTTATTTCTAAATGATACATTTTTATAAATAAATTCATATAAAATGTTCAAGAATGATTTTTTTCTCAAATATTTCTTGTGTTTTCTATCTATTAGATTTTATATTTACTAAAATAATATAATAATGAAAATAATATGTTACCTAAAATAAAAAATATATATAGTTTATGAATTTTAATTTCTAAGAATTATTTATTATGAAATAAAAACTTCTAAATGATTAGCTAAAAACTATTGAGAATAGGTCATCTTCTAAAGTGAAATTTTTTGTAGACTAATAATTTTTCAGTCATATGTGTTTATGAAAGATATAACATGAATATTTTGTCTCATAGGATCAATTTTATAGAAATTATTATTTAATATGAAAAACATATTGTTTAGGTTTTTTAGTTGTATTTATTTTTAAATATTATTAAGTCATGAGGAATTAAATTTTCATTCATATATTTATGGAATATATATATATATTATTTAATTATTATATTTTCTTTAAAAAAATAAGTATAAAGTGTTTTAGTGTAATAATGAAAAAATATATATATTAATAAATGAACACATTTTTCAATTGTTTTGTTTTATAGTAGAATTACATAGAGGGACTTTTATATTTAAATACATATAATGAATTAATATTGACAATAACCTCAATAAAAATTACAACCAAGGGCCAGGTTATAGATTGGATTTATCTGGGTGTGTACTCTAATGTGGGGTGAAAATGTTTAATTCACCAAGAAGGAAGATGGTTGTCCTTGACCATTTATATATTACCAAAAGATAAGTAAAGTTATTGTGAATAACATGTATCCATTTCATAGGATCGATGGTCTCTTTGATTAGTTACTGGGATACTAATGTTTATCTATGATTGATCTTCAATTAGGTTGTCCCCAGTCAGGGGATAGAGAGGTGGATATCCTAAAGATAGTGTTTCAGAGTATGAATGTGTTATATGAGTACATAGTTATGTTGTTTAGATTGATTGATTAACTAGTAGTGTTCGAGGATATCGTAGACAATATATTCCACCCATATCCAAACTCATTTATTATGGTGTCCATTGAAATTATTTGGTTACGTGGTTAATGGGATATGTATATCCATGGAACCAGAGAAATTTGATGTAGTGACGAGTAAGACATGTAACTAGAATGTGATTATGATCATGATCTTTTTTGTTTTAGCATGCCAATATTATATCCAAGACTTCTCCAGATGATCATCTTTTTCAACAGCACTGATTAATGTTAGTGTGTATAGAGACCCTCTATTTTTATACATTAACATTACATAAAATTTTCAAAATACATAAAACATTATATAGATAGAATCCTCAAAACCATACTAGTCTAGTTCCTTTGGAATCATGGAAACATAAACACAGGTAGATAATTGAGCTACATTATCTCCCACTAGGTTATTCTTGACTGTAACCCATCTCAAACACATCAATCATAATACATATATTCATAACCTGGGAAATTAAACATTAAAATACGAAATCTCATATGCTTAGTAAGGGTAAATACGGGATACATGTGAGCATTATCACTAGCATAATGGTATGTGGACATGATCAAAACATTTTAAGATTATACCCTTCATATAAAAGATCTTAAAAATGAATCATGGAATTAAGTTTGACGGTTGATAAGACATGAATCATAATGAAATAAATAATATAAGTCATGAAATCATATCATATGAATAAAATATGGAATTGTGGTAGACACATTAATATATATATAATATGATTTCTATAGTAGCTAAGGAATTATTTCCAGGACCATATTTGTAGTACGAGTTCACTCTCCATGCCACCAAGGTAGTCATGGTTTTCTCACTTGGAAATATTAGTATCATGAGCTCACTTATAATACAATATTGATAGTCATGGTTCACTCACATGTCCCTCTTTGTATCCAAGGTTCACTCCCAAGACTATCTTATTCTATCTCATGAGATATAAATTTTTACCCAATGCATTACAGGGAGATATATGTCCCACCCATCTCATGATGAAATCATACATAATGTTCCAAAAATCATAAATAATCATGTCATAACCCATTAAATTAAATGGGTATTATAAACTTGTAATAATATCACAACCTATGATAAGAGATAGATTTCATAATCATTTCATCAAAAACATAACGTGAGAAAATATATAGGTTTCAAAATCATATAACCCCTAAAAAATTGAATTTAATAAACTCCATGCCATAATAACATAATCCATTAAATTGAATAATTTCTATATAAAGGCATGAAAAACTCAAAAAAAAAATGTTATATTACATGGGAAATAATTTTGAAACATCTTTTACAAATATTTATTGAGGAAAAAATCCATTCTGCATTGAAAAGTTATTTTTAAAATAAATAATTTGTTTGAAAAATATTTTTTTAAAAATAGATATAAAATTAATAAAGGAATAATTTAAAACCATTTAATGTTTTGAAAATTCATTTTTCATGAAAATGGGATTAAAATATCTTTTGAAAACATTTTTGAAAACATTTATTGAAAATATGGGTTTTCAATACAATAGATTTTGGACCGAAGAGAGAGGCATTCAGATGTTACTTAAAAAAATTATCTTAAGTACAAAAGAGTGGAAAATGGTACATTCATAAATATATATTGAATAACTAGAGTATATGAGATGTCATGAGTGTTATTGGGAGATATATCATTAGATTTCCTTAATTGAAGCCTTATCATAAATAATCCTGAAAATGATGAGATTGTTTCAATAAACTCTTATCACATTGTAACGTGGAATTATAAAAGTAATGTAATAAAAAGAAACTAAATTTACCATATAATATACTTAAAATAATTTGATTCATGATATAACATGTAATATATAATTATATACACCTCGAATAAGAATTTAACTGCATAACAAAAGGTGAGTCTTAAAGAAGGAAAATTCAGACAAAACATTTTTAGCGATTTGGTATCTTTTGAAACATAAAAACCATGAATGAAATATTGTAAATTGTATATGTAAATACACATAAATTTAATTATAATAATAATTTAATACATATATGAGAAGTATACACACTACACAAAAGTAATGGGTGGTGAATAAAGACTCTATCTCATGAATATAAAAAGTGAGATGAAATCCCCTAACCATATGTCTTCGATGTCTCCATAATCATAAAAAACTCCTATATAATAAATATAAATTTATTAAAAATCTTTCAAAGAACCAAATTATTACTTATAATAACATGTTTTTTTATTGTGGTTTTATATTACCCACTGGTTAACAATTTTTTGTTAAGGTTTTACATTGGGTAATATCCGCTTTGTTCTTCACGTGTGTCTTAATTTGTTATATCTGTGGTCCTTATACTTATATCATGATTTAAATAATGTTAACCATGATATAAATATAATTTAATCAGTACACGTTTATTATAATAATCTATATAATATATAAGTACGAAATGGAATACACTGTTCATTGAGATGGTAAACCGTACGTACGCATGAACGTTGATTCTATTTTTAATGTCATATTGAAAGAAAAAAAGGAAAGAGAAATAGATATATAAATATATCATTATTAAAGTATAAATATTAAATAATATATATCATATATATTCACTAAACCAATCCTCAATAAATTCCATGTAGTGTATGAAATAATGAAATCACTTTGAGGGGGCCGTAGTCCACACTTCTTCAAACAAAATTATCATATTAACACAAAATGGAAAGTATAATGATATTTGTTTTAATAGAATTATATAATCATAAAGACATATTAAATATAATAAATAAATTATTTAAAAATATTTTTCATCATAATTTCTACCATGAGAGGTGGTAATGGAAAATGAACAACCATCTTTTAGTGAAGCGGTATTTTTTCATACACGTAAATAATATGTTAGTTACCCATTATATGGAATTGTTTTTAAGTGTAGGTGATAAAAATAGTATAAAAACATCCTATTATATTGAGTATACTAGTTTTTTCATACCATAATTGAATAAAGAGAGTTTAGGGTGTGGAAAAAGAAAATAAAAGAAATGAGTATGAGATAAATGGTAACCTCTTAATCATGTAAATCCTTTTGGTTTGTGCCAAAAGGATTCATTGGATATTTTTATGACCAATAGAAGGATTCAAGGAGGAATTTATGTAAGTTAGGAAGTTTACTGGGTAGATATTGTCCAAATATAAGGGGTCTGAGTGGTGTGAAGAAGAGGGAGAGGTAGTGGGCTTTTATAGGGAATAGAAATGACTCACTTAGTATTTTTGAATTCAAGTGATGTGTACCAATGTTTTTTCCTAAAAAAGTCATAAAAAACTCAACATTGGAAGTTTAATTCATTAATCATGACTAGAAAATTATTTTTTATAAGTTTATAACCCTTTATGGGTTTTAAATTTAAGGTTTAGTCCTTAGTTAAGCTTAATTTCACCTTAATCGTTGTAATTAACTTTAATTACTTTAACTAATATTTTTTAATGAAATATATGCTAACCTTATTAGAAATTATTAATTACACTAATAATAAATATGGAATCCATTTTCAAAATTCTAATTACATTAGTGGAATAAATTAAATTTAAAAATAATCCCACTGACAGAATGACACTACAAGTTTTATTGTAAAAATGTCTAAATGTTTCCATTGTTATTGATACCCAATTTCAAAATGAAATAGATTAAAATGACCAAAATTGTATTAATTGAACACTTATAATTATTCTTTTAATAAAAATGAAAATATAATTTATCCTTATAAATAAATTAGAGGAAAATTAAGTTTTGAATTAAAATCCTATATTTTTTATTATTCATCCAACAATGAAGTTTCCCAGAAAACTCCAAAAAAGTTTCCCAAATCTAATTTTGACATTATAAATTCAAAAATGAATTTTATTTTTTAAAAATATGTTTCTATTTTTTTTGAATCTAATTTTATTATTTTTCATAAAATGATATTAAATTTTTTTCAATTGAGTGAATTTTTTTTTAAAACATGTTAGGACTTTACCAAAAATTATATCATTCATTTTCAATATGATTTATTTATATAAAAAAATTATATATTTTTCTAAATTAGATATTACTATTCATATTACTATGTCTAATGGATAATTTATAAGTATCTCATTTAAATTATTATCACAATAAAATGATGTTTCGTAGGAATATCATTGTCTCATGTAACATATGCCATGTTAAGGTTTCATGTAAGATACACCAAGTCATTGTTTTGTGTAATATATGGTAATTCATATGCTGAGTTAATTTTGTGTGAAAGGAAATATTAACTTAGTATATTAGACTACATAAATTAAAATTTAATTTATTTGATTAGAAAAGGTCCATAAGAACCCACAGTGTCACAGTCTACCCCTTAAAATTAATTTCTCCCTCAAAATATTCCATTAGGGTAAAAAAACAAGTACACTTAAACTTCATTATATCCTCATGTTCCCATGTATCTTCTTCTAACTAGTTATTTACATAGAAATATTTGACCAGGTGAGTGGTCTTGTTTCATAGAAATTTCTTCATATGATCAATAATTTCATTTGGTTACTCCTCATAATAAAGATCCTGCTCCAGCGGTATAAAATTTGAGTTCAGTACGTGTGAAGGGTCACAAATGTACTTCCTTAAGAGAGATACATGGAACACATCATAGACTTGAGAGATATTATGAGGAATTTACAAGAAAAATTCTACCATCCCAATATGATCATGAATCTCAAAGGGACGACTATACCTAGGGATTGATTTTCCATTCTTTCCAAATCTCATAACTTTCTTCCCAGGTGAGATTCATTGAAACCCAACTTCACCAACATCTAATTCTACTAACTTTGAGCTAACTTGATATGCTACTGAATGTTTCTAACCTTCTCAACCATTTCTTTAGTGATCTCAGGTCGTAATAGATTTCATTCCTTAACCTAATCCCAACACATTGTAGCTCAACATTTCATCCCACAAAGGGCTTCATATGGTTCCATCTGAATGATTGAGTGAAATCTATTATTGTAAGAAAACTCTACTAGATGAAGGTGTTGATCCCAACAACCATTTCAATCTAGATAACTAGATCTCAACATATCCACTTATGCTGGAATTGTTCTTTGATATTTACCATCCATCTAAGGATGATAAGAAGTGATGAAACTCAATTCTATATAATGTTCTTTCTGAATAAATTTTTATAAATTTAAGGAAAACCTTGGATTATGATCTGATACAATGGAGTGTGGTACTCTATGTTTCCTTACCACATCCATAATAAAAATCTGAGAAATTTGATCTAAATAGAAGTCTTCTATGATAGTGATGAAGTGTGATGACATAGTAAGGATATTGACCACCATCCATTTATAATTACACCCTTTATAGGTTTGGGTTTTCCAAAAAATAATTCCATAGTGATGATCATTAATTTACATTATGGTATGGGTAATGGATGAAATATCCCTCTTGAATTTTCAATTTCAGGCTTAACTTGTTGTCATACCATGCACCGAGAAATAAAAATTACAATTTATCCGTTTATTCCATTCCACTATAATTATTCTTTCAAGTATATATAAATATTGATACTTCTAGGATGAGTAGAAAATGAAGAACAATGAGCATCCTCTTACATCACCTTCTTCAAATCTGGTATGTAAGGAACACATACACGGTTCTTGAACCTCATCATTAAATCCAGATCAATTTTAAACACATGATTATTTATAAATTTCTTTTTTATCTATATAGTTTTCATTCTTCCCCTCTCTAATCATCAATTGGATAAAGTGTTTAGCATTCATTTGATAAAGATAATATTTTCCCATTCCTTCAGAATTTCTCGATCAATCCTTAAAAAATCAAGAAATATTGGATCTTTTGTGATCCTCATCATGGATAATATTTCATGATCCTTCCAACTTAAAGCCTTGAAAACATTTTTCTCTTTCCCAGGGTGTAAATATTTTAAGAAATCATAATCCATTATCAACTATATAAACCTTCCTTGGAACATATTCAACTCCTTATGTGTGAATATATAATCCAAACATTTATGATCAATATATAGATCATAGTTTTCTCTATAAAGGTAATTCCTCTACATCATTAATAAAAAAATTATCGATGATAACTCTGAATCATGTGTTGGGTAAATTTTCTCATGAATCATCAACTATCATATGGCATTGGATATAAACATGTTATTTATAATAATAACACATCCCAATCTGTTCTTGGAGGCATCACTATATATTAAAAACCCTTCTCCACTATACCCTAACATTAGAAAATGTGCACTGACTAACCTTTTATTTAGTGCCTTAAAATTTTCCTCACATTCATCTCTTGAGAGAAGAATTAACCCATTGTGATTCAACTTGGTTAGAGGATTAGATTGTTGTGAGAAATTATCCAAAAACTAATTATAATATATAGCTAAACCAAGAAAGATAGGGATCTCAATCACTGTGGTTGGTCTAGAAAATCATTCAATATCCCACGTCTTTGATAGATCTACTTTTATACAATCTCTTGAGATTATGTGACCAAAAAATGAATCATTTTGAATCCAAAATTAACACTTTGTAAGTTTTTATATAGTTTATCCTTCCCTAGGGTCTTTAGTATAATTCTCATGTGGTATTCATGATCTTTAGTTCTCTTGTAAAAAATAATAATATCATCAATAAAGATGAAAAAAAAATGATCATGGTAAACTATAAAGACTCCATTATTTAATTTAATGAAGATAATAGAGGCCTTAGTATTACCAAAATGAATTACTATATATTCAAAGTGTCTATACCTTGTATAAAATGAAGTATTGGGTATATCTCCCATATTTGTGCCCAATTGATGATATCCGGAATGAAGGTCAATCTGGGAAAAGTATTGAGCTATGTGGATTTGATAAAACAAGTCATCAATTTTGGGAAGAAGATAGTTGTTCTTGATTGTGATCTTGTTAAAATTTTGATAATAAATATAGAGTCACATTGATCCATATTTTATTTTCAAAAAATATTAGGTGCACCCCAAGGTGACACACTTGGCTGAATGAATCCCTGGTCAAATTTTTCTTTGAGTTTCTTCTTCAATTACTGCAACTCAATCAGGGCCATTCTATAGGGAGTCTTCAAAAATGGTGTGCAACTAAGTATGAGTTCTATTAAGAAATCAACAACACATTTTGGTGGAAGGCTAGGAAACTCTTATAAAAGGCATCCCTAAATTCCCAAATAATAAGGATATCATATATTTCAATTTTCTCCCAATTAATTTGGGATAAAAATCATTTTGAATAGGAATTACAAACCATATACTGAAGTTAATATCCATAAAAAGTGCATGCTTATAGTCACATTGATGGATGATCATAAAAGGGTTTAAAATACCAAATTAAACAAGACTTCATTGAAAATTGATGTGAGATTTATGTAGTGAAATCCAATCCATGCATAATATGACATCGAATTGAACCAATGGAAGAAAGATAAAATTTTCATGAAGAAAATTCTAACAATCTTCAACAGGAGATAAATCACAAACCTAGGATTAAATCATTGTACCATTAGGGATTTTCACTACTAATTCAAAATATAATTGTTTTGGTGGAATCTTACCACCATTATAAAATTCATTTGATATTAGAGAGTGAGTCGATCTAGAATTAAATATGAAATTAGCAAATCTATAGTGGATGGTAAGTATACCTTTCATCATTTTATTATGTGACCCTCATCAAAAATAGATATTGCATGATATTTCCCCTTGTCCCTTGCCTTAAGAGGTTGCTGTTGTCGATCATCATCACCATCCCTTGGGTTAGAGAACTGGTAACCATAATGTACATTCCCCTTACTATTTTAGCATTAAATCACAAAAGGTTCATTCTATGTTGCTTTTCTCTATTATCACTACTTTCCAACTTCTTCCCATCACTTAGACAACAAAATTCATAATGGAATTCTCTTCCACACATAAAAAAATTATTATACCCCTTATGGAAAATTCCTCAATGCTTCTTCCCACACATATAGCATAAAGGGAATCAAATCATCTTTTCTTCATGGTTTTTATATTTTCCATTAAACTCCATATTACACTTCTTTTCAAAATGATTAGGTTGATACATGGCTCCAACTTGAATTTATACATTGATTTCGCAATGCACAATCTCAACGTAGCTACTAAAGTATATTATGACCAACACCCCTCTATAACTTGGAATTATGCCATTGAAAAACCCATCAACTCCACTTTCAGGCTGGATGATAATTACAAAAACTAAAACTCACAAGTCTTTTGAAATTATTCTTGTTGGTACAGACCTACTCTTCATCCCTTCGCTTGAACACGAGGAACTTTTTGAAATAGTGGGTTACCTAGACCTAACTATTCATTGATTTTGATTACCATATCATGTATACTGTCAGTTATACATGATGTCATCTTTCCATTATAGTGTAGAATTTTCTGCATCAACTATTGAAATGGTAATGTCCAAAGATTAATTTTCGTATCAAGAGGTTATAGTAGATCCCTGGATATAATGAGAACCTTGAGTTACTATGAAATTAATCTTAAATATATGTTATATGGTCTAGATACATCTTACAGATTGGATACAGTAGATGTTTGACTATCAGGTACTGGGAACACATAATAATTGATAATTTTCTCAGGATGTTCACACTTGGTGATCTCTATTAATGAGATCACGAGGACTGACTCACCAATAGGAACACCACATGTTTAGAGTGTCATTGGATGTTCTTATCTACTTTCATGTGTAATTGTCTCCTGACTTGAGATCATTAACAATGTATTTCATTTGATTAGATACTTTTATGCAAGAAAAAAACCCTGAAAATGAAGTCATGGAGAGGTAGTTTGTGTTGGGTGCATCATTGGTAGCTGGGCATTAGTTGAATGGTCAAGAAATGATTTTTCTCTTATGGGTTATTAAAGTAATATATCTTAGGACATGTTCATATGGATGGAAGTACTTTTATAAGACCATGTACATGGCAGTAGAGGGTAAATCCTTCAAGTTAAATCAACAAACAATAAAGCATGGAAAGGGTGATGACACAAGAATGCATCCTGCTTTATGAGATATTACAAAAAAAGAGATTATATTACACATTGTGTGTTCGTAGGTTGGTTGTTGCTTCTATGACAATTATTATCTTTTCCGGGGCCATGATGGGTTGCAAGATCATACTCTTGGTCTGTGAATACTATTCACTACTTTCGAGATAAGGGCCTAGAGGGTCACACACAATAGTGTATTTAAGAATCTGTCATATTTAGTTGAATAGAAGTTTTAGACATGGTGGGACCCACCACAGGGGTTCGAGATTTGTTGAAGGAAAAACGATCACTAATTAAATAAATAAATTTATATTATTCAAGTTTAAAATAATGAGTATTGGATTTATTTATTAAATGTATTTACCTGTTTTAAAGTAAATACATGTGAAATATTAATTGATAAATATTAAATACATTCAAGGTACAATTAATATTTATGGGAATGATGAGCCCTGTTTTGGACTCAATTATTGTCATGTAATATATTACATGTAAATGATAATTATATTTTTGACTCGGTATAGGAGTCATAAAATGTCGTTGATAGTGTGTTAAGTATTCAGGGTCGGAGAGGCTATATCAGGTATTTTAATTAATCAATACAAATAGAAGAGGAGGATATTTTGACAAGCACTATCCACGACACTTCTCTCTCCTCTCCTCTAACCCATGATTTAGAGAGCGGCTCTAGATCCATGGAGCTCTGATCGATCACTCTCTTAGGAATCAACAGCGAAGCAATGCAGTGATCATTTGAGCATCAAAGGTGTCCTCAGAATTCCACGCTAGCACCTAGATTACAAAATATGGTGCTCCCATGGATTCCTTGAAGCATGTGTGGACAATATTAAGGAATTAGACTTTGTATTCTTGGACCAGTGATTGAAAATGATGAGTAGATTTCATACATGGATTCGAATTAAACCAGGTAATTTTTATGGTTTATTTTGGTGCTTAAAACCCTTCACGGTTGGTCCTCGGATAAAACAAGGATGTTATTCCTTAACGTCAACAAGTTTACGTCGATCGTCTGTGGAAATTTTTTAAATTCCTACCTGTTTAGGGCTTCAGCTTCATGCCCAGTTACAAAAAGTGGTATCAATGGGACGAGTGTCCATTTTAATAAAAATAAATTCTGCTTTTATTAAAATATAATAAAGGGAGTTTATATAGTCCCAACACCACAAACCATGTTTTAATCTAACACCATATGAACATTTTGCAGTCATCTGAAGTTTTATGTTAAGATTAAAATAGATAGTTCATGAAAGTTCTAAATTGATGAACCAATTTTATCTAAATCCGTTCACACTAGAATAGTATTTTTCGGTGAGGATTATTAATTATTGTTGTTATAATAAATTTATAATAATAATAATAATAGTTTAATTATAACAATAATTTTATTATTATAATAGTACATTATAATAATATTTATTATTATAATGTTATTTTATTTTCCTCGTCTACCCATTGATATAAGAAAATTTTTATTTTAATTAATTTAATTTTTTTAAAAATTCTAATAGTGGCTTTAGAAACTAAAAAAATTAAAGGGAATGTCTTAAATTTTTTTTAAAAAAGGAGTAATGGGAGACTTGCAAAGCAGGTCTCCTAAGATTGAAAAAAGGTAAAGGTGGTGGTGACCTGGGTAGGTTACCAAAAAAATATCATAGGGTTGGGGGCCGATCGGCTCCCCTATTTAGGAGTACTGCGCAGTGGCCTTAAAGGGCCGACACCTTCCTTCCGCTGCGCTATAGTGGAGCCAAGGTGCACCCCTCCACCCAGAAAACCCCCTTCAGTCACTCCGCTTCCACCTTTAGTGTCCCCTCCTACCACTGGATCTGCATCCTCTCTTCTCCACCTCGATCCCGCACTCTGGTCCCAGCCACTCCGGCTTCCAGTCCATCACACTAGCACATGCACAAGAGCAAGTAGCGTCCCTCTAGTCTTCCCATGGAAAGCTTGCGGCAAGCAGTGGCCACCCCGCGACTCCCCTCTATGATCATTGGTGCACTGCACCAGGGCCACCCCAACCCAACCTGCCGCCCCTCACCTAGAATACGGGGCTCTCTTCGTGCACGACCTAACTCCCTTAGCTGTTGGCCTTACCAGGGCCATCCTTCTTGGACACACCTTGCCAGTGATGCTGTGCCGATAGCCCACCTCAACCCCCTACCAGTTGTGGACATTCCTGTAGGGCTGTGTCTATCCACCCAGCAACCGCCTCTGGTTGGTGCTCTAGACCAACCTCCTCCCTCAGGAAGAGCAGCGCGCCGTACCTCTCCTAGCCAACCTAGAATATTCTATTCCATGTGCCTGCTAGGGCGCGACTACGTCCGCTGGATCAACCAGTCCGTCCATCCCGCACTATCCAGACCTATCTTGTCCCGACTGTTGCCCGATCTTCCTATCGGGAAGGTAACCTCACCACCCCATTCTCGGGGTTTATGGGGCTTAGGTAATTATATTTGAATCAAAAGTTAATTAATTTAATTAATATAGTTGGGACCGAACAACATTATAATATTCAATTAAAAATTAGAGTGAAATTTATAATTCATTTAAATGGCCTCAGATTTATTTAATACAAGTTTAATTTTAATTATCCATTTATTTTATATACGTGAGTCAATACATATTCTGATCATGATCTAGTGACCGAACAAAGCTTTTCTGGTGCATGTTAATTAATTTATTTTATTTATTTAATTACTATATGGCTTCGTAATTATTAATTTAATTAAATAAAAGACGATATTCATGTCATCTCAAGTGTCATTACATGTATAAGATTATGCACACCCATTCTCAGAGTTGTATTCTATACCCCAAGACCCTCTCACATGTGTGTGAGTAATGTTGTCTAATGACAAGACATGGTGTGATGCACTTCGCGCCAGGTGACAGAGATGCACCAGATAGTAGTTGGATACATTGGAAGAGAAGACATTGGTATTCAGTTTTCAAGTATCATGACTAAAGGTATTCTGCCTAGGGTCTCGGTTGGTTTGTTATTCACTCAACAGTTCAACCATTATTGTCATCTCATGATCAGGTTTTTCATTTTATTTTTTCAGGGTTTATGGTGTTTGTGAATGTGTAGTAAATGCACGATGACATAGAATAATAATAAACATCCATGCAAGACAAATTACGTGATTATAGAAATAGAGAAATATTTATTTTTTCACATTAAAAATAATAAAATCCTCAAAGATATATTAAGCCATCACAACCTTCCTTCATTCAAGTTTGAAAAAAAACTGGCTATTTGAGGTGTCATTCATGCCATAGCTGAGGTACCTCTTACTACCGAGGAGTCCTTATAATAATTATGTCTTGACTTAACTAAAATTTCAGCAATGAAATGTCTATAGATAGATTTTTGTAATTTTAGAGGCAAGCGTTGAGTAATCATGTTCTGATTTTAGAAGCTGGGAATTTACTCAACAAATCAAGGAACCACAAGTTAAAGTGGTCGGCCAGCCAGAAACCCAACACGGACCCTCCAAGTAGTGGCATATCCATAGCTTGTAGACTATGAGGGGTGTTTCCGAGCTATATTCCACTGGAATACTCCAATGATGAAGTATTCTGATTATAGCACTTAGGGTTCCTAGAATCTGATAAAATAGGGGGATACATTAAATGGTTTAAGTAATTAATCAAAATATCATAACTTGTAATCATGATAAAAGGAATAATATACTAAAATTAATTTTTTTAGAAAAATGTAAATTTATATCACAAGTGTAAAAACTGTGATATTATAACAGAAAAAGTAAATTTCCACACTGGAATGAGTTTCTAATAACAATACGGGAACTTGTGCATAGTATTATGATATAGGAAAATCAAGGTGCCAGTGTCCCCAACACTATTATATTACCTCAAGAAGTGAGAGTAAAACTGCTTACATGAGACCAATGTAAAAATCATATAACGGTTATATCATTACTCTTTCATGAATATCTAGTGTCAGTTGCGGTCGCTACACCCGGACATGTATGATTTAAACTTGATGTCTCATCTCTGAGATGTTTTCAATGGGAAATTAAAGTAATGATATGAATAAGGAAATTTTACACTAGCATGTGGAAGTTAAATATTGATCACGATCATTAAATGGATCCCTTTATCACATCATTTTCACCCCTTTATTGAAGTTTCATTTTAAGTTACCAAATGAACAAGTATTGAGTAAACACTCCATTACCTATCTAGGTAAGGTTCACCAAGAGAGTAAGAATATCAAAGACAGTATTATAATTAATTCTTATGGTGAATAAACTGAAAGGCAATGCAAAAAATACAAAATGAAAGTAATACCAATCGCACATTAATGCAATTGTTAAATTATTAATGTATTAACAAAGGTTATCTACATTTCGTATTATAAAATAAAAAAATGGAAGTTTAAAAGAAATAAACTAATTTAAAGAATCAAGTTTCTGCTTCTACATCAGGCATATTCTTCAATGAAAATTTTCCATTTTAGTACTTGGTTATTTAAATCTATATGATTTTTACATTTGTGTATTCAAATACTGTTATGAATTAAGTATAGAAACCTTACTAGAAGTCATGTGTATTCTCTAAGTGGTTGTGAAAGGGTGATACCTAGTCTAGTGGTGAGAAGTACATGACTTCTTTAATTGCGAAGTGAAAGATTTGTGCTGAACTATTATTGAGTATAACCACAACCATTAATATCATGTGTCCTTGTATGCAAGGAGACATTATTTCAGGTTCTGGAATGAATGTTTTTTTGGTAAACTCAATCACTATTTCATTAATACATGAATCATATGCAATTAGTGATGAATATAAATATAAGACTTATACACAGTCGTGACAAGATAATTTTTTTTCAAGTAATACTAAAAGTGGATGTTATGAATATACCAAGTGTGGTATTTCAGCTCGGCATAACTAAATACTTTTGTTATTATTCACGTCTTTAGTTTGGACAAAGGATCCTTTATAAATAATGGTATGTCACAAAGATTTTGAAAATAGTTCAAAAAGTGAGCATGAACTATTCCAAGTATAAGCTAGAGGTATATATACTTCCTAAGATTACTTTAAGTAATTAAGGAAATTAAAGTGAAGTATATTATTGGTTAGGAGATATGAGTTGCTTCAAGATGGGATAAGGAAGAATATCTTGACCAAGAATTCATCAATAATGATAATGTAGTGTGGAGTAATTCCTAAATGCACATTACCTTATCGACATCACGACAGTGATGTTAATGAGGAGGATTGATGACGTAGTCCTACATATCAACATTGATAAAGAAACATGTAGCATGGAGAAATTCCTAAATGGATAAGTTATACATCAAAATTATAACATAAGTAGTATCAATGTTACAACTTGGAGAAACATCCATTATATTTCATGAATTACTTCACAAATAATGGTGATATCCCAAAACATATGCCAACTATAATGAAAAATGGATATCATATGAGTCATAGTATGATGTAAATCCATTATGTAATAAAGACATGTGGTTGGATTCAAATAGTTTTTTTGGATACAAACAAACTTGCATTAACATAAACACATTGTGCATCTAAGGCACTTATCCTAACGATTGCTTATGATATTACAAAAATCCCTAAAATAGAATTGTTTTACTCAAGTGATGGAAAACATAACTATATAAGGGTTTACATATCTATTAGATATATTGGGAGCTATATTTAATTGTGTTTAGTCAATGCTCAAGATGCACAAATAGTTGGAATAGGAACTAGTTCCACAAGGGAATGTGGAATTGAGTATGTTCTAGAGACTGATAACGCAGAGGAAAGATAAAATCATTGTGATGGTTTTTATATTAACCATGATCAGTGATCAATTATTCATTGTGAATAATATTTCCTACAAGTAAGTAGTTTATGGAAATTAGATAAAATTTATAAGTCCAACTAAAATTCAATTAATGGATTTCATGTATCAGAGTGAAAAGGGGTTTATTATTTTGAAGACTATGGTGGGTATTCAAGTGAATTGATACATGGATGGTACAAGATTGGTACCAATAATTCTCTATTGGTTTAACCATGTCGTTACGCCTAAATCCGTTAGAATTTTACTTATGATACCTAATATCAATGATCAAATTATCTACCATTGGATGTCATGATCACCAATCATGGATGGTGTCTATATGATGTAACCAGAAAGGGATGGTCACATCACAAAATTCTAATATTTGATGCAATTTACTAAAATCCAGTTTAGGATTAAAGTAAGAAACATTTTTATTGAATATATATTTGCAACAAATGCTTTCCACATGTCTAAAAGAAGTTAGTGGTAACGTCATGGTTTTCCAAGAAAACTATTTTCAGAAACATATGGAAAATAGACATTGGTCTTAGAGTTAGTTAAGACTATGATAAAGTTTATTCTCCAGTGATTTAATTAAAGTAACAACCTATGTTATAGGGAATGAGATCTACTATGGTATATCTATAGCTTTCTTGGTCCTCATCAACCATGGTAGGCCCAGTAGCTAAAGTTGTTTCTCAATAGAAACATGATGGCCATCATGTGAGTATCTAACAAGTTTGGTTTGTAAGTTGGATCTAGTTCATGTGGGAGTGTTGAAATATTGAGTTCCCTAGACCCAACACTTTAGTGATTTTGGTAACCATATCGTGTATACAGTCAGCTATACATGATTTAATCTTACCATTATAGTGTAGAATTTTCTACATCAACTATTGATATGGTAATTTCCAAATATTAATTGTCGTATCAAGAGGTTATAGAAGATCCTGGGATATAATGAGAACCTCCAGATACTATGAAATTTGTCTTAAGTATATGTTATATGGTCTAGTTACATCTTAATGATTGGACACATTAGATGTTTGACTATTAGGAGCTGGGGGATCATAAGCATTGGGAGTTTTTCTCATAAATTTCACACTTAATGATCTCTAGTAGTGAGGTCATGTGGAATAGACCACCAATAGAAACACCACATGTTTTGAGTGTCATTGGATTTTCCTATCTTTGATCATGTTTAATGGGATCCTGAATTTTGATTATTTCCAATGTATTTCATTTGATTGTGTACTTTGATACGAGATGAAAATAATGGAAATGAAGTCGTGGAAAGGTAGTTTTTGTTGGGTGCATCACTAGTGGGATGGCATTAGTAGAATGGTCAAGAAAGTAATTGTCTCTTCTAGGTTATGGAAGTAATATATCTTAGGACATGTAGATATGGATGGAAGTACTTTTATAATACCATTTCCATGGAAGTCGAGGGTAAATATCTCTGGTTAAAACAAAAAAAATAAAACAAGAAAAGGATGATGACATGAGAGTGCGTCCTGCTTTATGAGATATTACAGACAAAGAGATTATATTACACAGTGCATGTTCATAGGTTTGTTGTCGTTGCTGTACCAATACATATCTTTTTAGGGTCCATGATAGGTTGTTATATCCCACTCTTGGTCTATGATTACTATTCACTACTATCGAGATAATGGCATAGAGGGTCACACACAAAATCATATTCAATAATCTTCCCTATTCAGTTAAATAAGAGTTTCAGAAATGGTGGGACCCACCATTGGGGTTCATGATTTGTCTAAAGAAAAATGATCAGCAATTCCAAAAATAAATTCATATTATTTGAGTTTTTAATAATGAGTATTGAATTTATTTTTTAAATGTTTTGACAAGTTTTAAAGTAAATACATGAAAAATATTAATTGAAAAATATTAAATATATTCAATGTTCAATTAATATTTATAGGAACGACGAGTCAAGTTTTAGACTCAATTATTATCATCTAATATATTACAAGTAAATGATAATAATATTTAAGACTCATTTTAGGAGTCATAAAATGTCCTTGATAGTGAGTTAAGTATTTGGGGCCAGTGAGGCTATATCTAGTATTTTATTTAAGCACAATAAATAAAATATGGGGGATTTTTCCAAGCACTATTACTTACACTTATCTCTCCTTTACTCTATCCCATGATCTAGAGAGTGAGGCTCTATATCTAAGGATCTTGGATAGAGCACACTCTTAGGCATCACCAGTGAAGTGATGCAGTGATTATTGGAGCATCGAAGATGTAATCGGAATTCCACGCTAACACTTGAATTATGATGAATGACGCTCCTATAGATTCCTTGAATCATGTGTGGATGATATAAAATAATTCAACTTCAGATTATTCCAGTAGTGATCCCCTGTGATGTGCAGACATCGTGCACAACTTTGGATTAAACCAGGTATTTTTTATGATTTTTTTTGTGCTTTAAACCCTTTACGCGCGGTCCTCATCTAAGACCGGGAAACTATTCATTGACCTCGAAATGTTTATGTCAATCTTAGAAGAAAAAGTTTTAAAATCCAACATTTTTTGGGCTTCCACTGCATGCCATGTTCCGAGAAAACTTCTGCCCCATATTTGTGGGGAGAATCAGAGGAATGTACTTATTTAAAAATATGTTCTTGAACTCATTCCATTTCATGGATTTGATTTCATCTTGATTACTATTATTCTTAATTTGAGTCCCCCACTGGTCCACTTATCCTTATAACTGATAAACAAATAGAATGAGTTTCTCATGGTCTGTACACTAAATAATAAAGAATTTTTTCCAACAGTACTGATCCATTTTTTAGAGACAAGTGGGTTAGAAGAGCCTCTTAAAGAATGTGGTTGTTGCCTCATGAAATACTCAACAAAATGTTGTTCCCTACATTTCTCATTTGGAAGTCCACTATGATTTATAGCTTGAGAATGATGTGTGCGTATAGTTAAAATATTTTTCATTTGAGATCCCATAATATTTAGTTGCTCAGAAGGACCATTGTTACATTGCCTGTAACAGTCACCATTAACCTATTATGTTCGGGTTCCATCCATTGACTAAAAAAATAATAGATTAAGAAATAATTATCAAAAATGAGGAACCACATAATCATTAAAGGTCACTTATGGGATATCTAAGTTATGACCCCTTTCTTAATTTATGACACCTCGAGTTTATCAATGGTAATTCCTAGACAACTTATTTTTTAATCCTTCATACTAGTTCATGAAGAGTTTGTAAATTTAAAAAGGAATATTCCCTAGGAGTGTCATAATAGGAGTGTATCAAGGCCCATTGTAGTATACTAGATTACCCCAAGTTAGGCCCAAGACATCTTTTTTGGGGTTGGTACCCATATGTACATCTGTTCTAGAGCCACATCCATTTTTAGAATCCCGACAGGGATTTATTTCTTGGAAACCAATAACTTTATCCATTACCAAAATTCCATGGAATTTTACAATACTTTTCTTTATCATTATACTTATCCATATACATGCACTTAGAGTTGTCACTAAGTTTTTATAATCCTACTTTCCAAAGTTTAACTAAATCTTTTCTCTGATACCAACTATAATGCCTCTAACTTTTTATACATTAACATTTCATAACTTTTTCAAAATACATAAAACATTATACAAATAGATTTCCAATGACTGTACTAGTCTAGTTCCATTGGAAACATGGAAACATAAACACTAGTTTAGAAATAAGAAAAATTATCTCCCATTGGGTTCTTCTTGACTATAACCCTTTGTAAACACATCAAAAATAATACATATCTTCAAAACCTAGGAATGGAAACATAAAAAGGGGTGAGCTCTAATGCTCATTAAGGGTAAATAAGGGAGACATGTAAGTATAATAGGGAGAATAAGGGTATGAGAACATGGTAAAAATATTTTAAGATCATACCCTACATATCAAATATCATACACATGAGTCATGGAATAAATATTGATAGTTCATCACACACGAATCATATGTAAATAAAGAACATATTCCATGAAATCATAAAAAAATGAATAAAAATGGAATTATGGAACACACATTAACATATATAATATTATTTCCAAAGTATCCCGTGCATCACTCCCAAGACCATCTAAGTAGTATGGGTTCACTACCCATACCATTTTGAAAGTCAAGTTTTACTCCCATGGAAAGCTTAGTAGCATGAGTTCACTGCTCATACCATCTTGGTAGTCATGGTTTTATCACATGGCCATATTGGTAGTCAAGGTTCCCTTAAAATACCATCATAGTTTATCTCATGATATATAAATAATTTCCCAATACATTAAGGGAGATATTGGTCAAAACCATCTCATAATAAAATCATAAATACCTGTGCCACAAAATCATAAATAATCATATCATAACCCATGAAATGAAATGTGTATTCTAGACATCTAATCATATCATAACCTTTGGAGCAAGACATGTTTCATAATAACTTCATCATAAACATAACCCATGAAAATAAACATGTTTGAAATGAATATAACCTATGAAAGAGAAATGAGTTTCGTAAAAATAATTCCATAAAAAATAATTAATTAAGATAAATAATATGAATAGAAACATTGAATAATTTCCCCAAAAAGGAATGGTTAACACTAACATTTGTAATCTTTTTTAGTAAATAATTTTTAAATATCTTTTAAAAACATTTCATGAGAAAGATATCCATTATACATTGAAAATAACTCTTTAAAACATAAAAAACTTTTCAAAACCTTTTCTTTTGAAAATAGATTTAAACCCTTTCAAAGGAAGCGTAAAAAACTATAAAACTATTTTAAAATAAAAGTTTCATGAAAACTGCATTCAAATATATTTTTATTTTTTAAAAACAACTTTGAAAGCATGGTTTTTAAGACAATAGATTCATGGATGAAGAGAGGGGGAGTCATATCTTATTTAAAAACATTGTCTTAAGTAAAAAAAGTAAAAAAATAGTAGTAGTACATGATGATATCTTGAATAAATAGAGGAGAAGAAAATTCATTATTTTTCTTGAGATATGAATCATGTTATTTCACTAATTGTAGCATAATCATAAACAATCACAAAAAGCAGTGGGATTATTTCTATAAACTCATATCACATGGTAACTTGTAATAATACCCTCCATGAAATAAATTTACATTACATGAAGAATAAAATATCATTAAAATAAGTATATTCATGATAAAACATGTAAAATTGATGTATATACACATCAAAAAAAAATTATGGGCATAAAAACATGAGAATCCAAGAAGACAAATTGAGATAATTTTTTTACTGATTTGGAAACATTTAAAACATATACCCCATTAAATAAATATCATAAAATGGATATGTAAATAAAAATACAATTAAGTATAAGAATCATTGAATAGATACATGTTTACTATACATACCACAAAAATGGAATGGGTGGTGAATAATGCACGTATCTTAAAGAAATAAAAAGTGATATGAAATCTCCTTACCTTGTGTCTTGAATTTATACATACTCATACAGACCTCCAATATAATAAATAACAATTTACTATAAATATATCCAGGAACGAAATTATTTATTCTAATACCATATATTATTTGATTATCGATTTATATTACCCTATTGTTAACAATTCTATGTTATGGTTTCACTTCAGGTAATATCTGCTTTGTTCTTCGCATGAGTCCTAATTTGTTATATATTTGTTCCTTACACTTTTATCATTATTTATAGAATTTAGAACATGAGATAAATATCATTTATTTATTATTTGTGTATTTTAATGAACTATAAAATATATAATTATGAAATGGAAGACACCATTCATGGAGACGGTATGCGTACCTACGCATGAATGTTGTTTTCTTTTTATTATCGTATTGAAAGAAAGAAGGTAAATGATATATATATATCATTATTACATTAGGTTTATTATATAATATATATCATATATATTCACTAAACCCATCCTTAATACATTCTATGTATTTTATGAATGAATAACATCGCTTTGAGGGGGTGGTAGCCCACACTTCCTCAAAAGAAATTATCAAAATAACACAAAATGGTAAGTATAAAGATATACATTTCAAAAGACTTAAATATGAATAAATACATAATAAATATTTTATATAAAATATTTAATCCTATTATCCTTTATAATTTCTACCATTAGTATTGGTAAAGGAAAATTGAACAATCATCATTTAGTGAGGTGGTAGTTTATTATACACATAAATATTTTGTTCGTTACCCATTAGATGGAAGTTTGTTTTAGAGTGGGTATAAAAATTATAATAAAAACATAATAATATATTTAGGATATGTTTGTTCTTATTTTAGAATGGAATAAATAGATTGGAGGGGGTGGAGAAATAAAATAAAAAAAGGATCTCAAGAGAAGACATTACCTCTTAATCAGGTAACTCTTTTTGGTTTGTACCAAAAGGCTTCCTTGGATTTCATTATTCCAAAAGGGAGGATTCAAGGAGGAAGGGAGATATTTTGGAAAGTTTATTGGGATGATCATGGATTATACTATGTGGTTTTAGGGGTGTGAATAAGAGGGAGAGCTGGTAGCCATTTATGGGGAAGGAAAAGGACTCACTTCGTATTTTTGAAAACAAGTTCAGTGTACCCATGTTTTTACTTAAAAGAAATCATAAAAAACCATCCAAATAATTAATGGAAGGTTCATGGACTAATAATGTCCATATAAGTGCTTTTTTCCAAGGGTATAAGTCGTCTTGGGTCTTAAATTTAAGGTATAGTCTTTAGTTAAGCTAAATTTTACCTAAGTCAATGTAATTAATTTTAATTAATTTCACTAATATTTTTAGTCAAAAAATGCTGAACTTATTAGAAATTATAAATTATGATGATTCCAAATACAGAATCAATTTTACAAAATTCTAATTACAAATGTGGTAGAAGTTAATTTTATAAATAATCCAGCAGACAGAACACCACAGTGGGTTTTTAATGTAAAAACGTCAAAAATTATGCTATGTTTTTATAGCCAATTTTAATGTCAAATTTATTACAATGACCTGAATGGGATTAATTTGTAAAAACATGTTCTAATTAAAATTTTAAATTGAATAAAAATATAATTTTTCATTATAAACAAAATAGATGAAAATAGGTTTTGAATTACTATCCAGTATTTTTTTAACTATTCATCTAATAATGAAGTTTCATAAAAAAATCCCAAAAATCCACCCTGAGTTAATTTTTAATTTTTTGAATTAAAAAACTAATATTATTTTATCATGTTAAATTTCAAAATTTTTCTAAAATTAATTTTTTAATTTTTCACAGGACATTAAAAGGAGTTCATTTCAGGGAATGGTATTATAAAACATATAAGAACATTATGAAGAATTCAATATTTCATGATCAATATATATTATTTATATATATATTTTTTAATTTTTTTAATTGTAGTAGTTTATATTCATATTTCTATGTATAATATCTATTTTATAATTTTCTCATTGAAATAATTATAACAATAAAATGATGTTTCGTATGAACATTAGTGTTGCATGTAACATACACGATGTTAGTGTTGCGTGTAACATAAATCAAGTTACTATTCAATGTAATGTATGCCAAGTCATATGATGAGTCAGTGATTTAGAAATGGAATTCTTGGAAAAATTTAAAAACATTAGAAAAATAGGAGCAGGAATCAACGATTACAATTTTTCTATGGCGATGACCTGCGAACTGAGATCTACGATTGAATATGATCTAGTTCAATATGGAATGTTAGTTTTACTTCAAAGGTAACCCTTTTTCACTTTTAATGATAACTCTTGTTTAACTCCTTAATGAAAATATGGTGTCTCCAATACTGAAGTTTTATTTGGACTTCAAGACCTGATTAAAACGGATTCCTTCAAATCGTATTTGATTGATAAACTCGATGATGGTAGTTTATAGGTTATAGCAGATCTAGATACTCTAAAATGGAGATTTAATTTCTACAGATTCTATCTTCTTCAATGTGTGATTTTTTCAAGAGGACATAAGGCCTAGTCTTATGTTGATATCAAAAATAGAATTTCAATTTGTTGGGTAATTCATGCATGGAAGCTTATATCGATCAAAAATGGTTTTTCCATATTATTTTTCAGAATGGTGAGGATTTGAAGATAGATAAAAATACTAGAAATTTCCAAATCACACATAGACTATTCAAGGTTTTATAATGGGGTTGAAATTTTATTCCCTTCAATTACAATGAGACCAACACTAAAATATGGATTAGGCTACATGGAATAAACTTAGTTTATTGGCACCCAAAACCCTTAATGATCTTTCCTATTGTGTCGGTATCCCCATTATGATAGATTAATGTACCCTGGAATGAGAGCTTGGTTTTTATTATACAATCCTTGTGGATGTCAACTTTTCTTCTAAACATTTGAATTATATCTTTATCTTTTTCAATGATCACAAAAGTGAAATCAAGATTGAGTTAGAATGAATCCATCCTGTCACATAAATAATTTATTTTAAATTTATTTTTAATTTAATTTCCATTATTGCTTTGTTTTGGGGGTTTCCCAGGCATTTTTTGGAGAAATGGGCGAGTTTTCATGATTTGGGCCAAACTGTGAGCCCAATTCCAGATTTAAAAATTAATTTTGTTTCCTTTATAAATCCTTAATTTTTCAACATTTTTTATCCATTCCAATTTTTACTTGGCCTACCCTGACCTAATAATATCACTACATTAATTTGGACTATTTAGAAATCCTTAATCATGGTGTATTTTGGTTTTTATTTAAGGGATTGGGCCTGCCCGAAGGCCCATTTCCTGCATTAAAAATAATTTTCAATTATTTAATATCTCCTTCATTGTATACTGTTGTTCGGTTATTCTACCTCCCTCTCGAATCCACTATCCCTAGGATCAACCCCATTATCGGTTTTGCATTTTTGGAGCTCATTTGTACCCTGAAGGAGGGCGATTGTTCTATAAATTTATCAAATCGCCCAGATTTGAAGAGGAAAATTCATTATTTAATATCTCCTTAAATATTTAATCTTTTACCCCATTTTAGTCCACAAATTACCTCCTCCTCATCATTCTAGCCACACTATCAGGTTTTGTTGCATTGAGATTCAACATTTTGTTAATTCTGGGTAATTGTTTCAAGATTTCTCAAGGTATGTGTTCCTCCCTTCCACTTCTTCAATTTCCTTAGGGTTTCAACTATCTTTCTTGATGTTAAAAAGTTTCCAGAACCTAGGATTAGTACCTATGGTTTAACCATGAGTCTTTTTGGTGAAAATTTGTGGTCTGGGGCTGGATTTATCATCCTTGTGGTGCTGGGGTGGTGCGATTGATATTTCACACCATGTTTTGAGCAATTCGACAATTTCGGTAGGTGATTCAGTGGGTAACCATTTAATGATGAGTTATTTTGCTTGATTAATTAATTTTTCATGTTCCTTATATGCTGTGAATTATACAAAAACCATTTTTGGTAGCAATAGTAAAGCATTTGGTATAAAAGTTACATTTTTGTTTGAAGGATGTATTTTTCAAATGTATTTCATGTGTTATCTCTTGTGGTAGTTTTGTAAAATGTGGAAGTGATTTAGAAGTTGTTTAAAGGGGATTCCAATTTTGGTTGGGTAATGATATAGAGTCATTTGGGCCTAAAAAGGGGGTCTTGGAATGGGTTTTATGTGTGTAACCTTATTATACTCCTTTAAAGTGTTTTATGGATTTGTGTGTTCTCCTGGGTATCTTTTGTGATATTGTTCAAGGTGATTATATAAAAATTGAAAGTGGATTATTACATGTTGATTGGGCTGAAAATTCTGTTTTGGTAGGGGTTTGGTGTGCTTTTGTCTTAAAAAATGTTTTTGAAATGGTTTTTATGTGCAATGCTTCTGTATACTCCTTATAATTGTTTTATGAATGTTTTGAATGGTTCATTGAGTTGTGTAAGAGGTGAAACTATATCAGCAAACTATTTTGGTAGGATTATATTTTTAAAAGGTCCATTTAATTTGTGAAAATTTAGTTATGTGATATGTATCATCTTGGAAATATTTTATTAAATTGTTTGAAGGAGATATTGAGGTTTGGAAGAGATGTGAATGTGATGTGGACTGTTTTGTGTGAGTTTGATGTGAAAAATTGATTTTTTTATTATGAAAGGAGTGTTATGTGCCATGTGTGTGGGATGTTATATGAGTTGAAATATCTTATAATTGTTTTATAGAATTGTTTTATGGTTTTGTGGAAGTGTTGAAGAAATGTGAAATGTGTTGTGGGCTATTTTGATGTGAGTCAGATTTCAAAATCATTTTGAATGAAAAATGGACTTTTGTGACTTGTGAGGTATAAATATGGGTTTTTTGGTGAATTTTTGATGTGGAAATAATATTTTCATGTTAAATGTATATTTCTTGACTTGTTAAACCTGTTTTAGCACAAGGGGAAAACATGGGTATCTAGGTGGGTGGACGAGTACTAGTATGCTAGTGAATTATAGGGTTTGGCCTCAATTTCACTTAGAAATATTGATGATTACAACTATAACTAAACTATGATGATTATGATTGGGGACCACTAGTTTATTGGTATGTTCCCTACTAGTGGCTCATTCAAGGGAATGGATATTTGTGATGGCTACTCTCACTGAGATACGAGGTACATGGGACCCACAGCTAGCTAGTGCCTAGGGGTTATTTCTTATTGTTTGTGATCATTAGTTACTTTATACTTACCAGCGGCATACGGTACATTTGGATGGAATATTCATTATATTTGGTGTTTATTTTAAAAGTGTTAACCCTTTAAAATTTCCCACTTTAAAACTATTTTTATTCAAAGTTGCATCTTTTAGAAATTGTAACTAGCTTTTCTTGTTTTTGAAAACTTGCATGTTTTTCATATTTAAATGTTTATCACATGGAATCTCTTAGTGGTGGTATCGTACTGGGATTTGGCTCAAACCCTACTTACACCATTTGGTGTAAGTAGACTTTCTTATTTTGCGTCACAGGTTTGGGTATAGGTTTAATGTTATTGGTTCGGGTTTTTAGCGGTCCATCATGATGCAGTGTTGTGGAGATAACGTGAGGGAGGTTCCCCTTTACATGTGGATGTTCTTGGGCTGTCTTTTCTTGGTTTTTTACATTTATAATGGTCTTCATACATTGTTTAAAATTGTGTAATTCCATTCTGAATTTTATTAAAATATGTTTTGGTTTTAAAAATCCAGTTTTGGTTTCTTGGTTTCGTTTGTCGTTTTATGTTTACAAATTTAGGTAAATCATTCCAAAAAATAATTTTATGTTACCTAGGAACTTGTTACAGCCTATGGGGATCAGGAACACCCTTCAGGTCTTTCCACAGACTGGGTCAGGTGCCGATTTTTAAGGCGACCAGATTCAGTTTGTGACAAAATGGTATCAAAGGAGGCTCATGTTAACTCATCGGGTCATGTTATTTGTAGAGTAGTTTGGATGGTATAAAGTTAGGATTATTGGGACTTGAAATTCTAGTTATGGTTTGTGTGCCTAGAAATCACACCTCATGATGGGATTTGAGTCACTATGTGAATTCAAGATTCATCTGAGTCGTTTGGTTTTCTTGGTTTGATGATGATCTGGGGAAATGAAAAGAGAGTTGGGCTAATGGTCTCAGTGAGCTTGCAGGGCCTGGAAAGCCATGTGGAGCAGTGGATATTGCCCTAAAACACACTCTGTGATGGTGATGTGATTGGTATATGGCCACCAACCATATTTCCATGTCACCCACTGAATCTAGTTCCCCCTAGCATTGTCTTGTGTCTTTAGTTTTGAAATCCTGGAAGTTTGGTTTTAAAGAAAAAATTACATGGTTTTAAGAAGCATATGGTTTTTATTTATGAAATTATTTTCACATAAAGAAGGAAGGGTTTGATTTTTTAAATTGTGGAACAAAAATTTCTGATTTTTTTGAATTGGGAAAATGGTGTGTTTACATATCTTTTAAAACCAGTAAGTATGTTAAAGTTGGTTTTGAAAAAGTGTTTCCAATAGAGTTTTATAAACCGTTGAAAGGTGTCTTAATGGGGATGAGTTGTTTTGAGATTAATGTGAATAACCTGAAACTGAATTAATATCTAAATGGTTGTGTGTTTATAAAAGGTTTTTTAAGTTGTAAACTGGGATTTTGATCTCGTTGTTAGCGGTCTTGAGAAAAAGGATTTTTTGGTTGACTATTTTGGTTTTGAGAAGTGGAAATATTTTTTGTTTTAACATTTGTTATTTGCATGAGTGACCACATACATGAGGTTATATGGGATGGTGTAGGGATAATGGCATGAATGGATGAGTTCCAGGATAGATATGAGGAGTGTTCCTAGTGTGGCATAGAAACATGGATGTGTGAGGCCCATGGGGTACCATTGGTGGATATGATAACTGCTGAACTGTTTGTTTTCAAAGAAATGTTTTTAAAGGGAAACATGATGTCTTGATGATTGGTTTTGGATGGTTTTTATTATGTTTTTTTTGAAAATGTTGATGTTGTGGGATGTTTTGAGTACAAGAACACCTCCTGTTTGAATAGTTTTTTGGGTTGGTGATTGGTCATTAAGCTGGGTTGAAAGGTTGGTAAGTGGTACCTTCCAAGAAATGTTTTTGGATGCCTTTATGTTGGTTCCCTTCATGTGTTTGGATCTGATTGTGGCACATTTTTACCAATGGACCTGGTTGGTTGGGTCCTTGGGTTCTCTCATTGGATAAGGTACGCCCCCATAAAGGGTTAGTGCACAATCGAAGTAAAACACGGATTGTTTCGTCATTGGAAAATCCTCCAGTTGATCAATATAAGGAACTTTTATCGATATTTGTTGATTGATTATACACGCATTACTTTATTTTATTTTTGGATCCTCTTGTATTAGGAGAGTGATCGTAGAAGGTTGAAAGAGACCTTAGTTTCTTAAGTTTCATGATTCATCGAAGGTGGAAGTGGTCTGAGGTTGTTGTTGTGGACGAGTGTCTGGATGGTGTCTAAGAGGGCCTCTGGGTCCTTTATAGTATCTTTGAATTATGAGTTCATGTTAAACCACTAGTGTGGGAAATATGGTAATGAGAGGCCATTATGGCCACATTCTGGGATTATGTGTTGTTTGGGGACTTGGCATAAGGTCCCTTTCCATGTATTGGTTCTATCAATTACAATGGTCATGTTTAGTGACACCTTGTGATGTCGTGTGCTCATTTGATAGTAAAGGTAAAGGTCGTACAATCCTTTAAGGGTTTCTATTATGTTGGGAGTATATCTCCCTTGGGAAAAAAATTCAAATCCTTTATCATAGAGGAAGGTTTTTTATATGTGTCATCCCATTCTGTTGTTTCTCACCTGAAACAAAAGGTGGGATGTGTGTGCATCTTCTAATCCCTTGTATCAGTGAAATGATAGGTTTTGGTAAAGTGAGTTCTAGAGTATGTTATCTCTTTTTAAACCCATTTGGGAATGCGGTGTAGTTTTTTGTGGCACCTAAAGAAGAAGTTCCATACATGGGTTTCTAAATCCAAACTGTGAGGCCAAAGATGCTTCAATCTTTTGAGCTCCATCCATAGGCCCCGGAGAGAAGCTGGCGCGTAGTCCTGGGAAATCCCAGGGTCATTTAAAGATTTGTATAATGCATACCTTCAGTATTAAATATAGGATGAGTTTAAACCTCTGGTGTTGTTATCTTTCTTCTGTTATTCTTGTTTCTTGGAAAGAGATGGAGGGCCTCATGCCCATGTTATCGCCCAATGTCATTTCTTTCATCTTTGGTTTTCATTGTGTTTTTAGAGAAAGGTTTAAAATTTGTCTAGACAGGTTGAGCGCAATTTTTTCACATGGTGAATGGTAATTGTGCCTCAGAAAACCATATAGATATAAGTATCCACATGGTTAGCGCAAAATTCCCCAAACTGTGCGGACTAACCTTGTGGTCATCCCAACTCTTTGAGTTTTGGGGTCTTTCTGTGTCGGACCATGCTGGTCGGTTAAGATGGTTGGTTCTTATAGTGGAGAGACCCACCATGGGTCTCATGTATGTTATTTTTGAAATGTCTAATGGAAGCCTAAACCTTGTACCAAAGAGTCCATTCGGCCCTCCCCATGTTAGTTTCTCGTTTCTGTCTCAGAAAAAAAAATTAAGTGGTCTCTTATGATGGGGAGCCCATTTGTAACTCCCCATACCAGTAACTCAGTTTTGTCCTTGGTCTTGGATTGGAAGTGGGTAGTCTCTTTCAGAGATATCTAACTACCTACATCTTACTTGGGTAAAAGTTGGTATTGGAGATAGCCAAATGGTTTAGTTATATCAAGATAGGTGTAACCTTGTTCGATGTGGTTGTTTGTTTGGGTAAATTGCTTAAGCCTAGTTCAGATTGAGTTTGAGGAGTTTTCCTTTGGGATAAAATCTGAATGTGATTGATTGTTTCAGGAATGTGGTTTATGTTTTGGTTGTGAATTATTCCTTCCTTAATTGATCATTGGAGGTGTTCTGGACTTTGGGGGCGAAACCTAGCAAGGGAGTACCTCTTGGTTTCTCAATTGGGTTTGGTTATTGCTTTGGCCTTGCTGTGACTTTCCAGGGCTGAATGTTTTCATGGTGGGAGGAATTTTCCCATAAATAACTTATTTTAAAGTTATTTTTAATTTAATTTCCATTATTGCTTTGTTTTGGGGGTTTCCCAGGAATTTTTGGAGAAATGGGTGAGTTTTCATGATTTGGGCCAAACCGTGAGCCCAATTCCAGATTTAAAAATTAATTTTGTTTCCTTTATAAATCCCTCATTTTTCAACATTGTTTATCCATTTCAATTCTTTCTTTGCCTCCCTTGACCTAAGAAAAACACTACATTAATTTGGAGCATTTAGAAATCCTTAATCATGGTGTATTTCAGTTTTTATTTAAGGGATTGGGCCTGCCCAATGGCCCATTTCCTACATTAAAAAAACTTTTAATTATTTAATATCTCCTTAATTTTATATTTTTTTTCAGTGATTCGACGTCCCTCCCTAATCCAGTATCACTAGGATCACCCCAATTATAGGTTTTGAATTTTTGGTGCTCATTTGAACCCCGAAGGAGGGCGATGCTTCTCTAAATTTATTAAACCTCCCAGATTTGAAGAGGTAAATTCATTCTTTCATATATCCTTTGATATTTAATCTTTTTCCCCCATTTCAGTCCCCAAATGATATCCTCCTTATCATTATATCTTCACTATCATACTTTTTTGTTTTGAGATTCTACATTTGGTAATTCAGGGTAATTGCTTCAAGATTTTTCAAGGTATGTGTTCCTCCCTTCCACTTCTTCCATTTCCTTAGGGTTTCATCCATCTTTCATGATGTTCCACAGTGTCCAGAACCTACGGTTTGTAAATAAGGTTTAACCATGATTCTTTTTGGTGGAAATTTGTGGTCTAAATCTGTATTTATTATCCCTGTGGTACCGGGGTGGTGCGGTTGATATTTCGCACCATGTTTTGAGGGATTCGACAATTTCGATAGGTGATTCCATGGGTAACCATTTAATAATGAGTTAGTTTTCTTGATTAAATAATTTTTCATGTTCCTTATATGATGTGAATTATGAGAAAACCATTATTGGTAGCAATAGTAAAGCATTTGGTATTAAAGTTACATTTTTGTTTGAAGTGTGTATTTGTCAAATGTATTTCATGTGTTATCTCTTGTGGTAGTTTTGTAAAATGTGGAAGTGATTTATTAGTTGTTGAAAGGGGCTGCCAATTTTAGTTGGGTAATGATATAGTGTCATGTGGGCCTATAAAGGGGGGTCTTTGAATGGGTTTTATGTGTGTAACCTTGTTATACTCCTTGAAAGTGTTTTTTGGATTTGTGTGTTCTCATGGGTATATTTTGTGATATTGTTCAAGGTTATTATATAACATTTAAAAGTGGATTATTACATGTTTATTGGGATTCCAATTCTGTTTTTGTAGGGGATTGGTGTGCTTTTTGCTTAAAAAGAGTTTTTTGAAATGGGTTTTATGTGCAAAGCTTGGGTATACTCCTTATAATTGTTTTATGAAAGTTTTGAATGGTTTATTGAGTTGTGTAAGAGGTGAAACTATATCAGCAAATTGTTTTGGTAGAATTATATTTTTAAAAGGTCCATTTCAATTGTGAAAATGATTTTATGTGATATGTATCATCTTGGAAATATTTTATTAAATTTTTTGAAGGAGATATTGAGATGTGAAAGAGATGTGAATGTGATGTGGACTGTTTTGTGTGAGTGTGATGCGAAAAATTAAAATTTTGATTATAAAAGGAGTGTTACGTACCATGTGTGTGGGATGTTATAAGAGTTTCAATATCTTATAATTGTTTTATAAAATTGTTTTATGGTTTTGTGGAAGTGTTGAAGAAATGTGAAATGTGTTGTGGGCTATTTTGATGTGAGTCGGATTGCAAAATCATTTTGAATAAAAATTGTACTTTTGTGACTCGTGTGGTATACATATGGGCTGTTTCGTAAATTTGTGATGTGGAAATAATATTTTCAT
The DNA here is from genome assembly GCA_963277665.1 of Viscum album. Taxonomy (NCBI): domain Eukaryota; kingdom Viridiplantae; phylum Streptophyta; class Magnoliopsida; order Santalales; family Viscaceae; genus Viscum; species Viscum album. The sequence continues at coordinate 283,450,423 of OY728126.1, forward strand.
GTTCAATGTGTATTTCTTGACTTGTTTAACTTCTTTGAGCACAAGGGGAAAACCTGGGTATCTAGGTGGGTGGACGGGTACTAGTATACTAGTGAATCCGTGGGGTTTGGCCTCAGTATCACTTAGCAAGATTGGCGCTTACAACTCTAACTAAACTATGACGATGATTATTGGGGACCAATAGATTATGGTTATGTTCCCTAATAGTGGATCGTGCACAGGAATAGATATTTGTGATGGTTACTCTCACAGAGATACGAGGTACCTGGGACCCACAACTAGCTAGTGCCTAGGGGTTATTTCCTATTGCTTGTGCTCATTAGTTACTTTATACTTGCCGTCGTCATAAGGTACATTTGGCTGTAAAATTCAGTAGCTTTGGTGTTTATTTTAAAAGTGTTAACCCTTTAAAATATCCAACTTGAAAACTATTTTTATTCAAAGTTGCATCTTTTAGAAATTATAACTAGCTTTTCATGTTTTTGAAAAATTTCATGCTTTTTGTCTTTAAATGTTTATCACATGGAATATCTTAGTGGTGGTATCCTACTGGGATTTGTATCACACCCAACTTACACCATTGGGTGTAAGTAGACTTTCTTATTTTGTGTCACATGTTTGGGTACAGGTTTAATGTCATTGGTTCAGGTTTTTGCGGCCCATCGTGATGCAGTGTTCTAGAGATGGATTGAGGGAGGTGCATATTCCCATGTGGATTGTCACGACCCATCCTTGGGGCCCGTGCCGTGACTACCCCAAGCCCGCCTTCTATTGTCCAGGGGCTAGTGACTAGCACCAAAGGTGTAAATCCCGATGAAAGGGAAGGAATTGCCTTTATAAAGTAAACAAACACCTTAGAGTATGCAAGATGAAGTAAAAACTAAGTAAACTAAGTACTAAAGTAAGTTCTGGAAAGTAAATGGGCCAGAATAAAAACCCAACTAAAAGTAATGTAAAACTAAAAGAAAGTACAACAGTAGAAAAGTAAAGCAGCAACACCGAGCCATCCACTGGAATTCCCACCTGAAGGGTGGGTACAGATAGTCTCCTCAGCTCCTCGGGTCTGGTCATCGGCTCCGTGTACGTCCCGTCCAGTGATCCTCCCCCAGGTACCATCCAGCTCCACAAGTATCCACCTCGATCAGTGCTGTCTGTCGTCTGCATCCAACACAAAGTAGGGTGGGCATAGCCTATGCAGGGGTGAGTATACGATACTCAGTAGGGACCCCTAGACTCCTGAAGGTATCTCAGAATCCAAGAAGGATAAACCACAAAGGAAGGATACAATCATGAATTATCAGCCAACTCTACTTAGGTATATGCCCATACATATACCTAAGTCATCAATTCCAGTTCTGCTCCAACTCACGAGCCCAAGTTCAACCTAGTCCACATAGGAAAGTACAACCCAATCCACACAGGAAAGCACAACCCAATCCACATAGGATAGCAAGTCAATCAAATCAAAGATAATGATTGAAATTCAAGTCTCAAATAACATAGTTATACTACTCACAAAGAGGGGTGAAGATGATAGATGTAGCTTCTGAATCATCTCCCCTGCCGAACCCATGTAGGATCCAAGTACAGAAGTCATCGCTGCCGAACCCACGTAGGATCCAAGTGCAGTAACCATTGATACCGAACCCATGTAGGATCCAAGTACAGTCGTCATCACTACCGAACCCACAGAGGATCCCAGTACAGTCGTCCTCGCTTTCGAACCCACGTAGGATCCAAGTACAGTTGTCATCGTCGTCGTAGTAGCAGTCAGCTCTAGGGTTCCCACACACAGTATGCTCGATTCCAGGAGGGTCCGCTACACGAGCCAAGGGTTCGATACATAAAATATCATGAAGTCCAGAGTTGATGTATCACAAAGTTCCATCTCGTCAATAGGAACGCAACGCAACAGACGTCGCATCAATTGGACGCCCGGTCTGAGAGTTATTGGCTTTTTCGTCCGAAGGGCCCGGTTGGTTTTTAAGCTAAAACGAACCTGACCGTACTCCAGCTGCATCCAAAACTCGAGCGGATTAATCCAAATGAATCATCTCACTAAGAGGAATCCAACAAAGTCGACGACTCATCAATCGGACGTCCGGAGCTCAAGTTATAAGCATTTCTGCTCCGAGGGCTCGATTTTTTTTGTGTTCAAACCAACTCGGATGTACACAAAGTTCTCCGAAACCTTGAGTGTAATATATCGAAAAGACCATCTCGATCCAAGAATCACCATGCAACTGATGGTGCTTCAATCATAGGATCGTAGCCCAAGTTATGGTCGTTTGAATGGATCTGTCTGAAAATAGGGGGTTCGGGACCGGTCCATCCTGGCCCGATACCCCCTGGGTTGGCACGAACCTGGTCAACCTGACCTAGGTCCGTGCTGGCCCATTTGGGTGCGGCTCGACCTGGCGTGGGCGGCTCAGCCAGTGTGGCCGAGCAGACGCAGTGTGGGGGGGGGGCACTGTTTCCCCCGGTTGGCAGTGAACTAGCGCGGCTTAAAGCCGCTCCCCCCAAAATCCGGAACAGCTTTGCCATTCCGGTCCGTCGTGGCTCAGCCGCGGCGGTCTTCTCCAGCAGCGTGCCACCGCCACATTCCGTAGACCACCGGACGCGCACCGTGGTCCGTTTCGTCCGCCTTCTGTGACTACGGTCGCTACGTGATCCGAACTTCACTACGGAGACTTCAAATCGCCATTGCGGCCCATTCCGTTGTCGCCTGTCAATCCACACATCAACAAGAAACCTACGGGGGGTTGTCGGGCCATGTTTGTTCGGCCCGTGCCCTCTGCGTTAGGTGTTATCAATTGGAAATAATCAACACAATATTTCAACAACTTCACAGGGCACAATTTTTATCAATTAAAATTGAACCCAGTTCCCAATAATACTCCCATAATTAAAATATTCTCATCCTGAAAATAATAAAATTCTCGGATCAACTTGATGATGAGTTGATCCGTGTTCTTTGTTTTAGAAGGTAACAACCATGGGAATAATATCATTCTCAAATTAATCCCCTACTTTAATTCAAGAAGTTTGACCGCTTGATGAAGGATAGAGATGCTTCCACTGTTCCGTTGATGTTGTCGCGGAATGACGGTGTCGCTTCATCAACGTCGAGAAGAAAGAATCCGAGGTTGGCATCGGCGTTCATGGCGTTCTTCGATGATATAAAGAAGTAGAAACATTCTTCGCGGAAAGAATGAAGTTCTTTCTCCTCCAATCCCCAATACAACGAGCCAACCCCAAATAAAATAAGTCTACCCCTATTTTATTAAGGCATGGCATGAATTTCAAAAAAAAAATTCAAAAACAACTCACTTAATTAATTAAACTTAAGTTGTCTAATTAATTAGGTGTTTAATTGTCAATAATTAACGTGGGAGAGTTACATAACTTATGAGGGGTTTAGAGGAGTTAGGGAATGTGAGGGGTTGGGCTCGTGTGGGCCCCACCTCACCTTTAACCACTCAAGAGTCGTTAGTATCAAGTGGGTCCCACCCCAACTTCCACACCTAGGATTTAAACCACTTGGAAAAGAAATAAAATTGTAACACAATTTTATTTTACTCTTCATTTAATCCACTTTTTTTTACAACTCCTCCCAAGAAAACACAACTCCAATGAAGGTCTTATTAAGTAATTACTGACACTGTGGTTTCATCGGTGCCCTCAGATTTCAATTCCGAGCACTGGATCAAAAGATAGAAAAACCCACTCATTCGTTCACTGACCGTACCTGAGCTATACTTAGGAATTTGATTCCGGGCACACCGGTCCTCAGAATCAAGTGCCGTTAGAAACTGCGTACTCATAAAATCCCAAAGAATTTAAGAAAATAATTTCGTTGAAATTTACAGGTCTTTACATTACTCCCACCTCAGGTCTTTACATCCCCGTAAATATACATCACAAATTAGGGAAACAAATGAGGGTACTGCGCATGAATCTAAGCCTCCCGCTCCCATGTGCTCTCCTGGAGGTTCTCGAACTGCCACCTGATGCGTACTAGAGGAATCGCCCTCCCACATAGGACGCGCTCCTGTCAATCCTCAATCTCCACCGGAACCTCCACAAAAGTCATCCAGTCATCGATGTCCAGCTCCCTGTGATCAATGATATGTGTCGGGTTGTGCACATACCTCCTCAGATGAGATACATGGAAGACGTCGTGCACCCGGTACAAATAAGGTAGAAGATCCAGGCGATAAGTTACCTCACCTATCCTACCGAGAACCTGGAATGGTCTGATGAAGCACGGAGATAACTTACCACCCCGGCCAAATATCTGTAATCCATATCGAGGTGAGACCTATAAGAAAATGTGGTCACCATCCTCAAACTCTAGTGGTCTCCGCCTCCTATCATCATAGGACTTCTGTCGGCTCTGTGTAGTCCTGATCCGCTCCTGGATGATCTGCACCATCTCTTTCATGGCCTGGACCATCTGTGGTCCTAAAAGTGCTAACTCCCCAGGGTCTATCTAGTAAAGAGGTAATCTTTAGGGTTGGCCATACAATGCCTCGTATGGTGCCATCCTGATGGTGGAGTGGTAGTTGTTATTGTACGCAAACTCCACCAAGGGTAAGTGATCCTCCCAACTGCGACCAAAGTCAAGGACACATGCACGAAGCATATCCTCGAGAGTCTAAATGGTCCTCTCCATCTGACCATCCGTCTGAGGGTGGAAGGTGGTACTCAAGCGTAGCTGCATCCCAAATGCCTTCTGAAACCCCTTCCAAAGCTGGGAAGTAAAACAAGCATCTCGATCGGAGACGATGGACGATGGCACACCATGAAGCCGTATCATCTCCTGAACATAGAGGCGTCCCAATCTCTCCACTAATCCCTGCTCTCCGATGGGTAAGAAGTGGACCAACTTGGTGAGTCGGTCGACAATCACCCAAATGGAGTTGTGACCGCTGGAATTACATGGAAGCCTAGTCACAAAATCCATAGATATCCCATCCCACTTCCACTCTGAAACCTCCAAGGGTTGTACCAAGCCTACTAGTACCTGGTGCTCTTCCTTCACCTACTGGCAGGTGAGGCATCGTGAAACAAAATTTTCCACAACCTTATTCATACCTGGCCACCAGTGCTGTCGTTTGAGGTTCTGGTACATCCTCCCCACACTAGGATGTACTTCTAGAGGGTAAGTGTGAAACTCCCTCAGCACCTCCTCCCGTAATGCAGCTGGTACCATGGTACATCCCTTGAAAAGGATGACGTGCTCTCCACCTCCATCACGTGCCTACCCTGTGGAAATCTGAGCACATCGCGTCTCACAGTCAACGTCCCCACGTTGTGTCTCTTTGACCTACTGAAGTAGTGGAGGAGTGACTGTGAATGACTGTAGAAAGGCTGCCCGATCTCTATCCACAAAGGATATCTGCAACGTGACAAGCTGCTCCGTCGCCTCTCCAAGTAGCTGAATTCCCATCCTCCTGCTGAGAGCATCAGCTACTACGATCCCCTTCCCAGGAGTATAGACTATATCAAAGTCATAGTCCTGGAGGAACTCGAGACATCGCCGCTGTTTAAGGTTCAGATCCTTCTGCGAGAATATGTACTTGAGACTATGGTGGTCAGAAAAGATTGTAAAGCGCTCGCCCATCAGATAGTGTCACCACATCTTCAGGGTGAAGACCACTACTGCTAAATCCAGGTCATGGGTAGCATAGTTCTGCTTGTGCTTCCTCAAATTTCATGATCCGTAAGCGATCACTGCCTACTACTGCATCAGGACACACCCGAGTCTAGTCCCTGATGCGTCGCAGTAAACAACGTATCCTACGCCCTCCTACGGTAGCCTCAAGATGGGTGCACTGGTCAATCTCTGTCTCAGCTCCTAGAAGCTCTGCTGACATCTATCTGACCACACGAAGGGTTTCCCCTTATTCATCAAAGATGAGAGTGGTGATGCAACTCTGGAGAAGTCTAGAACAAATCTCCGATAGTACCCATCCAGACCTAGGAAACCCCTCACCTTCGTCACACTCCTAGGTGGCTCCCAAGCTAGCACTGCCTCAATCTTCGCATGATCCACCGAAACTCCTACCTCATAGATGAAATGTCCCAAGAAGTGGACCTCTTGAATCCAGAACTGAAACTTTGAGAGCTTACCATAAAGCTGGTGCTCTCGGAGTGTGTCCAGTACAGCCCACAAGTGATAGGTATGATCCTCCTCAGTAGTCGAGTAAATAAATATGTCATCGATGAAGACTACGAAAAATCGATCAAGGTAAGACTAGAAGATCCTATTCATGAGACTCATGAACACTGCTGAAGCGTTGGTTACACCGAAAGGAATAACCAAGAACTTGTAGTGTCCATACCGACACCTGAAGGTCGTCTTCTGCACATCCTTGTCTCAAACTCTCAGCTAATGATAGCTTGACTTGAGGTCTATCTTTGAGAACCACCATGCTCCCTTGAGCTGATCAAAGAGGTCATCAATCCTTGGAAGAGGATACCTTTTCTTCACGGTCACCTGGTTCAGGCGACGGTAATCGACACACAGTCGCAAGCTCCCATCCACCTTCTTGGCGAACAAAATCAGGTAAGCCCAGGGTGAAACATTGGGTCAGATGAATCCCTTTCCCTGCAAGTCCTCCAGCTTTACCCATAGCTCACGAAGCTCTGTGGGAGCCATCCGATATACTGGAGTAGATATCGGGGATGTCCCTAGGTATAGGTCAATATAGAAGTCCACCTCTCTGTGAGGAGGTAGTCTTGAAACATCGTTAGGAAAAACGTCCGCATACTGATCCACCACAACAGGAAAACTCGGACTCCGCACATCAACTACTCCTAGGATGAGACTAGCCAATTGATGAGTGATCAGTTGTCCTCTCATCCGTGTGAGTCCATCCTACACTGAAAATGCTCCCTTCTCACCGGTGAAGGTGAACCTGCTCCCATCGGTACGAACACATCGCACCTTGCGCCTAATACAGTCGATCTGAGCATGGACCATAGATAACCAATCCATGCCCAAGATGATGTCGTAAGGCCTTGACGCCGCTACAAGAAGATCCCAGCCAAATCTCTCGCCTCCTAGAGTAAGCTCACACTGCCGGAACCAGTGCGTAATCGTCAAGTCTGCTCCCGTAGGAGTCTCTCGCCGTAAGGATCGAGCCAACGACTTCATAGGAATCTCCGAGCTCCGAACAAGGGTAGAGATAATTAAATAATGACTCACTCCTGTGTCTATAAGAACTGCAGCAAGGGTGGAGTAGACACAGATAAATACCTCGAATCATATCAGGTGCACCGTGGTCGTAAGCCTCCACTGCCTGGAGCTGGGCCTGCCTCTGTACGCCAGCTCCCTGTGGTTGGGGTGGACCTCCTGGTGGTGGTGGTGGTAGAGCCTCAAAGTGTCTTCCACCACCTGCTGCTCGGCCACCTCCTCTACCTCGTCCGCTTGCTCCCTACAGACCACCACAGTCGAACCTATGCCTCTGCCTGGGTGGTCCATCAACCGTCTGCTGCTCCTCTGCATGGCGAGTCAGACAGTCCCGAGCCATGTGGACCTGTCCTCCGCATGCATAGCACTTTCTGCCTCTCATATGACTGGATCTACTATGTGTGCCCTACACCACCGATCTAGTATCCTGAGGTCACCCACCTGATGGTCTGGTCCACTTGGACCCCTGTGTCATCTGTCGACTGCCAGCTGCAGAAGACTCCGCTACGTGCCACCCTGTGGTAGGTATCTGATGTTATTAATATTTTCATGACTTATTATATTCCTCTTTTACTTATTTTATATGAAATGTACATAATTTGTGTGAAATATTAATGTTTTAATATTAAGTATAATATTTGAGCATTTTTAGAAGTAGTCCAATTGAGTCAGTTTAATGTTTTAATTATAACTGTCACTGTACTGATCCAAATTGTGTGGTTCCTGTTTTGTAAGAATATTCTTTCAATATAAAACATTTCATTAGAAGGAACCATGATCCAATTCTACCATTTGAAGGGTCATATGGTCCTCAAAAACAAGACCAAAAAACCTGTGAACAAACTGGACCAGCCTTGAAGATTGATTTAATGGGCTCAATAAAGAAGTCCAAAAACATTAACTCTCTACCATAATTCGGGGGACACTACATGTCATCTTGGATAAAAATTTCATGGCCCAAATCCAAGTACAAGGGGACCAAATGAAGCTTTGAATTCCAGCCCACCATTCTGTCCGAGAATTAAAATCAGTATAATATTCATGACATATCTCATTATGTAAGCATCAAATAGATCTGAGAATTTTGTAGTGGGAAAGAGGAGATATAGGCGGCCGACTTTGTCGAAGAAGTCATTCGGATTTGAAGGCATCTTCCTGTTCACAAATCCATTCACATTTTGGCCATCGAAAAAGCATGGATAGAAATGGACAGTTTACCTTTGTTTAATAAAACTGTCATAACTTTGGATCCACCTGTCCAAATGCCTACATATTTTGAAAGTAGTCGGAAAACTGTATTATCTACAACATTGAAGAAGGAGATATTTGGATATTCGGATGTCTGAATAGCCAAATTGGCGATGCAAGTGGAGGGACAGATTAGGAATGCAAACAGTCCACTCCTTGGGCTATAAATACTCTCCCCTTCTCTTCTTGAGAGGGGTTGGAATTTCAGAAGAGAGGAGATCATATTGGCACGACCAAAGCTTTGCCAAAGGTTTGGGAGAACCTGAAATACTCATTTTTTCACTTGAGAGACCTTTCATCCTCTCTTTGTTTTCACTTACTTTTGTGTTTTTCATTTTTGTAATTTTGTAAGTCCTTTCTTTTGTTATTCTGTTTTAATGCAAGTTTCTTCTTCAATATCTCTTATTATCCTCCACCTTCTGTATTTTAATATTAATTTTATTAAAATAGTTTAAATTCAGTTGAATCCCCTTCCCTTCTTTTGCTTCCTCATTTAATCGAAAATCTGTTTTTAATTATCATCATTGTTCGTGTGTGTGTGTTCAACGTACCACTCTTTTCTAATCCCTTTATTTTTCTTCTTTTATTAATTTATCATCATAAGTATTATAACCAGAATATTAAACACCCAAATGTCTGAGTAAATATCTCATTGGGGTGAGTCAAAATTTAGGGATGTTAAGTGATTGAGAGTATTTGCTCGATGAGTATTCGTTAATTTAACATTGTGTATGTTGGACTTAATATGTCATGGATTAATGACATATTTTGTTTAGCATGTGGTTTCCATGGATTATTGGAACCATAAATACACTACCATAAACAATTACTAATTGATTTTAGAATCCTAGTTAAGTTAAGGCTTGGATTAAAGCTTTAACACTTAGGAATTCTAATCGACGTCAACTTGTGAAGTGGGTGTTAATTTAAATGCAATATAAAGCAAAGCTCAAGGATATCACAAGCTTAACTCCCTAATAATGAACTCACCCCAATATTTATCAATTTGTTAAATAAATTATAGTCAATCAATCATTTCAATTAAGCTCTGCAACAAACCCCCCTAATCAAAATACAATCAACTAAAAACAAACAACTACTACAAAGTATCATCGCCGAGGATTCGACCCGAGTGCTGCTATACACATTAGCAGAGCACCGGAACTTTGACCGGTCGATAGGCGATAATCAGCCATGCATTTCAAATGGCGCCGTTGCCGGGGATGGTGCTTTAAGTAGTCATTAGTTTCTGGTTATTGTAAAAAAAACCAAAAAAAATCAAAATTTTTGAAAAAAATTGAAAAAAAACACAAAGAAAAACCCGTCTTCCTATTAAAAATCATAAAATAAAAAAATACAAAGGAAAACCTGTCTTCCTCATCCTTTCTAAATCTCTATGAATGCCCCACAGCCTCCCAAACAATCCCTCAGATTTGTTTGACCCTGAAATTGATAGAACTCTTCGTTGACTTAGGAGGACCATTAGGGATAACCAAATCACCCAAGAACCAATCATTGCCCTACCAATTGAATTAGATATGGCCAATCCTAGGGAAAAAACATTGAAAGAACTTGCTGCCCCTGATATGAATTACCAACCTCTTATTATTCAATATCCAAACATCGAGGCTGATTTCGAACTCAAATCGGGTTTGATTCATCTTCTTCCTCATTTCCATGGGCTAGCTGGTGAGGATCCTCATCTTCACCTCAAAGAGTTCCAAGTGGTCTGCTCAACCATGAAACCTCTAGGGGTTTCTGAAGAACAAATCAAGCTTAGAGCTTTCCCCTTTTCCCTAGCGGATTCTGCCAAGTCTTGGCTCTACTACCTCCCTCCTGGTTCCATAAACTCATGGGTTGACATGAAGAGACTTTTCCTTGAGAAGTTCTTTCCCGCTTCCCGAACAGCTTCTATCTGAAAAGAAATAAGTGGTATCTGTCAATTCCCAAATGAATCACTCCATGAGTACTGGGAGAGGTTCAAAAAGCTTGTTGCAACCTACCCACATCATCAAATCCCTAACCAACTCTTGATCCAATAATTCTATGAGGGGTTATTTGCTATGGAGAGAACTCTCATAGATGCCGCAAGTGGCGGTGCTCTTGTTGATAAAACTCCTGCAGCTGCAAGAGATCTCATAAGTAACATGGCTGAAAACACGCATCAATTCCATACTCGAGCACATGCTCAAGTGAAAAAAGCCCAAGAGAATCAATCCATAGAGACGAACAAGATGATTGATTGGATGAGTGAACTTACAGGTCTTGTGCATCAACTAGCAGTGGCTACCAAAGCCCCAACCTCATCTTCTACACAGCCACTATTCCCTGGACCTATCAAGAATTGTGGAATCTGCAACTCTCCATCTCATCCGACTAACACATGTCCACAACTTCAAGATGATCCATCTGATTCATCTAGTCCAATGGAGCTCAATACAGAATATGCTCAGCAAAACTTCAACCCTCAACAATCAGGTCAGTTTGTTAGAAACTTCAACCAACCCCACTCTGAGCCCTTCTCTTCTACCTTTAACCCACCTCTGAGGTATAGTAATCCCATTTCTCATCCTCCTCAGTTCCCTAATCAAAATCAAAACCGAAACCAATATGGTCAAAGTGGTGGTAACATCCATCAACCTTATCCTTTTGTTCCTCAACCCCAAAGGAACAATCCTCCTCCTGGATTCCACTATCCTAACGAGCCTTCCCAATTCCCCACCCAATACAATCGCTTTCCCAAGAACCAAAATCAAGGCCAACCCAATTTGGGTCAAGCCTCTTCTTCTAAACAACCATGGGAAAGTGCTGTAGAGGATCTTGATTCCTTCACCCATTCTAGCCTCAAGAACATTGAAACCTAAATAGGTCAACTTGCATCCCACCTTAGCCAGCAACAACCATCCAATTCATCCCAACTCCCAGCTCAACCATTACCCAACCCTAAGGGTAATGTAAGTGCAATTGCACTTAGATCGGGAAAGCAAATTGCTATGCCCCATGCTGATTTCTCTACCTCCCCTTTAGATGTTGATCTAGAAAATAAAAAGAACAAAAGCTGGAAAAGGAACTTGAATCCACTCCTTCACCTCCTTCCATTCCTCTAAGGAACCCAATTCCTTTTCCTCAAGCCATCTCTAAGCCTAAGAAGTCCGTTGAACCTGATCCTGAAATGCTTGACATGTTTAGACGTGTTGAAGTGAACATCCCCCTCTTAGATTCCATCAAACAAATCCCTTAGTATTCCAAGATTCTTAAGTAATTGTGCACCCATAATAGGCAACTTAGGAACATTGAAAATGTTTTAACCCAACATTCCATTCCCATGAAGTGCAAAGATCCAGGGACCTTCATGGTTCTATGTCAAATAGGGAGTTCCAACTTTGATGATGCACTCATAGACCTTGGAGCCTCAATAAATGTCATGCCCAAATCCATTTTCTCCAACCTTGGTCTAGGTCCCTTGCACCCAATGAGTGTTGTCATTCAATTAGCTAATCGAAGCACTGCCAGTCCTGAGGGGATAATTGAGGATGTTCTTGTTCGGGTCAATGATCTTATCATCCCAGCTGATTTCTATGTCCTTGACTTGGAAGATGAGACGACCTCTTCTCGATCTCCCCTAATTCTAGGAAGACCATTCCTCATGATTGTGAGAACCAAGATTGATGTCCATTCAGGCATCTTATCCATGGAATTCGGTGACCAATTGGTCAAGTTCAACATTTTCCAAGCCATGCGATACCCATTTGAGGATCACTCTGCATTCTCAATCCATGCTTTTGAGGACACTTCTAAGATTCAATCGAACCCCAATCCACCATGTTATTCATGTTCTAATGATAAAGGATCATGTGAAATCTGCACCATGATTAACAAAGTCATAAATGGTGAAGTTGATGTGGACCTCTCATTCATAGACTCCATCAATCTTGAGGAACTTGAAAACTCTCTTGAATCCCACATCAACTCTGATCTCTACTGCTCCACCTTGGACAGTGTTGAGGAAAATGATCCAAACCAATCTGGAATCCCTTCTCCTTATCCTAACTTGTCTAGCTCTCAAATCAAGGCTGAAACTGATCTAAAACCACTTCCGTCACACCTCAAGTATGCATTCCTTTTCCATGATCCCTCCTACCCTGTCATTATCTATGCTTCACTTTCTGAAACTGAGGAGTCCCAACTTGTTCAAGTGTTAGAGGAAAACAAAAATGCCTTAGGTTGGACCCTAGAGGATATTCCAGGAATCAACCCTGCCCTTTGCATGCATCACATCCATATAGAGGAATCATCCAAACCAATTAGGCAACCTCAAAGAAGACTCAATCAACTCATACTTGAGGTAGTTAGGGAAGAGATTACCAAGCTTCTTCAAGCTGGTATTATCTACCCAATTTCTGATAGTGAATGGGTTAGTCCAATTCAAGTCATTCCTAAGAAGGGCGGGATAACAGTTGTCACAAATGAACATGGAGAAGTGGTCACAACTCGAGTGAAAAACAAATGGCGTGTGTGCATCGATTATCGCAAATTGAATGCTGAAACACGAAAATATCACTACCCACTTCCTTTCCTTGACCAAATGCTTGAGAGATTGGCCGTAAAGTCACACTATTTCTTTCTTGATGGTTACACCGGCTACTTCCAAATTCCAATCGCACCTCAATACCAAGAAAATACCACATTCACTTTCCCCTTTGGAACCTATGCCTACAGGCGAATGCCTTTTGGACTTTGTAATTCTCCTGCAACATTCCAGCGGTGTATGATGAGTATCTTTTCTGAATTCATTGAGAATTGCATGGAGGTCTTCATGGATGACTTTACCATTTATGGAGAGTCATTTGAATCTTGATTACATTCACTCTCTTTGGTCCTTCAAAAGTGTGTCAAGTGCAACCTTGTGCTGAATTTTGAAAAATGTCACTTCATGGTTTCAAATGGGATTGTTCTAGGGAACATAATTTCTCAAGAGGGCATCCAAGTTGATCCAGCCAAAATTGAGGTGTTCCAATCACTTCCTGAACCCAAATCAGTTCGAGACATTCGGTCCTTCCTTGGTCATGCCGGTTTCTATCGGTGATTCATTCAGAACTTCAGCAAGATTTCCCTCCCACTCACTCGTTTACTTCAAAATGATGTCACATTCAATTTTGATGAGGCTTGCAAGAGAGCCTTCATTGAACTCAAATCTGCTCTCACATCTGCTCCAATAATCCAGCCCCCAGATTGGTCCTTACCATTTGAATTGATGTGTGATGCTTCTGATAGGGCCATTGGGGCTGTTCTTGGTCAAAGAAGAGAAAACATTCCTCATGTCATCTTTTATGCCTCAAAAACATTGGATGAAACTCAATAACACTACACTGTGACTGAAAAAGAACTTTTAGCTGTGGTTTTTGCCTTGGATAAATTCCGTCCCTATCTCTTAGGTTCCAAAATCATCATCTTCACGGACCACTCAGCATTAAAGTTCTTACTTAAGAAAAGTGATTCCATACCAAGGCTAATAAGATGGATTTTAATGCTCCAAGAGTTTGACCTTGTGATAAAAGATAAACCTGGAAAAGAAAACCCTGTGGCTGACCACCTGAGTAGAATTTCTAATTCTTCTCATTCTGAAATAATTGATCCTGAATTTCCAACTGAACACCTCTCATCTCTCACTCCAAAGTTTCCATGGTATGCCCCAATTGTCAATTACTTGGTTTCTGGTGTTTTCCCTGAATATTTTTCAAAAGAACAAAAAGAAAAGATGAAAAGTGATTCAAAGCATTATTTTTGGGAAGATAATAAACTTTGGAAAACTGGGGATGACATGGTAATTAGGAGATGTGTTGATGAAACTGAACAATCCTCCATCTTGTAATTCTGCCACTCAATGCCTGGAGGTGGCCACTTTGGACCAAAAAGGACTTCTCTAAAGGTCCTAGATTCTGGATTCTTTTGGCCTTCACTCTTCAAGGACTCACACGAGTTCTGTCAATCATGTCCCACTTGCCAAAAGTTTGGCACAATTTCTAAAAGAAACGAAATGCCTCAAAAGCCATTAATCTTCTGTGAGCTTTTCGATGTTTGGGGCATCAATTTGATGGGATCTTTTCCCCCTTACAATGGATTATCCTACATTATCCTTGCTGTTGACTATGTTTCTAGGTGGGTCGAGGCCAAACCCACTAGGAAAGATGATGCTCAAACTGTGAGTGAGTTCCTCAAAACCCATATCTTCCATCGATTCGGAACACAACGTGCTTTGATAAGTGACTTAGGAACACATTTCTGTAATAGAACCATGGAGTCAATTTTGAAAAAGAATGGGGTTGTACATAAAACATCCACTGCATATCACCCTCAAACAAATGGAATGGCTGAACTTTCTAACAGAGAAGTGAAAAGAGTGCTTGAAAGAATTGTTAATCCCACAAGAAAAGTCTGGCCCGATAGACTTGGTGAAGCACTTTGGGCCTATCGAACAGCCTATAAGACACCCATTGGGATGTCTCCATTTAGGCTAGTTTTTGGTAAAGCCTGTCATTTACCAGTTGAAATCCAACATAAGTCATTTTGGGCTATCAAGACTTGTAATTTTGATTGTGAAAAATCTGGTGAAGAAAGATTGTTTCTGTTGACTGAATTGGAGGAGCTTCGACTCGATTCGTATGAGAACTCCATTATCTACAAATAAAAGGCAAATTCACTCCATGACAAGCACATTATTCGAAAGGTATTTCATGAAGGTGAAAAGGTAATGCTCTTCAATTCTCGATTTCGACTTCACCCAGGTAAGCTTAATTCTCATTGGGAAGGTCCTTTTGTTATTACTAACGTTTACCCATTTAGTGTAGTGCAAGTCCAAGACCCCTCTTCCAAAAGGACATTCACGGTTAACGGACATCGGTTAAAGAATCACCATGAGAGGTCTCACAATCCAGGAACCACATCGACTTCCATCGAAACCCCATCCACTTCAATATAACCACCACTGGATGGAGACCCGCCAAATCAAAACCAGGGGGCACCTCTTTCCCTTTAACTCTCTCTCTATCTCTTCTTCTCTCTACCTCTTTCTTCTTCTTCCTCTCTCTTTCATTTTTTTACCACTTTATTCATCAAACCCTTTATTTTTATCTTTCTTGTGTGGGTGTGTATTTTTAAAAAAACCTTAAAAACTAAAAAAAACCAAAAAACACAATTACTTTAAAAATTACAAAAAAAGAGTCATGCTTACTCAACATCGAGTTTTGAAATTTTGTCCAACCATTTTGGGGAGTTAACAGACATATTTTCATCTCAAAAATTTTGTATTTTCATCATGACTTTGGATAAATAATTTTTTGTCAAAACCAACACATTTTGAATGCTCAATTTTTGATTTGGAAAATGCTTTCCCCCTACCGTGAGGAATAACATTAGCCTTCATGCCAAGGTCATCTATGGCCATCTTTTTCATTGTGTGTCTTCACCACTGATTATGAGTCTTGATTTTGTGGACCTTCGAGCTGAATTTCCATCTTTTGTGTGCATTAATATGATAGAGGAATTTTCTAAGCCACATGAGAATCAGAATAGCCAAATAGCCTCCCGTTACCCTTACATTGATCCTACTTTTGAAAGACCCTTTGAGCCTATGAAAACCTTTCTTTTGATAGCCACATTACAAGACTAATACCTTGTCCCACCCAACATCTTCATGGATTTTCATTGTACAATTTATTGAAATTTAAGTGTGGGGGGGGGGAATGGACTTAATTTTTGGGCGTAATTTCATTGATTTCTAATGTGTCATCATATGCTTGAGGGAAAGCATCAATTCAAGTGTGGGGGAGAGGTTGTAATTCTATGAGCTTTGGGGTGTATATGTGTAATTTTCATTTGTACAAAAGTCATTGAAAAGTGTTCAAAAAAATGAAAAAAAATTATATTAAAAAAAATGAAAAAAAGGAATGGGTTGTGTCTTGGGTGGGTCAAAAATCATTCATCATCAACCTTTGATCGTGTTATAACTACTAAAATTAGTTCCATGAGAAGATCAAACATGGGTTGGGAGATGACTGTGAGACTTGTTTCAAGCACAACTTTCGAAAAAAAAAGAGCAAAAAGAGAGAAAAAAAAGAACACTTGAATCATCTTGTATTGTGCCATTATTGGAAGTCTTCCATGTTGTACATATTCCATAATCTCACCCTATTCCATTTTCTATCTCCCTCACTTTTCATTCCTCACACATTCATGCCCTTGTAAATATGTGTTTCTATTTCCTTTCAAATCAAATTTCAAAAAAAATATGCATTGATTTTTCCATGTTGGTGTTTTTAACCCCACTTTTCCTTTGGAAATTATATACCTACCATCCCATAGCCACTGAAAAACCCCTTAAAAGACCTCTTGATTCTTGTACACATTAGATTTGGGAATGGAAGCTGAGAGCTCTTACAAACTCTTGATTTTCACTTTTTGTTGGTGAATGAGTGAACCTCCTAAAATACATTTTTATCATCTTAAGAGGAGTAAGTTTTGAGTGCCTACATTTTCCAATTCAAACCTTGAACATGAAAAAATTAATTGTTTCTGATGAATTATTGTGAACCAAATTTGTGATGGAATTCAAAATGTATGAGTGAAATAGTCTAAACCTCCCCTGATTGGAGAAAACAAAATTTTAATATTTGTTAGTGAGTGAAAATGATTTTGTCATGTTTTTATATTTGTTGCACATGAGGACACGCGCAAATATAAGTGTGGGGGAGTTGATTTTATTAATATTTTCATGAATTATTATATTCCCCTTTTACTTATTTTATATGAAATGTGCATAATTTGTGTGAAATATTAATGTTTTAATATTAAGTATAATATTTGAGCATTTTTAGAAGTAGTCCAATTGAGTCAGTTTAATGTTTTAATTATAACTGTCACTAAAATGATCGAAATTGTGGGGTTCTTGTTTTGTAGGATTCTCCTTTCAATATAAAACATTTCATTAGAAGGAACCATGATCCAATTCTGCCATTTGAAGGGTCATATGGTCCTCACAAACAAGACCAAAAAATATATCAACAAACTGGACTAGCCTTAAAGATTGATTTAATGGGCTCAATACAGAAGTCCAAAAACATTAAATATCCACCATAATTCGGGGGACACTACATGTCATCTTGGATAAAAATTTCGTGGCCCAAATCCAAGTACAAGGGGCCCAAATGAAGCTTTGAAGTCTAGCCCACCATTCTGTCTGAGAATTAAAAACAGTATAATATTCATGACATATCTCATGATTTAAGCATCAAATAGAGCTGAGAGTTTGTAGTGGGAAAGAGGTCATATAGGCGTCTGACTTTGTTGAATAAGGCATTCGGATTTGAAGGCATATTCTAGTTCAAAAATCCATTCACATTTTGGCCATCGAAAAAGCATGGAAGAAATGGACAGTTTACCATTGTTTAATACAACCGCCATAACTTTGGATCCACTTGTCCAAATGCATCCATATTTTTACAGTAGTCGGAAAACTGTATTATCTACAACTTTGAAGAAGGAGATATGTGGAGATTCGGCTGTCTGAATAGCCAAATTGGCGATTCAAGTGGAGGGACAGATTAGGAATGCAAACAGTCCACTCCTTGGGCTATAAATACTCTCCCCTTCTCTCCTTGAGAGGGGTTGGCATTTCAGAAGAGAGGAGATCATATTGGCACGAAAAAAGCTTTTCCAAAGTCTTGTGAGGACCTACCATACTCAAGTTTTCACTTGAGAGACATTTCCTCCTCTCTTTGTTTTCACTTACTTTTGTGTTTGTCATTTTTGGAATTTTGTAAGTCCTTTCTTTTGTAATTCTGTTTTAATGAAAGTTTCTTCTTCAATATCTCTTATTATCCTCCACCTTCTGTATTTTAATATTAATTTTATTAAAATAGTTTAAATTCAGTTGAATCCCCTTCCCTTCTTTTGCTTCCTCATTCAATCGAAAATCTATTTTTAATTATCATCATTGTTCGTGTGTGTGTGTTCAACGTACCACTCTTTTCTAATCCCTTTCTTTTTCTTCTATTATTAATTTATCATCATAAGTATTATAACCAGAATATTAAACACCCAAATGTATGAGTAAATATCTCATTGGGGTGAGTCAAAATTTAGGGATGTTAAGTGATTGAGAGTATTTGCTCGATGAGTATTCGTTAATTTAACATTGTGTATGTTGGACTTAATATGTCATGGATTAATGACATATTTTGTTTAGCATGTGGTTTCCATGGATTATTGGAACCATAAATACACTACCATAAACAAGTACTGATTGATTTTGGAATCCTATTTAATTTAAGGCTTGGATTAAAGCTTTAACACTTAGGAATTCTAATCGACGTCAACTTGTGAAGTGGGTGTTAATTTAAATGCAATATAAAGCAAAGCTCAAGGATATCACAAGCTTAACTCACGAATAATGAACTCACCCCAATATTTATCAATTTGTTAAATAAATTATAGTCAATCAATCATTTCAATTAAGCTCTGCAACAAACCCCCCTAATCAAAATACAATCAACTAAAAACAAACAACTACTACAAAGTATCATTGCTGAGGATTCGACCCGAGTGCTGCTATACACATTAGCAGAGCACCGGAACTTTGACCGGTCGATAGGAAACAATCGGCCGTGCGTTTCAGTATCGTCGATGGTGTAGGCTCAGCAAGAAAGCTCTCCACAAGAAGGTCTCGCTCCATTACTCCTGTCTGCGTCGGAATGCTGAGGGAGATCATCAGTGCCCTAATCTCATGCCTCAGTCCCTGCTCAAAGGTCTGGGCCCGGAATAATGGGTCTCGTGCCATGTCTGTGGAGTAGCATGAGAGTTCGGTTAATCTCACTGAGTACTGGGCTACTATCATGTTGCCCTGCCGCAGCTGTAGTAGTTCCTGAATGTGCACCACACAGATGGTGGCTGGAACAAACTCTGAGC
Source organism: Viscum album (assembly GCA_963277665.1). Classification (NCBI taxonomy): domain Eukaryota; kingdom Viridiplantae; phylum Streptophyta; class Magnoliopsida; order Santalales; family Viscaceae; genus Viscum; species Viscum album. The sequence continues at coordinate 283,469,831 of OY728126.1, forward strand.
GGAAGAGGCTCTCAAAGTTTGTCCATAGAAGTGATGCATCGTCGTGCACCTGGAGCATTAGCCTCCACCATCTACCTGCTACCGTGTGCAGGAGACTCGCCGCTAGGATCACCATGAGGTCAGCTGGTGTCCCTACTAATCTGAAGACTTGAACAACAGCCTCCAGCCAATCATCGGCTGCCTGAGGGTTCGTCTCCCCGCGGTACCTGGGCAGTCTCTGTTGCTGAAACTTATGCAGTGCACTCAGGCGACGTGCACTCTTAGCTGCTGGGGCTAGTGGTATCGGTGGCTTGGCGAGTAGAGGTACCGCTGGTGCCTCTGCTGTAATGGGGCCCTGCACCGAGGCCTCATCACTCGGTGGGCTGTCGTCTTGCACAAAACTCAGAACCCTAGCTGGCTGCCGTCGTGGGGCCATCCTGAAAAGAAACAGGTGAGCCATGGTCAATACAGTATACTTGGTGAGATGGCACAATGTAATCACAAAGAAAACTTTTGAAACACAACTGCAATCAATGTTTTCAGGCACCGAGTCGGAAATCAGAAGTCAAGGTCCTGGTGTATGGATATGTCAGCCACCGCACCAACACTGGACTCCCTGGACTGATAACCACACTCAATAAACTTAACACTATTGCTTCACATAGAAGAAATTATTAGAGTCCCGAGTTCTACGGTAGAACAAACTCCTCTGATACCAATTTGTCACGACCAGTCTTCGGGGCTCGTGCTATGACTACCCCAAGCCCGCCTTCCACAGGCCAGGGCTGGCGACTAGCACCAAAGGCGTAAATCCCTATAAAATGGAAGGAATTGCCTTTATAAAGTAAACAAACACCACAGAGTATGCAAGATGAAGTAAACACTTAGTAAACTGAGTACTAAAGTAATTGTTGTAAAGTAAATGAGCCAGAATACAAACCCAACTAAAAGTAATGTACAACTGAAAGAAAGTACATCAACAGAAAAGTAAAGCAAAAACATCGAGCCGTCCACTGGAATTCCCACTTGAAGGGTGGGTACATATAGTCTCCTCATCTCCTCGGGTCCGGCCATCCGCTCCGTGCATGTCCTGTCCAGAGATCCTCCTCCAGGTACCGTCCAGCTCCACATGCCTCCACCTCGACAAGCGTTATACGTCGTCTACATCCAACACAACATAGTGCGGGCATAGCCCGTGCAGGGGTGAGTATATGATACTCAGTAGGGACCCCGAGACTCCTGAAGGTCTCCCAGAATCCATGAAGGATAAACCACAAAGGAAAGATACAATCACGAAGTATCAACCAACTCTACTTAGTTATATGCCCATACATATACCTAAGTCATCAATTCTTGTTCTGCTCCAACTCACGAGCCCAAGTTCAACCCAGTCCGCACAGGAAAGTACAACCCAATCCATATAGGAAAGCACAACCCAATCCACACAGGATAGCAAGCCAATCATATCGAAGATAATGATTGAAAGTCAAGACTCAGCTCACACAGGTATACTACTCACGAAGAGGGGTAGATATGATAGATGTAGCTTCTGAATCATCTCCTCTCTCGAACCCACGTAGGATCCAAGTACAGAAGTCATCACTGCCGAACCCATGTAGGATCTAAGTACAGTAACCATCACTGTCGAACCCACATAGGATCCAAGTACAGTCGTCATCGCTGCTGAACCCACGGAGGATCCCAGTACAGTCGTTCTCGCTGCCGAACCCACGTAGGATCCAAGTACAGTCGTCATCGTAGTCGCAGTCGCAGCCAGCTCTAGGGTTCCGGCACACAACATGATCGATTCCGAGAGGGCCTTCTCCACGAGCCATGGGGTCGATACATCAACTGTCACGAAGTCCAGAGTTTATGTATCACAAAGTTCCATCTCGTCAATAGAAACTCAACGCAATAGATGGCGCGTCAATCAGACGCCCAGTCTGAGAGTTATTGGCTTTTTCGTCCTAGGGGCCCGGTTGGTTTTTAAGATAAAACCAACCCAACTATACTCCAGGTGCGTCCAAACCTCGAGCGGAGTAATCCAAAAGAATCTTCTCACTAATAGGAATCCAACAAAGTTGAGGGCACATCAATCGGACGTCCAGAGCTCAAGTTATAAGCATTTCCGCTCCGAGGGCCTGATTGGTTTCGTGTTCGAACCAACCCAGCCATACCTAAATTTCTCTGAAACCTTGAGTATAATATACTGAAATGACCATCTCGATCAAAGGATCTCTATGCAATAGACGATGCGTCAATCAGAGGTCCGCAGCCCACGTTATGGGTGTTTGAACGGATCTGTCTGAAAATAGGGGGTTCTGGCCCGGTCCGACTCGGCCCGATACCCCTTGGGTTGGCCCGAACCAGGTCAACCCGACCCGGGTCCAGGTCTGGACCATTTGGGCACGGCCCGGCCCAGCCTGGCGCGGGCAGCCCGGCCCGGCGCGAACGGCCCAGCCCGCGTGGCCGGTGGCTCTGCCAGTGTGGCCGAGCGGATGTGGAGCGGGGGTGCACTGTTCCCCCCAGTTGGCGGTGAACCGGCGCAGCTTAAAGCCGCACCCCCCAAAATCCAAAACAGATTTGCCATTCCAGTCCGCCGCGGCTAAGCCGCGGCGGTCTTCTACAGTGGCTCGCCGCCACTGTTGGTCGCCGGCGTCGCCGCGCCGGTGTGGCGTGCCGCTGCCGCTTTCCGCGGACCACTAGACGCACACCGGTGGTCCGTTTTGCCCGCCGTCTGCGCCTACTATCACTACAGGATCTGAACTTCACTACAGAGACTTAAAATCACCATTACGGCCTATTCCGTCGTCGCCCGTCAATCCGCACATCAACAAACAACCTGCGGAGGGTTGTAGGGCCGTGTTTGTTCGGCTCGTGCCCTCCGCGTTCGGTGTTATCAATTGGCAATAATCAACATAATATTTCAACAACTTAACAAGGAACAATTTTTATCAATTAAAATTGAACCTAGTTCCTAATAATACTCCCATAATTAAAATATTCCCATACCGCAAATAATAACATCCACGGATCAACTTGATGATGAGTTGATCTGCATTCTTTGTTTTAGAAGGAAACAACCATGGGAATAATATCATTCTCAATTTAATCCCCTACCTCAATTCAAGAAGGTTGATCGCTTGACGAAGTATGGAGATGCTTCCGGTATTCCGTTGATGTTGTCATGGAATGACGCCATCTCTTTGTCAACGTCAAGAAGAAAGAAGTCGAGGTTGGCACTGACATTCTTGGCGTTCTTCGATGAGAGAAAGAAGTAGAAACGTTCTTCACATAAAGAATGAAGTTATTTCTCCTCCAATCCCCAAAAAAATGAACCAACCCCAAATAAAATAAGTCTACCCTTATTTTATTAATTCATCGCATGAATTAAAAAAAACAAAATTCAAAAACAACTCACTTAATTAATTAAATTAAGTTGTCTAATTAATTAGGTGTTTAGTTGGAAAGAATTAATGTGGGAGAGTTACATAACTTATGAGGGGTTTAGAGGAGTTAGGGAATGTGAGGGGTTGGGATCGTGTGGTCCCCACCTCAACTTTAACCACTGAAGAGTGGTTAGTATCTAGCGGGTCCTACCCCAACTTCCACACCTAGGATTTAAACCACTATGAAAAGAAATAAAATTGTAACACAATTTTATTTTACTCTTTATTTAATAAACTTTTTTTACAACTCCTCCCAAGGAAACACAACTCCAGTGAAGGTCCTCTTAATCAATTACCAGCACTGTGGTTTCAACGGTGCCCTCAGATTTCAATTCTGAGCACCAGATCAAAAGATAGAAAAACCCGCTTGTTCGTTCACTGAACGTACCCGAGCTAAACTTCAAATTTTGATTCCGGGCACACCGGGCCTCGAAATCAAGTGCGGTCAGAAACTGTGTACTCGTAAAATTCCAAATAATTTAAGAAAAAAATTTCCTTGAAATTTATGGGTCTTTACATGGATGTTCTTGGGCTTTATTTTCATGGTTTTGTACCTTTGTAATGATCTTCATACATTGTTTAATATTTTGTAATTCAGTTCTGAATTTTAGTAAATGATATTTTGGTTTGAAAAATCCAGTTTTGTTTTCTTGGTTTCGTTTGTCATTTTATGTTTAAAAATTCAGGTAAATCATTCCCAAACATCATTTTATGATACTTGGGCACTTGTTCCAGCCTGTGGGGATCGGGAACACCCTTCGGGTGTTGCCACAGACCGGGTCGGGTGACGATTTTGATGGCGACCGGATTCGGTCCGTGACACATCCTTTCTGTTATTTTTGAAAGATCACAAGCGATTCAATTGAAACTTATAGAATGATCTAGAAGAAGGTTTGTAAACCCCTTATGATAATGGTTGATAGAGGGGACCCTAAGGTTCAGGAATGGATGGAAGTTAAAAAAAATCTCAAGGGAAAAGGGATGGATCTTGAGAAAAAGACCCCCAATCAACCTATGGTGGGAGAGAATCAGGTTACTCCTCCACCTCTAAGAGTCAATTTGACTAAGCCTTGGGTAGATGTTGTCAAGGAAGAGGAAATAACACCTAATCCCTTCTTTCCCATTGCTTCAATTATCCAATTACCTCATGGATGGTGTAATGTGGATGAGAATACCATGGGATTTGAAATTTAATAGTATATTATTGAATTGGTGTGTAGGATGCAACTATACCTAGAAGAGTAGTCCATATCTAATGTCATTTAATAAGATATCATTGACATGGTTACATGGATATATAGGGAAATTTTCCACTTGTGTGATGATTGTGGTAAGATGCATAAATTGATCTGAAAAATTATTCCCCCATCCTTTCTATAGAATAAATCTCATGTGATCAATCCTTCCATAAATAATTATAACACTAATCTAGTTAAAACATCCCAGTCCCAGTAGAATATTCCTTTTGAAAACTTAATCTCAGACAATGTGAATTCTGACATTCCATAATCTCTTAAATATATCACTTTAATTGATCCTTATAGTAGAGGAAAATTTGATATGTCCTAGGACAGTGATTCCTATAAAAATTATATCCATAATCTGTGTTGTTCTGAAGTAACAATCAAATATTATGGACATGATGGGAATGAACCTATTACCCATGACTCTAAAAACTATGACATGGATACTGATTCATTTTGGGATAATGACAAGAATCTTTCTTAGGAAGAGGATACTAAGAAGAATGAAACTGTGGATATACCTACTCTAATTCAGTCACCATTCATCCCCAAAAATAAACTAGCTTGACCTCCTAAAAAAAATTAAGTAAAGGGGAATAAGAGGGTGGTTCACCCCAAATCAGTTTCTAAATGAGAATGATTTTCTAGAATTGAAAATGCCTAGAAAATGAAGCCACTGTTATGTATCTTTGGCTTCAAATTTAGCTTCACATGAAAATTTTTATTGGTTTAGCTGAACAAAAAACTATTTTTTCATCTAGAGTTTCTAGTCTTGAAAACATAGATTTTTTTCTATTGTGTACTAACAGTTTTGTTTCACATGTTAAAATATTATGGGTTATGACTCATTCCACTCATATTTATCAAATTCTAGTCAGTTTTGGTAGTAAACATGTTAGTCGTTATTTTTATGATATGGGAATCATGCACTAGTTTTCCTTCATTTATGCTTATTATAGTTATTAGGAATGTAGATGCCTTTTTTTTAATATCAACTTATTTAAATTCATGATTAATGGTCCCTAGACCATCCTTGGTGATTTCTACTCAATTCTTCACACTAATTAAAAAATGGGTTCAATGTCTAATTCTATTTCTTCTATGAAGTTAAAATATTGTATTGAACATAATGATTTTATTGAGGTTAATATTGTTGGTGCAAAGTTCACCTGGTATATAAGGGACCTCATTAGAATGATTTATTGAAAACTAAATAGGGATTTTGTTAATGAACCTAATTTAAATTATTAGGAATCCATTTATTGAACAACCCTATCAAGGATAAAATCAGACCACCATCCCATCATTTTTTATATCTTTGGAAAAGGTTCTAATCCCCCCTTAATTTTAGATTCAATAAATCTTGGGTGACTCATCTGGAATATGGATATCTTGTTCATGATGTTTCGTGATTGGTTAATTTCAAGGGTAACCGTTTCCCTTGAATTTTCAAATTAATGTTTATAAAATGGAATCTCAAGAATTTAAGTAAAGAAATGATCAACCATCTTGGCATTGATATTTCCACAACTGATGCCTCAATTAGAGGTATCCAAAAGGATTTCACTCATGAGTATTTTTATGATGGTACTTTGATGGAAAGATGAGATGAATCTTAAACTGAAAAATCTTCTAAAATTTAAGGTTACCTTACATAAAGGAAAATTAAAGGCAAATTGGATCAATGATAGAGAAAGGAACTTTACAATTTTTAACTCTATTTTTAGAGTTAGAAAAACCTCTCACCCATTAGATTTACTTAAAAATGGACATCACATCTTGTATAAAGGTCAGGTTCAATTAGATAACTTTATATTATATTACATGGATCTCTTTAATGATTTATCCACCACTTCCTCTCTTATTGATTGTATTTTTACAAAGATTGTTACTGGGGAAGGAAAATCAATACTCATATCTATTCCATTGGATCTATATATCAAGGATGATATTTTTAATTTCCAGCCTGATAGTTCCCCGGGTGCTGATGGTTTTAACAAATATTTATTTCATAGTTATTGGGATTTCATATGTGATGATGCTTGTCAGCTTGTCCTTTATTTTTTTAAAGGTGGATTTTTTCCTCAAGGATTAAATTCTCAATTCCTTGAGTTAATTCCTAAGGTTGAGAATTATAATGATATCCATCTATTTATGCATGTTTCTTTGATCAACACTTTATACAAAGTCCTTATGAAAATACATTCTAGAAGACTGGATCTAATCTCTTATAAAATTGTTTCTTTTAACTAACTTGAATTCATTAGAGGAAGGTCTATTCAATATTTTCTTATCACTACATCATAAGGTGTCAATATTCTCATAATTCCTATTTTTAGCGGGAACATTGATCTTAACCTTGATATCAAAAATGATTTTTACATGAGGGATTGAGATTTTATCTAAAAATAATTTTCATGTCTGGTTTTAATGATGCTTTTATTAGTCAGATCAAGACTATTTTGGACTTTGATCATATGTCGATGCTTTTTAATTACTCTCTATAAGGGTATTTCTCTTGTTCTATAGGTGTTAGATAGGGTGATACCCTCTATGTTATTATCTTATCTATTACTGAGGATAACCTTTCCATATTTCATTCCATCATGGATTCTAATGGAAAATTGAAGTTCATTAGTGGTAGTGTAGGTTCTTCTTCTCTTACTCACCTTCTCTATGTGGATGATCTCATTCTATTCACACAAGGGGATAATATAAAAATTAAAAGCATAAATAAAGACTTCTTTCATTATGAACAAATCTCTGTTCAACAGTTTAGTTAGAGAAAATCATTTCTTTGTTTCAAAAGAAATATTTCCCCAGCTAGGAAAATGGGAATAATAAGTGACTTTGGAATTAGAGTGGGAATATTTCCTTTTAAACATATTTTCATTTTTATGTTTTAGGGTCATGCACTATATTTACATTTCTCTGTAATTCTTGTTCATATTAGAAGGCAATTATCCTCCTGGAAAAGAAAAATCCATCCCTATGACACAACATGTTTCCTTAGTTAATGTTGTTATCATTTCAAAAATTTCTTATTCATTCATGTCGTATCAATAGACTTATTTCCTTATCAAACACATTAATTTTTATATTAATGACTTTATCTAGAGTTGTAGAATTTTGGAAAGGAGATCGGTCACTATTCCTTGGAATACATGTTGCAAACCCTTTGCGAAGGGGAATCTTGGAATAAAAAATAACTATTTCTGTAATCAATCCTCAAAAGATTATTTTGTATGGAATTTGGTTAATTAAAATTTTAAATATCTCACTTTATTGGGTTCTTGTTTCCTAAATACTCTCAAAACTAGGATATTTAGTCACTTTGACTCATCAGTGTGGCCTTCTCTAAAGTCTACATTTTCCCTTATTGCCTCCAATGCAAGATGGTTAGTATCTAGAAATTCCTTTATTTAGTTATAGAAGACTAACTGGAATGGAATTCCATTGTTAAATTTCATCACCCAGGATGATCCCATAACATATATAGATATCTTAGATAAGGATCAAGTCAATGACATGGATGTTATCCTAGATCTCATAAAAAATAATGTTCTTGATTATTTTTTCTCTGAACTTGGAGAGTTTTTGATTTGGGAGCCTAATTCAAATGGAATTCTCACTTATAAACCTTTTTATTCTCAGGCCACAATTTTTACTACGGATTAGTAGTGGGTTCGAATGATGAATAAGATGTTCTTTCTCCCTCTCACTTTAATTTAGTTTGGCAGTTGGCCTATAGAAAGATGCATATTTATAACTATGTTTAGGTGTGTGAAATCTCTTTACATTCAGTATGTGATCTATGTCACTAGCATCAGGAGGACCTGAATCACTTATTCCTGACATGAGTTACAAATTCAACCATGTGGAAGGATTTATTCTATATATTTGAAGTTTTAATTCCCTGTAATGCTTCTAGATATGACTTTATGGAAGTATGGTTAATCATTCCACTTTTCTCTCACATTTTTTTTCACTTCCTTTCCACTATAGATGAAATTGTTATTATCCTCTAAATTATGATAAACCTATGTTTTCATGATGGTTTATCTTTCATCCCTCAAGTATTATTGGCCAATGTCCTCACTATAATCATAAATTTAAAAAATCCTCATAAATCCTATTTCTACAACACAGTCACGATCTCTATGTTTTCCATAGAATCCATATTAAAGGTAATTTTCATTATACTTTGGGTATTATTGAGTTTTATTGGATTTATACTTTTTTTGGTTAGATTAATGTTAATACAGAGGGATCTTAAAAATGTAATCTGGGTTCTTAGGGTTATGGGGCTATTTTTAGAAATAATCTTGGACACATTTTATGTTGTTTTCAGGGTACTTTTGATATTGATTCCTACTTGTAAGCTGAGATTCTTGGGTTTATCACTATATTGGATCATGATAAATAGTGAGGTAGGAACAAATTATGGTTGGAATGTGATTCAACTATTGTAGTTCATGTTATTAAATCGATATGTACTCATTATCTATGGTGGATTGTCAAAAGATAAAGATTTTTTTTTGAGTTTATCTCATTTATTTATTACACCATCACTAATGTTTTTAGAGAGGGAAATGTTTTGGCTGATAGTATTTCCAACAAAGGCCATGATGGGGAAAACCTTTCATGGTCAATTCATTTACCTCTTGATTTAATTCTTTTTTTAGAAGGATAACTATTTTTTCCTTATATTGGACTGGTTTGAATAGTTGATTTTTCCTCTTTGATAATAAAGGATACTTGTGTTCTAGATGTTTCTCATCATACCACTAAAAAAATAATGTATTAATTAGTGCATTACAAGACATAAATGAAAATTTAATTTATTCAAGAAAAAAATGTCATAAAAACATGTGGTACTACAATTTGAAGTTATAGTTGTCTAATTAGTGTGATCAGGCATATCATGTGATGAAAAAAAAGTTGAATATAGATATTATGTTAATAAATCTTGATGTGTTCATTTGCTATGTTTTATACTGTGATGAAAAACGAATTACTCTAGGAGTAGTACTGAAATAGGTAGATAAGGTAGTAACTTATGGGTCTTGTCAATTGTGACCCCATGACTAAAAATATCTTACCCATGACTTGTAGATGGAATTTATATTCCATTATTTGATGTTTTTGTGACAATATAACTTTGGTGACATATTTTTTGACAACACTATCCATAATAAACTTCCCTATATCTATAAATAATTGGACCCAAACACAAGGAAGATTAACTTGGTAGAATATCTATAGATGTTTGACTTTGAGATGGATTATGAACAAATTGAATTTTACATAATTATAGATACCTTTATCTATAAGACACATGTTTTAAGGATATTGGTGAATGGAATTCATATGAATAGTGGTACATGATGTGATTATTGTTCGATTGAAGGATACATTTTTAAGCACTAGGGATCGATAAGACTTAATCCTTTGGTGATCACATTTCCTCTACTTATTAGCTCAAGGCTAGTAAATAATATTTCCTGGAGTGTCATATTTGGGGTAATCCTAATCTGAGGGTACAATATGTGATCAACATCTCTTATTAGAGCTAGTCCCAAGGGCTGCCATCGAGGCCAAGGTGGTGTATGCTCGCCCCTTGTAGATGCCATCAGTACTCTACTCTAATAGTATCACTCCTGAAGAAAAAATGTATAGTCTTGTGGGTGATTGATGTATGGTACTTATAAATCCAAAGATAAATGGAGCTCACCAATGAGTCTGGGAAGGGATGGGGTGATTGAAATGTACAGGGGTTGGATTGTTTATTCTCTCTTACTGTGGGGTTATATTGCTGGAACTACTGAAAAAACAGATAAACCAGAGGTGGTACTGCTGTATAATTCTGCTGTGGAAGTTGTTAAAAATGTCAGATTTAGTAATGAGATGGAACATACTGTATATACATGGTTTGGATTTGCAGGAAATACCAAATGTATTGGGATCCAGTAGTGATCATTTGAATATCAGTTCCTTATTGTGTTGATTCTGGTCTTTTGGATGGTGGCCTTCTCTGGCTGGTGCTTGCCACTGATTGTTGTTCCATCATGGTTCGAAGTAAAGGTTGTTATAAAGTTAAAATATAATACTCAATAAAGAAGGATTTATATTCCCTACTTATACCAGAGAGGAGATGATGTGTTAAGTACAAAATTTTAATTTGGTAGTTCATATTGGATTAAAAAAATATTTTCTATAACATCATGTGATAGTTTAGATGTCCAAGGTTGAAGATGGAAATTTCTAGATTCATTTCCCAATGTCATTCTTCGAAGAGGATAAAGGTCGATCACTATAATTCCAGTGGATGGTTTTAACCACTTCATGTTCCATTATTGAAGTGGGGGGATTTCATGAGGGAAACTTTTATGGGGTTACCCATGAACCCATGAATCTAAGATTCATTCTTAGTGATTTTTGATTATCAAACAAAATGTTGTGATTTCTTATTCATCCATGAGACTTAATCTATAGAAGATATAGGAAAACTATATGTTTGTGAGATATTATGATTTCATGGAGTTTCATTGAGAATTGTTTCTAATAGAGAAAAATGTTTTAAATCAGGGTTTTGGAATCTCTTGTGTCATGTATTAGGGATTCAGGTGAGATTTAGTATAGTGTACCATCCCCAAGAAGACATAAAATGATAATTGACAATTCATATATAAAAATTTGTGCTAATATATTGTGTTCCATAAATAACTGGAGGTTGGAATGATCACATTTCCTTGGTTAATTTCTCATACAAGAATAAATACTATGATTTGATTCAAATGAAACCTTTTGGGGATATCTTTTTTATTCCATGTCATCGACCACATTTTTGGCATGATGATGGTGAGATAGTAGTTATGAGTCCCAAAATGGGTAAAAACCAATGAGAGAGTGATACTAATTTAGAAGAGGTTGACCACAAATAAAAGTAGGAAGAAGTCATATGAGTACTACATAAGAAGATGATTAATGTTTTCTTTAGGCTCTCAAGATTTTCTAAGAGTGACTCCTGGGTTAGGACCATAATGTTTAGGAACAAAATAGCAACTAATACCATGATATGTTACATCCTTTGATATCACTGATTTGGTCAGGATAGTATTTTACTATATGTTTATTCCCTCTCAATACCATGGTATACACAATGTGTTTCATATGCCTCATCTTCATTTGTTCATGTAAGATCCTACACTTTTCATCGAAGATGATGATTTTGAGTTTAGGCTAGATGCATCTTCTATGTAACACCAAGGGAAGACTATAGAATGTAATGATAATGTCTAATGAGAGAAAATGATACCAATTTATTGAATTCAAGTGTTTTATAGACAAAACCATGAAGAAACACAACATTGGGAGTATGATGTTCAAAATTAGTGGCCTATGATATATGAAAAATACTATTGGAAACACTTTTTGGGAATAAGAAGACACTAGAGGAGGATAATTGCAACTTCCTAATTTTTATAATCCATTCATTGTTTTAATTCTTTTATATTTTTTTATGAAAATATAGAATTTTCAATTAAATTATTACCCATAACTTCAGAATTGGGCCTACATATATGTAATAAATTTTTACATATATCCAAGGTCGGTTTTAGGAATTATGAATATGTAATAGGGTGTTATTACTGGTTTCTTGAAAAAAACTCCATTTTTATACATGTTGAGTAAGGGTAATACATAGTTTTTAAAGGATGTGTAAGGGAAGCTATGGAACAATGTAAATATATGGTATATATTTAAAGTGTTCCACAAAGGTAAAGTGGTATTTCATATGTGTGCGACTAGGTTGTGTAAGGTTAGCTAGATGTTTTCATCTATTATATAGGTAACACCCATTACCCATATGTTACAGCTATGACCAGTGTACGGGTAAAACCATGTTACTCTCACCAAACACTATTTTTTGTGAAAATAACACTTCTAAAAACTTATTATAACTTCTTATTCTCCATAATGACCCTAAAATGATTTTTTTGAATATTTTAAATGGTAAATTCATCTAAAATAATTCTTCTTACCAGTTTAATTTTTTATATATCATATTTTACATGGTTTTAAATTCCCCTCAATCAATATTTGAGTAAAATTAAAATTAAATTGTCAATATAATTTATGGTTCTTAATAATATAGACCAGTACATGATTATCTTTTTGAAAATATTTAAACCTTTCTTCCCTTGAAATTTTTATCCCTTTGTTTTGATAAAATATCACTCTAACTATCTCAATATTTTTAGAGAAGAATTTCATAAGGGATGTTTTCTAGGTATCCATTTCATGTATAGTTTTAGACATTACTTCTTCTATATCTTTGAAGATAAATTTATAAATATTTTTTAAATGATAATAACATTTATTTATCAAACAAATATAATGAATAAATATAATTATTATCAAAGATTATTATAAAGTGATTGAATTTTATCAAATTTGAAATTATAATTATTATTTATGAATGAATGGTTAAGAACGTCATTTGGATTAAGTGGATAATTTGGATGTAATTTTGGATCGAGAAACTTTTCTAATATTTGTGTTTTTATTTATTTTGAAATAAAAAATTTTGAAATCTATTCTAGGAATTCGTGGAGAATTATTTAAACCAAGTAGTACAATGAAATGTTTTAGGTGAAAATTACGAAAGGAAAATTGATGTTTTCATCAATGACCTTGAGTTTGGGTGCTCCTTTACTTTTTTGGCACTTTGTAACACATATTTCCAATGTATAGTTCTTGTGTTTGCATACTTGATGAAATTTCTTGGTTATGTTCACATTTGGCAGTGTTCATAGATTCTGAGACCTTTATATAATATTTGCGTCCATATCTAAGCATGTATATTATTTATTAATATTATATGATTATCAAACATATTTTATATTTATAATTATTAATCATACTATTTTTCTATGGTTTCATATATTTTATACCTCAATATTTGTTCGGTTGTATGTATTGATCTTAGTTCATGATGTAGGTGGACCATTAGGACATTCTCATACCTTATAGAAGGAATGAACATGGCTTTCAATAATGGAGACAATAAAATTGAAAATTTGGATTAGTTACAATGATTTATAGTAGATTCCATGCAATTCACAAGATTAATATAAGTTTGAAAGTATAACGCCACTCGATGAACATAGTATTCCAAGTTACATGATCACTTGATTGCTTAATAAATTCAAGAACATGACTCACGTGATTCATACTATATCCCAAGTAGTAAAATCACACAATTTCATGAAATATATTTATTAGATTTTGTGGATAGTTTATGATTACTATTGATATATTGATATTCCATCTAACATGGATCCGAATTAGTATGGACAAGGCATGTGTTGGTTTGTTCAGCACACATGTTCATGGTATGTTATTTTTTATATTTTCAATAGTTATTACTATTATCATGGAATAAAATTATTTTACATAAGAGAATCTATTATGGATGCATTGGTTGTGTTCTACTGAGCACTATCACTCACACCCTATATGAATTTCTATACATATGCATATTTCTTGTATAGGGATATCATAAAGGGAAGGGGCCCCATAAATATGGTTGATTCAAGGATCATGGAATTATTAGTGGCACCAAAACATTCTATAATGGATTCCATTATTACATATATTTATCTTCCTATACTTATACTCCATTTTTTCATACATCAATGGGATATTGTTTAACATTTAATTTTATTAAATGAATTCAATTTGGTAATATTTTATTCACACGTTCCCTCCGAGTTATTTTTTATTATTGATATTATTGGTTAAATGACAAGATATTGAGGGTATATACTACCCACTGATAGAATTTATAAGCTTTATTCTATTAAAAAACTCTTTTATATGCGGAGGAACACCTGAGGTCATGTGACAGTCCAACTCAAACCTAGTGGTTTGGGTTAGTTTGTTGCACAATGGTATTAATATATTTGTATTTTTACTACTTTTATTGTGGATATATATGAATAAAATCAACATTCCCTTATAATGGGTAAAAAATGAAGAAAATTTCAAGTCTTTAAACCCTATGAAATCGTTGATTTTATATGAAAATAATTATTTTTTCTCAACCAGTTATTTATGAAATGATTTATTATAATATATTACTAGGTTTCACTAATTAATTCAAAAATATAAAGTTTCCACCTTGATATCACTCTAATTCATTGGGTAAAATAATTAATATCATGAGATTGCACGTATATAATACCTGGGTGAATAACCTTGGTAATATGTTTTATGAAACCTTGTAGATGAAACATGGTTATATAATTATGATTTTCCTATATTTATGTTGTATCCACATTTCCATGTTATATATTAGTAAGATCTCGTGTCATTTTTATTTCTTTATCCATTATAATAACTCATGTTTTGTTTCCACTTTTTATCCCTTAGTGGGATCTATTATCACCCATATTAATGGAAGTATGTCCCAATGAATTCACTTCTAGTGAGGTGACCTAAGATGAAATTATAAAGTATTATTTCAAGAGGATTAAATTATTATTTTTAGTTTTTCTTATATACATATTGTATTATGTACCCGGGTTCAATGATTGTAAACACTAAAAAATAATGGGAAGTTACTAATGTAATATTTTTTTCATGTAATTATGTTAAAAATATGAAATAAAAAAGGTGCATATACATTTTTGGTATCAATGGAAAGAATAATTATTTGGGAATACATGACATTAGTAATAACCCTCTGGATAAGTGTAAATATAAGAAAATAACTTAAAATTTTGGTATTATATAAAGCTAGTGGATTTCAAGCAATGATATTCCTATCTAGATATAACAAATGGTGGAGGATATAGAAAAACATTACCTTGTTGTAATAACCTTCAATGAGTTCAATGGTTATTATCTTGACCTATACCTGGTGAATAATAAGGAGGACATGTTGAAAACCTAGTTTGACACACTTATAGAATAATATTTGGATAATTACATTATTTTTACAAACAATTAAGAAGGATATATACATAATTTCCTTTACAATGATGTTTAACCTCAAAGATGTATGATATTAAAAAAAATATAGTATTTGATGTTCCGTTAAAATTATTACTATATGATTTATAATAGTATGAATTTTCTAACATATGTTTTCATTTTCTAGATAAATAGTTAGAAATATTCAAACTTGATTAAAAAATTTTTTGGATAATACATCAACATTATCCATAATATGATGTATAATGGTGTGGAAAACATCATGATTATGATGAATCAGTTAACTGAGGTCAAGAATAATGACAAAAAACATGTGGAGTGCTCGACTTCCCCAAGGAAAGAACAACTAGAAATTTATCTCAAAAGCGTCAATGAATAAATCTTTTAAGTCTAAACAATGATCAAATAATAATTAAATAATGTATCCATATTGTTGAAAATTATTTCAGATACTCCATTAATCTTGAAATAGAATGTTACAATTCTAGTATATCACTTAGTGGGAGAATGTGATCAGTTTTGGACTATGATCAAGAAAATTAGTTGAAAGGATGAAGTTAAATATATGGAGTGGGAAGAGATTAAAAAAATATTTATTAACAAGTATTTTTTAAATAACCTTAGAATGTGATAAGAATGAGAATAACTTGAATTGAAACAAAATGAAAATAAATTTGTGGAGTGTTTGGAAATGATCATTATAATAATTTTTTGATAGTTATAATGATTTTTCATTGATTTTGATTTGAATATCAATCAATTACTTTGTGGTATAAGACAACATCTATATTTTGATCATGTCATATGAGACTTTGGATGTTATGAGGAGATAGTTTGTTTTTATCTCAAATTAGAAATTGAGTTTAGAGATGTATAGTGTTTTCATGAACTGAATGATATGAATATGAGGATGGAGCCATATTTTATAAATGACTAAAACCATAAAAGATAAGGGAAGAAACAAAAATATCATGTAAGTTATAATTGATGTAAAAAATAAATCAAGGAATGGATTGCAAGGAATTAGAATGTGTTACAAGTACAAAATAAATTGACATATAGATCAAAACAATCATAGATATATAAATCCTCAATGAATTACCATCAATGAAAAATGTAGGATGCTTCAATCACACCCTTTTTTGTATACAATATCTCTAAAAACCTAGTGGTAATTTCAATGGTTTAATTTCATGTAATAATTGGGATATATTTTTTTCATGTTATTATTAAAAAATAAACTATAGTAGTATAGAAATTTCAATTTTCGTAAGGGTATACTTGGTAACAATTTTGAAGGGAGAGATGTACTAGCCTGAGTATTGTAAAGAAACACATATTATTTCCTTCATTATATAAATATTTGGAAAAGAAGTGAAATAGAGAGAAACCATTAAGATAGGATATATACCCCGTGTTTGTGAATAAATTGATGTATTTACTAAAGGTTTGATTGGACCACCCCCAAAAATAGAGGTATATTTATCAATTGAACCCTTACCTATACCAGAGTTCACATCAAATACCCCTTATATATTTGTATATGTGGAGTTGGATAAATTATATAATTAACGTCATGATCTTTTGGATAATGGTTTTATTGGACCATGTGTATCTCTTAGGGGAGAACTTACTATTTATTTTAATAAGGATGGATAAATGCAGTTATGAATTGATTATATGCAGTTTAATGGGATTATAGTGAATAATAAATGCCCCCTTCGACAGATCAATTATTTTTTAGAGTAACTTCATTGGGATCAATTATTCACCAATATTAACCTCTAATTGGGGTTTTATTTACTAAGGTGGAAGAAAGAAGAAATTAAAAATTCAAAAATCTAAACAAGATATGGGACTTATGTGTTTCTTGTTATTTACTTTGGATTGACTGATACCCCACAATTTTTTTTGGTTTTTATGAATAAATTCATTATGGACTATATTTATAAATTTTTATTTGTCTTTACTAATGATATTATGTTATATTCCAAATATTTTGTGGAGCGTGAAGATAATTTATGATTTATATTAGAACATCTAAACAATGGGGAATTTTTTATAAATTTCCAAAATTTGGGTTATTGTTATAATAAGATTCATTAATAGGACATATTTGTCAGCAGTGATTGAATCTTAGTGGATCCAGTAAAGAAATAGTTCATAAATTATTTTCCTCATCCTATTATTGTAAATGAGATTCATTGAATTATTATCCTTGTGAAATACATCATAAGTATTGTGAACATGTTTTCAAGTATTTATATTCCACACAAAATGTTATATTGAATGAGAGTTGAAATTATTTGTAAAAAATAATGTGAATAATCTTTCCATGAATTCATTTGTATATTGGTTAGGGAACCTTTTCTAAATTTAAACAATATAGGAGAATGATTTTTTATTTATAGTGAATTATCCTTCAAAGTAATAGAATGTTTACTCAATTAAAATAAAAATGTTATTTCAAATGCATCTCAATAGATAAATACTCATGAATAAAAATATATCACCCATGATTTTTAGTTTATTAATACTAACTATGAATTGATGATATAGACACACCATATTTATGGATAGAAGTATTGTATATACATAAAAAAATTTATCTTAATAACATAATCACAGAAAATGAAATGAACTTGAGATGATGGTGATGGTTGGAACTTCATAAGGAATACAATTATTCTATCCACTATCACCCAAGAAAGGAAAACGAATTCAACGATGCGATGATTAATAAAAACCTAATATTTACTTCAATTATTAGGAATGAAGGAGATATAGTTATTAAATAATCGATAAATATGTGAATTATTGTAATAAGGGAAAAAATAATTAACACCAAAAAAATAATTTCCCAACCATTATTACTATAGAATATCAAAAAACTACAAATTTATGATTCTAAGTTACAAAGGAAGATTGAAATTTTAAAATATTGGAATTATTATAAGTTTAATATTGATTCAGAGGGGGTACTATTGTTCATTAAAGGGATATAAATCACATATATTACAATTCTTAAGATCATTCTAATGGATGAAGATCAGAACAATTCAAACTGTATACATCATGAAAGCACCAAAATGTGTTTATATATATTTATGTGATTATTATTTATGGGATAAAATTAAAACTAATAGTTCTAATTATTTTATAATTGGTTTGGTATTTTAGAAAGTAAATTTTGAGTTATAACTCCCCAAAGGAGTGCTACAACCAATATCCATGCATATATAGAAGTAGGACAACATTAATATGGAAATTTTTATTGTCCTTCCTAATACATCAAAGGGAAATAATTCCAAATGGTTAATCATTTATTTATTAAAAAATTATCCATTTTTTGTAACTATATGAGAGGATTTCTCATATGAGTGTTATAATCATCTTTATATTAGAGAAGTGGTGTGATTTAAATTGTCCAATGTTTCAGAATATTATCCATACTATAAATATATGTTATAGATAATAGTTTAAATTTAAATGAATTTTAATTTAATCTTTAGAAAATCCCATCATCCTTAAATTCATGGGATGTGAGAGTGAAAATTTTCTAAATTTGAAGACCTATTATGGGAAAGATCAATTAATTATAAAGGGAGTTGTGATCAATACTATACACATGTTTATTTATCCTATAAAAATAGTTTCCACTTGAGTATTGAAAATTTAATTTTTTAAGCACTCTAAGAGAAGAGGTGTAGTACAAAAAATGTAGGGATGATTTTGGAGAAGATAAATTGTTAGTACTGGACAATGTAAAATACACTACAATGAAGATACAAATAATAACAAAAGTTTCATTCCGAAAAAAATTTAAGGACCAAGAGTTTAATTTCAAGGATCATGTATTCATTTAAATATTTCCATTTAAATGGTAAATCATATTTTTTAAAAAGGGGAAACTGATTTCAATGTACAATGGACTATTTGAGATTCTTTAACGTGTTGGAGTAGTTACCTATTAGTTATAACTACATCTAAATAATTCCAATGAAAATGATATATTACTTAAGGACCTATTAAGAATTTATATTTTAGAACCAAAACATATAATAAATATAAATGGTATGTAATGGAACCTATCCTATCATATGAAGAATAAATCTTCCAAATTCTTGATGGAAGTAAAAAATCATGGGGGAATAAGAGAACCCAACTAATAAAAGTCTCCTAGATAAATCAAAATTTATAATAAGCCACATGAGATCATAAATATAAAATGAAATATAAATAATAACAATTATTTTTTGAAAGTACATGAATTTATTGATTCATATTTATTAATCGGAATGAATATAATTCCCAAAAAGTTTCATTTTTATTACTAAAAGAACTCATGTTTTAGAATAGAAATTTTTTTTATGTTTTACAATAGAATCACATATAAGTAATTATACATTTCATTTTGTATGATGAATTAATATTGACTATTAAAACAAAAAATAATACTGGGAGATAAATTGAAAAGAAAAATACATAGACTAATGTATTATCCATTGTATTGAATTCACCAATAACGGTATATCCTTCTATAAAAATAGTTAAAAGAATACAATAGTTGTGAATAGAATATTAAAAACATTGGAAGTGTAGAACCTTTTTAATTTAAGTTATTAATATTTTTTTATGATAATGGCGGAGTATATTTAGAGTACAATGAAAAAAGTCACTCTTAGGATCTAATAGTTATCTGACCATTGGTAAATATGGTCATTGAGAATTATAACTATTCATTATAATTTTACTATTAGAAATAGTCTATATCATTGTCAGTGATAAGATATATATTATTTAAAAGAGTGAAATGATAGAATTAAATTATAGTATCATAACTTTTTAATCTTATTTGTTAGATATTAGGAGGGATTTAGCATCATTGGGGTTCGCCTTTTTCCAGGCCCATGAAAAGATTTTACAGGTAAGGATCAAGTGGAATAATCCAGAGGAGAAGATCATGTTATTAGATATCACCACTACATCAATGCCAGGTGAGAATCCCTATAAATGCATCAATATCACACACCTTACCAATTGGGTATATGAAAATGTAATATGGGATTATATATAAGAGATATTATAAAAAATATGTATTTTTATAAAAAAATCATAGTTTGTTAAAACCCATTTTCATTATTATATTATTTTACAAAATACATATAAAAGTAAGATGAATAATATAGAAATATTTCTGGTTGTAAAGAAAAAATTAATATATTGAATAATTATATATTTTTAATTATGATTTAAAAAATGATATTTTCATTAAATAGTGTTATAAAATGTTATTTATTTAATAATAAATAATAAAATAACTTTAAAATGTATCATGCAATTTTTATGAATTTTAGAATGTAGATTATGTCATACAAATTGTTAATTTTCAATATATAAGTTTTTTTATTTTATAATTTAAATTACCATATTTAGAATTTTTAAAAAAATTTATCATTATATTATAAATGATCGTGCTAGAATTATGTTATGGTGAAATTTTCGAAAATATTTAGGATTCATTATTCTTAGTGAAGAGATAAAATATAGTTTTTTGTTTTCTGTATAGTATATGAATTTATAAATATATAATAATGATAAAATAATTTAAATAAGTTCAACCATAGTCAATAAAAATTTATTATATTAATAATATTTATTTAATGAATTAAATAGAATTTTAAAACATAAAAATAACATTCAAATGTCTAAGATGAAAATTAATCTTTTTAAAAGAATGTTTTGTAGGGATATCATTTTATCCCAAAAAGCATAATATAATGAATTGGGTTTATATTCTCTCATTTATAAAATTTAATATCATTCCTTAAAATTACAAAACCATGAGCTAAAACCATATGTAAGACAATGGTTTCTATTTTCCACAATATCAAATTCTAAGGGTTATATTTAGAAATAAATAAAAACATCTCCTCAATTTTCTATAAAAACTCACCTCTTGACCTCATTTCACACAATCCCAAGCCATTTGTTATGAATTTTCCCTCATTTTACCACTCTAGATCATTTCAATGGAGTTTTTATGCTTCTAAGAAACTCTTATCAATATTTAAGAAGCAATATCACTAGGCGGGGGATTATCTTCCTCTCTCTTTTTATCCAACTAGTTACTTTGTAGTTATTATTATAATTTAAAAGTTATTATTTTATCTTTCAATATTGATATTCTATAATAGTTTAATTGTTGTTCTATTAATGAGAGACTTACATTCTATCCTATTAGGCCCATTCTACAAGCCTCTTTTAAAACTCAGTATGATGAATAAATAATTATTCCCTTTTCCACACCTCCCATTTTGTGTTATGAAATCCAAAAAATATATTTATTAATTGGAATTAATATATATGTAATTATACATCATTAAATAGGTATATTAGTCTATGGAACCCATTTCCCATTCTCATCGGTTAAAACCAATGAAAATTTGAATTCTATAAAAACATATGTAATAAATGATTCTATATAAAAACCATTTTATATTCTCTATAGGTTGTTAATGAAATGATTTTTTATGATAGATGATATATGTAAAACTTGTTTAGTAATGTATGAGAAGTGTTTCACCTGATAATATCCAAATTTCATTTGGTAAATAATTATCTCTTTAGAATTCATGTTAAAAATAACATGGTGAATAACCTCTGGAGTATGTTTTAAGATACCATGGTTATAAAAATTGATGATATACTTATGATTGTCTATTTTTTATGATCTATCCACATATCAATTTTATGTATCATTATTATCTCAATTTATGCATCATATTATAGACATGATAATCACTCATGTCCTATTTTTATTTTTCATCCTTTAATTTTATTTATGGTCCCCATTTTTTGTTGATGTATGCCCCCAATAAATAACTTATAGTTAAGTGAACTGGGATGTAATAATAATGAAATTTTCAATGGGATTAAATAAAATTTATTTTTATGTTTTCATCTTGCACTTTATGAATTATATAGCTAGTTTCCCAAAAGGTAAACCTCAAAATATACTTCAATGTTATTTATGTAATATTTTTCCAAGAATTATGTTATAAATCATGTCTAAAAAAGGGGCTTTACATATTTATACAATTATTGTAAATTTATGGATATTTTATTATATGAAAAATTATTAATTTAATTTTTTATAAGTAGTATAATTTTTATCCTATAAAACATGAAATAAATTTGATTATGATGAAAAGATTATTTAATCATTTGAATGATAATACATGTTTTTGTTTATGATTTTCATATTTTATTTAAATTTTAATTTAATAAAAATTTTCATATATTATTATGTTATTTTACAAGTATAAAAAAGTAATACAATGTTGGAAAATTAGATATTTTTAAGGATAAATCTTCTATATTTAATTTATAATATCTTATTCTAGTTTTAAAACATTTATTCCTTTGAAGAGGGTTGGATTTAGTTACTAACTTTATATTACTTGGTGTATTATTTATCATATTAAATATATTTTTTATTTGATTTATATTAAAATATGTATTCAAATATATGTAAATTGATCTAAAATACTATTTCAAAATTTTATGTGTTTGTTATTTTTACATTATTTATAATTAAAATTTATGAAAATATAGTGATCATATCTTTTCAATCAGAATTTTAGGAACATAATATATTAGCAACATTATAGTTTTGTATGAGAAAAAACCTATATTTAGAGTTAAAAGCACATTTATTAATTTATGAATCAATTGTTTTACATAAATATATATATATTTTTAATAACGATATTGTTTTCCAAATTGTATTATATAATATTGATATTTATAATAATAATAAAGAAAAGTGGGTGAAATGATTTATAAGGGTGTGTCCCTATAACATAGTTAGTTTAAAAAATTATGGTATTATTTTATAATTGAATAATTTAATTTAGAGATACATATGTATCATAAATACGAAAATTATATATTCTAAAAAATATAAATAAAAATATAATTTAGGAAAATTCATTAAATTGGCTCAAATCATTCCATATGTATTTTAGCTATATCGATCAAAAATGAGATGTCAATTATGAGATTA
Source organism: Viscum album (assembly GCA_963277665.1). Classification (NCBI taxonomy): domain Eukaryota; kingdom Viridiplantae; phylum Streptophyta; class Magnoliopsida; order Santalales; family Viscaceae; genus Viscum; species Viscum album. The sequence goes on from OY728126.1 coordinate 283,493,572, forward strand.
ATATTTTGATCCTAGAATCTAATAATTTTGGTGAAGCCTAATTAATAGTGTGGTTTTATTTTATGATAGTAATTTTAAGGAATATATAGAACAATTATTGGTTATTGTTATCAATACATGAACTTTATAAGTGGATAACGTTGTTATTATGGGTAAATTAATAGTTAGGATTGGGTATTTGTGGTCACTGTTAGAATAGAGGTTATAAATAAATGGATTTAATGGATATAATATTAAAATACATGTATGAAAATACCATAATTGAATAACCAAAATAATGAATATAGTATTTTTCTTCATGTAACTCCTAGAAAGTGTATTGGATTAGTTTTACTTATTATATGCTCTACTATATTTAGTGAAACCCTAATTTTCATTAATAATTTAAATATTCATGTTACCTCAATTTTAATTTTATGTTGTGGAAATGTATTGAATATTTTCAAATAATATATAATAATAATCCACTGAGAATGTACAAGAAATTTCTATACATAGCATAATTCAGTGGTTAACAGTAAATATAATAAATTAAGTAATTCATTATAATAAAGTGAATATGAAAATAAATAGACTTATTTAAAATGTTTCTACGGTATATTTTAGAATAATTATCCAACAATTAGTTTTCTATATGTAAAGTGATATTCATTAAAATCTAATGTTAGGGATTATTGTTTGTCTAGGTTTTAGTTATGAATGGATTTAGTCATGGTCTACGATTCGATTCAAATACCATATGTGTTTCGTACTAGAATGGATTTAAAAATATTGAATTTTCTGTTATAAATTAATGTAGTTTCATTTGATATTAGATTAAATTTTATTTTCCCCCATTTTTTGTATTTCATGAATTTATATTATTTTTTTCATTCTGTTCCTGATCTGATTGATTTTAAATGTTGGTATCCTTTCTATATCATGTTTTTTTGTAAGATAGAAGGAAATATAATGAATAAAACCATATAAAAATCTATATATTCTGAATTAATTTAGTAATATGATTAGATATGATGGGGGTATATAATTTAATCCATGACAATAATAATATTAATCACAAGTATGTGTCAAACTAATTCTATGATCGTCTGTTTATATTTGGTTGAGTGGAGAAAATATGTTTGGATAAATAGAGTATTTCATTATGAAATTGATAATTAATAATAAAATATTGTATATGCTAAATAATTAAGGGTATTATCATATGTTAATACTCCCCTATTTTTTCACATGATACAACAACATTTTCCCACTCATACTTTATGAAATTACAAAAGACATCATTTTCAACTGAATATTGTATCATGTTTGAAAAATTATTAAATGATGAAACTATAATTCTCTCTAATTAAACCACAGAATATTTTAAAAAGGATCACATTACACCATAAATGGATATAGTTAGAGTTAAAATAATAATTCTATAATAGGTGATAATATAGAATGTGAATTTTTCTCGTGCTCTAGTGAAATGTTTCTTAGAACAATGTAATATCTATAATGCCATATTAAATATGAAAATGGGAAGATAATTGAATAATTTTTTTCAAAGAGAAAATTAAATTATCAAATTAATAAATAATATTCAATTTATGGAAAATATAAATATTATTTGATTTTGATATTAAGGGAATGGACCATATTAGTTAAATAGATTTCCCAAAAATAAATATGAGAACCAAGAAAAATTATTGTTATAGAGATTCAATATTTAAGAAACTGTAACACAAAATGTCATGACACCCCCCCAAAAGGTATCTATTATGGCCTGAAAATTAAATAAGGGAGATGGTAACCAACCAAATCCAACAACTAAGAGATCAAATGTCTTTAACAATCACTGAGGGTATAATGAACATACCAATGGGAGGCATTACTTGTTAAGAGAACATGAGGAAAAAAAAGATGTGTAAAATACACTAATGAACTCTTTCTCAGATATAGGTAAATAAAACCTAAGTTCACACATTTTATGTCATGAAAACTAGTACAACCAAAAAGGAAACTATAAATTCAAAAATATAAACATAGTAGGGGCCTTAAAGGTTGATAAAATCTCTGAAACTCTGACCTAGTAAAATCAATACCAATATCCAACTTTCTCCCATAAACCTGGATAACAATTTTTATATATGTGGGGTGAGAATAATATGTATACTCAATAGGATCCTCCTTATAGAATCTCATGAAAGTCATAATGAAATTATACTGAATCCCAATGAACCACAAGGGAAACTAAGTTATCACCTAAATCAAAATACTAAGTACTCAACTTCAGTATGGCTATATCCCACCATGTAATGCATACAGGTGACCATACATTATAATAATAAAACAAATTTACCCTAATGTCACATACCCACTTGTTTTTTGCTCTACCCTGACATCATACATCCCAAGACATATGTCTCCAGAAGAATTCATCTAGAAGACAATTGGGATTAGTATCACAGAACAAGTATATCATTCCTCGAATTATCACATCATCCGATGCAACAAATCTATATAGTTTGTGATTATTTTTTAGGATCCAACATTTACTTTATGTCATGAATTATATGTCAGTTATTGTATGTCAATGAATCATAACCCGTAAACTGAGTATGTACCTCAATCCATCACAACCCATTCAAGTTATGCATATAATAAAAATTTGGATACTACATCTGAATATACATGTGTATGGATGAATCAAACGCCATTATATGCCACTATACACATATATGGAGATAGATTACCACCATGTATACTAGAACATAATACTATACAGAGAGTATAGTGGGGTCAGAGGTGGTAGCCAACCATTTATCCCTTTCTAACATTGTTTTTTGGGGAAAGGATCCTCCCATAGTGCACGGAGTGTCTGCCACCTTACTAGAATGGGTGGGGTAGTGTCATAAATAAAAAAAATCTAAATATAATATAACTCACAACCATACTATGGGAAATAGCATAGTCTTATGCTCAAATGTGGCTATCATCAATTGGAAGCCCCACTACCACTAATATGAAATTGATATCCTACAAGAACATAATAATTTAATAAGACAATTATTTAATTCATTCTATCCTTTAAATAATTCACATTAAAATAAATTTTTTCCCTAGACAATAATTTATAATATTATGATTACATTCCATTAAACACCATAGTGGTGTCCCTGTCCTCTGGGTATAATCCAAACATATTTATTATTCTTAAAAAACAATGTTTCATCATTCCAAAAAACACCCAAACCATGTGTTAAAAAATTAACTATTCTCTTACCATCCCATAATTCTAAATACTCCTTAAAAAAAAATGTACAGAAAAAGGTATGAATATCCATGAAAATGTATCTGCATTAAATATTGGGGAAAAAATACAGATTAATAAGAAACAAATTCATCAACACAATAATAAGATAATTGAAAAATAATCATCCTAGAATTCATCACAATAATGGGTAAACCTAACTTCATCGTGATCCACCAACTCTAGTTCAATCCCTGAAACCCTCTTGCATATAACCATACATATCGTCATAAAAGGAATCAAATGTTCCACAATCCTTGGTCTCCCCACCCATATCTCATCATTCATCCCATGATAACATCACATCACATAGAATGGATAATTTAAAATAAAAAATAGAATTTAATATACAACTCTAACGCCCCAAGATTTCATATTATGTTAACTCTTCAAAGTAATTCAATAACAGGTCTTATACACAACAACGAGTTCGAGCGCACCACGACTTACCAAACTAGCCGTTAAAAAACAGTTATGAATTTTATTAATTTTATTTTGAATTATATATATCTTATATAATATTAAAATTCATATTTTGTGTCTCTTGGACATAATATAATGACAAATTCAATTTTTCAGATAAAAGAAGTATTTTTCAAAAATGCAATTTTACCGCCTATTTAATGGTGAATATTTTTTTAAAAAAATATTAGACAATATTAAATATTAAATATAATTAAATTAAATTATTATTTATAATTGGGACATAAAAAAATAGTTTGGATAAATTTTTGGTACTTTTCTGACAACCTTCATATTTTTATGAATAACGAAAAATACGAAATTTTAATTGAAAACAACTTTTTTAATCGAAAACATTTATAGTGTTAAATTATGAATTTTTATGGTTTGGAAGTATAATTTGATTAAAGTTTTATCAATTAATACAATTTAAGTAATTATAAGTAATTTGACATTTATATTTGTCATAAACACAAGTCAGTCTTTTGATAGTTTTTAGTTTTTAAAAACCCGATTTTTGGTTTTGACAACGAGAATTAATTTTATATTAATTAATGAATATTATATTTTTTTTAATTTGGTAAAATATAATTAATTTTTTAATTCATAATATAAAAATTATCTTAGGTTGAATTTTTGGTATTATTCTGAAAAACATTCAATTTTTGATGAATGGTGAAAAACAATGCGTTATTGTTTAAAACTGACTTTTTATTTAAATAATAATTATTTTTATTTAGATTTATTTTAAGTCAAAATAGATATATAATACCTATATATGTTCAATGTAATTAACTAGAGTAATTTTATAATAAAATTAGAAGTATAAATTTTTATTGAACTTTTTATCGTCTTTTACCCACCTTCTAGAAACATTTACAAATCTGCATAAAACATAATTTTACCACTTCTATGAGTTGAATTTAAAAAATTAGAGATACAAAGTAAACATAATTATGTAAAATGTGGTTAAATAATACAAAAATAATTTTTGATGAATAGTAAATCTTGACTTTTATTCACCACGATTAAAAGTAAATTGGGTAATTAAGGTTAGAAATGACATCATAATTACCTTAACACATGTCCTAATTCTATTGTATAAGTTTAATTTGACCAAAAAAAAACCTTAGGAATAAAATATGATCCACTTTGGTCCACTTGGATTAGATTATGACATTTATTATTATTTTATTTAAAGAATAGATAAAAGTATTAAATTCAAAGTTTAATAAATAAACCATTTTTCATATAGGGTTATACATAAGATAAATTAGACTATAAATACTCATTATAAATATAAAAATATTTACAACATAATTATAGTTTATTTATAATTTTTATACATTAAATAATTAAATTTATTCATGACACAATGATGATGCATTAATTACCTTATTAATGAATGATTAAAATAATTTATTTTATAAATATCCAAATAAATTTAAATTGAGACTTATGTTTAATTAAACTAAATTTCTAGGTTAATATTACATGTTAGGGTTTATTAAATAAATTTTATTTCAAGTGATAAAGTTTTCATGGCTTTCAAAAAAATCAAATACTACATTGTGTCAAAATTGACATAATTGAGTTTTTAAAACCAATACTATATTATTAATTGTTATAATATTACTAAAAATATAAGGATCATCCAAAGGACTTAGGTAAGGTTATAAATATTAATAATGATCCACTTAGGGTTCTCTTGGCTTGTTATCGTATGTTTAGTAACCATATAATATAAAAATACCAATAGACATGGTAAATGTCAAACTATTTAACTTAGAGTTAAATCTAAATGATAAGGTTAATATGGTGACCTAAACCTGTATAAAACTTATTTTTTGAGAGTTTTTAGACCCATACCCTCCTTATCCTAGAAATAAATTATTTGGGACCCATTATAAATAGAAAATGATTTTATTATAAAATAATATTTCAATCTTTTCTTAAAGTGATCCTCACCTCTCTTATGAAAGGGTACTTCCCCTTCTCTAAATTTAACACGTCCAAATCCATTTTGCTCAGCCAAAACCTACCCAAATATCATACCAACTATCCTTCCTTCTACATAGAGGCCTTACTTTGATCCGAAATCGAACATAAGGGGCCTTTTTGATCAACTCAAAAGGAAATACCCAAAGAAGAGGTAATAATTTCACCACCCTATTTCAAGTTCCTTTCTTCTTCCACCTCATCTTTCATTGTTTTTTCCACACCAAAATAATAAATCCATTACCTTCTACATACTTTGATGTTATTATAAATATGTTACAACCATATTCTTTATTCTATCCATCCTATAAATGACAAAGTCACCATACGTGTGTACATATGACTTACCGTCTCCACATCGTGGTGTAGTTTGTTATTCAAACACTTCATTATTTAGATTAGTATAATTATGAGTATAACTGATGGATATAATAAATATAACATGTTAATGATTATGTATATATGATATACCATCCAATTACATACAATTTTACCATCAATATAATGATATTGTTGCTCGTGCGTACGTACAGATTACCGTCTCCATGAACATGATGTGATTAATTCCCCATCGTAATAATTCAAGAATAATTTTTTTTATGATTAATAATAATGTTTAAGAACTTAATATAATTTGGGATATGAATCAAATACATCCAATTAATAACAAACATGGCTTATGTAACCAAGCATATAAAGGGAAACGAATCAGTTAACACCCAAAACGATGATACTAATAAAATATTGTTAACAAAGCAATATTAGAAGATCATATATGATATCATATTTATTTATATGATTATTATATAATTTAATAACAATTATTTAACTATTATAAAAAATGTTAAGTTACCCTCGACCAAGGAAAATTTCAAGGTAAGGGTTAATTCATCAATCTCATTATTATCTGACATTGTTTAGGTATAAGTATTTTCTGGGACATATTCATTATCCATGTCCTTGTTTCATAAAAGGCATTTCAAATTTATTCTTTTAAGGTAATATTTTAAAGAAAAATCATTTTAAATGTTTTAAATATTTATTCTTCTAAATCTTTCTCATTAACTTCCATGTTTTTAAATTTTTTTTAAGGATTTATTTATATGGACATGAATGTTTCAAAATGGTAATTCCTTTCAAAAGTTTCAAAGTGGTATGGGACACTTTGATTCAAAACTATCTTTTAAATGATTTACTTTATAAATTATGAGACTTTTAAATGATTTTATAGAAAAGGGATATTTCTCTCATAGATTTGTACTGATCATTTTCAACTATGCGAACATCCTTTATGAGATATTATTCTTGATCAAGGTTGATTTATTATACAAATCTTCTATATTGTATTGAAGGTTTTGTGATATGTTTGAATGTGGATGTGTTATTTTTATACCATTCATGGTTTATGGGTAATGTATTGACATTTCATATGATAGTTTTAATACGAATTTTTATGTTATGTTTAAACCTTTTAATATGAGGAATGCATTGGACTTAGTAAGTTATAGGTGGAGCTTGCTATAGCTCCTCGATGCATTGGTAGGCCTCATGAGACAAACTAGTGTTTTGGAAAAAGGCCTTGGAAAAGTCTTATTTGCATTCTTGGCACAAGGCCTTGACTATGTGGTTATGAAGTCTAGAATTATGAATTCCATCATTATGAAATTGGACATTTTATATTACATGTGATTATTCGACAAGTAGAATATCCATGTGAATTAGTAAATGAAATTATTTGATTTATCTTTACCATATTATGATGAAGTTTAAGTTTAAAAGGCTTTTGTTTTAGTCTTATACATTGCCTTAATGTTTATGCTTATTTATGATTTTTTCCTCTATATTTTTATCCTTACTGAGATTCTGAGCTCACCCCTTTCTTATGTTTTATTTTCCCAAGATTCCAAGAAGTGTATTATGATTTATATGTAGGGTTAAGCTAGGGGATTAATGGCATTATCAAAGGATCATTTATGTTGTGTTTTATTTTCTAATATGTAATATAACATTCATGTTTGTAATCTATTTTCCAAGATTGCTAAACTGATCGGTCTTTCAGGACTTGATTCCTTGTAATCATGCCAATATATTAAAATAATGAACCGACTCTGGGCTTCTGGGGTTGGGGTGTTGCAAAAACCATCATGGTCAGAATGAAAAACTGGAAATTAAAACATGGAATTTGTACATCACATGAATGTTTTTTCACCCAGTGCTAGGAATTATAAATTTGGACATCATAATCAAACAGTCTCACTTGGATCCAAAAATTTATCTTTATAAAACACCTGGTTTTATTCTATATTTATTTAAAACATTATTTTATCAGAGACTGCTATTTTGGGTATCCTAAGGAATTAGATATTAAATTATATACTTTCATTAACCAATTATTTCAAGAATTACATCCATTTTCAACAATCCCTAGGAAAGAATAGTTCCATCAGAATACCTATTTAGTATTATCATAAAAAAATAATTAATAGATCCATGGAATTTGTCCAATTATATTAAAAAATTGATGAAGAAAAAATGTAAGCATTCATCATTCATCAATTTGATAACCATAAAATAAAAATAACCTAAATATTCATTAAACACACCTCTTTAATTAAATAACCTACCAATTATTTATTGGATTTATGTTTTTTTAACTATTTTCACCACATTAACAAGATATCCCAATCATAACAAACATGCTAAAAAACATAACATAGACATCACACTAACCTGTAAAACAAAAGGTAACTATTATCATGATGGGTGAACACATATGATCACTATCCATAAACCATTATTTCAATAATCCAGTTTATCCTTAATTGGGATTATCTCCACATCAACTGAAAAAGGTAAAGAATTTCAAGTTATGATATCTAATATGTTAAAGGAGAAGAAAAAAATTACTACCTCATGATGTTGATGTTCTTTAAATAAGAATAGAACCACAATGATGTTATATGATCACCACTCTGATAAGTAAATTTTCGTTCATCTAAAAATTTCTCATACCAATCGTTCTATATACATCAAAGGAAACTACATTATAATGATAGATATTATGTTCCATAACATGTTAATAAATTACTAGAAAAAATGAGATCAAATAGGAAAAAACAACTATAAATGAACAACTCAAATTGGATCACCACAGATCAATCATGATAATATAGGGATTGAATCTAATAGAAATAGGATAAATCACTCTGGGGTGATTATGGTCTCAGAGAGAAATAAGGGATAAAATTATTTTCATAAGGGGTTTAGGTATTTTTAGAAAAAATAGAAATTAGAATACCACAATAGAATATCCTAGACCACTCCACATAACAGAATTAATCTTGAAGGACTATACCACAATGTAAGGTTAAATGACACAACCAGCCTCGTCAAACATGGTTTGAGAACCAAAAAATTTACCACTCGCAATATGCAATTAAAGGTGCATTTGAACTATTACACAACAAAGTCCACTATGTTATAGAACTAATTTTCAATGAAGGGGACTACTCCACAACCTACATCGCATGGAACAACTACCCCAAAATTGGAATAATACACCTCAAAGCCCTACAAAAGAGACAGAATCTCCAAAAAATAGAAGAAAACCACCCTATGTTGTTTCCTACCTCCATTGCACAACCATTCCAAAAAATTCAGTGTGACTAAATCCTTCCTTAAAGGATAATACATTACAGATTGGATCTCCACGCTACAAAAACCATCCATGATAGTGTAACCTAAGTCTCCACACCACAAAACCCACTATTAAGATTATTTGTCCTATTAAATCCATTGTGTCTTCCTATATCCTCCTTTAGTAACCACTAACACTCAAACCTCACAATGGAAAGGTGTACTGTGATCGAACACCTTGCATTAGAAAAATTAAAAAATATTTCCATCCTCGTGAATAAAAAACCAAACCATGAATAAAAAATAATAACGGGTTTTCAAAACGACCACTACACAAGTCACCTCTCACAAATCTCACCATCATCTGAGCACCACCAAATCACTAAGATAAAACAATCATACAACCACAAAACAAAAAAAAAATTCTCATAAACATTATATAGGTAGAGATTCCTCTGAAATAAAAGGAATTCCATAATAAAAAAATATGTTGAACCAAACTCATAAACCAAAAAATATCAACATCCAAAAATGTTCAGTACTATAAGAGAATAGGTAAACAAGAAATATCTCTGGATATTAGGTGCGTATCTACAACTCATATTCTATGGTGTTCTCCACCATGACACCGTGCCTCCATAAGACACAAAATAGGGTAATAATATTCCCACAGAAAACCTTCTCCTGGCATTATTTAATCTATATAGGCTGCTCTATGAAGGTCACATCTTCATCATTGTCTATCACGACCTAATCAATGGCATGGAAATCATTATGAAGTTAATGGAGGAGATAAAACTTATTTATCAAATCACATTTTTAGCTCAACTATGGGGTATGTTCTATTTTAAAGACCACAACTTCAGCATAATCCAACACCTCAAAAAGCCTAACTAACCATGGAGAAAGCATTTTCTCATGAAAAAACCTTCATTAGATATAAAGTGGATCCACCTTTAGGAACACCTGATCTCCAATTTTTAACGCCAAGGGTCTCATCCAATGATTGACATATTACTTCTGATGATCATGTGTTTCCATCATCTTTACACTAATCAGCAAAACCATCTATGTTGTTCTCTACACTAGTTTTAACTCTTGAATTGTTGATTCTCTTACCCCAGTCCAAAAAAATAGAAAATTGAATGTTTTTCTAGAAAAAACATCAATTGGATCTTTTTCTATGATGGATTGAATACTATTATTATATGAAAACATGAACATGTGTATATTACTCTTTTGTTAACCTCAAAAATCTTAGACACAAGAACAAAAAAATGTATTTAAGAGTCTGAATGGTACCCTATATCTGATTATCCAAATGTGGATGAAAAGTAGTTCTCTAGTACAAAAGAGAGAAAAAAATAATTCTAGAAACCTCTCCATGCCATAGAGGTAAAATTTTGATCATGATGAATATTGATCATTTTCATGAATCCAAAGATTCTAACAACCTCCTCTAGGTATGTACTGTAAAAAAACTCCCCTATGATTGACTCCATAATCACTTTAATGTGGGATGATTTCATCAAAAAATCCACTTTCACCCATATATCATCATAACCACCCTCATATTGAGGGGAATCAGTAACAAATTCTATAGTTATATCCTTTCACTTCCACTAAGTAATGTCTAATGGTTGTCTAAAACTACCAGAAACACATTTCATAGCCTTCACCTTTGGATAAAATAACATTGATATAGACACAGACTCTATAACCACATAACTTAGACAAGGGAACCAAAACATCCCATTAATATTTCGATAAGTCATCAATACATTTTGATATACTACCATTATTCAGCTATGAAATTCATAGAGAAACACCTCACATACCACAAAAGGGACGAAATACCTCCCTTGGGACAACACCCAATGATATTCATCACTAGACTAACCATCATGAACATCATGAAAGGAAACTCAGTCTCTCTAAAAGTCAACCTTAGAATACACCATCTTGGACTCCTCCAACTTCGATTATAAAGAAAAATTAGCATTCACCTAAAAAATAAAACCTTTGTATCTAACCAATAACATATCATGATTCATCACCAAGATATATTCAATCAGTATCAATGAATCTATTGATAATTTAATGACATCATTACATTTACTTCATTATCAGCGCATCTACTTTAATATTACCCTTCAATAGTGTATATGAAATATTTATGTAATAATTATATATAAAATATACCCCCCATTTTATACTCCATGTTTATGTCATGCTGGTAGAATACATTCTTCAATCTCTTTTGATTAGTAAAAACAATGAAATTCTCATCGATGAGGTAATGTTTCTGAAACATAAATGAAAAAAATATTCTAATGAGAGATCATTGGTGAATATTTATGATCATTGGGATTTTACTACTAATACTAAAAAGAAATGGTTTATATCTTGATTACAAAATAAAAACTCATATGTTAATTACATTTTAATGGTATTAAATGTTCATTTTTGATCTTATGGGCTTGAGTTAAGTGGATTTTAATTTTGAACATCCATTCTCATCATTTGTGCACTTCATGCCTAATGTACATCAATTTAGGACCAATGATTCATCTGATTTTAAGGAATGTAATTATCCATATTTTAATTTTATATTTTTTGAAATTTATCTAAAATTTAATATGAACAATTTTCATTCAGGTATCAATGGATGATTCATAAAGGATGATGGTGATATTTGGCAATGAAAGGAAACAATTCTGGAGAAGGCAGATTAGACACCGGCCCACTGATGATAATGTGGCGCCGACAATACTGGCCCAATAAAGCCCAAAATTTTTTATGATAGAAGACATGTAGAGGAAAAAATACTTCTTCAGGAGTCAGTGCTAATTCGTCCTACATTGTGGTTATTAAGGTGACCCAAAGTGAAGATCAAAATCTAGGCCAGAATCTGCAATAGAGAATTTTATCCAACTTATGCAGACATAACTCCTGATCCAAAACTCAATATATTCCCAAATGTTACTGAAGTATAGAAGACATCCGGAGACACAAAATATTCTTCTATGGCCCACCCTGATTTGGCAATATGTGTGCCCATACAGGATGATCTTTTCAGGAGAGACAAGGAGGATAAAAATTCATGGAGGGGATCAATTTTTCCACTACTTTCCACCACCCTAAGGCCTAAATTAATTTAATATTTGGGAATAAATTTATCTAGGCTTGACATAATGCTTCTCAATTTCCTATTTAAGACAGTGGCGGTGAGGTGGAATTCATATCTTGTTTTCTGTAATGTTATTATGCCAAAGTTTCGTTGTAATGTTCTCAATTTCTATGTAAGTTTCTTTTTGTATTTATATGTTCTTAAACAACTTCTTTATATAATATTATTACCATTATCGCTCATTAAAACTCACAAAGCACAGTGATATTTCTGTTTTGTGGTGAATTAGTTCACACATAGGTGTGAATTTCGTTCACACACACGGAGGAGTGCTTGTTATTTCCACAATTTTAATTTCTTCAATCCTATTCTTGTAAGCCATCTTCCGCCCACCATTGAGAGTATACCATCAATAAAGGGATAAACCTTTAATGGGTTGATCTTAGGATGATGAAAAGGCAGGATTGAATGTTATTTTATGAACTAATTGTTGTTAATTGGCTAATTAATTCAAGACATCCATTCTTTAATTATTTCCACTCTTCATCTTCACTATGTTTGAGGAAGCTAAATCCAAGTACTAAAACGACCATACAGCTTGGAGAGATCATGAATTTTGTTCTCTAAGTGTGTAGGGGATTGGTAATTGAGTTTAGTTAGCATAAAACGATAAAATTATGAATTTATTGTTATTTTTAAGAATTGATTCATTAAGAATTAATAAAATCAAATTTTTTTAAAGAAGTAAAATTCATTCAATTCACCTGAAGCATAATCCTAAGATCAACCCATTTTCATTAACCTGAGTTCACTTAGTTTTCTTAGTTTTCTTTAAAACCATCTAAAATCAAAACCATGTTGGCCACTTCATAGCCAAAAATCCATCTCATAGGTTGTTCATCTTAGGTATATTCTTAGGTCTCAGTGTATTCGACAAACCAAGATAGACTACAAGGAACGTTCTACCTTCATCTCTTGGGAAATTTGAGCGTGAATCAAATTTTGGCGCCATTTCTGGGGACCTAAGTAAGTAACTTAGACCAAAACCTTCTTTCCTCACCCCCATTCTTCTATTATTTCCCAAGATCTATTATCTTGTCCCTTTCTCATTTTTTATTTCGGCACATGTCCGCTTACACCCGCGATAATTCAAACAGAGTAGTTAGGGTGGAAAGTCCTTGGATAGGGGAGTCAAGTGAACCTAGGGGATTATTTCCATTATATCCTAATACTCTTGATACTCTAGAGTCAAAATTTGATCCCATTTCAATGGAAGGTTTTCAAAGAAACCAACTCATAAAACCGGGAGGAAACCAAAATGGAAATCCAAATGAGGCAGCCCCAAACATGGGGAATGTAGTTGATCAAACCATGAATGACTTCCTCACACCTTCCTAGAACAATGACCCCTCATGCATTAGAAAAAATTACCTAGGAGGTGCCAACTGCATTTTTAAATCTCATGTCCTAAACCACCTTCCCACATTCCATGGAATGGAGTCTGACATCCCCTACATTCATGTTAAGGAGTTCAATGACATCGTAGAAACCATGTGTCCCCCACATCAACTAGAATTAGCTAGGTTGAGGTTATAACCTTTTTCTTTAAATTATAGATCTATAAATTGGCTAAACAATTTGATACCATCATCCATCAACTATTGGGACCAACTAAAAAGAGAATTCTACAAAAAATACTTTCCCCACCACAAAAAATTTTTACTTAAAAAGAGTATCCAATTTTTATTTGAAAAAGTGGGAGAGTCATTCTATGAAACATGAGAGAGGTTCAAGGACACTCTAAACATGGTTCCACATCATGGTTTTTCTATTCCAAAAATAAGTGAGAATTTTATATGAAGGGTTGGGTCTGGGGAACAAATAATTCATTGACATGATGTGTAATGGAACCTTTAAAAACAAAGCCCCAAATGATGCTTACGAGTATCTAGAAAGCCTTTCTGAACAAAACCAAACATGGGGAACTTAACCTTATTCTGAAAATACAGAAAGAACTATTGGAATTCATACACTTAGAAAAGAGGATATACTTAGGGCTAAACTCATAGAACTCTCTAGGAAGGTTGAAGAGATATACCTTAGGAAATTCCATGAAATCCAAACTGTAGACCCTGTTTGCACAATTTGTGATAAACGTGACCATAAAACAGACAACTGTCCAACCATTCCATCCATCAAGGATGGTATTTTAGGAGGAACCCCATAGGATGTAAATTCTTTGAACTTTCAAAAGCCTCAATACCAAATCAACTTCAACCCAAGGTATAATGACCACCCAAGCTTCCTCTGGAAAGATAACCAACAACATAGCCAACCACAGGGACCAAATCCTTACCCCCATCAAAACTACCAAACCCATAACCAGTTCCAAACCCAACCAATCCAATACCAACAACCACTAGTCCATTTTCAACAAACCATCCCACCTCCAAAATATCCCCCTGGGAGAAACCAATATTCTCAAGCACCAACCCAAACTGTTCCACAAAGCCTACTAGAACAACTATGAAAAAAATGGAAAGGATGAACTCGGAAGTCTCTTACCTAAAACAAGAACTTTAAACCATCAAAACTAGAAAGGCACCCATGCTTACTCAGGCGGTACCATCCTCAAATTTAAGGGGAGAGTCAAGTTGCACTAAAAGAACTCATGAACAACTAAAGGTTGTGACTGTTTTAAGAAGTGGGAAATCAATTGATAAACTGGAACAAATAAGTCAGAAACCATGTGAAGCTTTAAACTATAATGAAAATTCAAATGAATCACAATATCAAACTGAGGAAACTGATAACAATTTCAAATAAAAAACTCTTCAACAAACAACCCCACAACCTGCACCATTTCCTCAATTCAGGAGGGGGAAAACAAAGCATGGATTGAGTGAAACATTGAGGGAAATCTTCTCACAAGTCAAGTTGAACATTCCCCTTCTTGATGCAATACAAACCATACCTGCCTACTCAAAGTACCTTAAGGACTTTTTCACTTTTAAAAGAAAATTTTCACATAAAAAACAAGTCCTTTTGGAAGCTAATGTGAGTACCACCATTCAAAGGTCCATTCCTCCTAAGTTGAAAGATCCAGGTTTCCCTTACATCATTGTTAAACTAGGAGAGAGAAAAGTTGTCAAGGCCTTGTGTGACCTAGGTGCTAGTGTCAATCCCATCCCCTATGTTGTGTACTGCTAGTTAGGCCTAGAAGATCTCCATCCCACATTTGTCACACTTCAACTTGCTGATCGTAGAATTAGGGTTCCAAAAGGGATTTTAAATGACATTCTAGTAAAGGTTGAAAACTTCATCTACCCTGATGACTTCATTGTTCTTGACAACCATCAAACATAGGAAATAAGGAACAAACCCTAATCATCCTTGGTCATCTATTCCTTGAAACAATCAACTCTGTTATCCGAGTTTGAAATGGTAACATGACCATCACCTTTGAAAAAATGAGTCTAGACTTGAACATCTATAATGAAAGCTCACAAATAGGGGATGATGAGGACATTCATGAAGTAAACATGATAGGAAGTATTGATAATGAATACATAGAACATCAAGGAATATTTGATGGATGTTTAAGTCAGGATGAGATTGATTTCCTTTGTTAACATGAAAGAAGTTTATCTCCTTGGCTTGAATCATTTTTAAATTTCTCTTATGATGAAGTCTTAGGTCCAAAAATCAGTGAAACCTTTCAGGAAACCAATTTCATAGTGGCCAATCAAACTTTCTTCCCTAAATCTAATCAAACCAATCTTGTAGATGAAACTTCTACATGTGGGGAATCAATCCTATCTGAAACTCTAAAAAAAGAAATTGATATTGATCCAATGTCCCAATATTCTGCTGAAATTATGAACCAACCAGATCTTGAATTGAAGGAACTTCCCGCTGCACTCAAGTATGCCTTCCTAGGGGACAATCAAACACATCCTATTTTCATTTCTTCATCTCATGAATCCAATCATGAGAGGATGATTTTAGATTTCCTTAGGAAACATAATAATGCCATTGGTTGGACATTGTCTGATATTCTTGGAATTAGACCACTTATTGGGACTCATATCATTGTTCTGGAATCTGATTGAAAGCCATGTCGTCAACCTCAATGTCAACTCAATCCTAATATCATGGAAGTAGTTAGAAAAGAACATAAAAAATTGTTAAAAGATGGTATCATCTATCCCATTTATGTGATTGAGTGGGTGAGCCCAATCCAAGTGGTTCCAAAAAAGGCTGGAATCACAGTGATAACCAATGAGGATGGAGAGATTCTTCCTACAAAGGTGAGTAGTGGCTGGAGAGTCTGCATCGACTATAGTAAGCTAAACTCATTTACCAAGAAGGACCATTTCCCCTTACTCCAAGTCCATGAGAGAGTGGCAGGTCATGCCTTATACTGTTTCTTAGATGGGTACTTAGGGTATAATCAAATTGAGGTCTCCCTAGAGGATCAAGGGAAGACTACATTCACATGTCCATTCAACACCTTTGCCTTCAAATGCATGCCCTTTGTGTTATGCAATGCCCCTGGAACCTTCCAGCGGTGCATGATGGTAATATTCTTAGACATGGAAGGGGATTTTCTAGAGGTCTTCATGGATGACTTCTCTGTGTTTGGGGTACATTTTAGGGATGTCTGCAGAATGTAGAGAGAGTCTTGTCAAGATGTGAAGAAAATAATCTGGTCCTAAACTGGGGAAAATTCCATTTCATGGTTAAAGAGGGACTAGTCCTTGTCCATCTAGTCTCGAGTAGGGGGATTGAAGTTGATAAAGCAATGGTTGACAACATTCATCACCTTCCATCAACCAAAACTGTTAAGGAATTGAGGTCTTTCCTAGGACATGCTAGTTTCTATAGAAGATTCATCAAGGATTTTAGTTAAATCTCTCATCCCCTTTGTGCTCTCCTAGTAAAGGATTATCCATTTGTTTGGACAGAAAGTTGTGAGGGTTCATTCTCAACCCTCAAATCCTCTCTCACCTCTCCTTCCATTATGAAATCTCCAAATTGGAACCTTCCTTTCAATCTTATGTGTGATTACAGTGACTTTTTTGTAGGAGACGTGTTAGGAAAACGTTGTGATAAAACTCCTTATGTCATTGCTTATGCAAGAAAATCCTTAAATGATGCCCAAATCAACTACACCACTACTGAAAAGGAGTTACTTGATATTGTGTTTTCCTTAAATAAGTTTAGGTCCTACCTCTTAGGATCGCTCATCACTGTGTTCACTGACCATTCTGCACTAAAACACCTCTTCCAAAAACAAGATGTTAAGGCTAGATTGATTAGGTGGGTCCTTCTTTTACAATAATTTGACCTCACAATCAAGGATAAATAGGGTGTTGAAAATGTTGTAGCTGATAATATCTCTAGTATGGAATTCAAAGACAACTCAAATCACCTTTCTATGTCTGATTCATTTCCTGATGAACACCTATACTCTGTGAGTGACTTCCCTTGGTATGCTGACATAGCCAACTTCTTAGTTATGGGAGTAATTCCAAAATTTTTAGGGACTCTAGCTCGTAGGAAATTCCTTTATGATGTTAGGAACTATGTGTTTGTTGATCCATACCTCTATAAGTTCTTCCCTGACCAAGTCATTAAGAGGTGTGTCTCAGAATCTGAACAAGATTCCATCCTTAAATTTTGTCATAGTGAGGCATGTGGAGGTCACTTTTCCTCTAGGAAAATTTTTGTTAAGGTTATTCAGTGTGGTCTCTTTTGGCCCTCCCTCTCAAGGGACTCTTATACATTTTGTAAAAGATGTCCTAGGTGTCAACAAGTAGGGTCCATCACAAAAAGGAATCAAATGTCACTCACTCCCATCTTAGTGGTTGAAATCTTTGACTGTTGGGAAATTGATTTCATGGGTCCCTTCCCAAACTCTAGGGGATATCTTTACATTATTTTATTTGTCGATTATGTCTCCAAATGGGTTGAGTCCATTCCTATAAAATTCAATGATCATAAAACTATGATTAGATTTCTGAAGGAAATCATCTTCTATAGATTTGGAATTCCTAGGGATATCATTAGTGATCGTGGAACTCATTTCTGAAATTGTTCATTCTCACCACTCATGGAAAAGTATGTAATTTCTCACAAAGTGTCCACTGCTTACCACCCAAAGACCAATGGTCAAGCTGAGTTATCCAATAGAGAAATTAAACAGATTCTTGAGAAAACAGTTAATCCATCTAGGAAAGATTGGTCGAGAAAACTCTTAGATGCTCTTTGGGCCTATCTAACTGCATATTAAACCATTTTAGGAATATCCCCATATAGGTTGGTTTATGGTAAAGCATGCCATTTTCAAGTGGATATTGAACATAAGGCCTTTTGGGAAATTAAAAAAACGAATTATGACCTCTCATTGACTGAAACAAAAAGTAAATTAGATCTCAATGAACTTGAGGAACTTAGGATGGAGGCTTATGAGAATTAAAGGATCAATAAAGCTAAAGTACAAGCATACCAATCTAGAAATCTTAAAACCAAACACATTGAACTGGGAAAACCTATTCTTTTGTATAATTATAAACTTCACTTACACCCAGGAAAATTGAGGTCTAGATGGTCAAGTCCATACATAGTGCATAAGGTGTACCCCCATGGGGCTGTTGAAATTCAAGATCCAACCAATGGTCAAAAATTTAAAGTTAATGGTCATAGAGTCAAACCATTCATAGAACCATTCCAAAAAAATGAATTTGATGAAGACTTGTGTGGACCTACCTTAGATGATGAAAATAATTAATCGATTAGGGGTCCAAGTCAAGCTAGTGACATTAAACAAAGCACTGCATGGGAGGCAACCCATGGTTTTCATGTTTCTAATAATTTTGTTGTTTTAATCAACTTTATATTTCAAATATTATTAGTGGATCATTTTGATATAACTTTATTCTAAGTCAGACTATTGACTTGTTCTTCTCTTATGAGTATAGATGGGAATAAAATGGGAGAACCGTATTCATCCGTGTCACGCGGTGTGATCCCTGAGTACTACCTTACCCAGAAATTAAAAATAAGACAATGTATCATCAATTGATTAAAAAAACAAAAAAAAAACAAAAGGAAATCTCTAAAAATTATGAGACTTGGTATTAAATAAATTTTTGTGTTGTTTTTTTTGTCTGATTTGTTCTTGTTTGTATGGTTCAGGGACTATTTTTGGGGTGATACATATTCAATCAAGGAGGTTCCTACATCTTCCATGAGAACAAAGAGTTATTTGGGAGCACCAAAATCATCATTATTAAGACACCAGGTGAACTTTTTCCATGCCCTTTCCAACTCATTCCCCCACCCTCTTTCTACTCTCTTTTCTTTTTACAAAACTAGGGACAGGTTCATTCTAAGTTGGGGGTGTGGAAAAAAATTTTGTTAAAAAAAGAAGAAGTAAAATTCCTTTGTCATTCATATAATAATATCTTTTCTCACATCAAAACTACATAGAAAATAATTTTTATTTCCTTTAATCTTAATTTAATTCATGATAAAGTTTACAAGCATTGATTTTGGAAGTTTGGTTGTCCAATGAGAATTTTCGTCATTTTTATTTTCATCTATTAAATCAAAATGCCATAATGCACATCCTCTAGATTTTTCGGTACTAATTTGAATTCTTGGGGTCCCATAATAAATAGCATATACTGGTTTCATTTTTATGAATAATATGAGTAATCAAAAAATAAATAAATAAATAAAAATAATAAAAATAAAAATTTTCATGTAGAGCAATGGATTGATAAAAAGTGAGGCTTTCGGCACTTGGAGATCATGAGTCCAGAGTTGTATAGCCTTTAGTTTTTCACTCTATATATATTTATGGTAATATGACTTGGGTTTTGATCAAGTTCACTTGAGACGATGCCCGAGTATGTGGGCTTCACTTGGTGCCTTAAGGCCTTTAAGTCTAGGGGTCATCGGCAAAGTCTTGCTACATGGGTTAATTTGATTAACTGCAATCTCAATTACTATGGTAGTATTGCAAAAAAAATGGAAATTATTAATACTCATATTAGGATTAAATGTGATTCCACTTAGCACTTCCATGATTTCCCCCTTGAATAAAAATGATCCCCCATATCTATTGTGATTCACAACACATCATTTCACCTAATTGAGTTGGAAGAAGAATGATGATGGATTTTATCAAAGGAATGGGAATGGGATTGGGATATACTTTTAAATCGATCATGTTTTAAATTATTTTGATAGGTTATAAAGATATATTTCTGTGTAGTTTACATTGTGAGCACTGTTTTTTATAATGTGTTTGAAAAAAAAAATCAAATATAATCTTTGAATTATTTTCTCAGGACTAGAAAATCTCAAGTTTGTGGGTGTAATTAGACAAAAAAACACATATTTTAATTACATTTTAATGGTATTAAATGTTCATTTTTGATCTTATGGGCCTGATTTAAGTGGATTTTAATTTTGAACATCCATTCTCATCATTTGTGCACTTCATGCCTAATGTACACCAATTTCGGCCCAATGATTCATCTGATTTTAAGGAATGTAATTATCCATATTTTAATTTTATATTTTTTTTAAATTTATATAAACTTTAATATGAACATTTTTCATTCAGGTATCAATGGATAAAACATAAATGATGATGGTAATATTTGGCGATGAAAGGAAACAATTATTGAGAAGGCAGATTGGACATCGGCCCACTGATGAGAATGTGGGGTCCACAATACTGACCCAATAAAACCCAAATTTCGTGGTATGATAGAAAAAATTTAGAGGAACAAATAATTATTCAGGAGTCAGTGCTAATTCGGTATAAATTTTTCTTATTAAATTGTCCCAAAGAGAAGATCAAAATCTGGGCCAGAATCTACGGCCCAAAAATTTATCCCACTTAAGTGGCCATAACTCCCGATACAAAACTCCAAATAGACCTATATTTTACTGAAATTTAGAAGATATCTGGAGACACAAAATAATCTTCGATGGACCACCCATATTCGGCGATATGCGTGCCCATACAGGACAATCTTTTCAGGGGAGACAAGGAGGATAAAAAGTCAAGGAGGGGATCAATTTCTCCATTACTTTCCACCACCCTAAGGCCTAAATTAAATTAATATTTAAACCTAAATTGATTGAGGCTCGGCCTAAGGCTTCCCATTTGACAATTTAAGGAATTGGTGGTGAGGGGGAAGTCATATCTTGTTTTCTGTAATGTTATTATGCCAAAGTTCCGTTGTAATGTTCTCAATTTCTATGTAAGTTTTTTTTGTATTTATATGTTCTTTAACAACCTCTTTCTCTCATATTCTTCCCATTATATATCATTAAAACTCACAATTCATAGTGATATCTCTATTTTGTGGTGTATTAGTTCACACATAGGTTTCAATTTCATTCACACACATGGAAGAGTGCTCGTTATTTCCACGATTTTAATTTCTTCAATCCAATTCTTGTAAGCCATCATCCACCCACCATTGAGAGTATACCATCAATGGAGAGCTAACCCTTTAATGGGTTGATTGTAGAATGATTAAAATTCTGGATTCAATGTTATTTTATTAACTAATTGTTGTTAATTGTCTAATTAATTCAAGACTTCCATTCTTCAATTATTTCCACTCCTCATCTTCACTGTGTTTGAGGAAGCTAAATCCAAGTACTAAAACGACCATACACCTTGGAGAGATCATGAATTTGGTTTTCTAAGTGTGTAGGGGATTGTTAATTGAGTTTAGTTAGCATAAAACCATAAAATTATGTAGTTAGTGTTATTTTTAAGAATTGATTCATCAAGAATTAACAAAACCGAAATTGTTTAATGAAGTATAATTCATTCAATTCACCCAAAGCATAAACCTAAGATCAACCCATTTTCATTAACATGAATTCACCTAGGTTTCTTAGTGTTATTTAAAACCATCTAAAATCAAAACCATGTTGGCTACTTCATAGCAAAATATCTATCTCATAGGTTATGCATCTTAGGTATCTTCTTAGGTCTCAGTGGATTCGACAACCCAAGCAAGACTACAAGGACCGTTCTACCTTCATCTCTTGGGTAAATTTGAGCATGAATCATATCTATTTCCCCCTAAAATAGAAAAACCTATGATTTGAAGCATCATATAAATCCACAAAGTGAACTCCCTCTACATGAAAATAGTGAAATAGATTGTTGAACAATGTCCCCTTTAGGTAATCGAATGTTCCCTAAAAATGGTTGGTATATAATAATTATGGATACTTTATAGTCATGTAGGTCTTAAGATCATCAACTCGAGATAATTTTGTTAGAAACCTCAAAAAAAAAATCCTACAAGATCAAGAAAACTCTGAACGTCAGTAAATATCTTAGGTGTTTCCCAAAAATGGTTTCTCTGAATATCAAAGGATACAAAATCACTCACTATAGGGAAATTGTAACCCATGAGAATCAAAAATCATGATATAATAAATCACAATTTTAAAATATCCTAAAAAATGTTGATGGTGAAGAACTACCAAAATAGAATGTAAGTGAATCATGAACACTTCCTTAATCATATAGAACACAAGGATTTTTTCGATAAAGACCTCGATAACACAATATAGAAAAATTATAAACACTATATTCCATATACCCATTAACAGGACAGGAGCATTAATCACATTGAATAGAATCATGAAAGAATTATAATGATTAAAATGACATGGGGAAGAGGTGTTTATAATATCATCATGTTTTACCTTCATATAATGATATTTGTAATACAAAATGATTTCCAAAACCAAAATTCTTTGTTAATTTTATGAAATAAATGATTAATTCATTGTAGAGGATAAGGGTTCCTTACTATCACCCAGTTAGAGTGATAATAATCATGAAATATATGAACACTATCAACTATTTCTTTAGGAAAATAGTTAGTCCAACCCAAGGTGACACACTAAGTTGAAAAAAATTCTTTTTACAACATATCAATGAGTTTTGGAAACACATATTGAAATATAAAAGACATTATCTTATATAGAGGCATCAAGATAAAAAAACATTGTTGTAGCTCCATACCAAACTCAATATCTGGTTGATGTTGTAATGGAATAGACTTCTTCTGAAAAGAATCTGGGTAATCATCCACAACCCTCAGAAACAACATCGAAAGAACCTCTGATGAACCTAGAATCAACTCTACCATTAAGTAAGATAAGAAAAAACCATGAATCCATAGAATCCAAGGGTCTATATAACCAATGAAAATGGAAGACACTATGTCATAATCATATAACAGAATCTCCATCTAGATGTAATCCACAATAGCTAGAACATAATATAGCTATTCCATAATGAGGATAATTATATATGTATGAATCTAGAAATATATGAAATCTATCAAATATAATTCTTTCCCCAATAGCATCTCACACTCTATTCATACATCATATAGTTTACCTCAACATCCAATCATTGTATTCAAGATCATTAGAACAAGAATTAACCCTACCTCATGTTGAAAGGAACAAAATATGGAAGGTGATATGAAGGAGTGTGAAGATCCTGAATAAACAAGGAATTATCCCCAGTAAAAAACAAGAAAAGTTCACCTCAAATGACTTATGGATTTCATAGTGATGGAAATTCATGAGAATAGACTTTACTCTAACCCACTCCATAACCTCTATTACCTTGATGCTGACTTCCTCCATTTTCATACTCTGTAATATGGATGTGGAATGTTTCAATATTATCCTATTCCTACCCCATATTCACTCTATTGATCTAAATATAGAGCATCATGTTATTGCTTCCTTGTTGAAAGTACCCTCAAATAATGGGCCAAATTAGGTACACCTAATGCATGATTCCTTCTCATAATGGTTGTGAAATTTCCCCATTGATGACCTTGACCTCCACAAATAAATCATTCTTCAAATTCTTTGGAAAGGGTCTTAGATACATCACTCCATTAGAAACTAGATTATGTGGGTGGGTCCTACCCCCAAGTATGTAAAATATCTTCTGGTTAGGAAAATGGAAACCCTGAACTATATCTTCACTTCATGATGAATCTTGAAGACTCCCCTCACTTAACGACTTGGTCCTAGCCAACATCTTCTCAATGAACTCTACTATCACTAGCACATCGATATACGTCTATATTATATACTAGGTGACATGATAATGTATATATATATATATATGAAATCCTCCTCTAAATTCCTATCCATAGCCTCCTAATTTATAAATATCTCTAAATAATTCCAAATAAGGGTTGTGAAATTGATTCCAAACTGGCACACACTGGAACTCCTAAGTTTAACAGTAGGTTATTCCTAGAAAATGGTTACCTTCACAAATATAGAATTAAAATTGTAACATCCCAAGTAAGTAATGAATAATAGATATTTTTATCTATGTCTATTAATGATTAAGATAGTGTTATAGAGGCTTAAAATAAAAATAAATACAATCTTATGCATGGAATACACTAATATTCTTAAAAGATTGTTTTACTGCCTTTTGATGGCAAACCATTTTTTAATCTATCTTTTGACAATTTTATAAACTATGTTTGTCAAAATAAACTTATTCTTTATGATTGGGACATCAAGATTTACTTTTTGTGAATTTTTGGTATTTTTCTGACAATGTTCATTTTTTAATGAATAGTGAAAAATACTGCATTTTACATCAAAACTGCTTTTTAATCTAATTTATTTATATGATTAGATTATGTTTGGAATTGGTTTTGAAGTGAAATTAGAATATATTTTTACCATTTAATCCAATGGTGGTCATTGGAATCAATTTCACTTTGAAATTAGACTTAAACTGGTGTCAATCTTTTGATACTTATTGTTTCATAAAAACACGCTATTTGCTCTGACAGCGGGAATTAATTATTAAATTAATTAATGTGACTTATATGTTTTGAATTTTGTAAAATAGACTTCATTTTTTAATTCAGAATATCAAATATATCTTAGGGTGGATTTTTGGTAATTTTCTGAAAAACTTCAATTTTTGATGAATAGTGAAACCACTAAGTGGTACTTATAAAAACTGATTTTTCCATTTAAATGAAATTTTTCCATCATTGTGTTCTGAATTTCAAAAATCCGACATAAATGGTTGTCATTAAGAAGTAAAATGTGGTTCAATGGGATTAAAATAATTTTTTTGGTGAATAGTAACTTATTAAGTTTTTAATCGCGATTAGTGGTAATTAGGGTAGTTTAAGGTATAAATAATGCTTTAATAATATGAAATGACCTAGAAACATGTCCCAACCTTATTGGTTGTGTCATGGCTGACCAATACAAGCCATGGGTCAACTTGGGGACCCCATGGAGACAGTTTGGTTGGGAAATGACATAAATAACTTTTTATTTAATGTAAAAGTAAAAATGACACAAACATAATATGTTTTACGAAAACAATTTTTACATGGGGTTATAAAGATCATATTTTTGATTATAAATAGTCATTGGAAATCTAAAAATATTTCCTAAATCATAGTAGTTTTTTTATAATTTTTAGACAATAAATATATTAAATTATTTATGACATAATAATGATGCAGTGATGACATCATTATTTGACGATTTAAATAAAATGGAAAGATAATGTAAAATCTATGAACTACACATGTCCAAAACCAATTGGATGAGTGGATTTAGAACCCTTATCACCTTATACACGAATTATATCAATGTGGGACCTTTTAAAACCGAAACACATTTTCAAATAAAGTAATATTTCTTTACTTTCCAAAAGTGCCCCTCCTCTCCTCTTATAAAAGGCCCCCACCTCTACCTCATTTGACAGACTCCTCAAGCCTTTGTCTCGGCCAACCCCTACCCATTTACTCAATCCACATCCCTCTACTCATCCTAGAGGATTCCCTTTGGGCAGAATCCTTTCAAAGGAAGCCTTTAGGCTCAAATCAAAAGGAGTTACACTTTTAAAGGTAATTCATTCTCTCATGTTCATTTGTTTTATTTTGTTTCTCCAACCCCCTATACTCTTTTTATTTACTTCTTTTGTAACAAAACCAGTATCTTCAATATACTAGGATGTTTTTATAATATTTTTTTGAGCTACATTCTCACACAACTACATCAAATGGTTAAAGAACATACGGTTTCCGTGGATGGCGAAATTCTGCCTCCCGAAACGATGATTGTTCAATACTCATTTAACACCTTCAAAGGGGGCCATTATGATGTCACTATTTTTATATATGATATATAATATGTTTATGTTTTCCTTAAGCTACTGTTTTTTTCATTTTGGGCATACCTTTATGGTTTCCATTATGGGTAAACACGATATCTTCATTTTAGGAAGTGCGGACTACCGCCCCCTAAAAGTGATTTGATTCGTTAATACCATATGTGGGATGTGTAAAGGATAAAGTTAATGATATAATATATGTTATTATACTGGAATTATAATATAATCTTATATAATTATGATTCCATTCCAGAAAATATGAAATAGAAATGGAAGTAGCGTTCATGCGTACGTACGGCTTACCGTCTCCATGAACGGTGCATTTCATTTCTTACCTCTAAATATGATGTAATATTATAAATACATGTATATGATGAATATATATGATATATATGTTATCCAAATCATTAATATCATTCTGGATATAATGAACCTTTGACCAAATTAACAACATGTAAGTGTAAGAAGTCTATTTTTGACTTAAGAACCAAATACCGACAAAATGAACATTATTAACTTAAATGATTACATGATGTTCATAACATGGTATAAAATGAATAATGAACTTTAAAAAGGTTCATAAGAAAGTAGATATTAACTCAAGTTTATTATTCAGGAGATTAAAGAACGGTCGGGTCAAGTCGGATACGAGGTATGGGACTTCGTCTGAATCTCCTTTCGTTGAGGCATATTTTATTTTATACACAACTTTATTTTATATGGTGTATAAACCCCTTTGACTTTTATGTTTATTCAAAAGGAATCTTTTTTATATGAAGCATTTACTAAAAGAAAAAAGGGAATGTTTTTGTCGTACGTATGCGGCGACAACGACTTCTCCGCCGTCGTGACCGTTATTTGAGTTTCGGCTTCCTCTACAAGCCATACCTTCTTTTTAAAAGAAAAATTAATACCATGTTTTACTTTTCTTTTATTTTGGTATTGAAAATGGTTTTCATGATGTTTTTATTATATCAATGTGTTCTATTGATATCTTGTGATTGAAATGTGGAAATGTTATGTTTCCTTTATGTATGTTTTATGCGATACGATTATGTTATGGTTCTTGGGCATTATTATGAAGACGGGTGGTTCTGTGATAAACTAAGGGCGGGTGAGCCCGATATAGCTCTCCAATGAATTGGGTAACGCAAAGGAGTGAAACGTTAAGGTTTCTCTGAAGAGATTTTAGGGAATATACTGTGATGGGTATTCCAAACGTAACCAAGAGGGTTACTCCCTACGTAAGAATGTTATGAATGCCTCAAGTTACCTTTATGTCATATGATTTCTATGATTTATTCATGATTTTATGAGGTATGTTAAAGTGCCTATGTTTTATGGGTAAAGTATGATTTCATTCTTATGTATATATGAACTCATGTTTACTTTCCATGTTTTTATAACCCATGCTGAGCTTTTTATGCTCATCCCAAGTTTTTTGAAATGTTTTTCACAGGTCAAGGGAAAGGTACATGATATGATGATAGTGTCAAGGAAGTGTCAAGAAATAATCCATGTTTTATTTTAAATGTGTTTCCATTGATGGGAATGAAGAATACTATCTTTATGTAACCACTTTGTTTATATGTGGAATGTAATGCAAGTTTTATGATCTAATTCTCTAAAACTCTAAACCTTAAAAGATCCTCAATGTGTAATCTTGTAATAACTCAAGATTAAGTATGGTTTAAGGATCAGGCCTTATAGTTGGTATCAGAGGTCGGTTTAGATAACTTTAGGAGTTAGAATTCTATTAAATGATTGTCCAAAAATATTTTTTTGAAATGATATAGCATTTGAAGATTACCATGTTGCTTCATCTAAGACATGTTTGTTCAGAATGGTTTTCCGCAGAGGAAACCGTGAAGCAGTTCTAGGAAGGCATACAGAAGGAAATAACCTTCCGAATCAGCATCCAGAAATGGTCAGAATAGGAACTGAACAGTTTGTTGCAGTAATGGCGCAGTTGACTCAAGCGATAAATGGTGGTGGTATCCATGCACGAGATCAGCCAGATGAACCGCAGAGGAACATGTCAGTGGTGGAACATTTCATGAGGCAACATCCACCATCATTCAGAGGATCATATGACCCTGTGATAGCTGAAGGGTGGATTAAAGCACTGGAGAAGATTTTTGATGTCATGGGGTGTTCAGACAATCAAAAGTTTAGTCTTGCTATTTACCGTTTGGAGGGTGAGGCAGATCAGTGGTGGTCGATGGTTAAAAATATCAGGGACGCTGATGAGATTGATGCTCTCGACTGGGATGAATTCAAAGGTATGTTTCTTGAGAAGTATTTTCCTAAGGCTGTTCGACTTAGGATGGAAAAGCAATTCTTGGAATTGAGGCAAGAAGAAGACTCAGTGGCTGCCTATCAATAAAGGTTCACTCGATTGGCAAGGTATGCTCCAAATTTTATCTGAGACCTTGATAGTAAAATCAATCGTTTTTACTCAGGATTAAAGCCAAAATATCAAAGGGCATTAGCTTCTCGTGAGTTTAAAAGTTATGAAAAGCTTGTTCGATGTGCTGAGAAGGTGGAAATGGAGTTTGCCGATGACCAAGTGTCTTATAACAACCAACAGAAGAAGAGACCGAGGTGGCAGGAGAAAGGTAAGAATTCTTCAAAAAAGTCTGATGGTAAGAGAACTAAGTTTCCAGTTTGTGATAAATGTGGAAAAAGGCATGCTGGGGAATGTCTTCTAAATTCTGGAAAGTGCTACCGATGTGGTAAAATGGGACATAAGGCTCGTGATTGCATTGAAAAGGATCAAGGTGAAGGTAAGAACAAATTTGATTTACAGTTAGTGAAATGTTATAAGTGCAATGAGATGGGTCACTATGCAAACGAGTGTCCGACAAAGAGCTTGAGTGATGGGAAGCAGCTAGACTATAAGCAGAAAGGGGTGGTGAAATCCTTTGCAACTACTTCAGTAGATGTTGGGCCATCAAATGAAGTTGTATCAGGTACTTTGTTTGTTTTTTTTTTCAGATTATGCCAGTGTGTTGTTTGATTCGGGGTCTACACATTCTTTCATCTCTGAAACCTTTTCTAGTAAAATGGGAATACCATCTCAAGAAATGACTCCTGAACTTTTGGTAAAAACACCTGGGGGAAATGTTGAGGCCAAAAGAATTTATAAGAATCTTCCTATCCTTATCTGTGGAAAGAACCTACTTGCAAACCTTATTGTTCTACCTCTAGTAGAGTTTGATGTTATCCTGGGTATGGATTGGCTCTCTATTTACCATGCTAAGATTGACTGTAGAGCTAAAGAGGTTTCTTTTCAGAAAGACTTTCAGTTTTTTTACAGGAATGAACCCTTACTTTTGATAACATATCAAGAGGCCGAGAAACTTGTAAAAGATGGAAATGAATGTTACCTTGCACACGTCGTTGAAAATAAAGGAACTGTTCAGATTAATTATGTGCCGGTGGTAAATGAGTATCCTGATGTTTTTCCTGATGAGTTGCCTAGAATAATACCAGATCGGGAAGTTGAGTTTACTGTTGACTTAGTTCCTGATGCTAAGCCAATTTCAAAACCCCCTTATCGAATGGCACAAATTGAACTTTTAGAGTTGAAGGAGCAATTGCAAGATTTATTAGAGAAAGGTTTCATTAGACCTAGCACATCACCATGGGGTGCTTCTGTTTTATTTGTTAAAAAGAAAGATGGTTCTATGAGACTTTGCATTGATTATAGAGCCTTGAATAACATCACTGTTAAGAACAAATATCCTTTGCCTCATATCGATGATTTGTTTGATCAGCTCTAGGGAGCTCAGTTTTTTTCAAAGATTGACCTGAGATCGGGGTACCATCAACTGAAGGTAAAGGAGGCAGATATTCCGAAGACCGCGTTCCGTACGAGATATGGCCATTATGAATTTGTAGTAATGCCTTTTGGGCTAACCAATGCACCTGCTGTATTCATGGACTTAATGAATAGAATTTTCCATGAGTTCTTGGATAAGTTTGTGGTGGTTTTCATTGATGATATTTTGGTGTTTTCTAAAAGTAAAGAGGAGCATGAAAGACATTTAAGGGTTATCTTGCAAACCTTAAAAGAAAAGAAACTGTATGGGAAATTCAGCAAGTGTGAGTTTTGGTTGCAACAAATTTCTTTCCTTGGTCACATTGTTTCTAAAGATGGAATAACTGTTGATCCTGCAAAAACAAAAGTTGTGGAAGAATGGCCAAGACCCACAAATGTAACCGAGATTCGTAGCTTCCTTGGTTTGGAGGGCTATTGCCGAAGGTTTTTTAGAAATTTTTCCCGGTTATCTAGTCCAATGACTAAGCTAACTCGGAAGGGTGTTAAGTTTATCTGGACAAAAGAATGTGATGATTGTTTTCAGGAATTGAAAGAAGATTGGTGAATGCTCCAGTTTTGGCACTACCTTCCAGGAATGGTGAGTTTGTTATATACAGTGATGCTTCATTGAAAGGACTTGGTTGCGTCCTAATGCAGAATGATCATGTAATTTCTTATGCTTCACGACAATTGAAAACTCATGAGGTAAATTACCCTACACATGATTTGGAATTAGCTGCTGTTGTTTTTGATTTAAAAATTTGGAGGCATCATTTGTATGGAGTAAAGTGTGAAATATATACCGATCACAAAAGTTTAAAGTATATATTCACTCAGAAAGAGTTAAACATGAGACAAAGGATATGGCTAGAATTAATCAAGGATTATGATTGTACAATTCATTACCATCTGGGAAAAGCAAATAAAGTGGATGATGCTTTGAGTCGAAAAAGTAATGCTTCATTAACAATGTTGCATTTGGAACGTGATCCTTTTGTTAAGGATTTGATGAACTTTGGCATAGAAGTTGTTGGTGCATGAAGTCCTTCTGTTTTCTTTCAGGTATCAGTGAGATCATCTCTATCAGATAGAATCAAGCAAGCACAGAAGAAAGACAGTGAGTTGCAGAAAAAGGTAGAGCTGGTTCAGAAAGGTAAGTTGCCTGAATTCAACATTGATAATGTTTGTGTTTTGAGATTTGGGAAGAGATTGTGTGTGCCTTGCGATTCACAGTTGAAGAGAGAGTTGTTATGTGAAGCTCATAGTTCTCCGTTTTCAGTTCATCCGGGCAGTACTAAGATGTATAGAGATATGCGGGAGTATTACTGGTGGGATGGAATGAAAAGAGACATTGCTGATATTACTGTGAAGTGTTTGACATGTCAACAGGTTAAAGAAGAGCGGAAGTTACCGAAAGGGATGATTCAGCCTTTACCGGTGCCAGAGTGGAAATGAGAGAATATATCCATGGACTTTGTTGTTGGATTACCGAAGAAATCTCTAGGTAATAATGCAATCTGGGTTATTATTGATCGCTTGACCAAATCTGCTCATTTCCTTGCTATACGAGATACATTCTCTCTTGATCAACTTCCCCGTTTGTATCTTAAAGAGATAGTCAGGTTACATGGAGTTCCTCTCTCCATTGTATCGGATCTTGATCCCAGGTTTACTTCTAACTTTTGGAAAGGCCTTCAGAAGTCGTTGGGTACTGAATTAAATTTTAGTACAGCTTTTCATTCTCAATCAGATGGGCAGTCAGAACGAACAATTCAGAAATTGGAGGATATGCTACGAGCTTGTTCTATGGATTATCAGGGAAGTTGGGACCAACATCTTTCTTTGGATGAATTTTCATATAATAACAATTTTCATTCCAGTATACAGATGGCACCATTTGAGGCATTATATTGGAAGCGGTGTCTAACTCCAGCTTTCTGGTATGAAGTGGGTGAAAGGAAGTTGATGGGACCGGAATTGGTAGAAGAGATGGCAGAAAAAGTTCAGCTGATTCAGAAACACATGAGAACAGCTCAGAGTAGGAAGAAGAGTTATGCAGATAACCGGAGGAAGGATCTATCTTTCGAGGTAGGTGATCATGTTTTTCTCAAGGTTTCTCCTTGGAAAAGTGTGATGAGATTTGGTAAGAAAGGAAAGTTGAGTCCAAGGTTCATTGGACCAAACGAAATTCTGGAGAGAGTTGGATCAGTTTCATATCGAGTGGCTTTACCTCCGAGTTTATCTCAGGTACACAATGTTTTTCACGTTTCGATGTTGAGAAAGTATATGCCAGATCCATCTCATGTTTTGAGTCCAGAGGTAGTTCAGCTGGAAGAGAACCTATCTTATGAGGAACAACCGGTCCAGATTCTTGACCACAGGGAGCAAGTGTTATGGAATAAGGTGATTAAGCAGGTAAAGGTTTTGTGGAAAAACCACATGATTGAAGAGGCAACATGGGAATCTGAAAATGCAATGAGGGATAAGTACCCCCATTTATTTGATAAGTGAATAAATTGCGGGGACGCAATTTTCTAAAGGGGGGAAGGATGTAACATCCCAAATAAGTAATGAATAATAGATATTTTTATCTATGTCTATTAATGATTAAGATAGTGTTATAGAGGCTTAAAATAAAAATAAATACAATCTTATGCATGGAATACACTAATATTCTTAAAAGATTGTTTTACTGCCTTTTGATGGAAAACCATTTTTGAATCTATCTTTTGACAATTTTATAAACTATGTTTGTCAAAATAAACTTATTCTTTTTTATTGGGACATCAAAATTTACTTTGTGTGAATTTTTGGTATTTTTCTGACAATGTTCATTTTTTAATGAATAGTGAAAAATACTGCATTTTACATCAAAACTGCTTTTTAATCTAATTTATTTATATTATTAGATTATGTTTGGAATTGGTTTTGAAGTGAAATTATAATATATTTTTACCATTTAATCCAATGGTGGTCATTGGAATCAATTTCACTTTGAAATTAGACTTAAACTGGTGTCAATCTTTTGATACTTATTGTTTCATAAAAACACGCTATTTGCTCTGACAGTGGGAATTAATTATTAAATTAATTAATGTGACTTATATGTTTTGAATTTTGTAAAATAGACTTCATTTTTGAATTCAGAATTTCAAATATAGCTTAGGGTGGATTTTTGGTAATTTTCTGAAAAACTTCAATTTTTGATGAATTGTGAAACCACTAAGTGGTACTTATAAAAACTGATTTTTCCGTTTAAATGAAATTTTTCCATCATTGTGTTTTGAATTTAAAAAATCCGACATACATGGTTGTCATTAAGAAGTAAAATGTGGTTCAATGGGATTAAAATAATTTTTTGGTGAATAGTAACTTATTAAGTTTTTAATCGCGATTAGTGGTAATTCAGGTAGTTTAAGGTATAAATAATGCTTTAATAATATGAAATGACCTAGACACATGTCCCAAACTTATTGGTTGTGTCATGTCCGACCAAGAAAAGCCATGGGTCAACTTGGGGACCCCATGGAGACACTTTGTTTGGGAAATGACATAAATAACTTTTTATTTAATGTAAAAGTAAAAATGACACAAACATAATATGTTTTACGAAAACAATTTTTACATGGGGTTATAAAGATCAGATTTTTAATTATAAATAGTCATTGGAAATATAAAAATATTTCCTACATCATAGTACTTTTTTTATAATTTTTAGACATTAAATAAATTAAATTATGTATGACATAATAATGATGCAGCAATGACATCATTATTTGACGATTTAAATAAAATGGAAAGATAATGTACAATCTATGAACTACACATGTCCAAAACCAATTGGATGAGTGGATTTAGAACCCTTATCACCTTATCCAAGAATTATATCAATTTGGGACCTTTTAAAACCGAAACACATTTTCAAATAAAGTAATATTTCTTTACTTTCCAAAAGTGCCCCTCCTCTCCTCTTATAAAAGGCCCCCACCTCTACCTCATTTCACACACTCCTCAAGCCTTTGGATCGTCCAAACCCTTCCCATTTACTCTCTCCACATCCCTCTCCTCATCCTAGAGGATTCACTTTGGGCATAATCCTTTCAAAGGAAGCCTTTAGGCTCAAATCAAAAGGAGTTACACTTTTAAAGGTAATTCATTCTGTCATGTTCATTTGTTTTATTTTGTTTCTCCAACCCCCTAAACTCTTTTTATTTACTTCTTTTGTAACAACACCAGTCTCTTCAATATACTAGGATGTTTTATAAGATTTATTTGAGCTACACTCTCACACAACTACATCAAATGGTTAAAGAACATACGGTTTCCGTGGATGGCGAAATTCTGCCTCCCGAAACGATGATTGTTCTATACTCATTTAACACCTTCAAAGGTGGCCATTATGATGTCACTATTTTTATATATGATATATAATATGTTTATGTTTTCCTTAAGCTTCTGTTTTTTTCATTTTGGGCATACCTTTATGGTTTCCATTATGGGTAAACACGATATCTTCATTTTAGGAAGTGAGGACTACCGCCCCCTAAAAGTGATTTGATTCGTTAATACCATATGTGGGATGTGTAAAGGATAAAGTTAATGATATAATATATGTTATTATACTGGAATTATAATACACTCTTATATAATTATGATTCCATTCCAGAAAATATGAAATAGAAATGGAAGTAGCGTTCATGCGTACGTACGGCTTACCGTCTCCATGAACGGTGCATTTCATTTCTTACCTCTAAATATGATGTAATATTATAAATACATGTATATGATGAACATATATGATATATATGTTATCCAAATAATTAATATCATTCTGGATATAATGAACCTTTGACCAAATTAACAACATGTAAGTGTAAGAAGTCTATTTTTGACTTAAGAACCAAATACCGACAAAAAGAACATTATTAACTTAAATGATTACATGATGTTCATAACATGGTATAAAAGGAATAATGAACTTGAAAAAGGTTCATAAGCAAGTAGATATTAACTCATGTTTATTATTCAGGAGATTAAAGAACGGTCGGGTCAAGTCGGATACGAGGTATGGGACTTTGTCTCAATCTCCTTTCGTTGAGGCATATTTTATTTTATACACAACTTTCTTTTATACGGTGTATAAACCCCTTTTACTTTTACATTTATTCAAAAGGAATCTTTTTTATACGAAGCATTTACTAAACAACAAAAGGGAATGTTTTTGTCGTACGTATGCGGTGACTACGACTTCTCCGCCGTCGTGACCGTTATTTGAGTTTCGGCTTCCTCTACAAGCCATACCTTCTTTTTAAAAGAAAAATAAATACCATGTTTTACTTTTCTTTTATTTTGGTATTGAAAATGGTTTTCATGATGTTTTTATTATATCAATGTGTTTTATTGATATCTTGTGATTGAAATGTGGAAATGTTATGTTTCCTTTATGTATGTTTTATGCGATACGATTATGTTATGGTTCTTGGGCATTATTATGAAGATGGGTGGTTCCGTGATAAACTAAGGGCGGGTGAGCCCGATATAGCTCTCCAATGCATTGGGTAATGTGAAGGAGTGAAACGTTAAGGTTTCTCCAAAGAGATTTTAGGGAATATACTGTGATGGGTATTCCAAACGTAACCATGAGGGTTACTCCCTACGTAAGAATGTTATGAATGCCTCAAGTTACCTTTATGTCTTATGATTTCTATGATTTATTCATGATTTTATGAAGTATGTTAAAGTGCCTATGTTTTATGGGTAAAGTATGATTTCATTCTTATGTATATATGAACTCATGTTTACTTTCCATGTTTTTATAACCCATACTGAGCTTTTTATGCTCATCCCATGTTTTTTGAAATGTTTTTCACAGGTCAAGGGAAAGGTACATGATATGATGATAATGTCAAGGAAGTGTCAAGAAATAATCCATGTTTTATTTTAAATGTGTTTCCATTGATGAGAATGAAGAATACTATCTTTATGTAACCACTTTGTTTATATGTGGAATGTAATGCAAGTTTTATGATCTAATTCTCTAAAACTCTAAACCTTAAAAGATCTTCAATGTGTAATCTTGTAATAACTCAAGATTAAGTATGGTTTAAGGCTGGGGCCTTATAAAAATATTCTTGGAATTTCTCACTAAACTTATAATATGAGACCTACAAATCTTCATGATCTTCTAGGAATAAGATCTTCCACTACCTCACTACTCCATGTATCATTGTCCTAACCAATGAAATGCCTTAATCCATATAACCATGGATCAAAATGAAATCAACCTCAACCACATATATGTATTGTTCTATCGCATTGTCTAAAATTTATCCTTAATAATTCTATGTACATAGAACTAAAATGCTCGATCCTTTACCATCAATTTGTTTTCATTATCGGCCTCAACTCTGTATTGACCAGTTAGCACATCTTGCTAAAAGTGTTCAGAATGTACTAGATAAGGACATCAATTGAGAGCCATACCTAGAAAATAAATATTGTTTTGGGACACCAAAACCATTAATGTCCAACATTTAAAATTTATTAATTATTTAACCCATTTAATTTTTATAATAATCTAACATTCTACCCACTTCACAAATAGGATCTATAAAGACGATGCATGATCCTTTCATTGGTCATCACCCCATAACCAGAATCAATTCCCTTAGTAGAATCAATAAACAAAATGGTCCATGTTTTTAATAGTATAGATCCTTATATAACATTATATAAGATAGTATCCCTTGATTAAATCACATACAAAATGTATCCAACATCATTTCCCTACCAACCCGCGTAGTCCTCACTGATCCCTAACACAAAACTCCATCCTTTCCCTCAAACTAACATAATAAAAAATAATTTTAATGATCCCCCCCAATAAAACCCCACCAAGGATGGTAATGGTATAATATATATTATGACCACATGAATATTGAATGAAATATTCCACAAGCTAGTGATGAGCATTAAGTTATAATGAATACACAAATATGGGAAATTATCCTCTAAGTGACCATAAGGGGGGGGGGGATTTAAAAGAAGTACCAAAAAAATTCTTTGATAAAATTAAATAAAAAAGTGTATAAATGTTATTTTATACAAAACTAGTACAACCAAAAGGATACTAAAAGTACATAGTGTTAAACTCATAGTTGTTATGATGCCCAAACAACTCACGAAAATCCTCGAGCTTTTAATATCTAGCTGTTAGGTCGGAAAAACAAGGATGATGGCAAGAGGGGGTGAATTGCCTTTTTAAAAAATTGATAGACAAATTAAAAATCAAAGTATAAATGCAGCGGAAAATAAAGAGGCAAGACACACAAAATTGATAACGGAGTTCGGCCAAAACCCGGCCTACGTCTCCGCTCCCAACTCAACCGTTGAGAGATTCCTACCGCTTGCTTTTCAATGGTTTTAGCAAGAAACCCACTAGGCTTTGAGGTAGCACTAGGACCTATTACAGCTTGCTTTTATTGGTTAAGCAAGAACCCACTTGCTTTCAATGGAATAGCAAGAACCCACTAGCCTTTTTAACGGGTGAAGGCTAGCTCACCGACAACTCAAGCCTTTTAAAAGGAAAGGCTTGAAGAAACCTCTTCACACCTTAGTGGTGGTGTGAAACCCAAGAGAAAGGGGGATGAAGAAAGAGTTTGGGGTTTGTAGGCACAAACCCAATTTTAAAGCTCAAAATAAATATACAATAAAAACCGTATTTTGAGAAGCCTTGGGCGCCTTTGATTGGATGGAGATGTTGAAGGCCGCTTCCAAGCTTCTTGGGTGGAGCTCCTTGGATGTGGAAGTTGTTGGAGCTCTTGAGGTTCCTTTGAAGGAAGTCGCCGGAGGTTGGCCAATTGATCCAAAATATGTCCGTTGGCTTTGTATAAGTTCCGGGTGGTGTCCGGGGCTTCCTTGGCCTTTATTTATAGGCATGGAACCCTTGAGGAGGCTTCGGAGCCGTTGGAGAAGTCCTCGGAGCCGTTGGAGGCCAAAAGAAGGTTGACTGGTCAAACCCAACGGCTAGTTTGACTGGGCTACCGGCTGGCCGGTACAGCTCCACCGGCTGGCCGGTGCCTTGGAAGATGAGGAGAATTCTGGTCCAGGCTCCACCGGCTGACCGGTGGAGGAGCCACCGGCTGGCCGGTGGCAAGACAGTAGCAAACACTATTTGGGCTGGATGCCACCGGTCGACCGGTGGAGGAGCCACCGGTCGACCGGTGGAACCTGGCAGTGGGCAATACCTCTGCCAGGTCCACCGGCTGGCCGGTGCTATCACACCGGTTGGCCGGTGGACTGAATTTCAGTCCACTTGACAGCTTTCTTGGGCCAATCCTTTGGCAATCTTGTGCCTATCATTCAAAAACACTTCAAACAAGGTTAAACACATATGAAAGTGATTGTGATCATGAAAATCAAAGAGTGTGGGGTACAACAATCTCCCCCTATTTTGATGATCACAATCACTTATCTAAGCAATGTAAAAACTTAAATGAAAGGAATGCTTTAAATGATAAATTGAAAATAAATACTAAGCATGAGAGAAAAGATTCTCCCCCAATCAATCAAGAAATTTCTCCCCCTTTGTGATTATCAAAATAGAATGGGGCATAAAACTTGATTGAGGGAGATGAGAGATTTTAAACCAATTGAAATTTTTGAAAATTGAATTGAAAGTTTTGAATCAAAAATTTGAATAACAGTTTGAATTGAAAGTTTGAATAAAAAATTGAAATGAAAAATTTTGAATTGAATACTTTGAAATGAAAATTTTGATACCAAGTGTTGAAATTGAAAGTTGGAATTGAAAATTTTGAAATTCAAATTAAAAGGGCTTAAACAATCCTAACTCCCCCTAAATAAAAACAACAAATCACCGGGGAGAGGGATTTTGAAAAGAAACAATTTTAGGCCCGGAGAGACTTGCTAATAGGGATTTTTCAATCCATACTTGCCTCATAGCGGGTCTTCTCCTATAAAATTCATCGGAATAGAAAATACCTTTGGGTTGACCATACCGGGCGTTTTTACAATTACACTCATAAATGAGGTGCCCGGATTTTTTACAATAGTTGCAAAATTTGAAACTAGAGCTCCCCCTTACAAAAACAGTGGGTACATGGGAGGAGGAAGCTTGGTTGGTGTAGCCAAGTCCATTGGTGGTTCGGGAAACCCTTTGGGAACCAAGTATATTGTTCAAATTTTGTTCCCCTTGGGTGAACTTGGCTAGTGATTCTCTAAGATCCTTAATGGTTGATTCCAAAGAATCAACATTGGGGAAATTTTGGATTTTTAGGGAGAGTTCCTCCTTCTCTTTGAGAAGTTGTTCTTTTTCGGAGGAAAGTTTTTTGAAAGACCTTTTTAAAGCAACAAATTTTGAAGAAAGCTCATGAAAACCATTTTCCAATTGATCTCTTGCATATTGGAGATCCTCATAAGACATATGATTGAAAGAATTTGAATTTTAAGAACAAGAGGATGAGGAGTCGGAAGAAGTTACCTCGTGTTTTGCCATTAGGCATTTCGTACCGTTGTCGCTCGAGGAGGAGGAGGAGGATGAAGAGGTGGAGCTATCACTCCATGTTGCCTTTGAAGCCTTCTTCTTTTTCTTCTTGGCCCTTTTTTTGTGAAGTGGGCAAGCGGGTACGGATTTTGCATCGGGTTCTAGCTTTTGAATGGGTTCTTGCTTTTGAGCGGGTTCTTGCTTTGGAGCCTCGCTAGTACCTTCATAGGTTAGTTATAACAATTTCCAAATAGCATAAGAAGATGTGCAAGAAGAAATATGATCAAAAACATAACGATCTAACCCACAATGAAGAGCATTCATGGCTTTGCCATCAAGCTCGAAAAAAGCAATGTCCTCGGGGGTCCATTTAGATTCATCTTGAGAAGAGAGGGTAAAGCCTTGCATGACAATTTTAAAAATAGGATATCCAATACTTTTAAGAAATGTGGTCATGCGGGTTTTCCAAAAACTATAATCGGCTCCATCAAAGAATGGAGCACGATCCAAAGAAAAACCTTCGGGGGATTGAGAGGAAGAAGCGGTAGAAGCCATCAAAAAAATAGGATCTTTAATTTGAAACCGGTTAAGGAATTATTCAAAAACTCCTCTGATACCAAATGTTAGGTCGGAAAAACAAGGATGATGGCAAGAGGGGGTGAATTGCCTTTTTAAAAAATTGATAGACAAATTAAAAATCAAAGTATAAATGCAGCGGAAAATAAAGAGGCAAGACACACAAAATTGATAACGGAGTTCGGCCAAAACCCGGCCTACGTCTCCGCTCCCAACTCAACCGTTGAGAGATTCCTACTGCTTGCTTTTCAATGGTTTTAGCAAGAAACCCACTAGGCTTTGAGGTAGCACTAGGACCTATTACAGCTTGCTTTTATTGGTTAAGCAAGAACCCACTTGCTTTCAATGGAATAGCAAGAACCCACTAGCCTTTTTAACGGGTGAAGGCTAGCTCACCGACAACTCAAGCCTTTTAAAAGGAAAGGCTTGAAGAAACCTCTTCACACCTTAGTGGTGGTGTGAAACCCAAGAGAAAGGGGGATGAAGAAAGAGTTTGGGGTTTGTAGGCACAAACCCAATTTTAAAGCTCAAAATAAATATACAATAAAAACCGTATTTTGAGAAGCCTTGGGCGCCTTTGATTGGATGGAGATGTTGAAGGCCGCTTCCAAGCTTCTTGGGTGGAGCTCCTTGGATGTGGAAGTTGTTGGAGCTCTTGAGGTTCCTTTGAAGGAAGTCGCCGGAGGTTGGCCAATTGATCCAAAATATGTCCGTTGGCTTTGTATAAGTTCCGGGTGGTGTCCGGGGCTTCCTTGGCCTTTATTTATAGGCATGGAACCCTTGAGGAGGCTTCGGAGCCGTTGGAGAAGTCCTCGGAGCCGTTGGAGGCCAAAAGAAGGTTGACTGGTCAAACCCAACGGCTAGTTTGACTGGGCTACCGGCTGGCCGGTACAGCTCCACCGGCTGGCCGGTGCCTTGGAAGATGAGGAGAATTCTGGTCCAGGCTCCACCGGCTGACCGGTGGAGGAGCCACCGGCTGGCCGGTGGCAAGACAGTAGCAAACACTATTTGGGCTGGATGCCACCGGTCGACCGGTGGAGGAGCCACCGGTCGACCGGTGGAACCTGGCAGTGGGCAATACCTCTGCCAGGTCCACCGGCTGGCCGGTGCTATCACACCGGTTGGCCGGTGGACTGAATTTCAGTCCACTTGACAGCTTTCTTGGGCCAATCCTTTGGCAATCTTGTGCCTATCATTCAAAAACACTTCAAACAAGGTTAAACACATATGAAAGTGATTGTGATCATGAAAATCAAAGAGTGTGGGGTACAACACTAGCACGATATCCAACATTGTACAACTAACTAGAAAAACTATTTATATATACGTAGGTTGATAATAAAAGGTATACTATGTAAGATCCTCCCTAGATACTCCAATGGAAAAATGAGTACATATTAAAGACCAGTGAAAAACCAGTGAAATAAAATTATACCTAAATTGGTATGCTAACTTTCCAACATCACCATGGATATCTCCAACAGTGTAAAAAAAGAGAAAATATATTATAGTTATAATGTAAGGGTAAAAAAATACCACTTCCCCAATTTTATTACACTCTTCACCAAATTCATACATCTAGATCTATCTAACACCAAAATAATCTATCCCGAAGACACCTGGGTTATGTCTCACATAACATTCTAAGCAACAATTGCATCCACACATCATCCAATGGAACACCTCTATAAAGTATCCGAGTAGTTTCTAGAATCCTCCATGACCCAAATATTGTTTATTATACATTAATTATTTTACCTCAAGCTGTCACAACCCATACACTGAGTATATATCTCAATCCATCACAACCCATACACATCATGACATTAAGGACATTTGGATTCTACATTTGGAGATACATGTGTGTGAAAAAACAACAATACATTATATCAATTTGCACACATATATGGGTAATGATAACCACCATAAACACTAGTAAATAATACTACTAGGAGAAAAGAGCTGGGCTGGATGCGGTCCTTAGCCATCTGTCCCTCACCAACCAAGATAATGGGCAAAACACCCTATAGAGTCCACCAGGTGATAGTTTCCCTAACAAAATGCATGGGATAGTGTATGAAATGATAAACAATATTGGTTATAATATAAATGGAAACGAAACCACAAGAAAAGGTATAGTCCTTAGATCAAAAACCTCTATAATCACTCACACACCTAACTGACACTATTAGGGACTAGATATCCAAAAGCACACAAGCATTTAAAAATAAATTCATTTAATTAGTTCAATCTAATAAAAATTTCAATTTATGAAAAATTAATTCAATATTAAATAATATAAATTATTCTAATTACCTTCCATTAATCTTTAGAGTGAGGTCCATTCCCTTTACACATATGTAAACCGAGTCCATGGTTCAAAAAGACAACATTCTAGTACTCCAACAAGCACCAACACCAAGGGTTAAAACATTAATAATTATATTACCATTCCATAATTAGGGGTACACTAGGATAACCTATTAATCTACCATAAAATAGATTCATAGCCTTCCACATCCAAGTGACTCATCAAACAGGGAAAGTAATGTATATAAACAAACAACCCTTATATTCTTCATTTAAACATATTATTACTAAAAAAAGAATCCTGGATTTTAGAAAAACATTTGTAATATCATATTCATCCCATTACATCCACTTTGGTTCAATACCTAACCAATTGAATCATATCCCCAGGTATCCTGATGTCACAGGTTTCAACTTCTTAAAAAAACATGGGTATCCATGCCTGTATTCCATTATCCATCCTAGGATCACACCACATCAGATAGTAAGGATCACACCCTGATAAAAAAATGAAACAAATATAAAAAATAATAAGAAGTGAACGAGTCCATAAAAAGAAGGAATATAGACCTTACATGTAAAGCGATCACATATCCCAAAATACAATGCATTCAACCTTCATAATAAAATGGGATCATTGGGAACCAAATAATTTTCTTTATAAAACTACTGATTTTATTCCATATTCTATTATCTAATCGATTTATCCTAGGTTACTAATAAGAATAACCCATTAACTATTAAAATCTATTAGTTAGTTAAATAACGATTTCAAGCATAACTCCCCATTTAATCAAACATTATAGAAGAACATATCCATTAGATTAAATCATCATTATTATCATTAAAATTAATTAAAAATATCATATTTCTTATCTAATTACATAAACATATTGAAGAACAAAACAATTAAACATGCATCATGAATCATTTTTCTTACTATTATATTACAATAATCTAAGGATTACTTATACATAAATCTTTAATTAATTAACCAAACAACAATGAACCTTCATTCTTTTCATTAACCATTTTCATCACATTATGATTTTAAACCAATAATTAAAAAATTATAAAAAATATAACACAGATTGAAATACCCTCAGAACCCCACATATTGATTACATGAAGACACAGATCAAATAAAATAAAAAAGTATTCACGAGAATTTAAAAATAAATATTTGGAAACTAGTATCAGATAGATAAATTTGGGATAGAATCTAGTTGGGGGAGGATTTATAGGCCATCTT
This sequence comes from Viscum album, assembly GCA_963277665.1. Lineage (NCBI taxonomy): Eukaryota > Viridiplantae > Streptophyta > Magnoliopsida > Santalales > Viscaceae > Viscum > Viscum album. Next base: position 283,537,804 of record OY728126.1, read on the forward strand.
GAAATAAGAGGGCCATAATATAGCCTCCCAGACCATGAAACTAAATCAACTGAAACATGGACTAAGACACAATACAAGGAACCACAACACAACCATCATGGTAAAACCTTGTACAACAACCATAAAAATTATCCTATAAAATGGGGAGAGGTACTAAAGTGTTACTAACACCTCCATGACACATAACCCATATTCTAAGAAGGCGACTATACTGTAGCCTACCCCTACAGTGTATCTACCCTAAAATTAGTAGAACACAACAAGAACCCCTACACAACAACCAAAGTCTCCATGTTATAGAGGATACCCACCCCATGCCATATCCATCCACTATATAACAAATATTCCAAAAATGTATGTAGATCTAGACCCTTAAACCCTGGACCTTAGGCCATAGTTGGGATCTCCATGTCGCAATAACCAACTAGTATGACAGAGCCCTTGGGTCCATGCTATAGAATCATCAATAAGTAATATATTTCATCATAACTCTAATGTTTCCTCCCTGATACTACTCTGAGAACCACTATCACCCATTACTCATGATTTAAAGGGATACAAGGTTATCATCTCTGACAGATATATTTTTTTGGATCATACGGATGCATTCATAATAGATTCATCATTCTATATTGGTTCACTATTTTTTTTTCAAATTTTCATTATCATTATTTTTATACTTATATTTTTTTTCATCATTTTCCACAAAAAAGAATATAATACTTTTTTCATTATACCTATAATATATGAATAAATTTGTATTAGTTCTTCTACCTTAATAAGAGGTAGGAGTTTTTTTGTGTTAGGTTTTAATATGGTTGTGACTCCCCTTCAAAATTTAGTAATCTCATAGTGTGATCTGTACCTCTTGAAAAGTTAAGAGGATATAAATAATGAATAGTGGAGTTGTATATAAACCATTATAATATATTGTATGTTTTTTCATTATTATTCTTTTTTAAATATTTATTTCAATCAATTCAAAACACCTACCTTTACTTATTCTAATAAAACTATCCAATTTTTTTAATGATCCCTCCTATATTAGATATTAGTATTATTACTGACCCATTAGATTCATTAATATATCATATAAAAAATCTATTTCACCCCACTTTATTTTTGGTTACATCGATATTACCATACTTTGATAGTAATAAATATAATTACTAGATAAATAATATTGAATCATATTTTGAAAAAGTAAGTCTTGATCCTGGTACATATATAATAACCCTCCACAACATTTTTGAATTTAATTATGCACTCTAACTATTGATGTATTTAAAAAATATGAATTAAATTTAAATGGTTTGACTATACATTATTTTTCTATATTTATAAAAATATTTATTTATGTCTTAATAGGATAGAAAATATATGACTTCTATATAATTATATATGTTTTTCATTATTGATGTAAAAATATATAGAGAACTGGGTTTTAAATGCTTAAGTATGAATTCAATGAATTCAATATGTTTGAGATTTAGATAGCGAGACAATTGATATATGATTCTCCAATATTTTTAATGAAAATAAATATTTATGTTAGTAAATCATATTACAATCAAAATGATACTTTTAACATTATTTAGGAAATAACATGATGTAAAGGTTACCTTAGGTGAATGTAAGAATATTAATGATTATCCAATATATGATCACATTATTTCATTTATACAGTATGATCATGAATAAAATAACCAATTAGAAGAAGAAACTAATGAAAAGAAATGTGTTGAAATTATATCTAATAATATATTATACTTTACTATTTTTTGTTAAAGTATAAAAATAAATGATGATTAACTGTAACATCTCATAAAATAAATGGATGGTCTTTTATAAAGATAAAAAGGATTTAGAAATTGTAAAAATAAACACAATAATATGGGTGGTAGAAGAAATGATCATAAAGGTAAAACTATCCCTAAATCCAATTAAAAAATGTCACTTTCTATGAATATAGAATGAAACAATTATTTAATCCAATATGTCAAAATATTTATAATGTGATTAAATAAAAAAATTTTAAATGGAAGGAGGAAATAACTAATAACTCATCCTATAGTAGTAGTGAGTAAAATTCATTATTAGTTGAATCCAAACCTGAGAGGGAATATGAAAAAAATATTATTGACATAAATAATTAATTATGATAGAGCTTTTGGTTCTAATATTGTTCGATAGAGTTCTAGTGTTAATGAATTAAATGAGGTATGTTACAAACATTATAGAAAAATTTAATGTGTTATTGATCTTTATAAAAAACTTATATAATCATAAAAAATATGATTAGGGAGAATATGAGTTTATGAAGCATAATTGTAATATTAGGAAAAATTAATCTAGAAATAAATGTATCAGAATACTCTAAACAAAAAACAAATTCACCAAATTGAAATAATAAACTATGAAATATAAAATTTTAATAATGGAAAAAATAAATAATATGATGTGTCTTTAAAATTATTCTTTTAATAAATGGTATATGTATTATTGCTAATTTTCATAAAATGTGTAGAAACTTCTATATCAAGATCACTATTGATAGTGTCTCTTTTATTACCCATTTCAACTGTAGCACCATAGGTACTATGTTATTGAATGTTTAATATGTAATCATAAATATTTTTCCAAAACATTAACATTTTAAAAAAAATATTATATGGTAAATTACAATTGAATTCAATTACCTATGGCCTGATTGACTAATCACGTTAGACCCCAAGTTTCAATGGTGTGGAATCATTTTATTTTTAAAGTATTTCAAAAGAAAATAATTGGATGTCTTGTAGAGTCTATTTTATATTTGGAGATAATTCCAAAATAATGATGAAAAAATTATATGCAGTTTGTTAATATTTAAGTCATTTATATTGAAGTTTTTCATCATAATTAAATATTTATTTCTCAATTATGAGATTATGGTTTATTTGTTAAATTCAATAATATTAAATGCCTTAATATTGTACATTATTTCCCAAATATATCATTAACATAAATAAAATTAGTATTCTACATTATATTTATGATATAATTTTGTGAAATGTTATGTATGAGAATATTGTATAAATAGAATATTTTTTTATTATATTAGATGATTTGTTACTAATTTTTTTTCATACTTTATTTTATTAATGATAACAAAAAATATTCTAAATTTTCATGAAATAGTGGTGTATAGAAATAAAATATATGATCATTTTATGAATGTGAATCCACCTAAGAAAATTTTCAAGTTAGTCAATAATGTGTTAACCAATAGATCATTATTTCATGTAGAGTTGGGAATATTTAGACATTCTTAATTGTTAAGTATTTTTTGGAGACAAATAAATTTTTGTTATTAGCGTCATTTGAGGTATCATTAATTCCTTGTTTGAATTATGTTAAGAATTTATATTTAATATTATTTAAAATTAATACTTCCACAGTAAAGAAAAGATTTATTCTAGATTCAAATATATAATGACTTTTGATCCCCAACATGAAACATTCAAAAGTTATGATGACATATTTTAATGATCTAAAGGGAAATATAAAACTAATTGAATGAGATATTATTGGTGAGAGTGTTTTTAGTTTTTATAAATCATGATTCATGAGATAATGAAGTATTAAAAGATGTAATGAATATTCATGTCATTGAAAGAATTGGATATAACCAAACCCCTAGTCTTAGAGTTTACTCTCTAATGATTTGTTCACAATGTTATATGGATAGAAAATACATTTGAATTATTAATTAGGTTATCCAAATCATAAAAGTAATATATAAACTAAAAAATACTTATGTTAATAATGAATCAAAACACAAGTTAATAAATTAAATATGAAATTTTATAATAAAAGAAAAAATTGTCACACATAATTAAAAGAGGTAAAATTTAAAACAATTATTGTATGTTTTATTAAATATTTCTGAGTTGGAAACTTCCAAAAGGAATTTTATTTTTCAATTAATTGATTAGTTGAATTTATAAAGGGGGATAAAAGAGTAATTTTAAGAATTTCGTCTCTTATAAATAATATTTTTAGATACAGAATATGGCTTCGGTGTTAGCTCAAATTTTTCAAGATAATCCTAGGGATTTAGGCCCCAGAACCATGTTTTTGGAAACATACAACCAATGGCGCACGTTTGGTGCATGGTAGGGATAATTTTGTTTCCAAACCATTTTTTCATTTATGTACATGATTATGGTTTGAGTAACCATAACAAAGTATAAATTAAACCATGTATGGTCTGTATTTATTTTTTATCATGTCCCACAAATGATGTTGTGTTTGATGAGACTTTCTTTGAAACTATGTGAGGTAGTGGTTCTTATTTACACTATCACCACATGGTGTGCACACATTTTTCCAAGATATGCTGCCCAAAAATGCACCTCATTAAAAGGGAAAAAATTAATATTTTACTCTATTTACCATAAAGGGTCTTACTCTTTAATTGCCCCCATTTAACATAAGTTCTCCCTTAAATGTTCATGCCTCCTTATCCAATCCCTTATGGGAGTTAATCCTTGTTATCCTTCAAAATCAAAAATTGCCAAGTTTGTTGTATTTTATAGGTATGCCTCTGAATAAATAATCCTCTATTATGTTATTTTTATCCATCTTTCTCTAATTTTATTTTCACTAGTTTTTGATTTTATTCCCAACTCCTCTAAATTATGTTATAATCAAATACAAGAGATATGACTTTCATTCTGCCTAGGAATATGGTGAGCCAAGATGCCATCTACAATTTTTTTTCCTTTTCAATGAGGTATGCCATCATGGTGATTGTAAAGTGATTTAATGATTAAATTAAAAAATATGGTTTTATTTATGTCATTGATTAGGGATTATGGATTAATTGAGGTTGGAATTATGTTATTTTTTTTCAAGAAATATGTCATCGTTCTGGTGTGATTGGATCAACCAATAAGGTTTTATGTATTATAACTTTTGAAAGATATTTTTTTATTTTATGTATAAAATTTTGAGCTTTATAAATTAAAAATATATATTTTTTAAATTAATTAATTCTTGATGCATCGGTTGAGACCTGACCCTTAAAATATCATATGAGCATTGATGGGCCTTGGCAATTACTACAATCCCATGTAAATTAAATGAAAACATTTCTAAAGGTAGGTGGTTTTTCATACTAGCCCTTTTGTATTAATTAAATTTTATAATTGTATGCAATTGATTGGGATTAAAAATGAGGTTGAAAGACCCTATTTATAGTTATTCTAATGGAATGTTTAATTAGTTTAATTTGGATACTAAAATGGATAAATGGTTAGGGTCACTATTAACAATTTTGCGCTACATTCATACTTTGACCTAAGACTATCACAAAGGATGAGGATTCCATACACAGTGACTTCACTTTGTTACACCTTATAAGGATACCAAGAGGGATGTCTCTACTTATTTGTTGAATTATAGGATCCCAAGAGTGATATTTCTATTTAAATGTGATCCCCTAGGATCTTGAGTAGAATGCCTCTCCATTATATATGGGACGGAGTGGGTTCCTCGATGACTGAATGACCATTACCTAATGACTCATGGGTTTGGTTAGATATGGTACTAGGTGTCACCTTAGAACTAATAAAGATCTTTTAAGACAAAGGAGGTATGGAAAAGGTGGTGGGTTTAGGTGTTCAACCATACTCATTCTTGTATTTATTCTTTCACAAGGTTATTATTGATACAACTAGGATTTCATGAGGCAATTGCTAATTTTTGGTTGATGAGCCCGACATGATGTGCCATATGGAAGGGATTCCCAAAGTTATATCCTATTATCCAATTTAGAGACATTACTGATTATGTGACAATGATTCACATATGTTATTCTGAGGATTAAAAATTTGATCCTTGGTTGAATATATCTTAGGGATACCCAGAGGTACTTCATTGGATCTATCTATTGGGCCTTATTTTTAATGAGGATTTCTAGATGTACTTCCTTAGATTTGGGTTATCAGCCTTACATAGTGATATGATACAATTTTTGTATCTCAAATTTGCTACTAGGATTCCTCCCATACTCATGGTTATAGAGGAAGGTTTCTAAGGATGTACTAGATAACATATTATATACTCTTAGGGATGATTCTAATCTCTTCATGTGATGCCTAGGATGGCCCTTGGGGTCATGTGTATGAAACATTACTATACTCAATATGTGTTTCTGGGAGTGGTCTATTGTTATGTTTTTTGAATGGATGTTGAGCATGTACTTGTATCTGGAGAGTGTTCCTTACATGTCTCATATGGTCCATCCACCTTAGGGACAATCCAAGTCATGATCTCATGAACAACAATGAACTAAGACCTGGGGTTGTGTCATTATACTAGATTTATACAGTATGAGTGCCGAAAATCTAGATTATGGCCATATTTACTATATGTCAAGTTATTACTAGGAACCATCATCATAATGATGGGAGGAGAGTATGAGTGAACCCATGGTTAGGAAGAGTATACTCATGTGGTGACATAGCTTTCATAGATACATTTTTAGCACTATACAAATACTTTATTATTTATCAAGATTAGAGATATGGTGATTGAAAAGATTATACATTACTTGAGTGGTACAAAATCCAGATCAATTAATTTTTCTAAGGATGTTCATGTTATCTGGTTCATAGACCCAAGGATAAAAATGTATTATTCATTTTATTTCATTATATCATTATATTTCCATAATTGTCTCGAATAGTCTGATTCATACGATTAACAATGAACTTTTCAAGGCATTATTTATACAACCTTATTTTATTTTATTTTCAACAATCACTTATTATTATCACTATTATTATGATGAGTTTCCCACAAACACATTCTTTACTTATTCTAGATATATTCTAGTCCAAATTTGATTTTCCCTATTTAGTTTTGCATTCACACCATTCTCAGGAAACCATTGCATTTTGAAACCCAACTGGACATTCAATTGGATAGAAGAACATGATGTGTTGAGGATTGGGATTGATCGAGAAGGGTGTATTAGAAATGTTTGTTGATGTTAAATATGAGGTATGAATAGATGTCCACAATATAGAATTGTACATTATTTTTGATATCATTTATGTACTCATATACATGTGGTCATTCTAGTGGATTATTAGTGGTTTATGTATGGCATGGACATTCATTTTTTTCTACCTTTCTTTTATTACAAACTTTTTTGTATTTATTTCTTCTAAAATCTGATTACTTAATAATATGGACAATATATGGATATTTAAATTTTTTTATTTATCTTATATGAGGGAATATAGTCTCCACAGAAAGACCTTTAGAATTTTATCATAGTCAGTGGCCTCTAGCATATGGAAAGACACACTTGAGTCTCAGAGGTGATCCGGGTTAGGTTATAGATTAGTGGAAACTTGGATGGGATGAGATAGAGTGGTATTAGATCTATTTATTTCCCTTTTTATTAATATTTGGGATATGATTCACATGAGTGTTTATAATGTGTTAGATCATATAATGTATATTAGTCTAGTGTGTTAAGAATACTTGTTTTGGTAAGAAGTGCATGTTATTTAGGGTTTGATATTGTTGTTCATGATTTGAGATGTTACATATTTATGTGATGTTCTCTCTACGAAACACACTTATTTTGTAGATTTTAGTATTTAAAATGGATTTATGACTCTCTTCCCATTGGAGAGAGGAAATATATGGATTTTTGGAACTTATCTATTTTCCAATAGTACAATGATTGATTTAGACTCTTGGAAGGTAAAGTAAAGAGGTGTTTCACACATTATATTTGGCACATATGGTTCACTTGTTATCGACATTCTAGTGTGTTATTTTATTATTTATCATATAGGAGGATTATTTAAATTGTCAACATAAACCTAAATGGTGATTTCTATATAGTTTCATATTTTAATTCTACTCAATTGGGTCGACATGTATATTTTTCCATTTGATGGAAGTTCATGTGGATCTATAGGGTGATGTTCGATATCGAGTCTAATGACTCATTCATGATTAAAGAGATGTCAAGAGACACTATTAGGTCTATACGGAACATGATTATTGAGTTTTATACCCCTAATGGGGTATTACTTCCTTGGAATGGTTATTTAAAGTGTCAGTAATAACCTATATTGTGTTTTCCCTTATAGATTGGAATGAGATAATACATAACCAACCCGTGTGCTTTGGATATGAAATGATTCATTACAATTATGTTATAAACATAATATTGAACCATGCATATAAAATATGGTAGTATATACCTTCATACAAGGTGATCTATTCATGTCACTTCATTAAATTACAATAGATACATAATTTTTTATAGTGGTATGGAACCTTGAAGGGGTATTCAAGTATACAAATTCTCAACGAGTGTCAGATCATCATTCTTTCCTATGATTGAATCATGAAATAACAAGGTGTATTAAATTATAAGGATTTTTAATTTGGGTCAAGGACCTTATAGGAAGATTCATGGTAGGTGATCCCATTAGAGTTTTTATGGAGTGAAAATTATTAATGCGTTTTAGTTTAATGGGTTTGGATTACATGTTTTATTTTGTTTTTGTATATAAATTTGTAAATGAAAACCTATATCATTAAACAAGAATTGATAGGTTTTAACCATTTCTGGTTCATGTTATCTTTACCTCCCTTAGAGAGGGTTTTTAGGTATATTATATTCCTTTAATTAAGGTGGGTTTGTGGATGAAAATTGTGAGATGTATCATTTGTGAGAGGTTTTACTTATAGGATACATGGTAGAAAAAAGTTATCTATACTGAGACATGTTTAGTATGGATATGTGGGATACCTAAAGGCCCATATTTTTGGATTGGAACATTATATATATTCATCCATTTTGATCAAGGTAAGCCTATGATAGAGAGTTTTCCCTAGATTATGAATTTCATTTTTTGGAAGTGAGCTCGGTTGTACACTCTTATTGAGACAGATGCATGAGAGATGCTTGTGTTTTGTGATACGGGTTGACTAATTCATTTTTGTGTCTATGAAATCACATGGGGTGATTTTTTTGAGCCTATTTTGGATGAGTATGATTGTTTGTGTCCCAAACCTAATTCTCAAATAGATTATTTTAGGGGTATGTTAGAAAGTGAGTAGATTCATGTGACTAAAATGACACCAAGTCATAATGGGTCATGGAATAAAATAAGGCACAAGGGAAGTGACCAATTTTTAAGAAGATCCTCAGGTGATATTATGTTTTAGTGAGACTAATTTTCCATGTATCATGGTCTTCTTTGATTTGTGGTTTAGATGGGTCACATAAAAGGACCGATCATAAATATTACATAATCTAGTTATTTAAACTAGATTTTACTTTGTTTCATTCCCAAATATATTTTAATTATAGAGATTAATAAATATAGGAAATAAATTATACATATAAAACCACAAGTATACAATTTGGGTACCATAAAAATTGTATCCATTTATTCCAAAACATAAAACTTTTAACACAAAATAACAACATGATTTATTTGAATAATCTTCATAACATTTAACTTGACTTTATTTTATCTCTTAAACATCTTTATAACAAGTAAAAAACATTTAAAAACATTTTTTGATAATAAAAATATTAGTAGGAGATATAAAAATAAGGAAAGAAACCATTAGTCTATGAATACTTATTACCATATGAAATTTATTTCACAATGACATACTTCACACCCATAAATAATTACTTGGTGAAATATGATATTTCCATAAAACATTAAAGAAAATAAATAAAACCATATGGTTATCTTGGGTATTACTTACTTATATTGTAACTCTTGTGACCATCATATGATGTATAATCCTCACGGCTAACTTACAGTGTAACCTTCACGTCTACCTTATGGTGTAACCATCACAATTACACTTTGAGTAACCATATGACCGACCTCAAACATACAGATACATAATTCATTTGAGGTAGATATAGGTATCATCCTAAATCATAAACAATTTACAATATCCAAAACATAATCATAAAACATGAATAATTTCATAAAAACATTTCTTTTGAATTTCTTAAAATAAAATCTTAAAAGATGATTTTTAAAAGGAAAGACCCTTAAAAATATCATATAATTGATGTGAAAAGTTAATATAATGGAAGGAATATGTGTATAAACTATAAATAAACATAATAAAATTTAATATAAATAGAAATTCATCGCAAAAATAATCCTAATACCTCATTATAAATAATGTAGAAGGTTAACCGAAAGAATAGAGATTGGGTTAAGAGTTCCCTTACCACAGGTTCGTCTTACATAAAACTTGTTTAAACCTTCAATGTAATGGTTAAAAGAGTTTTATTAATATTTTATAGATCATAAAAATGTTTTTAACTCATTTTATGATCATTTTAAAACATCATTCTCCCAATTTATTAATAATATTTTGTTATTTCCATTATTTGAGGGGCATTCTTTACATGATTTCCATGGTCGTTTTGTAATGGATTTTCTTGTCAAATGGAAGAAAAACTCCAAAAGTGAAAAATGGTGATAATATTTTTCAAGAATATTATGTGATTATATAAAACATTTTGGTTATATGGTATGAGGTTCAATCATTAAATAACTCATTAGCGATATTTGTTAAGATCATTTTGGAGGTTCTTAGATAACCACAAACTTGTTTCATCATATACCTTAAATACTATGAATATAAGTTAATTACAGAACATAAGAGAGTTTATATAATACACTTTGAAATCTGTATCGACCATTAAAATGAGTTTACAACCAGATTTTATGGAATTAATGTAAATTTAAGACACATTATCCACAATGTCGGTAAATCGAGACATAACTAATGGTGTTTTTTTATTTTTAGAATAAGAGTAACTCGAGAGGAATAATGATGAAGATTTTTTACAAAAAAATGATAACTTCATGTATATATAAGACTATTGAGCTTTCATTCCTCTTGGATAAATGGAGGCGAAGAGATAACTAGAAAGTAAGACACAAGAAAATGAAAGAGGATCTTTACCTATTGATCTCTTCTCCTTGAGATCCTACATAAGGCCTTTGGTTTTTGGAATTTTGGTGAGACCATAAAGTCATGGACGTGGAAAAGATACTTGTGAAGAGAATTGGGTAGAATTTAGGCAATTATCACCATTTTAGAGGTGTGAGAGGAAGAGAAAGGTGAGGGCGGTATTTATAGTGGATGTGAGGAGGGGTTTTCCATTATTCTAATCATTAGTTTAATATTTTTCTCGAGCCTATGAATAGTCATCATTCATTTGGATCAGAACTGTAATAAGTGCATGTAAGTTTGAAACAATGGCCATTTGCATTAGTGATAAATCAAGAATTATGAAGAAATTAATTTATTTAGCATTTTTCGTAAATGTTCTAATTTAACTATTCCCAAAAAATTCATGTATTTTAGAAAATACCAAAAATTCACCCCAACCATTTTCAATGTGTAGAAGTCAAAATGAACTCCATTTTTTGAAAATAATTTTATAAACATGATTAATTTAATTTTTAAACCAAATCATAATTTACTAAAAATAATAAAAAATTTAAAACTATAACTCATTTCATATAACCTTTAGAAATTAATCATCATATAGTTATATTATAAACTTAATAAAATAAAACAATAATATTATTTAATATTTATAAGGTTCATATTAATATTCATATGGGAACTTTATAATTCACCAACAAAACATATTAGTTCTTTCAGAATCCAAATAATGTACTGATCACAACCATAGATGTCTATTTTTTAAAATTCAAATCATAGAAGAAGAAAAATTATGTCAGTCAGCTAGTTTATAAGAATCTCTTTAAAAAGTGTCCTTATATAGAGAACTAGTGTTTCATGGATTTCCATTTAAATTTTAAAATATGAGGTGTTACATTATCCCCAACTTTTAAAATTGTGTTCTCATAATTTTATTTACTTATTAAATATTTGTGGGTACATTTACCTTATAACATTTTTTGATTACCATGTTTCTTCTTCAACCAATTGGTTTCTTGATAGAACCATTGGTTAGTGGATTACCTCATTCCAAAATACTTTTTACCTTCAATCAAGAATCTGAACAGGTTTCTCTTCATAAGAAATATAATGTTGCAGCTAAAGTTCTTTTGGGCTCAAAACAGGAGATGATTCTGGAACATACATTCTCAACATCAAAACATAAAAAACATTGTGTACATTTGAAAACCATCAGAGGCAATGTTACTCAGAAAGAAACTAGTCACACATTATCCAAGATTTAATAAGGTCCAATGAACCAGAAACTTAGCTTCCCTTTATTACCAAAATGAATAAAAATTTTCCATGTTAAGATTCTAAGAAAAACATGATCTTATACCATGAAAGAAAATCCATTCCTCATGTTATATGCATAACCTTTATGCCTTCTATGATATGTCCTCATGTGTTGCTGGATCATATTCACTTTCTTTGCCACATCCTCAACTAACTTGGATTCCATTAACTTCCTTTCCTCGAATTCATCCCAAAAAGCTAAAGTTCTACACTGATTCACATGTAATACCTCATAAGGTTCCTTATAAATTATAGAAAGAAAACTATTATTATAGGAAAAATCAACTAATGAAAGATTTTAATCCCAAATTTCCTAGTAATCTATTGAATAATATAAAAAAATATCCTCCAATGTCTGAATCGTCCCCTCCGACTGCCCATCTAATTGAGGATGAAAAGCTATACTGAAATAAAATTATATTCCCAACGATTTCTAAAGGACTTTCATAAAGTTATAAGTGAACCCGGGATCATGGTCAGATATCATGGAAAGAGAAACTCCATATAACCTAAGAATATCTTTAAGGTACAGTTGAGAAAGTGGATGTAAATACCTAGTATCTTGAATAAGAAGGAAATGAGAAGATTTAGTCAGTCATTCATAAATAACCCAAATTGCATTGTTATCTTAAGAAGTATTTTGTAGTCCCACAAAAAATTCCATGGATATATTTTTCCCATTTCCACTCTGGTACTAGTAATTGTTGAGGAATCCTTTTCAGTAACTTCCACTCTACATTAACCTTTTGACATGTCAAACATTTCATGGTAAAATCTGCAATATATATTTTAATTTCATCCCACCATTAACACTTCCAAAGGTCTCTGTAAATCTTTATGATGCCGAGATAAACTGAAAAAAGAGAACTATGAGCATCAGAAAACAATTTTTTCTTATTCTAATAATCACAAGTCACAAATAATCTCTTTAAAACCCTTATAAAACAATATTTATCAATGTTAAATTCAAGAAACTTACCAATTTTAACAAACTTTACATTTTTATGTAACTCCTCATATTTATTTTGTGTTTTCTTAATTCTCTCTGATAAATATGACCGTACTAAAACATGAAACAAAGTAGAGGAATTTTTTACACAAACACATTCCAATCCAAAATTCCTTAAATCATTAATCAAAGGGTCTTATTCAAGCCATAACATAGTTAATGATGCATGATGTTTTCAAATCAATGAATCTACCACATTTTTTTATTTTATAGGATAATAATTGATTGTAAAATCATAATACTTTATCAAATCAAGTCACATTGTCTACTTTATGTTTAATTATTTTTGAGTTAATATATAGTTCAAACTTTGGTTGTCAACATTATTTCACATTTGGCTCTGTATAGATGATGCATCTACATTTTTAAAGAGAAAATAACAGCTGCTAATTCCAAATCATGTGTGGGATAATTAAACTTATGAGGTTTTAGTTGTATTCAAGCACAATCAATTAACTGATCATTCTACATCAAAACAATTACAAGTACCTTTAATGAAGCATCACTATAGATGAAAAACTCTCAATTTCTGGAATGTAGGGTCAGAACAAAAAAATTCAAAATCTTTTTTTTAATTCTTGAAAACAATAATCACATTCTTTTTTTCAGATGGATTTAAGTACTTTTAAAGTTAACATAGTAAGTAGACCAGATAACCGTGAAATGTGTTTAAAACCCCTATGTTAATAGCCTGCCAAACCAAGAATATTGTGAATCAAGGTCATATTTTTGGGTCTTGGACATTCGTCAACAACTTTCACTTTTGTAGGATCTATAGTTATGCCATTTATTGAAATAATGAGACCATGAAAAGAAATTTTCAGTGAAAAAATCCACACACTAATAGAAATTTAGGCTGTAGCCACGGATCTATAGCCACAGTTTTATAGATCCATGGATATTGCTTGTTTATAGTCATGATTCAATAATTTCTTCATGGCTATAGATTTGAATCTATTTTTTTCAATACCTGTTAGGATCCTCCTCCTCCCCTGATTCACGACCCCTTCACCATGGCACCCTCCTCCCCAACAACCTCTCTCACTCATCACCAACCTCCATGACAACCTCTCTCACCACGTCACCCTCCTCCCTGACGACGTCTAACACCACGGTGCACTCCTCCGCGACAACCTCTCTCACGATGGCGACCTCTTCCCCGATTCATCCAATCAACACCTCTATTCCTCTTCCCAACTGGATCTATTCTGAGACAGCCGCACCACCTCCTCCGCCAGCATTCCTATGATATGGCTACCCCACCTCCTGGAGATCATCCTCCTCTTTATCTAGTCAGACCTCTGGATTACCCATTAAAGGTATTTAGGGTTTTAACACCTCAAATTTCACTCATGTGTATTTTATAGAAACAATTACTCATTATTATTCACTTTTGAGTCTCATATATCATTTGAATCATTATGGTCAAATATAAATCAAACTCAAACTCGACATTTCTCACATATAAAAATTCTTCTTGAAATTATCATCACTACAATATAGTGTCCAATTCATACCTATTTTACAACAATAATTCTCTCCATTGCTTCCAATATGGCATGACCAACTTCTTCTTATTCCCATTTCACTATATTTTATTTTGTTCTATACTATAATGTGGGATTCTGTTGACTTAAAATCTTTCATTGGTAAGTATTTCTATCATATCATCTTTAATCATGGAACATGCCTCATGGGTTTTAAATTTTATTTTTTGGAATAATTATCATTATATTTATTAATATGATTGGATGAATCATATTATCCATTCAATGACCCAAACACAACTTTTAGTGACACATAAATAGTACATTCCTAAAGATTCATATGAATTATACACACATGTACAATGTATCATCCTTTTTTGATGGAATAAGGCTCTCTATGAGTCTCTTGCTTCTAGACATAATTATGGAATTGAATGTGGTGTGGTTGATTCTTCCCATTTTCCACAAGTAGTTTATAATCACACTATGATCATCACTATGGAATTGTCATCATTATCTCACTATTTTACATATACCTAAATAGTCTTCTTTATAGTGTTTCATTTGGATTTCAAGATATTAATGCATAATTCAAATGAATATTTTCAAAGAATTAAAATACTAACATAAAAAACAAGATCCATACTGTCATTTCATAATCACCATAATCTAGTATAAATAATTACTCAACTATTTTAGAGTAGAATCAATGTTTGTAGTTCAAACTTCTACTTATACTTGAGGTTGAAGACGATAAAGACGATTTCATCTCATTTAAAAATGACACATATGTGCATGTTTTAATAGGTTGATTAGCACCACACTAAGGTTGTCCCTTATAAAAAAATATCAGTCCATTAACTATATGATAAAATCCAATATGGCTCGGTACTCTCTCATGGCCCACCGTGTCGACCCGTATATGTGAATAATACATACCCCTCACCCACCTGCACCCTAATAACTGCACTTACCTATATCTGATCTCTACATATTCACATATTCTAGTATTAGCTGGAATCTATCCTTTGAGCTTGGTTTTTGTCTCTTTGATTCCTCATTACCTGATTTAGGTGATGACCTAGAGACCTATTCATTTTTTTGAACATATCAATTTCCATTTTCCAAATAGTAGTTTGAGTAATATATCACTGAGAAGAACATTAATAAACCCTTTAGTTCGAACTCTCTCCATGTATTTCAAGAATATTTTTATATAATCTTATCTACTTTATATTTTTATTAAAAAAGGATGGAAGAAACTATCTTTCACTTCAAACTACATTTACATAAGTGAATGGATCTCAAAAACTCCAATGGTAAAACATTGTTTATGATTTCACAAGAACCTTCCAAAATTTAGAATTGTATGAATTATTAATTATGAAGGATTCTTAAGAGACTCCCTTTCAAAGGATTATCTCATCCATCACTTCATCAGGATATATATTTTCCCTATATTTAATTTAGAACACCATTTAATAAATCATACAATGATGGTTATATTTTTATATCGTTATTTATTATTATAGAATAATTTTCATCATTTTTTCTCTATTTGAGAACAAGAATCACCTTTAATTCCTCATAAGTTCAGAAGAAAAAGCAATCAAAATGATAAAAGAATATGGTGGAACTGCTTTTAAATCCTTATAGTGATAAAAAGTCTAAGAATTTTTTCTCAACTATGAAACTCATTCTTTTTGTACTCTAATTTTAAGGAAATTCTTTAGAGTTGATTTTCTATTTTTCATTAAAATATTTTGTAGAATGAATTCAATTATTATTTATTTGTATGGGAAATTATTTTTAACATGTTATTTCAAATAACATACACCACTTACAGAACTCTTTATTGTTTTTAAGATTTCATCTTGGGTTGATGAAATTTTCAAGAAAATCATTGAGTATTGACTAGCCTACTTGAACCTCGCACACAACATTTCATGAGTTTTAGGATTTTTAACTTTTGATAATCCCTCACAAGGGTTGTATTTTTTATCTTAATTTAGAATAGAGTATTTTCCTTGAGCACTTTCTTAATCTTGTTCTTCTTTTATTTTTTTCCATTTCCATATCAGTCACTGATATAACTAAATAATCCATGGGTATATTGACAGCTTCTTTGGATCATTCATATGGATTATTGAGATTGATTTTATTTTCACATTAGTTTCAATAAATGTAACACTTCTCTTGAACTTCTTGGAATTCATTAAACATTATCTTTATTCTATTAATTTTCCAAGGAAAACTCACCATTATTTATTATATTTTTGTGATATTTTATCATTATTTTATTATAAAAAATACTTAGATAAAAATTAATCACACATGTGACCATGAACATTACACATAAAATAGAGATATTAAAAATTTTAAGACTTGTTTATAGTATATAGGTTATTCCCTTTTAGCTCTATAAACTGATCTTGAGTAGACTATTAAGCATTGTTGGAGGGAGGAAGACTTTGCAGCTGATGCACCTTCAGGGGTTGGAAGTCAGGAGGATGTGATTGTTCTTTATAATAACATAAGATCCATTCCCTTGGAGTGTATGTCCTTTTCCCAGGGGGATTCCCTTGGGTTACATCATTTCCTCCCTCCTTGAAGGCTCTTGGAAGGGTGGTACTTTGTATCCACCATTTTGTATGATAATAAAAAAGTAATTTTATCTCTCTTAGGCTTAATCCCTCTCACTGATGGATTTATCTAAATTTCATAAAGATATATATTATTCCAAAATTCAAATGCGTTGTGCCAAAATCTGTTAATACCAATAATGATGTCCAAAACATGTTTTTCTTTTATGAACTCCATACTGCTGATATTTTTTAGATCTTATAGTATACTAATTTTGGGAATTGTTTTTAACTATATGGGATCAATATAAGGAATATAAATTCATACACTAACTTTTAGAAACCTTCGAAAAAGAGGTTTATTTATCTTAATTTTTTATCCAAATTTGTATATATTTTTAGTTTATTCATATATTATTTACAAAAAATGATTTATTAGAAATACAATTCTCAGTTGTGGTTAGTACCTTTCTTTTCAAAGTTATTGAATATTGATCATTAGACAATGTCAAGATGTTTTTGGAACTAGTTTCAGATATTCTTTCTTAATAGTCTCCCTATAAAGAAAGTGTGGAATTACAATTCTTCTAATGTCAAAAAAATTACAAGGTTGAGTTACTTCTATATTTTTATGTTTAACTTCAAGATATTATAATTTCATATTGAATTTGTTTCTCTCATAATCAATTTTTTTATCTTGTGTTAATGGGGCTTCATGATTTTATCAAACTTATCGTCAAGGATTATTTTCTTTTCCTATAACAGATGCTAAAAATATTTAATCTTATTTTATTGACCTCTAGTTCATTATTCATTACAAAAACTACGTATTTATATTTATGGTTCCATACTTATATCCATTTCAAGGTTTTTTATTTCTATATGATTTCATTCAGAAAATCCATCTGAAATCTGGAGTACTTTAATTCAAGCTTAAAACTTAACGTGTTGTTGGCCCCTATTTGATTATTAATATTTACACATTCAAGCTCATTTTTGGAAAAATAATTTGGCTTCATTTCTGATTACTTTTCAAGAAAATTTACTTATTCCTAAAATTATTTAAGGGTATAAAAAAATAATATATTTGGGATATCTTTGTTAGATTTACTCAAAGTAAGAACATTAATCTGCATATTCCTTTTTAAATAGATCTTTGAAAATATAGTCCTCGCCACTTTTTATTGATTCATCACAGGAACTATCTTGATAAGAATTTATAATTACATCATCTTCATGGAAAAATATTATTCACTAGAAGTATAAGCTTTATCTGTCTTCTTACTATTTAAATTCTCATACAATTCTTTTATATTCATTCTTCGTTAGATATCATCATGATATTAGTATGATGAAGTTGGATTTTCATCCTTTATTCCCAAGAGGTAAATCTTCTTTATCATTATCATCTCATTATCACTTTTTTTCTTTGAGCGTGATATTTCTTTAACTTTATCTAATTCTTTTCTTAGTCTTTATTTCATCACAACATGAATCAAAGAACATACCTTAGGATTTTAGAATTTTAATGTGCTGCATAAGAATCATCATATTTATTCACAGGAATGGATGACTCATATGCTCTATCCAATGAAGCAAATCTTACTTTCAAGGACATGAATATAGTAACAGGCTGATAACTATAATTCCCACACATACATAATATTTTTTTTCATGGAATAAGGCTCTATGTGAGTCTCCTACTTCTGGAAGTCCTTATGAAATTGGATATGATGTGGTAGAGTCTCCATGTTTATTATAGGTGGTTTGTAATATCACCATGATCATCATTATGGCATGGTTATCATTCTATCACTATTTTACAGACACCCAGATCATCTTCTCTATAGTGTTTCATTTGGATATCACAGTGTGGATATGCCCCCTAAATTAGTATTTTCACTATATCAAAATACTCACATCATGAAAATTTCTATCAACTTATTCATAGTCACCATGATCTTATACATATAATTACTCATCTATTGCAGTGCTAGTATCAATGTTTGTATCACAAGATTCTCCCTGGACATGAGGCTGAAGTAGATAGATATGATGTCATATCATTTAACTTTTTCACATGCATTTATATTTTAATATGATAAAAAATATTTCACCAAGGTTATCCTACATTGATGTTTACAAAATGATGTATCTCCTTTATAAAAAGTGTGATCCCTATTGGGGGTGCAATGGGTGTGAGGGGGGGGGGGAATTTGTGAGGGTAGTGGTGGTGAAGGGGGTTGGGGTGGGGGGAAGGGAGGGGTCGGGGATGTGGAGGGGGTACATTGGGGGGGGGTAGAGTGGGTGGGGGTGATGGTGGGTGGGTGGGTTGGGGGAGGCAGTGGGGGTACATTTGGGGGGGGGGGAGTGGGGGTGGAGGTGGGGGGTGGTAGTGTGGGTGGAGGTGGGGGAGTGGGGGTGTAGGTGGGGGAGTGGGGGTATAAGTGTGTCACGAACCGACCCTACATGGGCTCGAGCCGCAACTACCCCAGGCCCGCCTCCATAGGCCAGGGGCTGGCGACTAGTGCCGAAGGCACAACAACTTGGGGAGGCCTTTGCCTAAGCACCTGTACACACGCACACGCAGCAAACTTAATGCAAAAGTGCAGAGTAAAAGAAAAGAAAAGCAAAGAAAAGAAAAGGGAAACTGGTATATACATACCACAAAGTGCATCGACCTCTATAAGTAGAAATTACAAGCTGTAAGGAAAAGGGAAAAACACACGCCCAACCAAAAAGTGCCACAACCCGGCAACAGGTAAACAAAAAGAAACAGTTGACGGGTCTCCCACCTGGTACCCGGCCACTACGACCGCACGCGGTCCAAGCTCCCAAGCTCCTACGCTCCACTGAGGTCATGACCAACCTGTCCGTCGTCTGTAAGGGCACACCAAGTGCGGGCAAAGCCCAAGCAGGGGTGAGTATAAAAATACTCATTAGGATACCCCGAAGGCTCGAGTGAGCAACAAAGGAGGTACCAAAGGGTGAGCAGTAGAGCGAACATGGAATAGTAGAGGAGTACAACTGAAAGTGCAGTAAAGAGTCCAGCTCAACCCAACAAGAGAAAGAATGTAGACTCGTCCAGGCACAAGGAGATGGAAACGGTGAGAAGATGAACTTTCCATCGAGTCTTTGCTACCTTTAGTGGGAGAGTAGACTCATCCAACCACGAGAAGCTAGACACGGAAAGCACGTGGCATACCCCGCACGTCTTCGCCTCTCCTGAAGGAGAGTAACCAAGACCAAGAAGTGGGTACTCGAACAAGGTATATACATATCTATATGCTCTGTCAAGAAGACCGGACAATGTCATAGGGGGATCTCCGTCCCTTAGCTCAGCCCAAGAAAGAGTAGCCAACAGTCCCAAGAGTAAACTCCATCGATGCCCAGCATCCCGCATGTCTGCCTCGAACCGTAAGCCAAGGGGCTCAATCACCGCACCTCGACACAATCCAATTTGGGCGGCAATGACTCGCCCGCACAGTTTTAGATCGCGTCACAAGAACGCGTATCGGTGGGGAAAGTGCCCCTCGTACTTGAAAGTTATAGGGAAAGTCCAACCACACCTCGTCACTGCCCGGAAGTCGAGAGGTCTCCTCAAAGCCAAAGTCGTTCCATCACCGACCCGTACAACCAAGGGTCCCGCTCCGGTGGTCGCGGAGGAAAGCCACAGACTAACCTAGTAGGAAGGACTGAGTCTGGAATATCAACGGGTGTCCCACTGCCCAGCCCTGCTGGAGGGTAATTCATAATATGATATCGGGTGACCCACTGCCCAGCCCTACTGAAGGGGAAACCATAACCGAATATCGGGTGACCCACTGCCCAGCCCTGCTGGAGGGTAAACCATAACCGAATATCGGGTGACCCACTGCCCAACCCTGCTGGAGGGTAAACCATAACCGAATATCAGGTGACCCACTGCCCAGCCCTGATGGAGGGTAAACCATAACCGAATATTGGGTGACCCACTGCCCAGCCCGGCTGGAGGGTAAACCATAATACATCATCAGGCGACCCACTGCCCAGCCCCACTGGAGGGTAAACCATAATACATCATCAGGCGACCCACTGCCCAGCCCCGCTGGAGGGTAGACCTGGAATAAGTCGACAGAAAACCCACTGCCCAGCCTTGCTAGAGGGTAGACCGGTAACTAGACGACGGGCGACCCACTGCCCAGCCCTACTGGAGGGTAGACCCTAAGAGGTCGTCGGGTGACCCACTGCCCAGTCTCTGCTAGAGGGTAGAACCTAAGAGAGTCGGGTGACCCACTACTTAGTCTCTACTGGAGGGTAGACCCTAGAAGCTGATGAGTAACCCACTACCCAGCCCCGCTGGAGGGTAAAACTCAGAACTGCTCTGGCCATATCCACTGAAGGGTACAACACTAGCCAACCAAACACAGAGTGGGTATCGCGCAACCACCCAACTCCAGCACAACTCACCCTGAGGGGTTCAGCGCATGTTCCATCACAGGGTGCCACTAGCACTGCTACTGGCCGATCCATCGAGAATGAAACCAGGGGGAGACCACTCAACCCTGCTAGTCGACAAACCATCACCGAGTCAGGGGAAAACTCCACCCTGCTGGTCAAACAAACCCACATAGGGACCCTCTACGTCGCGAGAGGTCAAAGTACGCAAAGAAGAACACGACACGCACATGGGGCCCACACAACCTGTGGCCCCAAGTCAACCCCAACCAAGCGCATGGACATCTCAGGTACAAACCACACATACCTCCAAGTGCTCCCGTATACTCCCAGAGTATACCTCGTTCCATCCCATAGGCTATCGTGCACACGGCACCCAACATCAACGTGAAGGCGTGACATAACAAATCCAACCTGTCACCTCATCAGCTGAGGCGCAACCAACCACATCTCATGAACCATTTATATCACTCTCCCAAGAGTGAGCGATCACACACCAAGGGTCTGGTACAAACAAGGTAGGGAGAACCACCGCTGGAGCACCTTCCAGGCTTCCAAATTTAACAATATCACGCAAGAGGCTCCACACGACCAAACGGATTACACCGTTGTAATCCTCACGAAAAAACACGCGATATCGACTAATTACTCGCCTCCAACGGATATCCGACGGAAAAGTCGCCAACACCGCCTCACGCCCGAACGACGTCCCGTGATCCCGAGCCTCGGCCCCGAAAACAGTCGGGCGCATCACACCATTGCGATCCCCTCGGGAAAACACTTCAAAATCACTACTCACTTGAGTGCAACAGATATCCGGAGAAAAAGATGCATTCCGGCGCACCACACACGAGCGGTGCCACGTGGGACCCGCATCCCGGTCCCGAAACTCAATGAACGGATCACACCGTTGCGATCCTCTCAAAAAAGTACACGAAATGGACTATCCACATGTCCAAAACGGTCACCCGGTGATAAAGAAGGGAAATCATCGTCGACCCCCAAATGCCCTCGTGGGCCCCTCACCATCATGCCGAATTAGGGCGGTCGGATTGCACCACTGCAATCCCCTCGGAAAAACATCCAGAAACGACTGCTCGCACGCCCCGAACGGACGTCTGGTGAAAAAGTCGCTACTAGCTGCACGCAGCTCAAAAGACGGGCCGTGGGGCCCTCGCCTCAACTTCAGGCTCAATGCCTGAAACCACCCTAGAAACCTCCGCCTCGATGCTAGGGTCCCAATGCCACTGACGGCGCTCAAAACGGAGGTCGGACGCGTCCGCGCCGTCCAAAACAAGATCCGCCGACGAACCGACAAACCCCTCGACATACGTGTCGCACCACCGAGGCCCCTCGTTTCAGGAATTAAAAATTCCCAAAACCATCTCAAAAAGTCTGCATCGACGTCAGGTCTACGCCGCCGCAAACGGCATTCAAAACGGACGTCCGTAACAGAAAATACGGGCGTCCGAACCCTGAAGGCAGGGCCCCTTGGGCCGGACCGGCCGAAACCGGCCGGTTCGGCCGTTCTGGCCCGGGCCGCGGTCCAGCCGCTGGCCAGCGGACCACGCACCGACCGGCCCGTGGCCGGTCTCTTGGTCTACGTGAAGACCCACGTCGCGTGGGCCTTGTCCCCGCGCTGGGGTCGCGTGCTGCGACCGCGGGGTCACCGCGCCCCGGCGGCTCGGCCTCGCCGCCTGGAGCCGCCGCCTCGCGTAGCCGGCTTCTCCTCGCGCCGGCGCCCAGCGCCTCGCGCTCTTCCGACCCTCCGCTGAGCACCCGCGCCGCCGACCGCTTCCACAGAGCCGCGCCACCGCCTCCGCCGAGCCTCGCCACCGCTTGCACTCGCCGGAACCCGAAAACCCGCAAAGTTCGGCGGATCATTGCGGATGCCACGGAGCTCGGAATTTGAATCTGAAAGATGCGTTGAAAAGGGAATTAACTCTACTACGCATTCATGGGTTTTGTTCAAAGATCAAACAACAATTAAGGGGTATAAATTATGTTCAAAAGATGTGTGGGAAATAAAAACGCAAACGATAAAGTCATACCTCTTGGGCGATGCTCGTCGCTTCGCTGTCAACCTGCCGGCACCACCGCACCTTGCCGGAGCTCGCCTCGCCGGAGCTCGCCTCGCCGGAGCTCGCCTCGCCAGAGCTCGCCTCTCCAGAGGTGAAGGAGGCGGGAGGATGGTTTGAGGAAGAAGAAGAAGAAGAAGAGGGGGGGTGTTTAAGTACAAATCACTTAACGCCCGCCCGACAGCCCCGAACCCGAACTCCCGACGGGGTCGGGATTTAGCCTTCCCTTGGCTAAGAACCAAGCTTTGAGCGCAATGGTTGTCTTGGAATTTTATTCCGAGACACCGTTCAAAAGTTATAAAATTTAGCATCCAAAGCTTCTAAATTACGAAAACGCCCCTGGTGTCATTTTTCACAAACGGCCCGCGCCCGTGAAACTTATACTCCTCCTAGGGTAAAAGGAACACTCCAAACTCAACGGTTCCCTCGGTTTCCCCATCCGAGCCACCTTTTAAGAGATAGCTACATTTCAACATCAAACGAATTAATTAATTTATTTAATCCGTTTAACATTCCAGAAGAGGCCGAGGGGTCCAAACATCCCTCGCCGACAAGTTTTACGCCGTTCCTAGGGTAAACACCCCATTCCGGACCCATCCGTACACTCAGATCTCTGATCCGGATCTCCGTTTAAGAGTTATATCATTTATTTGGTGTTTTCAGTGTGAACGCACTGAAAATTTAATTCCAGCCACTCCGGGGCTCGGAATCGCACACCGTCTGAGGACGCTGCTATGGAATATCATCAAGAATATTCCAAAGTCTTTCGTAGCTAAAACTGGGTTCTTACATCATTACATACTTCAAGCTTTTCTTCCCCGAAAAGTAAAAACTAGGGAGCAACACAGGGTACTAAGCCCACACCTGGCTTTTCCATACCCAGAAGAACCCACGCACAGCTCTGCATCACCGCACACAGACCAAAGGATTGATCTTTTCACGCTAGGTCGGCCCTTGCCGATGTCGTGCACCCACTCCAGACTTTGGGGTTAGGGCAAGGTGGTAGGGAACCTCTCCATCCCATTGCACGGGCTCAAACGGCCCGAAGGCCCTCAGGGGTAGCTCACCTCCCCGGTCCAACCTCTACGTCGCACGCCGTGACTGGAATCACCGCCCACACCTGAAACAAGGCCCGGTGATTCCCTCCTTCAAAATATCCATATGGTGGAACACCCAAGGATATATGGTCACGCAAGATTCCACAGTAAATGCTCTCTTACATGCTCAAAAGGCGAAGGAGTCAACACCATCGACTAAAGGAAAAGGTCTCACACCTTTTTCCCTTACCAACACAGGGTTACACCCGACGCCCTACGTCACCCTGGTAACACCTCAAACAAGGAGCAGGGAGAAAATCCTTTCACATGTAGAGCCTAACAATTCTACTGTAAAAAGTAAAAGAGTCGCAAGGGGTACCTCTCACCATCCAATGCTCTGCAGGATCGTAGACATCCAAAGCTCGCGGCTGTCCGTGGTCCCAACCGTCAGCTCCCGGAGCCTGACGTGGACTGCCTAGTAGTGATGGGTAGATCTCGTAAAGTTTTCCCCCACTACTAGCTCCTCCCGCTTCTCTGCTAGCACAACCTCCCTGGGTACTACTCCAATCACGGTGCTGCCTCTGCCGTGGTGGTGTGCCTGCGGCCTGCCCAAAGCTCTCAGCAACTCGGGTCGGGTAGTCTCGTTCCAAGTGACCTCGCCCGTCACATGCATAGAACCAACTCTCTCTGGGCTGCACTGGTGCCCTCTGGCACCACTGTGGTGTACGACCATGCCCCTGAGTCCAGTTGTTAGAAAGCCACCTGCGTCGAGGTCCTTCTTGCTGACGCCCACTAGCTGCGGCAGACGTCTCGGCTCCAACGTGTCTGCTGCCACCACCAACTCCGGAACGGGACAGGAAGCTCTCCATCGCCAGCGCCTTCTCTAGCACCCCGGCATATGTGAAAATGCCCAAGGGTACTATGATAACAAGAATCTATCAGCGGAGACCCTGCCCAAACTTCCGTGCTCGGAGGTTGTCATCATGGACCAAGTCCGTGTAAAAGTGTGCACGGTCTACAAAACTAGTCGTGTACTCGGCCACCGTCATCCCTCCCTGCTGTAACTGCAGGAGCTCTTGAATCTGAACGGAGCGCAAGCAGGAGGGGAAAAACTCCTCATGGAACAACAACCAAAAGTCTCCCCACGCAAGCGACGTCTCGTCAAGAAATCGAGTCACCAGACTCCACCAACGCCAAGCTGATCCAAGAAAAAGGCTGGTTGTCAAAGCCACTCTCTAATCTATCGGCATCTGCAAAAGACTGAAAAGGCAACCCACTGTCTCGAGCCAAGCCTCTACTGCCTGAGGGTCTGGCTAACCACTGAACCTCAGCGGTCCCTGTCGCTGGAACTCACGGAGCGCGCTCATCCAGCTCTCAAACTCAACCTGCTCCACTAAAACTGTCTCCTGCTCAACAGGTGGGGGTGCTGCTACCGGCCCACCCGGAGAAAGGGGCTCGCATGATGGGTCCTGGACTGTAGCCTCATAGCTCATAGAGTCGTCATCACGTACCCAAGCTGGTATCTTGGATGGCTATCTTCGCGGAGACATCCTGAATATTATCAAGGAGTGCTGCGGTCAGATGAGCATATATGTATATACCACAACAACAATGATGGGGAGATGACTCAAGAAGGATAGTCAAGACTCAGTCCTATGTGATGCACAAACAAATTTCCCTGCAACAAGTGTCTCAGCATGCCGAGTCAACAAGCGGGTTATCAAGGTCCTGGTCAATGGATACATCGGCCGCCGCACCATCACTGGACTCCCTGGCCTGAGAGCCACTCTCGAGACACGTTAACACTGTTTCCCTATATCCCAACCAATTCCTCTTTTAGGGACGTCCGCACAACGTCCTAAGGAACGAACCACCTCTGATACCACTTTGTCACAATCCGACCCTACTCGGGTTCGAGCTGCAACTACCCTAGGCACGCCTCCAAAGGCCAGGGGCAGGCGACTAGCGCCGAAGGCACAACAACTCGGGGAGGCCTTTTCCTAAGAACCTGTACACACGCACATGCAACAAACTCAATGCAAAAGTGCAGAGTAAAAGAAAAGACAAGCAAAGAAAAGAAAAGGGAAACTGCTATATACATACCACAAAGTGCATCGACCTCTACAAGTACAAAGTACAAGCTGTAAGGAAAAGGGGCAAAACACATGCCCAACAAAAAAGTGCCACAACCCGAAAACAGGTAAACAAAAATAAACAGCTGACGGGTCTCCCACCTGGAACCCGGCCACGACCACCGCACGCGGTCCATGCTCCCAAGATCCTACGCTCCACTGAGGTCATGACCAACCTGTCTGTCGTCTGCAAGGGCACACCAAGTGCGGGAAAAGCCCAAGCAGGGGTGATTATAAAAATACTCAGTAGGATACCCCGAAGGCTCGAGGGAGCAACAAAGGAGGTACCGAAGGGTGAGCAGTACATCGAACAAGGAATAGTAGAGGAGTACAACTGAAAGTGCAGTAAAGAGTCCAGCTCAACCCAACAAGAGAAAGAAATTAGACTCGTCCAGACACAAGGAGCTGGAAATGGTGAGAAGATGAAATTCCCGTCGAGTCTTCGCTACCTATAGCGGGAGAGTAGACTAATCCAACCACAAGAAGCTAGATACGGAAAGCACGTGGCATAACCCATGCGTCTTCGCCTCTCCTGGAAGGAGAGTAGCCAAGCCCAAGAAGTGGGTACTCGAACAAGGTATATACATATCTATATGCTCTGTCAAGAAGCCCGAACAACGTCGTAGGGGGATCTCCGTCCTGTAGCTCATCCCAAGAAAGAGTATCCAACAGTCCCAGGAGTAAACTCCATCGATGCCCAACATCCCACACGTCTGCCCCGAGCCACAAGCCAAGGGGCTCAATCACCGCACCTCGACACTATCCGCTTTGGGCGGCACTGACTCGCCCGCACGGTTTTAGATCGCGTCACAAGAACGCATCTCGGTGGGGAAAGTGCCCCTCACACTTGAGAGTTCTAGGGAAAGTCAAACCACACATCGTCACTGCCCTACAGTCGAGAGGTCTCCTCAAAGCCAAAGTCGTTCCATCACTGACCCGTACAACCAAGGGCCCCGCTCTAGTGGTCACGGAGGAAATCCACAGACTAGCCTAGTAGGAAGTACTGAGTCTAGAATATCAACGGGTGTCCCACTGCCCAGCCCTGCTAGAGGGTAATTCATAATATGATATTGGGTGACCCACTGCCCATCCCTTCTGAAGGGTAAACCATAACCGAATATCGGGTGACCCACTACCCAGCCCTGCTGGAGGGTAAACCATAACCGAATATCGGGTGACCCACTGCCCATCCCTACTGGAGGGTAAACCATAACCGAATATCAGGTGACCCACTTCCCAGCCCTGCTGGAGGGTAAACCATAACCGAATATCGGGTGACCCACTCCCCAGCCCTGCTGGAGTGTAAACAATAATACATCATCAGGCGACCCACTGCCCTGCCCCGCTGGAGGGTAAACCATAATACATCATCAGGCGACCCACTGCCCAGCCCCGCTGGAGGGTAGACCTGGAATACGTCGACAGGCGACCCAATGCCTAGCCTTGCTGGAGGGTAGACCTGGAACTAGACAACGGGCGACCCACTGCCCAGCCCTGCTGGAAGGTAGACCCTAAGAGGTCGTCGGGTGACCCACTGCCCACTCTCTGCTAGAGGGTAGACCCTAAGAGCGTCGGGTGACCCACTGCCCAGTCTCCGCTGGAGGGTAGACCCTAGAAGCTGATGAGTAACCCACTGCCCAGCCCCTCTGGAGGGTAAAACTCAGAACTGCTCTGGCCATATCCACTGAAGGGTACAACACTGGCCAACCAAACATGGAGAGGGGAACCGCACAACCACCAAACTCCAGCACAACTCACCCTGAGGGGTTCAGCGCTTGTTCCACCACGGGGTGCCACTAGCACCGCTACTGGCCGATCCATTGAGAACAAAACCAGGGGGAGACCACTCAACCCTGCTGGTCGACAAACCAGCACCGAGTCAGGGGAAAACTTTACCCTGCTGGTCAAACAAACCCACAGAGGGACCCTCTACGTCGCGAGAGGTCAAAGTACGCAAAGCAGAACACGACACGCACATGGGGCCCACACGACGTGTGGCCCCAAGTCAACCCCAACCAAGAGAACAGACATCTCAGGTAAAACCCACACGTACCTCCAAGTGCTCCCGTATACTCCCAGAGTATACCTCGTTCCAGCCCATAGGCTATCGTGCACACGGCACCCAACGTCAATGTGAAGGCGTGACATAACAACTCCATCCTGTCACTTCATCGGCTGAGGCATAGCCAACCACATTGCAAGAACCATTTATATTACTCTCCCAAGAGTGTGTGATCACACAATAAGGGTCCGCTACAAACATGGTAGGGCGAACCACCACTGGAGCACCTTCCATGCTTCCACATTTAACAATATCACTCAAGAGGCTCTGCACGACCAAATGGATTACACCGTTGTAATCCTCGCAGAAAAACACGCGAGATCGACTACTTACTCGCCTCCAACGGATATCCGACGGAAAAGTCACCAACCCTGCCTCACTCCCGAACGGTGTCCCGTGATCCCGAGCCTCAGCCCCGAAAACAGTCGGGCGCATCGCAGCATTGCGATCCCCACTGAAAAACACATCAAAAGCACTACTCACTTGATTGCAATGGATATTCGAAGAAAAAGATGCATTCCGGCGCACCGCACACGAGCGGTGCCACGTGGGACCCACATCCTGGTCCCGAAACTCAACGAACGGATCACACCGTTGCGATCCTCTCAAAAAAGTACACAAAATGGACTATCCACGTGTCCAAAACGGTTACCCGGTGTAAAAGATGGAAAATCACCGTCGACGCCCAAACGACCCTCGTGGGCCCCGCACCATCATGCCGAATTTGGGCGGGCGGATTGCACCACTGCAATCCCCTCGGAAAAACATCCAGAAACGACTGCTCGCACGCCCCAAACGGACGTCCGGTGAAAAAGTCGCTACTAGCTGCACACAGCTCAAAAGATGGGTCGTGGGGCCCGCACCTCAAATTCGGCCTCAATGCCTGAAACCACCCTAGAAACCTCTGCCTCAATACTAGGGTCCCAACTCCACTGACAGCGCTCAAAACGGACGTCGGACGCGTCTGCGCCGTCAAAAACAAGATCCGTCGACGAACCGATAAACCCCTCGACATACGTGTCACGCCACCGAGGCCCCTCGTTTCGGGAATTAAAAATTTCCAAAACCATCTCAAAAAGTCCGCATCGACGTCAGGTCCGCGCCGCCGCAAACGGAATTCAAAACGAACGTCCGTAACAGAAAATACGGGCGTCCGAACCTTGAAGGCAGGGCCCCTTGGGCCGGGCCGCGGTCCAGCCGCTGGCCAGCGGACCGCGCACCGACCTGCCCGTGTCCGATCGCATGGTCCGCGCGAAGACCCGAATCGCGCGGGTCTTGTCCCCGATCTGGGGTCGCGTGCCGCGACCGCGGGGTCGCCGCGCCCCGGTGGCTCGGCCTCGCCGCCTGGAGCCGCCGCCTCACGCGGCCGGCTTCTCCTCGCGCCGGCGCCCAGCGCCTCGTGCTCGGTCGAACCTCCGCCGAGCACCCGCGCCGCCGACCGCTTCCACCGAGCAGCGCCACCACCTCCGCCGAGCCGCGCCGCAGCTTCCACCGAGCCGCGCCGCCGACCGCTTCCACCGAGCCGCGACGCCACCTCCGCCGAGCCGCGCCGCCGCTTCCACCGAGTCGCGCCGCCGCTTGAACTCACTGGAACCCGAAAACCCGCAAAGTTCGGCGGATCATTGCGGATGCCACGGAGCTCGGAATTTGAATCCGAAAGATGCGTTGAAAAGTGAATTAACTCTACTACGAATTAATGGGTTTTTTTGAAGATCAAACAATAATTCAGGGATATAAATTAGGTTCAAAGGAGGTGCAGGAAAGAAAAACGCAAACGATAAACTCCTACCTCTTGGGCGATGCCCGTCGCTTCGCCGTCAACCCGCCGCCACCACCGCACCTTTCCGGAGTCTCCTCGCCGGAGCTCGCCTCGCCGGAGGTGAAGGAGGGGGGAGGAGGGTTTGAGGATGAAGAAGAAGAAGAAGAAGAGGGGGGGGGGTTTAATTACAAATTAGTTAAACGCCCGCCCGACAGCCCCGAACCCGAACTCCCGATGGGGTCGGGATTTAGCCTCCCCTAGGCTAAGAACCACAATATGAGCGCAATGGAGGTCTCGGAATTTTATTCCGAGACACCGTTCAAAAGTTATAAAATTTAGCGTCCAAAGCTGCTAAATTACGAAAACGCCCCTGGAGTCATTTTTCACAAACGGCCCGCGCCCGCAAAAATTATACCCCTCCTAGGGTAAACGGAACGCTCCGAACTCAACGGTTCCCTCGGTTTCCCAATCTGAGCCACCATTTAAGAGATATCTGTGTTTCAACATCAAAGGAATTAATTAATTTATTTAATCTGTTTAACGTTCCAGAAGCGGGCGAGGGGTCCAAACATCCCGCGCCGACAAGTTTTACGCCATTCCTAGGGTAAACACCCCATTACGGACCCATCCGTACACTCAGATCTCTGATCCGGAACTCTGTTTAGGAGTTATCTCATTTATTTGTTGTTTCCAGTGTGAATGCACTGAAAATTTAATTCCGGCCACTCTGGGGCTCGAAATCACACGCCGTCTGAGGACGCTGCTCTGGAATATCATCAAGAATATTCCAAAGTCTTTCGTAGAAAAAACTGGGTTCTTACAAAGTGTGTGGGGTAGTGGAGGTGCAAGTGGGGGGGGGGGTAGGGGGTATTTGGGGTGAAGGGGGATGGGGGAAGTGGGGGGAAGGGGGTTGGGGGAGCACATGGGCCGAGAGGGGGGGCATGTGGTGTGGGGTGTCGGGGGATATTGGGTCGGGGAGGCAATGTGCAAGGTGAAGAAGTGTATAGTAACTCATGTGTGAGTTTTATGAAAAAAAATACTATATTCAATATATTGTCTTATTAAACTCCCATATTGATAACAATTAAGAGATGAGCTTACACTAACAGTTATTGTATAGTAAACCTGTCTACTCTAAGAGGAATTGATTAACTAGAATGCTCTCCCTATGAAATTGATTCATGTCACAACAACTCTGTTGGAAATTTTCATAGGGATGATGATGATTCTCATCATGAAGAGGTGTTCAGTGAATATGGTTTTTTGGTAGATCCATGGGGTCATTTATGAATGAGAATAAAAAAACTCACAATGGTTTAACCTGGTAAATATATTTACATTATGGACCTTATCACATTAGTATTCATTTAAAAACTATAATTAAGATATAACTGATATCATACAGGCTTTAAAACAACCATGGTGAAGAAGAATTGAAAGAATCTTTGGGGGGGGGGGTTGTAATCCCAAGCTTCCAGAGACTCATTCATTCTTGATAAATATACAATTATAGATAAAATTGAATGAAAATGAAGACCAATCACTTCCTAATTCATATATTGTTTATATTCAACACGTTCTTCAAGTTTGATTGATTATAAAACCTAACAGGGGATGAAATATCAAAAATAAAAAATGCATGAAGTATAAATTGAGTGGAAGAACTTTTGAGTCCCTGTGTAAGAATTTAGCAGGTGTATATCTTTGGAAGTCCCAACATTTGACTTGGTGTGCCAATGTATATGAAATTTCTACAGATAATTTGACTTTGAAAGTCCCACTGTATGATAGAAATTGAAAAGATGAATTTTCATTAAATTATAAATTAAAGAAGGATTTTTAACTCATATGATAAGGGAAATTGAACAAGAATCCTTTATTAAGGATCATGTTATTTAGTAATGGGGTGTAAATATCAATCTGAATAGTATTTTTTCATTGTTGGTTATGGATGCATGTATCATTTATAATGTATAGTTCACATAGTGATCACACACAAACACACACACACACTTATATATATATATAAGAAGTAGTTACCTATCATTTTTTGCCCACTATTTTCTTACAGGTTGTTTCTTATGATGAGGTCAATTCTATCTACCACCATTGAAGATAGTTTGTTCAACATTGGATTCTGGTAAGGTTTATTCAATTTTTATTCCTTAGCCCAATTTTAATTAGGGCTTATGTGATTTTTGGGTTCCTTATATTTTTGTAGTGTGTTTTGGATATTGTTGATGTGGATTTGAGTTGCTGTTGTCGAAGGATTACATGTGTATTCTTAGGTATGCATATACATATATATGTTCCCCCTTTATATATATTCACTCATTTAAGTATGAATATATATATTGGGGCTAGGTGTGCTTATATATGGATATGAAAAAGGCATACATGTTTAAGTGTAAAGGGTTATATGAAAGTATATACATATATCTAAGGAACCCCTTATGCATATTTGGCCAGGTAAATATGTACCTAAGGGCTTGGTTTCCATATATATGTATGTGAAGATGAATATGTGTTCAAGTCGAAAAAAATGAATATTCGAGTTGTATTTGTCAAAATAAGTGTGCCTCATGGTTGATGTAGGTTCCCTCTGCCTAACCCTTTAATTTGAATTCTATAATTTCTTGATTGTTTTAAAATCATGTTTCCATCATTGTTGGATTGTTTTAAAAATTTGTTCTCTAATAACCACTTGATTTATGAATGAAATACCTATTTATGAGTTCCAAGTGTATGGGATTACTAGTTTATGTAATGTCCTATCCTATAGTCTTAAACTATGAAAAAACTATTATACTATCTCTTGTGTTGCCTAATGTGTAGAGAAGACAATAATATAAGGACAACACATAGCTTGATTCATGTTATCATAAGATAAACAAATATATCTAGATCCACATTCTCTAATCCTACTGTGAATACAACAATTATTACATTCCTAATACCATCTAAGAATTTAGGCCTAACACTTATGGATTGGTTCTCCTATATTAGCCAAGTGATATGATATAAAAAGTATTTAGTGCAGGGTGTGATGGGGTAGGGGGAGGGGGTGTGGTGGGGGTTATGGAAAGTATGTGGGGGGGGGGGGGGGCTGGTGTAGGTGGTGGGGCTATGGTTTAGTAGGGGTTACTAGTGCTTGTGGGGGGGTGCAAGGGGTGGGTTGGGGGGTGCTGGGGGCTGGTGCTGGAGGGGATGGGGGTGCATCAGGGAGAGGGGCCATGGGAATGGGTAGGGGGAGGGGGCATGGGTGCAATAGAGGGTGGACTGGTGCAGGTGGGGGGGGGGGTGCTGGGGGTGCATGGGGTAGGGGAAAAGAGGGTGTATAGGGGTAGGTGGTAGGGGTGTGCAGGTGGGGTGTCTATCGAAATGAATCAAAACATATCCCGACATGAAGGTGATCTATGGTGGGATGTTTTATGAGATTAACAACATAAAATTTCCTCTCCTAATCTCTCTATATTTCTTATATCATGAAACACATGACCCATTAATAGATAAAATTTAGCATATTAATATAAATACTCTTAGGCATGATTCATGGTGTGACTAAGGGTTTCACACCATGAATTCATACCCCTAGGAATATCATGGATTGGAATGAGGTTCATTGCATAAAATGTTTGATATAGGTGGTTTAACCTTCAACTAACCTAATTCAAGGCATAAACCCAATGGGTCACAACATGTAAGGATATGATAGCTTAAATTTTAGTTATTTTTTACCCCAAACCTCCACCAACTTCCACCCAATCCCCAAAGATACCATTAGGGACTCAAATCAAATCGAAAAATACCATTTAAGAATGTCTAGTGTTCATATTCCTGATACAAATTCCAACTTAAGAAAAAAATCCATGCATCATATGAAAATCAGAAGAATTCACAAAAAAATGAATTGAAAACATGAGGGGGATTACAAACTCCCCACCACAACCCTTATCATAACCGAGAAGCCATACTATTTGTCAGAACAAGCCTCATAAACTACTATGGTTATCAATTCCCTAAACTCACTATTCTCCATCTCCAAATTCTAAACATGTTTCTATTAAACAAATCTAAACATCAAGGATACATTACAGCAAATGTCGTGCCACTCACTCTCTACCAACACTAACACCAAGAAGGCTCTCACCACACCCATATATCTAGACACTCCTAAGTATCTTCAACTGATTCATCCAAAAGCTTATGGTTATATCCACCATACTAATCTTATCGTAAAGCTTGACTAAAAATCTTGCTGCTCCTAACCATAAAAATTTACAACTGAGAATGATCTTCCAATGGTCTATCGACCTGGTAACTAGATTTTGAAAAATGATCTCAATTCTATTTTCACCTCACTGCATCCAACCCCATGAAAAACACCAATCGTTTTCCCGAGGGGGAGGGGGGCTTTGTACTAGAGGTAGGGGTGTTCAAGAGGGGGGGGGGGTTGTACAGGAAAGAGGTGGGGAGTACATGAGTTATTCCCTAGAAGAAGGGGGTTTACAGGTGGGGGGGAGGGGTTTCAGAGTAGGAGTTGATGTCCCCGGGGAGGGGGGGGGGGTATCCAGGATGGAGGGGTCCAGCATGGGGTGTCTAGGAGGGAGGGGTTAAAGGGGGTATATGTGGGGAGAGTGGGGGTGTGCAGGGGGTGAAAGCGGAGTCTGCAGAGGGGGGGTGGGTCAGTAGTGGGGGTTTGTATAGGGGGAGTGGGGGGGGGTTTCAGGAGGAGGGGTGTCTAAGAGGGGGGGGGGGTTGTTGTCCCGGGATTGTCCCAGAGGGAGGGGAGTATCTAGGTGGGAGGGGTTGTCTAGGAGGGATTGGGTCCACCAGGGGCTTTCTAGGAGGGGGGGGGGGTATAAGGAGGGACTATAGGGGGGGGGGGGAAGTTGGGTCTGAAGGGGGGAGGGGGGAATGAGGGTTAGTAGGGGTTCTATCCAGGGGGGAGTGTGGGTTCTGCAGAGGGTGCAAGGGCGTCTACATGGGGAGGGGTACAAGGGGGTCTGTAGGGGGGAAGGGGGGTCAACTGGGGGGTATGTCTAGGGAGGGTGTAAGGGGTGTTTAGTGGGGTCTGTTCGGGAGTGGGGGGAGAGGGTGTAGGATAGAGTATGTCTAGGGAGGGTGGGGGTGTCCAGGGGGAGTCAAGGGGAGGTTTTGCAGGGGGGTTGTGGGGGAGTTTTTTATGAAATGGGAAGGCCTATAGTCGTAGCTTCAAACCATGGCTATAGGCCCTGTGTGGAATAATAGTTTTCTATGGTTTCAAACCATGCCTATAAATATTTATCCATGGTTTCAAAATGTGGTTATAGACCTTTCCGTATATAAATTCCAATACTAGCCATGGTCTATTGAATCGTGTTTATAACCTATATCCATGATTTTTGAGAGCATAACCATGGTTTTGAATAGTGGATATAGCCTAAATTTCTAATAGTGACACTTTATGAATTTTCTATACATATTATTTTCATTTAAGGTTTGAAAAACTACCTTTAGTTTATTTTCATTCTCCTCTTTACTTCTAGTATATACCAAAATGTCATCAATAAAATAACCAGAGTTTTAACCAAGTACTCAAGAAAAATTTTATTCATAAGATTCAAGAATAAAACAGATTCATTAGTTAATCCAAACAACATAATAATAAATTCATAATTACTATATCTAGTACAAAAAGTGGTTTTTGGAATGTTATCCTCCATCATTTTCAGCTGATGGTACCTAGATCTCAAGTCAATCATAGAAAAATACAAAGCTTCCTGGAGATGATCAAATAATTCATTGATGTGAGGAAAATGATACTTATTCTTAAAAGTAATATTTTTCAAATCTCTATATTCAATGAAAAGTCTCATGAAACCATCCTTTTTTAAAAGAAAAAAATAGGATCTCCCCATGGTGAAGTGCTAGAATAAATAAAGACTTAATGAAGAAACTCCTACAACTGATGTTTCAATAAATGAAGTTCCATTTGATCTATATAATAAGGGGGATTTTAACTTGGATTAGCATGAGGAAATATCAAACACCGATCCTATTAGTTAAATATATTAAATTATTTCAATTATTATTTTTCATTTTGAATATTTTTTCACTGTTGCATGGTCATCCCACACCGTTAAGCGTAACTGTGCAGTGCTCGCATAGATGACCAAGTGGGTTGAGTCATGGCATGTGAATTGCACACGGTTTTCAAACACCGTGCGACACAGAAAAATTTTGACCCAGGAAGCGAGTAGTGCCGGGTGGCATGAGTCAGGATGAGTTTTCTCAACTGCGTGTTTGACTGCAGGTGAACCGTTCATCTACCTTGTGTTTGGAATAAATAAATAAGTAAATAAATTACATGGTAGATGAAATAAAAATGAAAAATAAAATATAATAAAATGAAGATAAACTAAATAAAATAAAATTTTATATAATTTTCAATGATGATAACCATAATTACATGATTTTATTCTAATGATATTATTTATTATTATTATTATTAATATCATTGTTTTTTTATTATTATTAGATATATAAGTAAGTGAAAAAAAATTAAAACCTAATTTACCCCACCTGCGCACTGTGCACAACCGCCCTCCCACCCACTCGGTTCCCTCCTCATGTGACCCTCTTCCCAGTGGCCCAACCAGCGGTGACTCCTCCTTCTCACATGGTCGATGCTCCTCCTCGGCCGCACCCCCTTCCCTCCCTCCGGAAGCCGCAATGCTGTTGCCCTCAATTCGTCCAGCCCCAGCCAACATCGACATCTCATTCTTCTTCCTTCACAGTCGAACAAATCCAGCAACAACGACCCCCCTATTCTGGTCTCTGCCTTGCTCACTTTCTTTGGACGTACTCCCTCTTTTTCTCTGACATCTCCCTGAAGGCACCCTCCTCACACCAGACCTCCTCGCACCACCCCTCTCCCTTCTATTTGGTGCGACCCTCCCCGCCAGCGACCTATTTCTCTATTTTATTTTTTCTTGGCGTGACCTACCGATGACATCCCACTCTCCCACTCTGACCAATGTCGAACAGCACCTTCGGTCGGACCCTTCCCACACCCTACACTCATCCTTTCTCTCTTGACCCATAACAAGATAACAACCTTCTCTCTTCCCTCTCTAGTAAGCATCTTATTTTTTTGTCCTTAATTGTGTTTTTTTGTTATTCTTCCAAGCCCTAGTAGTTAGGTTTGTGTTCGGTTCATTTTTCTTGGATGCTAGGCAATGCAGATTCTTCCTCGGTGTGTATTCTTCCTTCCCTTGAATTTTCATTGTGTTTGCATGCCTCCAAGGTAGATGTTTTCTTCTATTCCAGTTCCAATTCAATCCATATAATTTTTGGTGGTTCAAATTATTGTTTTTTAATGATTCACACTATTATTATGGCTTTGGTTAACTTATGGTTGTGTTTTGGCGATAGTTTTTTTTTCAAAAATAACTTTTTAAGTATTTTCTTGTTTATGTTTATGATTTTTATGATAATTGTGTGTGGTTATATGTTAATTGGTCTTTAGTAGTTATTTCAGATGATTTGTGTGTTGTTTTCCCTTATAATTATTATGTTAAAATGTTTTGGTTGTAATTTGGGCTCTTTTGTGAAGCAATAGTGATTTTTGTGGTGTGTTTTGGATATAAATCTTTTTGGTATAATTTGATTGTGTGTTATGATGTGTGCATTTGGTTTATGTGAGTCCTTGGTAATTTTGGTCATGCGTTGGTCCTTGCTGCCTTATTTTTGTGTATCTTTTGTTATTATAGTGAATTTATGGTCAACGACCAAGGATGCACATGCATACACCAAAGGTATGTATATATAATATATATATTTCCTCCAAGTATGTATTCCCTCATGGAGTGGGGAATACATGCATGGGATTATGGATATATGTATATATATAGGTAAGTACGTGTGAGTGCGGGCCAATTTCTAGTGGTCTCTGCCCTTTTTGTCAAGTTCCAAAGTGTTTGACATGACCCAGTTCTTCCTTGGGGTAGGAGAATCTGCATTTTCCCTTTTTAAAATAATTAAATTTAATGCTTTTATGTTTTTAATAAATTCTTTTACTAGATTAGTATCTTTGAAAAATAATTGGCAAACCTCCTATAGTGCTTTCATGCTTTTTCTGGGCTTGTTAAAAAGTAGTTTTGTTACATTATCTTCTATTTTTTTTAATTCATCTGATTTGTTAATATAGGTTTTTAACAAACTGTTTGATTTTTTTACGAAATGACTATTTAACTGTTTGTGTTTCTTTAAGTGTTTTGGAAAACATGGTTTTAATGGGTTCTTTAAGGTTTAACCATTGGGTTTGAAACTTGTTTTGGTGTTTAGAATTGTTTCAAAAATGGTTCGTAAATGTTTATTGTTATGGCATGTTTTGGTAAATGCATGTTTTTGTGAAAGGATATTGGCATATTTTTGTCCGTCTAACCATGTTTGTAAGAAATGATTTTTATTACTATTTTGGAAACATTCTTAAATGTCTTGGTACATGGTTGATAAGGTAAACCTAAATGCCCATTTGGAATTTTAGATTGGCTATTTACAATTTTTTTATGTGTTTGAATTATATGAGGCCCGTTTGGAATCTTTGAAACTGTGTGTTTGGGAAAACCCCTCTTTGGTTTGGCCATTTTACTCATCTATCGATCATGTGAAAGGATGGTCCTTAGTATGGGCGTCCTTTTGAGAATATTTATTTTAAGGCATGAGACTAACCTTGAAGTGGTCGGGGTGGTTCCAATTTGCGTCGTGTGCGGGATTATATATATATATGTCTTGTTATTTGAATGTGGGGCACACCTCTTTGTGAACATAGCACCAAAAAATAGCATAGCAAGGGGGTTTACTCAGAAAGATTAATGCACTTTTAGAGACCCAAATCTTGACGTACATGGGCATTACATCACTTTTGACGAATACTTAATACATAACAAAAAACAACACTCAAGGATCGTAATAGTTTAGTGTCTTTGGAAACTCGAAACATAATCTTCTATTCTTTGTGAATGATCTTCAATATCTCCCATAAAGATTATCCAATTTTTTTCTTACCTAAAACCTCTCTTTATATCCTGGGGAAAATAAAACATATAAAGGGTGAGTTCAAATTCTCAGTAAGGGTAAGCATGGAGAAAATAATACAAACCATATAAATTTTAACTTCAAAACATGAACATAATATTTAAACATCAAATTCTTGAGAAATGACATAAAACATGGAAGTACATAAGGAATAGATCATAATGGATCATCAATCATGATAAAATAGCATGGGAATAAAGCATGTAATTGTGGAAACCCTTAAGCACATGTTATGATTTCCATATTATCCATGACATTGCTGCCAAGACCATCTTAGTGGACAAAGTCCCTTTCTGAATCAAGTTCACTCCTCGTTCCAGTCCTGTAACACAGAACCAGATTAACTTACCATTCTAACGATGTCTATCTCAGGAGATATAAATCTTTACCCAATTCATTGGAGGGAGGTGTAGGTCCCACCCATATCAGAATGATATTATTCTTATATGTGCTGCAAGATCCTAAATCATACATCATAGCATAACCCATGTAATAAAAATGGGATTCTTAAACATCATTCCATCATAACATAAATCATATAAGATAAAAAGGACATCATAAAATTAATTCCATCATAACATAATCTAATAAATGTAAAAATATGGAGAGAAACAGAACCCTATATTATCTTAGATGGAAAATAATTTTGATAAAACACTTGAACTCCATTCTTGAGGAAAATATCCTTTCTACTTCAAAAACAGTTTTCCTTTCTTAACATGTCATACAATTTTAAACTAAAAAAGTTGATTTAAAAATAAACTTGAAAAATTGTAAAGTAATCTTCATGGAAATAATTTTCTATGAAATCATAAAAATCCATTCATGCTGTATAAGTTAAAAAAACATTCTTCTCGTACTTTGGCCGGAAAAGTCAAAAAGTACCTCGAACTAAAAACGAAAAAATATTCCTTCCATATATTTTACAAAAAACTCACAAATGAGAAAAATTGGATTTAATCAATTATAGGAGGATAAAATTAATATTATATATTGAGGAAACATGGATGTGGATGATAAATATAACCCCTATAAATACTTACGAATAAACAATCTCGGATTAAAATGAGATTGGAAAAGTTATCCCTTACCTTAGGTCTGATATGCTTTGTACGTATCCGAAACTCCTTTATAATGATTTAAATAATGTCATTGAATTATTACATAATCATATTCATTGTTATGATATCATATATGGTTCACTTATGACTTTATATTACCCGTTCTTTTGTAAATTAATGTTAAAGTAGTGTTTTGGGTAAAATTATTTCATTTATCATCTATGTTTTGACTTTTAATTATTAATATGATTACTTAGATCATGATTAATTAATTAATGAATATAAAACATGATTTATATATAATATATATTCAGAATATATATATATATATATAATAGATCGATAAATGAAAAGAAATACACCGTTCATGGAGACGGTAGGCCGTACGTACGCATGAACGCTGTTTTCGTTTCCTTATTGAATTGAATGGAATTAAGTAGATGTCCTATATATATACATAAATAAATCCAATAGAATTAATATATCATATATTTCCTGATTACTTATTATATATACTTTATAATCTTTCTTCAATTGTTAACATGGAAAATGAATCTCATCGCGTCGTGGAGATGGTAATCCGTACGTACCCACGAGCGATGATATCATTCCCATATTTATTAAATGGAATTGGAGTGGATAATATAATATATTCGAATATTTATGATGTTATGATAACCATATATAGTTATTATTTACACCATTATACCCATCCAAGTAAGGTGGTGGTGGAAAAACAGATTACACCATGGCGTGGAGACGGTATTCTGTACATACCCACACGCGGTGATTTCTTTTTTTGTAGGATGGATAGAAGGTGAAATAGGGTTGTTTCATATTTATAATAACATATCAGTATATAATTAATACTTATGTTATTACTTTATAATGAAACAACTAAAGAAGAAGAAGTTGAAGAAGAAAGAAACTTGAACGAATCGGTAGAAGAGATTACCTCTTCTTCGACATACCTCCTTTAAACTTCTTCTTAGGGAAATAGAGTTGGTCTTTTGAGAAGACCAGAACATCTAGGATATAACTATAAAGGTTTATAAGAGTAATTGGCATGTTTTGGCCAAGCTTAAAGGCTCAAAACGGTGTGAGGAGAAGAGGGAAGGGGTGCCCTTTTCATAAGGGAGGAGAGGGACACCTTTGGTAATATAAGAAATATTAATATATAATAAATTCAAACTCACTTAAAAACCTCCAAAAAAGAATAAAATCCGAATATTATATGAGATAGGGATGTAATCTCATCAAACAATAAAATTTAGACATGTTGGGAATTTATTTTAAACATTATCAACTTGATTTATCCTTATTTAATTTATTTAATTTTATTTGTGGTAATAAGATTCTAATTTTTAAATTGTTATAAATAATTAGTTATGTGTTGTTAATTGTCCATAATTGGATAATTTATTAAATGTTGGACCATATAAATTTCAATTTATAAGTTTTAAATATTTTTTTGATTTTTAAACAATTTTATAATATGTTATTTTTATAAAATAACAATAGTGTCAATTTTGAAACTATTTATTTATTTTAATTTATATAAAATCAAAACAGATGATATATTCTAACCAAAATATTTAATAGATTAATAACATGTCAAATTTGTCTAGAAAATTCGCGGAGCACATTAAATAGTTCATATAATATTTATTTTAGTATTTTTAAAACCATTTATTTGGTATATATCTTAATAAAATAATTAGTACAAGATTTTTGTATAATTATTTAGTATATTTATTTGTTGTATAAAAATTAAAAATAAAATCCTATGATGAAGATAAATCTCATATATTTTATAATGATACTTTTACTCGAATTTATCATCTTGAAATCAGAACATTTAAATTGTTATATTTATTAAATTATGAAGGTGACAACTTTGGAATCATTTAAAATAAAATAAAGTAAGTGTCATAATCTCCTTTATAAGGTCCACAATGGTCAACAATTCATCCATTGGATGATTAGGGTTTATATATACACTACCATTAATTTTTGTTCAAATTTTTTGGCCTTTTTATATGCATTAATATTTCAATAAAAACTATATTATTGATTTTTTACTAAATAAATAATTTCTGCATCATAAATGTATAAGTTAATAAGGTAATTAAATAACACTTAAAAATTACAAATAAATTACCATGATAAATAAAAAAAATTTAGATTTCAAATGAGTATTTATAACTGAATTTATATTCTGTATAACCTTATATTAAAAATACTTTATTTATTAAAGTTTGAGTGAGATATATTTCACTTTCCTTTAAATAAAATAAACTAATGGTCTTAATAAAATAAACTTCTCAACAAGGTACAACACTGGGTAACTCATCAGAAAAAACATAAAGATATTCAACACTGGGTAACCCAGGTTGGTTCGTGACAGGAACTATGTGAATTTAGAATTAAACTTCTCAACAAGGTACAACACTGGGTAACTCATCAGAAAAAACATAAAGATATTCATTTACAAATGACACATCGTTTATCTGGAAATATCCCTTATTTTAAATAATATGAGCAAGATAAACATCATTTCCATCTTTAATCGGTTTCTCAGCTTATTGATATGTTATCAATTCTATGGGTTCGTTCTTGAATACAGTCTAAAAATATTTTTGGAAACAACTTCTTTAGATCTACAATCAACATTAGCAAGATAAATTGAAAGAAAATCCCTACCCCAAATGACATAAAACTCTACTAAGGTAAAAATAATAAGGTTTTAAGGTAATGAATTTCTATAGATAAAAATAGGAAGATCCTT
The DNA here is from genome assembly GCA_963277665.1 of Viscum album. Classification (NCBI taxonomy): domain Eukaryota; kingdom Viridiplantae; phylum Streptophyta; class Magnoliopsida; order Santalales; family Viscaceae; genus Viscum; species Viscum album. The sequence continues at coordinate 283,581,650 of OY728126.1, forward strand.
AAAATTATTATTTTTATAACATTCCCCTTATTGTTTTAACAATATGTTCGTGTCTCATTTGTTGATGTTATATTAATAATTTACTAGAAAATTTATTAGAAATAAAGGAATGTGTAGACCCCATATCAAACAAGACTTTATAAAAACTTAATCAAACAAACAAAGTGACTGATACAACTTCATTGGATGGACTGACATCTAATCGTGTTGTTGCAAAGGATCTCACTACTCTTTTTACTTATATTCTAGCTTCTTTACATCACTTTGATCATTCTTTGGGTAGGAATTTTCAATATTACCCATCTCACCACATTTGAAACACTTTACAGTTTCCTTACCAGAATTGATCTTAATATCATTTTCATTACCATCTCGGGCCATATGTCAAAACTAACCCCATAAACAACACTTCCCAATTTTAGTAAGGAATTTCAAAGGGTGATTTTACCTCACTTTTCACAAACTGGAAACTAAACAATATTACCATCACGTTTCATTGATTGATACTTACCCATCACTTTCCATTTGGACCACTTCTTCTCTTTGTTCTTAATGCACACACGATTATCAATGAACTCCATTTCAACCTTATCACCACATCATACTAGTTTCTCATAGATTTTGAATTATCTGGAGTCCAATGCCCATCTTTATCATATCTTGAATCCTAAGTAAAATTGATTTATTTTGTTATCAATATCTTGAATCATATTTGGAGTGTACCTTGGAAATTGGGAGAACTTTGCATCATACATATACACTCAATCTATCTCCTTTTTCCTTAATCCAAGTAATTGGCTCTCCATCCTATGCCAAACCACCCTATGAAAATATTTTTCAAGTAAAGGACTTTTAAATTCATCTCACTATAGGGATTCAATATCCTCCCTATCCATGAGATTTTTGACCATTGACCACAAATAATCATCTTCAGATTCAAATTGATAAATGGAATGAATGACCATTTGATTATCCAAACAACCCATAACAAAAAATATTTTTTACGGTCTTTATTCCTCCTTCAGTCACTTCTGGGTCATAAGATTCAGTAAAAGTAGGTGTGTGTTTCCTCATAAAACGTTCCACTATTGTCAGGCTCCTTTATAGTAGCACTAACTTTTCTCTTTCGTGGATGCCACCACCCTTTGTGAGATTTTTCATATGATTCATTACTATCACAACATTATCATTTTCAATTCCCACCATTCATGGTGGTAGATTCTAAAAGATATTAGCCTCTCTATTCCTTCCAAAATCAGCTACCCTATTGCTTTTGTGGAAAAACATTCTGAACAGACATATCTTAGATAAAGTAAATATGAAATATTTAAATTCTATACCATTTAAACATAAATATATGGTAAAAAAATTTATGGTATTCTATTAACAATAGCCTAACCCTTAATGTTATCTAAACAATGTTCTGATACCATCTATAAGGACCCAACCTTAAACATTTCATAATCTATCTATTTCAAATAGATTTCACTTATTTTAATTAAAAAATATCTTTTTGTTTTATAGTCGTAGAATGGTAGGACATCACTTATACATACAAACCCACAAGTATACAATGTGGGTTCTGTTAAACAATATCCATTTATCCCAAAACATAATGTTTTTAACACAAAATAACAAAATTGTTTCTTTGAAAAATATTCCTGACATTTAACTAGACATATTTATTTCTGTTAAACATCCTTATAAATTATGAAAAACATTTTAAAACATGGGATGAGCATAATAATCTAATTAAGGGATATAAAAATATAGAAATAAACCATTAGAACATGAATACTTATTCATATATGAAATCATTTTCTCAAAGACATAGTTCAAACCCATAAATACTTGGTGAAACATGATATTTCCATAAAAAATTAAAGAAAAAATATAGAACCATAGTGTTATATTTGTTAATTAGTTAATTATATTATATCCCTTTCATCTACCTTATGATTTGTAACTCTTATGGCTACCTTACAATGTAACTCTCACAACTACCTTATAGTGTAACCATCGTAGTTACCCTTGGAGTAACCAAATGACTGACCTAAAACTTAAACATATCCAATGTATTGGAGGGAGATATAGGTCCCACCATTCATAATAAAAAATTCCAATGAACAAGAACATAATCATAAAACATGAAAAATTTCATAAAAACATTTCTTTTTAATTTTGTAAAATAGAATTTTAAAATAAGATTTTTAAAGGAAAGTCCCTTACAAATATCATAAAATTGATATGAGAAGTTAATAAAATTAAATTAATATGTGTATAAAATATAAATAAACATAATAAAACACAATATAAACAAAAATTAATCACACAAATAAACTTAACACCACATAATAAATAATGTTGGCAGTTAAGCTAAAGAATACAAATTACGTTAAGAATTCCCTTACCTCGGGTTAATCTTTCTTGAAACTTATTTAAATCTATTGTATTATGGTAAAAATGGTGTTATTAATATTATAAAAAATCATAATAATGTTTATAACAAATTATATGATCATTTTATAACATAATTTGACCTATTTATTAATAATATTTTGTTATTTTCATTGTTTCGGGTGCATGATTTTTAGGATTTCCATGGTCGGTTCGTAAAATATTTTCTTGTTGAATGGAGGAAACACTAAATTTTTTGAATAAAAATGGTTTTAATATGTTCCATAATATTAAATGACACCATAAATCATTTTTTTATATTTTAGGAGGATAGATGATTAGATAAATCATTAGTGATATTCATTTAGATCATTTTGGTGGTTCTTTGATAATTAAAAACTTGTTTCATCATATAACTTTAATATTATTCATATATGTTAATTCCAGAACATAAGTGATTAAAAATAATAATAATTATAATATATTTCAACCACTGAAATTGTTTTATAAGAGGATTTTAAGTAAGTAAAGGAAATTGAAGACACATCGTCCAGGATGTAGATAAATCGACACATCAAAAACGATGTTGTTTATTTTTAGAATAAGAGGAGGTGGAGAGGAAGAATGATGATGATTTTTCCATAAATATTATATCATCTAGAATATATAATATTTTGGTGATTTCATTCCTCTTAGATAAGTTTTGGGGAAGAGATAATAATAAAGTAAAATAATTTAAAAGAAAACAGAAGAAAATGAAAAAGGATCTTTACCTCTTGATCTCTTCTCTTTGATATCCTCTTTAAGGCCTTTGGTTTTGGCCATTTGGTGAGACCATTAGGTCTTGGAGGTGTCGGGGAACTTTGGGAACGGTATTATGATAAATTTACACAATAATAAATGCTTTAGAAGAGTGAGAGGAAGAGAGTTGAGGTTGGTATTTATTGTGGAGGAGAGGACGAGTTATCCATTATTTTAATCATTAGTTTAAGACTTTTCTAAAGAATATGAATTGTCTTTATTAATGTGTCTCAAAAGAGTAATAATTGCATGTGAGTTCGAACTAATGGCCATTTTCATCAGCGATGACTCTGGAAAGATGCATAAACTTAATTATTTAGTATTTTTTTGTAAATTATCATATTTAACTATTCACCAAAAATTCAAGTAGTTTAGAAAAATCCAAAAAAATCACCCTAAACATTTTTCAACATGTAGAATTAAAAAATGAACTCCATTTTTCAATTATAATTTTCTAAATAATATTAATTTAATTTTCAATTAAAATTATAATTTATTCGAAAAAATAACAACTTCAAAACTATAACTCATTTTATATCACCTTGAAAAATTAATCAAGATATCATTATCTTATAACCATATGAAAATAAATTAATGATATGATTTAATATTCATAAGGGTAATCTTACTATTCATATTACTTTTCATAAGGGTATGTTTCTATTCACCAAAAAAACAAGTTGGTTTTGTCAGACTCTAAATAACTTAATGATCACAACCGTAGATGTTGGTTTTTCGAAATTCAAATCAAAAAAAAAATTATGATAAATGGATAGTTTAAAACTATTTGCTTAAAAAAAGTTTCATTTTTTAGAGAATCATTTTTCATGATTTTTTAAACCTTGGGGTGTTACATTCTTCCCACCTTCTAGAAATTGCGTTCTTGCAATTCTATTTACTTATTATAAAAATTAAGGTACCTTTCCCTCATAAAATTTCAGATTACCGTGATTCTTTTTCAACCATATGCTTTTTTCTCTAAACCATTACTTGGTGGATTACCTTATTTCACAACACAAGTTCTCTTCGAGCAAAAATCAGAATAGGTTCCCTTTGATAAGAAAGATTTTCTTCCAGCTGAACTGCTTTTGGGATCAAAACATGAGATTAATATAAAACATACATTCTCTACATCAAAACATGAAAAAAATTGTGTACCTAACATAAATTTAGAGGCAAAGATACTCAGTAGGGAAATGTTCCAACTTTATCCAATATTTTGTAAGGTCCAATGAACTGTGTAATTAGATTCCCTTTCTTAACAAAACACATAACACATTTCCATAGTGTGATTCAAAAAAAAACACGACCACCTGCATTGAAAGAAATGTTTTTCCTCCTATTATATTCACAACTTTTCTACTTTATCTGAGATGTCCACATCTTTTGATGGATCATATTCACTTTCTTTGCCACTTCCTCTACTAATTATGGTCCAATTAACTTTTTTCCCATAATTCATCCCAAGAAGCAGCAGTTCAACACAACCTCCCATATAATGCCTCAAAATGTGCAATATGTATACTAGAATGAAAAATTTTATTATAAGAAAACTAAACTAATGAAATAGGTTGATACCAACTTCCTTGGTAATCCATTTTATAAGCATGAAACATATCCTTTAAAGTTTAAAATGTATATTCAGACAACCTATCTGATTGAGGATGAAATGATCAACTGAAATGTAATCCTTTTCCTAATGACTTATGAAGGCCTTTCCAAATGTTATAAGTGAACCTGAGATCATGGTAAGATACAATAGAAATTGGAACTCCATTTAACCAGACAATATCTTTTAGGTACATTCGAGAAATCTGATCCTAATAAATAGTATCTCAAATAGGAATGAAATAAGCAGACTTCGCCAGTTGGTCAACAATAACCTATATTGCATTGTTACCTCAAGAATTATTTGGTAGTTTCATAATGAAGTCCATGAATATATTTTTCCATTTCCACTATGTCACTGGTAAAGGCTGAAGCATTACCATTGGTAACTGTCACTCTACTTTAACTAGTTGACATGTCAAACATTTCATTATAAAATCTACTATATATATTTTCATTCTATTCCACCTGTAATACCCTCTAAGGTCTTTATATATCTTTATGTTTCCCATATGAATTGAAAACAAATTACTATGAGATTCGTACAATAAATATTTCTTCTTATGAGAATCACAAGGCACACGTAATCTCATTAAAAAACATAGAACACAATATTTTTCAATGTTAAATTATGGTAACTTATCCATTTTAACCAATTATACATCTTTTCGTAACTCACCATCTTCCTTATGTGCTTGCTTAATTAAATATAACAAAGATGACTACACTGAATCCTGAAACAAAGTATAGTAATTTCTTGCACCAACAACTTCCATGCTAATATTCATTAAATCATTGATCAAAGAGTATTGTTCCGACCATAAAATAGTTAATGATGCATGATGTTTTCAACTAAAGGCATATGCCACTTCGTTTTCTTTTCCAGGATGGTAATTTATCATGAAATCATAATATTTTATTAATCCAATCCATCTTCTCTACCTTAGGTTTAATTTCTTTTGAGTTAATATATACTTTAGACTTTTTTAGTCAGTATATATTTCATATTTGGATCTGTATAGATGATGCCTCTCAATTTTTAAAGGGAAAAACAATGTTGTTAATTCCAAATTGTGTGTGGGATAATTTAAATCATGAAGTTTTAGTTGTCTTGAAGTGTATGAAATTACCTGATCATTCTGCATCAGAACACAATTGAGTCCCTTTAATGAAGCATCATTATTGTTGACAATATTTCAATTTCTAGAAGGTATGTTCTGTTCTAGAGCATTCATCAATTTTATTTTTAATTCTTGAAAACAATATTCACTTTTTTTTCTAGATGAATTTAACTCATTTTAAAGTTAACTTAGTTAGTTGACTAGATAATCATGCAATGTTTTTAACAAAACATTAGTAATAGACTACCAAACCAAGAAATCTATTAATCTCAGTTATATTTGTGGGTGTTGGAAAATCTTCAAAAACTTTCATTTGAACAGGATCAATAGTTATTCCATCTTTAGAAACAATGTGACCATGGAAAGAAATTTGTTGCAACCAAAACTCACACTTTCTGAATTTTCCATACAGTTTCTTTTATTTTAAGGTTTTCAAAACAATCCTTAGATGTTTATCATGCTCCTATTTACATATAGAATGCACAAAAATGTCATCCATAAAAACAACCAAAAATTTATCCAAGAACTCATGAAATAATCTTTTCATAATATCCATGAATATTGTAGGTGTATAAGTTTACTCAGACAGCATAAAAACAAATTTCAAATGACTATATCTAGTTTGAAAACATATTTTTGGAATGTCATCTTCCTTCACCTTTAGTAGATAGTACCCAGATCTTAAGTCAATCTTGAAAAAATAATGAGCCCCCTGGAGCTGATCAAACAAGTAATGAATTTGAGGAAAAGGATACATATTCATAATAATAATGTCATTTAAATCTCTATAATCAATGTAAAGTCCCATATAACCATCTTTGTTTTAAAAGAACAAAACTAGATTTCCCCATAGTGAAGTGTTAGGATGAATAAAGCCTTTATCAAGAAACTCATGTAACTAATTTTTTAATTCAAGAAGTGCCATTCGAGTCATTTGATAAGGGGTATTTGAAATTGGATTAGTATCAAGAAATAATTCAATTGTGAATTCGAATTCTCAATGAGGTATAACACAAGGTAACTCATCAGGAAAAACATCAAGGTATTTATTTACCACTGGCAGATCATTAATCTGAATAGTTCTGTAATATCCCAAGTAAATAAATAATATGAAATCTTCATATTTATTAATATTTTTGAATCATTTATTAATTTTAATTTAAATGGGATGCTTTTTGATGTATTACTCGAAACACAACAATGGGTTTCTTCGAAATCTTAGGTTTCACACAATGCCGAGTCATATTAAAAATAATAATAATATTATTATATTATTATTTTAAATGGTAGTTAACGCCTAGCTGTTTTACTCGTGGGAATGAACAGAACTAACCATATTATGATTAAAAATGTCTCTTAAATGTTTTTACATTTATCCAATAAAATATAGAGGCTTAAAATAAGAATGAATCCAATTTTATGCATAAATACTCTAATATTTTTAAAATATAGTTTTTCCACCTTTTGATGGAGAATCCATTTAAAATTTATTTTTTGTTCATTTTAAATGACTTATTTTACAAAATAAACTTTTTATTTAGAAGAATGACATAAAAATTTACTTTGGGTAAATTTTTGGTATTTTTTTGATAAAGTGTTTTTAATGAATATTGAAAAATACTACATTTGAAGTCAAAACTGTCTTTTCATCTAATTTATTTATATGGATAGATTATCTTTTTAATTGGTTTTATAGTGTAATTAGATTATTTTTTACCATTTAATCCAATTTTGGTCATTGGATGTAATTTCATTTTTTAATTAGATATAAACACATGCCAATCTTCTAATAGTTATTATTTTTTTTAAAACATGCTTTTTTTTTGTTTTGACAAAAAAAATTAATATTAAATTAATTTCTGCAACTTCTATGTTTTGAATTCAGAAAAATGGATTCCGTATTTTTAATTAGGAGTTTCAAATTGTGTAAATAGGAATATTTAATTTTTATATAATATGAATTGTAAATTCACTAAGTATTTTATTTAACATGGTTAATGGGTAAATCTGGTAAATAAGGGTAAAAAATAATATTATAATAATATTAATTTACTCTAACATGTGTCATAACCCTATTTATGATACATGTCCTACCATGGGCATCATTGATTTGATTTTGGGACCCCATGGAGCCACTTTCAAGCGAAAATCACATTTTATAAAAATTAATTTAATGTGAAGTAAAATGTAAAATAAACATATATTTTAAGTAAAATAATTTTTATATGGGGTTATATAAGTGATATTTTTTACTATAAATAGTCATTATAAATATAAAAATATTTCCTACATCATGGTAGTTTATTTATAATTTTTATACATTAAAAAAATAAATTTATTTAGGACACAATGATGATGTAGTGATTACCCTATTAATGAAAGATATAAATAAATTAGAGTATATATATTAAAATAATTTTTTTTGAACTTCTGATTCTATCCTAGAAGATTATAAATTATAATGAAATATTATCTTGGAGTAAATTAATTTTATTCAAAGTAATCAAGTTGTTATTACTTTAAAAAAAATCAAGTACTAAATAGTTTCCAAATTGATATAAATGAGTTTTTAAAACAAATATTATTTCATTAAATGATGAAATAATCCTAAAAATCTAAGGTTCTTCCAAATAAAATATAAAATACTATAAATTTAATTAATGATAAATATTTTGGTCTCTTGGGATTATATTGTAATTATTTTAACCATATACAAAATGAGATGATAAAAGTTAAAATTTTTAACTAAGGGTTAAGGCTAAAAAATTAGATTAAATTTATGACCTAAAAATGTGTAAAAAATATTGGTTGAGATTATTTCGACTCATAATGATCTTATATTTGAATAAATAACTTTTTAGCCTTTATAAACCTAAAATGATTTTATAATAAATTAATGTTTCTAGAGTTTTCTAAATAGTACCTCTTCCTCCCTATAAAAGGACATATACCCTAACCCATCACATTCACCTCTTAGGCCCATTTCATCATAAAAAATCTACTAACATAACCTAAAAACATCCCTCCCATCCTCCTAGAATCCCTAATTTGTTAATTAGGCTACTCAAGAAAGCCTTTTGGATAAAATCAAAAGATGTTTCCTGATTTAGAGGTAACAATTTCTCTCAAGTTCCATCCTTTTATTTTTCTTCTTCAATCCCTACGATCTTATTGTTCATTTATTAAATAAAAAAACTAGTATAATCAATATATTAGGATGTTTTTATGAGAATTATTAGTACTTACCTCACACACATATTCATCTAATGGATACAAACATATAGTTTCTGTGGACGATGAACTATTGCCTCATGAAACGATGATTGTTCATTTATATATTACCACCTCTCATAGTGGAAATTATGTTGGAACTGTATTTATATATGATATATATTATATTTATATCTTTTCTATGCTTCTGTAATTTTTATTTAAGTCATACCTTAATTCTTTTCATGTTGTGTAATTACGATAATTTCATTTTAGGAAGTGCAGACTACCGCCCCCTCAAAGTGATATGACTCATTCATTCCATACATGGAATGTATAAAAGATGTAGTTAATTGACTTATATTACCTATATAACTTGTATATTATACTGTATTTATTATATACATAGGTATCATTTTAGTTTTCATTCATTTAATATGATAATGAAATGAAAGTTGTGTTCATGCGTACATACGACCTGCCGTCTCCATGAACGGTGCATTTCATTTCTCATCTCCAAATACTAAGGATTATTATTTTTATATATATCATATGATATTTATGTTTTATTAAAATCATGAATATCATTCTAGAGATGATGTACTTATAACAACATTGTTAATTCTCATAATAACAATTTCATTTTTGACTCAAGTTCCGAACAACAACAAAATATCCGATATGAACTTAAATAATTAACAAATTATTATAGAAAGGGAATAAGTGATATAAAAGTAAAAATAAAATTGAAAAATGTTTTTAAGAAATTATAAATTAACTTAAGTTTAATATTTCTGAAATTAAAGAACAAACGAGTCAAGTCAGATATGAGGTAAGGGAATTTTTCTAAATCTCCTTTCATTGAGGCATGTTTTGACAATATACACATCCTTCTTTGACACAGTTTATAATAAACCCCATTGAATTCTATTTTCATTCAAAGGGAATATTTTTACTATGTCTCATTTTACTAAACAACAAAATGAATTTTTTTAATGTTTGCAGGGACAACAACCTTTCTACCACCACGATCATTATTTGATATTTGGATTCCTTAACATGTTGTGATGTTATTAAATGGAAAATAAATACCATATACCATTTTAACATATTTTGGTATTGAAAATGGGTTTTAAAGTGAATTTACTATTTAAATATCATGAATGTATTTGTTTTGATTTCAAATGAAATTTTATGATTGAAATGTTGATTTTTAAAATCTTTTATTTGTTATGATTATATAATGGTAAATGGACATTTGACAGCTAGTTACATGATAAACCAAATGATGGGTGGTGTCATGAAAAACCAAGGACAAGTGATTAAGTTATAACCTCCAATGCATTGGTTATGGAAGTCAGCCGTATGACTATTCCGTTTAGTGATATTTGTAGAAGTTGGCCGTATGGTTCTTCTATTTAAGTATGTTTATGTCCCAAGTTACATTCTATATTATTTACGTTGTTTTTATAGACTTTTTGGTGATCATTTGTTTACAAAAAGGGTAAGCAATGAGCTTATATTTAGTGAAATATTTTTTCTACTTCATTAATGTGAAGCTCAATACTTTATGATGAAGTATTCATGGTTTTCATGTTGTTATGAAAACTAAAAGCTTTAATTATTTGTGTATCTGTCACTGAGCTTTTTATGCTCATCCCAAGTTTTTTAAATGTTTTTCACAGGACATAAGTTGGAATAGGGTCAAAGATGGGTTGAAAGAAAAGTTATTCTGTTTAAAACATGGAACTAAACATATTTATTTTCTTTTAATATTTTTTATTTTATTAAAAAATGGATAGTATGTATAAGGGTCTACATGTAATATTCAAGATGTTTTTTTATAATTTATGACCTAATTATCTAAAGCTCTAAAACTGAAAAGATCCTCAATGTGAATTATTAAATTAATTCAAGATTATGTAATGTTTAAGGCCAATTCTTTACAGTTTGTATCAGAGGTTGGTTTAGATAACTTTAGGAGTTAAGATATTGTGACTATAATATCCATAAATGATTTTTACATTATGATATATCATTTGACGATTACCATGTTTCTTTGTCTATGATATGTTTGTTTAGAATGGTTTGAAGCAGTGTAAATGAGATAATAATACTATGAAGGTATACAGAGGAGAAAAACCTTCCCAATCATCATCTTGAGATGGTTGGAATTGGAACTGAATAATTTCTTGTAGTGATGGATCAGCTGACTCAAGCGAAAAATGGTGGTGGTGTCCTTGTACGAGATCAACCAGACCAACCGCAAAATAATATGTCAGTAGTGGAGCATTTCATTAGGAAACCTCTCCCATAATTTAGAGGATCATCTCGCACTATGCTAGATGATGGTTGGATTAAAGCACTAGAAAATATTTTCTATGTCATGGGATGTTCAGAACATCAACGGTTAGTCTGGTTGTTTATTAGTTTGAAGCTGAAGCCGATCAGTGGTGGTCGATGGTTAAAAATATCAGGGGTAGTGAGGAGATTGATGATATTTATTGGGATGAGTTCAAAGGTATGTTTCTAGATAAATATTTCCCTAAGGTGGTTCAACATAGGATGTAAAACAAAATTCTAATTGAGGCAGGAGGATGACTCAATGTCTTTTTATGAAGGAAATTTCACTCGATTAGGAAGGTATGATCCAAATTTTATTCGACATGTTGATAGTAAGAAAAATATATTTTACACAGGACAAAAGCCACAATATCGAAGAGAATTAGCCTCTTGAGAATTAACAAGATATTAAAAACATGTCATATGTTCCAAGAAGTTAGTAATGGAGTTTTTTGAATATCAGGTGTTCCAAGAGAGAAATAAAAATAAGAGGTCTAGCAGGAAAGAAAAGGGAAAAAACTCATCAAAGAAGTATGGAGATAAGAAAATTAAATTTCCATATTGTGATAAATGTAGTTAAAAGCATCTTAAAGAATGTCTTTGAAAATTTGGAAAGTGATTCTAGTGTGGTAATTCTATTCATATTTCTCTTAACTATAAGGAAAATGATCAGGCATGGAATAAAAATCTTGCGGTAAGATTTTTTTGTTGCAATGAGTTTGGACATTATGCCAATGTGTGTCCAAAGTTGATTACCCTAGGTGGAAACTAGGTAGATCAAATGCAGAAGAGTAGGGGAAAATATATTTTTACTACTATGGTTGATGTGGGACCAGCAAATGAAGTGGTATCAGGAACTTTTTTTTGTTTTCTAGATTATTCCAATGTGTTATTTGATTCAGGATCTACACATACTTTCATTTATTAGAAATATTTGTGTAAATTAGGAATTCCATCTCAAGATATGAATCTTGAACTTATGGAAAAAATACCTAGAAGAATTTATAACAAAAAAATAAATTATAAAAATCTTACTATCCTTATTTGTGGAAAGAATTTTCATGAAAAACTTTTTTTTTCCTCTAGTAGTGTTTGATGTTATTTTGGGCATAGATTGGATTTCTGTTTGCCAAGATAAGAATGAATGTAGTGATAAAGAGGTTTCTTTTCAGAAAGACTTGCAGTTTGTGTACAAGAATGAACCCTTATCATGGATAACTTATCAAGTGTCTGAGAAAATAGTGGAATATAGAAATTAATTTTACCTTGAACTTATTTATGAAAACAAATGAACTGTTCAGATTAATGATGCCCAGTTGTAAATGAGTATCTTGATGTTTTTCCAGATGAGTTTCCATGTATTATACCAGATCAATAATTTGAATTTACAATCGACTTAGTTACTGAGGCTAAGACAATTTCAAAACCCCCTAATCGAATGGCTCAAATAGAAATTTTAGTGTTAAAGAAAAAATTGTAGGAGTTATTAGATAAATGTTTCATTTGACCTAGTACATCACCAGGGGGTGATACTGTCTTTTTTGTTAAAAAAATATGGTTCAATGAGACTTTTCATTGATTATATAACCTTTAATAACATCACTATTAAAAAAAGTATCCCTTGGCTCATATCGATGATTTATTTGATCAGATCTAGGGAGATCAATATTTTTTCGAAGATTGACATGAGGTAAGGGTACCATCATTTGAAAGAAAAGGAATCATACATTCCAAAGACGGCGTTTTGTATAAGATATGGCCATTATGAATTTTTAGTTATTCCTTTTGGGTTAACCAATGCACCTACTGTATTCATGGATCTTATGAATAAAATTTCCCATGAGTTCTTTTATAAGTTTGTGGTTGTGCTTAATTATGATATTTTGGTCTATTAAAAAAGTAAATAGGAACATGATAATCATTTAAGGGTTTTCTTTCGAACATTAAAAGAAAGAAAAATGTTTGGAAAATTCAGAAAGAGTGAGTTTGGGTTACAAAAAATTTATTTCCATGGTTATATTGTTTCAAAATATGTAATAACTATTGATCCTACAAAAACAAATGTTGTTGAAGTGTGGAAAATAACTACCAGTATCACAAAGATATGTATTTTTCTTGGTTTAGCAAACTATTACTGAAGTTTGGTTTAAATTGTTCAACAATTATCTGTCCCACTGACTATGTTAACTCAAAAAGGTGTTATATTTATCTGGACAAAAGAATGTGATGATTAGTTTTTTAAGAATTGAAATAAAGATTGTTGTATTCTATAGTATTAGAATTACCTTCTAGAAATGGTGCGTTTGTTATTTACAATGATGCTCAGTTGAAAGGACTTAGTTGTGTCCTAATGTAGAATGATCTGGTAATTTCGTATTATTCACATCAGAAGAAATCTCATGAGTTAAATTACCCTACAAATTATTTTGAATTAGTTGTTGTTGTTTTGGCTTTTAAAATTTGTAGGAAATATTTTTATAGAGTAAAGTGTGAAATATATACTTTTCACAAAAGTTTGAAGTATATATTCACACAAAAAGAATTGAACCTGAGACAGAGGAGATGGATATAATTAATCAATGATTATTATTACACAATTCATTACCATCCAGGGAAGGAAAATAAATTGGTTGAAGCTTTGATTCGAAAATATAATGCTACACTAAGAATTTAATGTTTGGAACAAGATCCTTTTATTAAAAATTTGATGAACATTGGAATAGAAGTTGTTGGTGTAGGAAATTACATTTTTTTTGTTTCAGGTGTTAGTGAAATCATCTCTATCATACCGAATTATGCAAGAGCTGAAGGAAGAATATGAGTTACCAAAAAGGTATAGTTTGTTTATAAGGGTAAGGTTCCTGAATTTAACATTGATAAAGATTTTTTTTGAGATTTGGGAAGATATTATGTGTGCCTTTTGATTCACAGTTAAAGAAAGATTTGTTATGTGAAGCTTATAGTTCTCCATTCTCAGTTAATCCTAGTAATACTAAGATGTACATAGATATTCAAGATTATCACTGGTGGGATGGAATGAAAAGAGATATTGTTGACTTTACTATGAAGTGTTTGAATTTTCAACAGGTTAAAGCAGAGTGGAAGTTACCAAAAGGGATGGTTTATCCTTTACCAGTGCCAGAGTGGAAATGAGAAAATATATCGATGGACATTGTTGTGGGATTACCAAAGATTTATAGAGGTAACATTAAAATTTTGGTTATTGTTGATCGATTGACTAAATCCAACAATTTCATTGCAATTTGAGACAAACTATCTCTAGATCTACTTTCTCTATCTTATATTGTGGATATAGTCAGGATACATATAGTTCCTCTCTCCATTATACCTGATCGAGATCCTAGGTTCACTACTATCTTTCAGAAAGGCCTTTAGAAGTCATTTTGTACTGAATTAAATTTCAGTACAACTTTTCATTCTCAATCATATGGGTAGTCAGAATGAACAATTCAGAAATCATAAGATACACTATGTGCTTTTTCAATGGATTTTTAGGGATGTTGGGACCAACATCAATCTATGGTAGTGTTTTCTTTTAATAATAGTTTTCATTCCAGTATACAGATGGATCCATTTGAGGAATAATATGAAAAACGGTATCAAACTCCATCTTTTTGGGATGATGAAGGTGAAAGAAAGTTGATGGGACCAAAATTGGAAGAAGAGATGGAAAAAAAAGTTTAGTTGATGTGGAAACGAGGATATCTCAGAGCAGGTAGAAAAATTATGCAGATTACCAGAGGAAGGATCTTTCTTTTGAGGTAGGTGATCAGGTCTTTCTTAAAGTTTCTCCATGGAAATGTGTGATGCATTTTGGTAAGAAGGGAAAGATGAGTCTAAGGTTCATTAAACCCTATGAAATTCTAGAGAACGTTGGATCAGTTGGCTACCAAGTGGATTTATTCCCAAGTTTATCCCATGTACAATTTTTTTCATGTTTCAATGTTATGAAAGTATATTCAAGATCCATATCATGTTTTGAGTTTATAGGTAGTTTAGTTGAAAGATAATATATCTTATGAGGAACAACTAGTTCAGATTATTTATCGTAGACAATAGGTTTTTTTGGAATAAGGTCATTAATTAGGTAATGGTTTTGTGAAAAAACCCACATGGTTGAAGAGGTAACATGGGAATCAGAAAATGTGAGGAGGGATAAATAACCCCTCTTATTTTATATGTAAATAAAATTAGGAGGACAATATTCCCAAAAGAGGGGAAGAATGTAACATCCAAGGTAAATAAAGAATATGAAATATTCATATTTATTAATATTTTTGAATTAATTATTAATTTTACTTTAAAAAGGATGCTATGTTCGATTGATTACCCAATACGCAACAATGGATTTCATTGAAATATTATGATTCACACAATGTCGAGTCATACTAAAAATAATAATAATAACATAAAATTATTATTTTAAATGGTAGTTAATTCCTAGCCATCTTATCGGCGGGAATGATCAGAACTAACCCTATTATAATTGAACATGTTTGGAAATGTTTTTTCATTTATCCAATAAAATTTAGAGGCTTAAAATTAGCATGAATCCAATTTTAAGCAAAAATACTCTAATATTTTTAAAAGGTAGTTGTACCACATTTTGATGGAGAACCTCTTTAAAATCTAGTTATTATCAATTTTATCTATTCCATTTGACCAAATAAACTTCTTCTTTAGAATAGGGACAAAAAAATTAATTTGGGTAAATTTTTGGTATTTTCTGATAAAGTTCATTTTCTAATGAATAGTAAAAAATATTCCATTTTCAGTCAAAACTGTCTTTTCATTCAATTTATTTATATGGAGAGATTATATTTTTAATTGGTTCTAAGGTGTAATTAGATTATTTTTTACCATTTAATTCAATTTTGGTAATTATATGTAACTTCACTTTTAAATAAGACATAAACACTTGTTAATCTTTTGATAGTTATAATTTCTTAAAGACACACTTTTGGGATTTGACAACGGGAATTGATTTTAATTTAATTTCCTAAACTTTTGTGTTTTGAATTTAGAAAAATGGATTCCATATTTTGAATTCGGAGGTCCAAATTATGTTAATATGTATCTTTTTTTTAGACATTATGAATAGTAACTTCAGTAAATATTTTATTTACCATGGTTAAAGGGAAAATCTAGTAATAAGGGTACAAAATAAAATTATAATAATATTAAATTACACTAACACATGTGCTAACCTTATTGTATGATACATGTCTGACCATAGACATCCTAGGGTCGATTTTGGGACCCCATTAATCCACTTGTAAGTGAAAATGACATTTTATAAAAACTAATTTAAAGGTAAAGAAAATGTAACGTAAACATATATATTTTAGTAAAACAATTTTTGTATGGGGTTATATAAGTTATATTTACAACAATAAATAGTCAATAGAAATATAAAAATATTTCCTACATCATGGTTTTTTATTTATAATTTTTATACATTAAATAAATTAATTAATTTATGACACAATGATGATGTAATTATTACCTTATTAATGAAAGATTTAAAAAAATGAGAGTATAAATATTAAAATAATTTTATTTTAGCACTTTTTATGACATAAAAGAGTTTTATAGATAATTATGACAAAATATCTTTGAGTAAATGAATTTTATTTGAATAAATCAAGTTGTTACGACTTTAACAAAAATCAAGTAAAAATAGTGTCAAAATGGACATAAATGAGTTTTTAAAACATATATTATTTTATTAAATTATAAACTAATCCTAAAAATCTAAGATTCAGCCAAAAGAAAAATATTCTATAAAAAATGTCATTTATTATCCATTTTTGAGTCTCTTGTAATTTTATAGTAAGTATTATAAAAACATACAAGAAGACATTGTAAAAGTAAAATTAGTTAACAAAAGGTTAAGACTAAATGATAAGTTTAATTTTATGACCTAAACATGACCAAAACATATTGGTTGAGTGGATTTAAATCCATAATAATCTTATCTCTGACAGAAATAACTTTAGATCCCTTATAAACAAAAATTAATTTATAATAAAAAAAATTCTTTAGTTTTCTAAATAGTACCTCCCCCTCCTATAAAAGGACATCACCTCTAACCCATTACTCACACCTCTCAAGCTAATTGGATCATCCAACCCCTACTCACATAGGCTCCATACATCCCTACACTCCTCATAGAAGCCTTAATTTGGGAATTAGTAAATTCAAGAAAGTATTTTGGATCAAATCAAAAGAAGTTACCCGATTTAGAGGTAATGCTCTCTCTCTCAAGTTCCTTAAATTTATTGTTATTATTCACTCCATATGATCTTATTATTTTTTGATTACATAAAAATACATTATGATAAATATACTAGGATTTTATTATGATATTTATTCTAACTACACTCACACACACCTTTATCTAATGGATTTGAATATACAGTTTCTGTGGATGACGAACTAGTTCCTCACGAATCGATGATTCTTCATTAATCTCCTACCTCCTCCCATGGTGGCCATTATGATGGATCATTAGTTATATATTATATATATTATATTTATATCTTTTATATTCATCTTTAATTTTTATTTTAATCATACATTTATGCTTTTCATGTTTTGTAATTACGATAATTTCATTTGAGGAAGTGCGGAATACCACCTCCTCAAAGTGATATGAATCATTCATGTCATACATGGAATGTATAAAGGATGGACTTAATGAAATTAGATAACCTATATAACATGGATATCACACTTTATTTATAATATATATATGTATCATTTTATTTTTCATTCTTTTAATATGATAATTAAATGAAAGTAGCCTTAATTGGTACGTACGGCCTACCATCTCCATGGATGGTGCATTTCATTTCTTATCTCCAAATAATTTGGATTATTATAAATAAATAAATAAATATGTTATTTATGTGTTATTAAAAACATTAACATCATTCTAGAGATGATGTACATATAATTACATGGTAAAATCTCATAATAACAAGTTTATTTTTGACTCATGTTCCGAACATCGACAAAATGTCTGATATGAACTCAAATAATTAAATAATAATTATAGAAAGGTATTAAGTGATATAAAAGTAATAATAAACTTTAAAAAGGTTCTGAATAATGTAAAATTAACTTAATTTTATTATTCAGGAAATTAAAGAATGAATGAGACAAGTCAGACATAAGGGAAGGGACTTTTTCTCAATCTCATTTCATTGAGGCATGTTTTGATAATATACACCTCCTTATTTTACATAGTTTATAATAAACCCATTTGAATTTTATTTCCATTCAAAGGGAATATTTTTTTCTACATAGCATTTTACTAAACAAAAAAATGAAGGTTTTTAATGTTTGCAGTGACAATGACCTTTCTTCCACCACGGGCATTATTTGATATTTGGATTCCTTAAGATGATGTGATGTTTTTAAATGGAAAATAAATACCATATACCATCTAATATATTTTGGTATTGAAAATTGGTTTGAAAGTGAATTTACTATTTAAATATCTTGAAACTGTTTGTTTTGATTGCAAATGAAATTGTATTATTGAAATGTTTATTTTTTCAATATTTTATGTGTAATGATTATATCATGGTAAATTGACATTTGACGGGAGGTTACGTGATAAAAACAATGATGGTTAGTGTCATCATAAACTAAGGATGGGTGATTAAGTTATATCCTCCAATGATTTTGGTATGGAATTTGGTCGTATGAATATTCTATTTAGTGATATGTGTGGAAGTCGACCCTATAGTTATTACATTTAATTATATTTATGTCCCAAGTTACATTTTATATGCTTTACGTTGTCTTTTATGGACTTTATGGAAATCCTCTGGTTTCAAAAAGGGTAATAAATGATCTTATATTTAGTGAAGTATTTTTTCAACATCATTAAGGTGAAACTTAATACTTTATGATGAAGTATTCATGGTTTTCATGTTGTTATGAAAACTAAAAGCTTTCATTCTTTGTGTATCCCTTACTAAGCTTTTTATGCTCATCCCAAGTTTTTTAAATGTTTTTCACAGGACCTAAGTATGAATAGGGTAAAGGATGGGATGAAAGGAAAGTAATGCAATATAAACACATGGAACTAAACATATTTATTTTCTTTTAAGATATTTTATTTTATTAAATAAATTTATACTAATTAGAAGTGTATACATGTAATATTCAAGATAGTTTTTATAATTTATGACCTAATTATATAAATCTCTAAACCTGAAAAGATCCTCAATGTAAACTATTAACTTAATTCAGGATTATGTAATTTTTAAGGCTGATTCATTATAGTTGGTATCTAAGGTTTGTTTAGATAACATTTGG
Source organism: Viscum album (assembly GCA_963277665.1). Taxonomy (NCBI): domain Eukaryota; kingdom Viridiplantae; phylum Streptophyta; class Magnoliopsida; order Santalales; family Viscaceae; genus Viscum; species Viscum album. Next base: position 283,601,482 of record OY728126.1, read on the forward strand.
AGTTAGGATTTTGTGAATAGAATATCCATAAATGATTTTTACATTATGATATATCATTTTATTATTTCCATGTTTCTTTGTCTATGATATGTTTGTTTAGAATGGTTTGGCATAGAGGAAATAGTAAAACTATGCTGTGATGTTATACATAGGAGAAAAACCTTCCAAATCATCATCTTGAGATGGTCGGAATTGGAACTGAATAGTTTTTTGTAGTGACGGGTCTGTTGAATCAAGTGATAAATGGTGGTGGTGTCCATGCATGAGATTAACCAGACCAACTACAAAAGAATATGTCAGTACTGGAGCATTTCATGAGGCAAAATATCTCATCCTTCAGAGGATCGTCTGACCTTGTGCTAGATGAAGGGTGGATTAAAGGACTATAAAAGATTTTATATGTTATGAGCTGTTCATAACATCAAAGTTTAGTCTTGTTTTTTTATCATTTTGTTGGTGAAGATGATCATTGGTGGTCGATGGTTAAAAATAACAGGGGTAGTGAGGATATTGATGATCTTGATTGGTATGAGTTCAAAAGTATGTTTCTAGAGAAGTATTTCCCTAAGGTGGTTCGACATAGGCTGGAAAAACAATTTTTCCAATTGAGGTAGGAGGATGAATTAGTGTCTTCTTATGAAGCAAATTTCGCTCAATTGGGAAGGTATGATCCAAATTTCATCTTACACCTTGATAGTAAGATAAATCAATTTTACTCAGGACAAAAGCCACAATATCTAAGATCATTATCCTATCAGAAATTAACAAGCTATGAAAAATGTGTTAGATGTGCTGAGAAGTTAGAAATGGAGTTTTTTTATTATCAGGAGTTCTAATAGAAAATTAAAAAGAAGATGTCCAGTTGGAAGGAAAAGGGAAAGAACTCATCAAAGGAGCCTGGAGGTAAGAAAATTAAATTTTTATATTGTGATAAATGTAGTAAAAAGCATCTTAGAGAATGTATCTAAAAATATGGAAAGTGATTCTGGTGTGGTAAGTCTTGTCATATTGCTCCTAACTATATGGAAGATAATCAAGCAGGAAATAAAAAGCTTTCGGTAAGATTTTTTAGTTGCAATGAGTTTGGACATTATGTCGATGTGTCTCCAAAGTTGATTACCCAACGTGGAAAATAGTCAGATCAAAAGAAGAAGGGTGTGGTGAAATATATTTCTACTACTATGGTTGATGTGGGACCAGAAAATGAGGTGGTATCGCTTACTATATTTGTTTTTTAGATAATTCCAATGTGTTATTTGATTCAGGATCTACACATACTTTTATTTTTTATAAATATTTGGGTAAATTAGGAATTCCATCCCAAGATATGAATCTTGAACTTGTGAAAAAAATACCTGGAAGAATTTATGACAGAAAAATAAATTCTAAAAATCTTACTATCCTTATTTGTGGAAATAATTTACCTGAAAACCTTATTTTTTTGCCTCTAGTAGTGTTTGATGTTATTTTGGGTATAGATTGGATTTCTTTTTACCATGCTAAAAATTACTGTTGAGATAAAGAGGTTTCGTTTTAGAATGACTTTTAGTTTTGGTACAAGAATGAACCCTTATCTCTGATAGAAAATCAGGAGGCTGAGAAACTATTGAAAGATAGAAATGAATTTTAACATGCACATATTTTTGATAACAAAGTAACTGTTTAGATTAATGACGTGCTAGTAGTAAATGAGTATCTTTAAATTTTTCTAGATGAGTTGCCATGTATTATACCTGATCGGGAACTTTAATTTATTTTGGACTTAGTTACTGATGCTAAGACAATTTCAAAACCCCCTTATCGAATGGATCAAATAGAACATTTAGTGTTAAAGAAACAATTGCAGGAGTTGTTTGATAAAGGTTTCATTCGACCTAGTACACCACTGGGGGTGATCTTGTCTTTTTTGTTAAAAAGAAATAGGGTTCAATGGGGCTTTTCATTGATTATAGAACCTTTAATAAAATCACTATTAATAACAAGTATCCTTTGGCTCATATCGATGATTTTTTTTATCAGATCTAGGGAGCCCATTATTTTTTTGAAGATTGACATGAGGTCCGGGTACCATTAGTTGAAAGTAAAGGAAGCATATATTCTAAAGACTATGTTTTGTATAAGATATGACCATTATGAATTTTTAGTCATTCCTTTTGGGTTAACCAATGAACCCACTGTATTCATGGATCTTATGAATAAAATTTCCCATGAGTTATTCAATAAGTTTGTGGTTGTGTTAATTGATGATATTTTGGTTTATTAAAAAAAGTTAAAGGGAACATGAAATTCATTTAAGGGTTTTCTTTCAAACCTTAAAATAAAAGAAACTGTATGGGAAGTTTAGCAAGTGTGAGTTTGGGTTACAAAAAATTTATTTCCATGGTCATATTTTTTCGAATATAGCATAACTATTGATCCTTCCAAAAAAAACTTGTTGAAGTGTGGAAAAGACTTACCAAAATCACATAGATCTATAGTTTTCTTGGTTTGGAAGACTATTACTAAAGTTTTGTTGATTTCTTTTAACAATTATCTATCCCACTGACTAAGTTAACTTGAAAAAGTGTTATGTTTATCTGGACAAAAGAATTTGATGATTTTTTTTCAGGAATTGAAAAGAAGATTAGTGAATGCTATAGTATAGGAATTACCTTCTAGAAATGGTGAGTTTGTTATATACAATGATGCTATATTGAAAGGACTTGGTTGTGTCCAAATGCATAATGATCCAGTAATTTATTATTATTCACGTCAATTGAAACCTCATGAGTTAAATTATCCTACACATGATTTGGAATTAGTTGTTGTTGTTTTTTCTACCAAAATTTGGAGGAAATATTTTTATGGAGTAAAGTGTGAAATATATACTGATAAAAAACGTTTGAAGTATATATTCACTCAAAAATAATTGAACCTGAGACAGAGGAGATGGCTAAAATTAATCAGGGATTATTATTTAAAGATTCATTACCATCTAGGGAAGGAAAATAAATTGGCTGATGATGCATCCGATTTGTGTATACATTTTCACATACTTTATTGAAAATAAGAACAAGTTTTCATTACTTACCTACTTTTCAGGGAACAAATACTTTGATTTTGGAGATCTTGTTCATTTTCAAGAGATTTATGGCCAAATACCCAAAACATGGTAGAACTGAGAAAATTTACATACTACAGGGCGTGTATTCTATACATGACATTTACATCTAGAATTTGACACAGATTGACCAGGACAAGTACATTCCCAAGTAATCAGAATTTTTTATACACTGTTTTGACACTTTAAACATTTTTTACACCCTTCTAGAAGCAGTTAGCAGATGAGAAGAAGTCTACATGTCCATGTAGCCAGCTGAAGGGAACACGCCGTGTTTAGCTTATATACGCTATGTAGACCTTTAGAGAAGTGGTTGGTGGCTGAAAAATGAGACTACACACAGTGTATGGTGGCGCTACACACCGTTTATAGCTACCTACTAGGCGACGCCATGATCAATGTCCAAGAGGGCATGTTAGTATGCCTACCAGTGGAGAAAACAAAGGCTAAAGTGTGTTGACAAAATTACAAGCCATGTACTTTTTTCCACACGCCGTGTAGTAATATTTTCTATAAAATGAGGTCTTGGTCTCTAGTTTAAAGGGGTGGTGTGTGGAGAGAAAGTGTGGAAAAAATGTTAAAGGTCTGAAGGAGAGAAGCTATGTTGTCGTACTACCGCCATTCTACCATATACCAAATAATAATTCCCTCCTCGAAGTTCTAAGCATAATCACATCAGGTATCAAGAGCATTGTGTTTATCATTTTCTATATGTTTAACTAAATACCCAGTGTGTTGGGGTTTTGGAAGATAATGAGTTGTAATTTAAATTATTTGTTATGATTGTGTTCATTGCTTTTAAACTCTTCTAATTCTTCTTAAATCACTTTTTATTATCATTGAAAATTCTGAACCATACCAAGGGCGGAATTTTCAAGGATTCAAAAGAAGAATAACGATGAATAATTTCATGACCATTGGAAGTATTCATCGACTCAAAATAGACTAAGACAAATAAGGAACTATGAAACCTAGACTACTGGACCAAGGTGTTACTTTCTTCAGCTCTAAATATAAGTTTCTCAGACCAAGGAAATTTTATTACAAATTAAAACCCAGAGTGTTGGGTTGTTATGAACAAAAAACCTCATAAGAAATTTGATTTAGTAATCAACTTCTCATTAATACATAACCCCAACACATTTCTCTTAATTTTCATCAAAACCAATTTTACCATATTTTCTGATATTTGTTATGTAATTTATTTAAGAAACTCAAAACGAATTATTCTCTTTATCCACCACATCAAAAATTGACTTTAAATTCAGAAAACTTCATTAAAACAAAAATAAAAACTAAGTTAAACAATATAAAAATAACTTTTTTTTCCTTGTGGATTGACCCCTTATTGGTGCTATACTTGTTAGGGTAAAAATAATTTTGCACATTGATAATATACCTTCGGTGAAACGACTTGCCAATTTTTGGTGCCATTATTGGGGAACAAAGAAAAGTTAATTTTGTTCTTGTTTTAATTTTGGTTGTATCAAATTTTAGTGAAAATAAAAATCATAAATTCACAAAAATATATTTTCTAATGTTATTTCTTTTCATCTTTCTTTTTACTCATTTATGATTGGTGTGTTTCATATTGTGTAGGTCTTTAGGTGTATGAGCGACTACCTCACACGTTCCAAGAACACTGAGTCATCAGGGATTTTTCCAATTGACCCAGAGATCGAAAAAACACTCTTGAGGTGCCAATGAGAACTTATGGATGAGTATAACCAAAACAATCCAATGGTGTAGAACGAGGAAGGAAATTCAGCTTTTTTCCAAGGAGCTAGACAATAGTAAGGTTCAGATGACAATTGGAACCAGCAAGATCCACTTGCTCTCGGGTATGGCCCACAACAACTTCAACAATTCCTATAGGAGAAGATGCCATTTTTAAAAAAAGGTTAGGGGCCCTACTTCACCTCTCATGAACAACAGTACATGCCAGCTCCACTCCCTCAGCAGCCACCTCCATGTCGTACTGTCATTGAGTACGACTAACCATCTATCGATGGAGCTGAAATGGGAATCTTTCATCCACCAGTGCAATCCCAAGACTTTGATATCAAGATTTCTGTCATGCAGCTGATCTAGAACACTGTTCAGTTCAGTGGTCTACCCAACGAGGATCCCAATTCCCCTCTCTCCAATTTTATAGAGGTCTACGACACGTTCCGCTACCACAGAGTGTCCACAGATGTCGTATGTCTTCACCTCTTCCCCTTCTCTCTAAGGGATAAGGCAAATGACTGGATCAAAGGATTTCAGCAAAGATATATCCTCACCTAGGAGGAGCTCACCCAGGCATTACTGTCTAATTACTTCCCACATTTGAATACAGTGACACTATAGAATGATATCCACAACTTCTAGCAGCATGACTCTGAGTCATTATACAAATCATTTTAGCTCTTTAAGGAGATGTTGTGAAAATTCCCACACCACGGACTCTCTCTTTGGATATAGGTCCAAACCTTCTACGGAGGGTTTAAAACGAATACAATTTCCATGGTGGACACTGTTTTCGGAGTTATAATAATGAGGAAATCCCCCGAAAATATTTTTGAACTATTGGAAGAAATGTCTGACAATAGCCTCTAGTGGCATTCTGAGCGGGGCACACAGAAAATAGGTATACATAACATTGATGCTACTACTATGCTTGATACCCAATTGGATAACGTGTCCAAAAATATTGAAGCACTTAATATGAAGGGAACATCTCAAGTACATGTGGGAAACCATATGGCGTGTACCGAATGTGGTGATAACCCCATCATGAGAGAATGCCTGGGTTCTGCTGGAGGCCCTTCGACGAGCGAGGTGAGTTATGTTGCCCAAAAATGAGGGTCAAAACAATACCAACAGTACCAAAACCCGACATGGCGTGATCAAAAGAACACTGACTAGGGATGAAAAAAATAGAATCCTCCACCCCAGCGACCACCTGGAGACAACCAGCCTCTATATCAGAACCAGTACCAGAGGAAGAAATAGCCCCAATAGGGCTCTTATCAGCTTCCAGGGTATTCAAACCCTTTCCCACAACATTCGTGGTAGCCACTACCTCCAGCCGCTCAAAAACCACATCAAAAAAAGAACACCCCAAGGTTAGAGGATTTGATGACCAAATTTATATCTACTACTAAGACCAGGTTCCAAAATCAAAAGGCTTCAATTCACGGCATGTAAAGCCGAGTTGGCCAATTGGAAAACCAACTTTCAGGATGGCAACCCGGTACACTACCAGTTAACACTGAGAAAAACCTGAGAGAGGAAGCCCATGTCATCACACTACAAAGTGGAAGGTAGCTAATGCAACAGAAACCATCACATCCAGGTGCTCCCCCACCCCCAGTTGATAATGAAGGTACAGATACACACCCCTACTCATCCAAAATCCCATAGAAGGATGCTTCAAAAAATAAAGAAAAGGAGGTTGTCAAACCCTTTGAGCCTACCTTACCCTTCCTAGAGAGATTGAAGCAATGAAAGCTAGACCACCAGTTCAACAAATTCATGGACGTGTTTAAACAACTGCACATAAATATACCTTCTGCAGAAGCACTGATGCAAAATCCCACTTACACAAAATTCATAGAGGAAATACTCTCCAACAAAAGAAAGATAGAGGATCTGGGCACCATTTCCCTAACCAAAGAGTGTTCTAAAATAGTCCACCATTCGATTCCTCCCAAACTCTAGGATCCAGATAGCTTCAATATTCCATGTACTATTGGACTATGAAAGTTTGGGAAGGCCCTCTGTGACTTAGGGGCTAGTGTGAACCTCATGCCCCTCAGAGTTTTCAGAAAGCTAGAGATCAATGATTTGAAGCCTACCCAAGTTTCCCTTCAACTTTATAACTAGTCCAATAGAAATCCGAAGGGACTAATGGAAGAAATATTTGTCAAGGTGGGTAGACTGACGCTCCCCTAAAATTTCATCATCCTTGACATGGAGTATAACTAGGAGGCACCTCTCATACTAGGAAGAACTTTCCTAGCCACTGGTAAGGTACTGATCGACGTACACTAGGGGGAGCTGATTTTCTGGGTAGGAGAAAAAAGAGTCTCCAACAATGTCTTCAATGATTTCAAGCGTGCATCATTATTAGAGCATGAGGACTATTATGCGATAACCACCGTGGATTATCATTTGAGAAAAAAAGAGGATAACCTGGTATGTTCTTTTACTTCAGATTACGTTATTATTCAAGAAATTCCAGTTGAAGAAGCCCCAGAGGACTTAAAATTCTTAGAAGGCTAGGCCGACCACTATTGGAAACATACAGTTGTTCCAGATAGTCTGGAATGTGACAATGTGCAACCACTTGTACCTTCGATTTTATTGGCGCATGAACTAGAACCTAAGCCTATTTTATCTTATCTGATTTATGGGTATTTGGGAGACCATCAAACATTGTTTTTCATGCTTAACACAAAAATATCACACGAGTAGGAAGATTCACTTCTGCAGGTTCTGAAACAACAGAAGAACACTATTGGGTGGACAATTGCTGATTTGAAGGGTATCATCCCTAACATTTTCACCCACAAAGTGCTACTTGAAGAAGGTTCTAAGCAATCTCAGAAACCACAATGACACTTGAACCCCCCCATGAAGGAAGTTATAAAAAAAGGTGATTAAATTGTTGGATGAAGGAATCATCTATCCCATCTTGGATAGTCTATGGGTGAGTCCCTTACAAGTGGCACCCAAAAATGGGGGTATCACTATGGTATCAAATGATAAAAATGATCTCATCCCCACTCGCATTGTCACGGGATGGCGAGTCTTAATAGATTATAGGAAGTTGAATGATGCCTCAAGGAAATATCATTTCGACCTACCATTCACGGATCAAATTCTAGAGAGACTAGTGGGGAACAACTTCTATTGCTTCCTCGATGGAAATTCCATCTACAACCAAATTTCTATTACCCCAGAGGATTAGGAGATGAGAACATTCACTTGCCCCTATGATACATTTTCTTATCGAAGGATGTTTTTTGGTATGTGAAATGCCCCCCACCTTCTAGCGTTGTATGCTGGATATCTTCCATGATATGGAAGAATATATCTGAGAGGTATTCATGGATGATTTTTCCATTCACAAAAAATCATTCACCCCTTTTTTTCGGCACATGGAACCAGATTTGGAATGATGTGAGAACACTAACCTAGTTTTGAACTAGGAAAAGTGTCATTTCATGGTGCAAATAGGCATCATAATTAGCCACATAATCTTTGAAAAGGGGATAGAGGTGGATCCAGTGAAGATAGAAGTCATTTTACAACTACCTTTTCTGTCTTTTTTCTGAGCTATCCACAACTTCGCGGGGCATGCAGGTTTTTACATGCGGTTTGTCCGCGGTTTCTAAAAAATATCTCATCGACTCACCAATATTCTAACCAAGGATTCCATATTTGAGTTCCATAATACATGCACCATAGCTTTTGAACACCTGAAAAAGCACATGGTTGAAGCTCTAGTGATGATTTCACCCAAATGGGAAGAACAATTTGATGTGATGTGTGATGCTAGTGACTAAATAGTAGAAGTAGTATTGGGACAACGACTTGAACGGATTTATGACCTATATATTAAGCCAGTAGGATGCTCAATGAGGCACAGATCAACTACACCACCACGGAAAAGGAGATGCTTGTAGTGGGTTTCACGTTTGGAAGGTTTCGTTCATACTTAGTGTTGTATAAAGTTATTATTTATTCTGACCATACACCACTAAAGTACCTACTAAACAAGAAAGATGTAAATCCCTGATCGATCTGTTTGGTACTCCTCTTACAAGAATTTGATCAAGAGATTCGAGATAAGAATGGGAGTGAGAATGTTGTTACTGACCATCTCTCCCGCCTAGAGCTACCTCATTTAGAGAAGGAGGAAGACTAGGAGATTAGGGAGGATTTCCTTAATGAGAACATATTTTTGGTAAATGAAACACCTAGACCATGGTATGCTGATATTTCTAATTTTCTGGTTATAGGTTCCGTTCACCCCGGCCTCTTCTTCTAGCAAAGGAATATATTTTTCTCTCAGGTGAAGAGGTACTTCAGGGAAGATCCTCTGCTATTCTGATCATGTGGTGATAGGGTGATCTGTCGTTGTATCTCGGAGAATGAAGTTCATGGCGTCTTGGAGTTTTTCATGCCTCACCAATTGGAGGACATCATGGGCCTACCCATACGATAGCAAAGATCATGCAGTCTGGGTTTTTCTGGCCCACTATGCATAAAGATGCCCGAACCTTTATTTCTTGTTGTGATCGATGAAAGAGGACTGGTAATGTTGGAAATAGAGTTGAGATTCCCCAACACCCCATTCTGGAGGTCCAGATATTCAACGTCTGGGGATAGATTTTATTGGTCCATTTCCCCCATCTTTCAGAAACACTTACATCCTGGTTTGTATCGACTACGTTTCCATGTGGGTGGAAGCCACTGCTACAGCACACGACACAACCAAGGTAGTCATGAGATTTTTAAGGAAAAATATTTTTAGCAGGTTTGGAGTTCCCTGAGTATAAATCAGGGATAGAGGGACCCTCTTCAACAATACACTAATGAGAGGAATACTGTTGAAGTATGGAGTAAAGCATTAGATGGGGACACCAGATCATCCTTAGTCCAGTGGACAAGTGGAGCTCTCCAACTATAAGATCAAGTTGATCCTGGATAAAACAATGAACACTTTGAGGGAAGACTAGTCCAAGAAGTTAGATGATGTTCTGTGGACATATAAGACTACTATCAAAACACTACTGAGAATGTCCCCATTCTGCCTCATCTATGGAAATCCATGCCATCTGCCAGTAGAGTAGGAACACAAAGCCTATTGGGCAGCCTAGGCCCTAAAGTTTGATCTGAAGGCAGCTGAATAGAAGTGAATGTTCCAACTGTCAGAATAGGATTAAATCAGATTAGAGGCGTATGAGACCGCCAAGCTGTATAATGAGAGGACAAGAGAAATTTGTGACTGGGTGATTTCACGTAAATCTTTCCAACCCGGTGATCAGGTACTTCTCTTTCAATCTCGACTTCGATTATTACCAGGGTAGTTAAATTCATGATGGTTGGGACCATTCCAAGTTATATGCATATTCCATCATGGAGCAGTGGTTTTCTAGAGAGGATGGTCAACTATTCAAGATTAATGGACAGCAGTTGAAGGCTTACAATCACATTGATGACACAATGGGAACATTGTCTACCATATAGCTCAGGTAAGATGAGGTAAGTAGGTCAAGCCAATGACCTAAAACAAAGGCGCTTCCTGGGAGGAAACCTAGAAGAGATACACACTGTGTACCACCTATATACACGACATGTACTTTTTTCCTTTTCATTTATTTTCTAACTATTATAAATATATAGTTTAACTAAGAAATAAATAGAGATGATGCTAGTGCCAATGGTAAGGTCGCTGGAGTTTATCCGAGACGTCACCAATTCGAATCCTCCTGACCTACCTTCGGCATGGGGTTCCTACTTTTTCTCTTAATATTTTCTTACACGGCATGTGTATTATTTTTCATATATATATATATATATATATATATTCATATAAGAAAACCCATGGTGGGGATGGATCGGTTGTCCAAGATCGTAACCTGGCTCCAAAAGAACCGGGTTCAAATCATGACAACCACCATATTTCCATCATTTATCCTTTTAATAAATCCACACAGTGTGTCTTTTGATATATGTCATGTGCTCCATGTTTTCCTTCTAAACCTGAAAATATTTGTCACATAAAGTAATTCATGCGGTTGAAGTTGGAAGATTGGCAGAGTCTCGGCCCGGGATCCAAAAGACCTGGGTTCAAACTCAGATAATCTTCCTACTTCATCCCTTTTTGTACATTTAAAAACAATAAACCATGCATTTACTTTCTTTCCATATTGTATAGGTCATATAAATTAAATATATATAAATAATAAATAGGAGCAGCAGTACAACCTTTGCTCCAGTGGTTGAGGGCTTCCATTTGAATGGTTGATCGCTGGTTCGAACCTCGCCCCAAGCACTAGACCAATAGTTGTACTTCTCTTTTTCCAATTTTAAAACACACGACGTGTATTTACCAATACATTATGTGTATAGTTTTATTTTTAAATTATATATATATGTATTTATACTATTTTAATTATTAATATTAATTATTATATAGTTTACTATAATAATTATATATCTATATATATTTATTTCTAAAAAAATAGGATACACTGCGTGTAGTCTATTGTACACGCCGTGTACCACAGCTATAAAATCCATAGACCACCCGGCTTCAGGCTGTGTCACGCGACCCCATCCTCTCTCACTATTTCTTCACCTGTATGAAACCCGACATCCTCACTCCCAAATATGCTGATTTAGGGTGATTTTGCTTCTGATTTCTCCTACATTGTGATCCTTGGTCCAGGTATGCCCTTCCACACCCTCTATTTCATGTTATTACAAGTGTTTAGGTTCATTTGTAGATTGGCCAACCGTTCGGCTTCCACGGTACACGAGCACGCTTTGAAGAACACAGGCCATGTACATTTGTACACAACCACACACCTAATGCTTCATGATTTGAAAATACATGGTGTGTATGTTTGGTACGCATTGTGTACCATTCCCTATCGTTCTTGAGTATTTTATTTCACACAAAATCTCACACCATGCTCACGTACATGGATTTTGTGTTCGGTACACTCTGTGTACACCATTTCTTCCAGCCAGCCCATGTCTAACCCTCCACAGGACCATGTTACTTCTTCTCTTTCTCACGCTGTGTTGGAATTGTACACGGTGTGTCCTATATTATTAGGACTACTTAAATAGTAGTCGTCTCCTTACCAATACATTACTAGGACCACATTACATGCACACGACGTGTGTGTTTGGTACACACCGTATAACCATTCTTGGTTTATTCCTTTCTCACTCGGCATGTCTATCCAGAGAACAAGGGAAACTAACCCTCTTTTATTACACACCGTGTACTCTGAAAAGATACATCGTGTACATTTTATTTTTCCATTATCAAATTTTCTTCATTTGCTTTTTCTTTTCATTGATTTTGTTTGGTTTTTTCTATTCTCTTTTAGGATATGTCAGACAGAGATCCATCATGTGGGAAGTGTCCTGCCTCCACCACTGGGGGCAAGAGGCCCCTTTATTGTCACATACAACTCCGACCTGTGACACTACCAGATTCGGAATCTTCGGTGCACCATCTCCCTCCGTTGGCTATCCTTCCCCAACTCACTACCTCCACTGAGGCTGCCACTAGTAGCGCCACACCTCCACCATCACTCTATGAGCCTCCGAGAACCACCATTAATTTCCCACCAGCTACCACTCCACCTGAGCTCTCCTCATCCATAGATGGTCTCAGATCAGCCACCCCATCAAGTCATCCTCCGTCTACTCCAACCGATCCACCGCCAGATCCGGCACCCGCTGCAGCACCTCCACCTAGGCCAGGACCTTCTGGTGTTCCCTACACTTGCATGGTGTTCCCATTCACTAATTTGGCATACGATAGAGTCCAACGCTTCTCTCGCTGCATGATTATGTTGGGTAGCCACTATCTAGATTGTAGTGTTTCTCAGCATCTAGTTATATGGGGAGAGTTGGAGGATCATCTCGAGCACACTCCCTTACTCTCGATCTTCTAGGTTAGCACTCTTATTTTTTAAGATTTATTTTTGGAATTTCCTACTTCATTAGAGTTTGACGGGGCAGAGTACTAAGAGATTCCCGATGATGCAGTACCAGTGGTCCAGTTCGGCTAGGCGGCTATCACTTTTCCCTTACCATGACCGAGTTCAGATGAGGGTGTAGTTTCTATCCTCATCCTATCATCACACCCCCTGTCTCCTTCATGACCCAACTCGAGCAGCCTGACCTCATTTCCATGTGGCGGGAGATTGCTGGGCCTGACCACCACTATACCCCTACCTCCTAGAAGAGTACCTTTATTGTCGACCCTATTATTCACTTCCCCCACCATTGCTTCAACACCATTATTTTTCCCACCCATGAGGATATGGGGGTCGTGACCGGTTGTGACATGGATCTCCTTACCCGTGTCATCCAACAGGACTACCCAAACATCCCTTACCTTATCGCCTCTTATTTCCATGCCATGTTTATAGGCCGTTAGGGCAACCTGAACAATGGGTTTTACACCACTCACCTTCACCACCACCTCGGGGTTTTTGGGCCATCACTACCCCATGACCTGATAGGTTCCCCCCAGCGGATGGACTATCACATGCTTATTTGCATGGGATTGGTCTGGAAGCAGAAGGTTCCTACCTCCTTGACTAAGCACCACCCCGACCACCTGCTGACCCTCTTTCCCCCACTGATGTACCTTCTACTCCTCCCCCTCCCCTTTCAGCTTCTATACTCCCACCCTCTTCTTCTGACCCCCTTCTTCTAGCCTACCTTCTTCTATTCCATCTACTACCCCACCTACCTCCACACCCTTGGTCGATCTCACTTATTCCCTTCGCCTAGATGTGATGGAGCAGAACATGGTCCATCCTGATCAGTGTCGGGACCAACTAGAGAAGATGTTAGAGATTCTTCTTCAGCATCATGTTATTCCACTGCCCCTTCTACCTACTTCTACATCAGCTCCTGGCCCTTCCTCTGCAGCTCCACCACCCTTTACTGCACTGGCCACAAATTTAGTTCTTCTATCCACTATGGGCCTAGCTGCTTATGCCACTACTACACCCAATACTGCCTGTCTAGGGAGTGATACTGAGCTTCCTCTTCCAAGTCCATCTCATGTGGCTCATACTTCTATGGATTCTATTCTGAGTGTAGATTACGAGCCATCAGTTTCCACCAATTTTGAACCTTCTCTACTGGATAATTCTGTACCAGATGATGTCTCTTTTGAGGTGACCCTCTGACTGGTTTTTGGGCACATGTTTTTCATTTTATATATATTTTTGTGATATCTTTTTCTTGTGTGTGTTTTGTATGCTTGCAGTGTTCTCTATCCATGACCATCATAGGAACTCTGGCATGCTATAGACTATCCTTCTCCATCCCTCCTCGTCTTTCTTTGCCTACGTACGGGGGAAGTATTTTTTCACTTTTTTCTGTTATTTTCTTTTTCGTTATTTCATTCATTATTTCCTTACTTCCCATCATTCTGGTCCACTATTGTGTCCCCATATTCCTTTTTTCATCTTTCTGGGCACTTGGTGGACCAAGTAAGTATGGGGGATCATCTCTCGACCACCTTAGTCTTTACCCATATCATCTTTATAGGGGACATCATTATTAGAAGATATTTTTTAAAATGTGAAGACATTTTTATTAACCACATTTTTATATAATAAAGCTAAAAGTGGGATTTTCTTTAAAAAAAGTTTCATTATTATTTTCATTCTTAATTATTTTAAAAAATGATTGCTAATATATTTTAAATTTCAACTTATAATCCTTGGATAATTACATCGATTATGACTAATCAATTATTTGCAAGTTATGACCTGATTGTCTCTTTGTTTTCCCACTCTTGAGAGGTATTCTAAACCCTTTGTCATATTCTACCTAATACCCCTTTTCTTGAGAGATTCTTAGGATATACATAACTACTAGAAATTTCATGTTTTCTTTTCTAAACTTGAAGAATTTTTGAATTACATTAAAATGATTATGGAATTAGATTGTTTTAACCCCTTTATCTTGATACCTACCCTACATATTATCTTCTTTAAGCCCCTAGAAACCATGAATATCCTTTATAGGAATCCATATTACAAGCCTATTTCACTTCCTACTGAAATTATTTTATGATTTTGAATGGTTATTCATTTGATCTCAAAAAAAGGGATTGGCACCACATGGCATAGTTTTGGTAATTGTCAAGAAATTATGTATGGGGGAGAGCCCCTTGATCATTCGGGGAAAAAAGGGTTCCAAACTGCTATTTGTGGAAATTATGAAAAGTTTCCTTTGTCGTTAAAAAAATGATACAAACAAAGGGACCTTATACTCACTTGTTGGTTTGGGAACCCTACCTACCCAATAAAGGAGATGGCGGTGATGAGATTATTTGATAAATATTTTTGAGGATGCTTTTACATTATGATTAATGTTGAATATCATGCACTATTATTTAAAGAATTTTGGCTCCTTTTTCAAGCCTCGTAGTTATTTTTCACAACTTTACCTACCAACATTTAGCCACAGAGACATCTGATCCTTATTGAAAATACCTCCTAATTTCTGTAAATCAATTTTCTGAAGTAGAGAACTGGATTTCTTTCAAACCTATGGATAGAGTGTGTATATCTATGGCTGAGAAAAACTTTTATTTAAAATTTCTTGAGTGTTGAGTATATTACAGGTGAGTTAGATCATCAATTGGATTGTTTATTTTTGAAAGGTTAAAACATGCGTTTAAAATTGGATGATAAAAGTTAATTAAATTATATATGAGGCATGATTAGAATATCTCTTGAATTGAAAATATTTTGTAACTTTTTAGAATTTTCTCCTATGACATATTATTTACATTTATGATAGATTGACTTTATTCCTTTTAAAATATATAATCTTTTAAATAGATGTTGAGATTTCCTTGAGGGCAAGAAAATGACTATGTATGGGGGAGTTTGATGCACCCGATTTGTGTATACATTTTCACATAATTTATTTAAAATAAGAACAATTTTTCATTAATTACCTACTTCTTTGGGGACAAATACTTTGATTTTGGTGATCTTGTTCATTTTCAAGAGATTTATGGCCAAATACAAAAAATAGGGGAGAACTGAGCAAAATTTAAAAACTACACGGCGTGTAATTCTTTACACGCCCTATATATCTAGACTCAGACACGGATTGACCAGGACAAGAACATGCCCAAGTAATAAAAATCCAGTACAGGCCATGTTCACACTTTACACGCCATGTACACCCTTCAAGAAGTAGTTGGCGGATGAGAAAAAGTCTACACACCCATGTGGCCGACTGAAGGGAACACAATGTGTTTTTCTTATACACACTGTGTAGACCTTTATAGAAGAGGTTGGTGGCCAAAAAATGAGACTACACACCATGTATGGCGGCTCTACATTCCATGTATAGCTACCCACTAGGCAACACTATATTCCAAGTCAAAGATGACATGTTAGGCCCCCTACCGGTGGAGAAAACAATGGCACAAGTGCATTGACAAAATTACACTCCCTGTACTTTTTTCACATGCTATATAGTTATATTTTCTATAAAAGGAGGCCTTGGCCTCTTGTTTAAGGGGGTGGTGTGTAGATATAAAGTGTGAAGAAATGGTGGATGGTCTGAAGGAGGGATGCTCTTCCACTGTACTACTATCATTCTATTGTCTACCAAAGAATCATTCCCTCCTCGAAATTCTAAGCAAGATCACATCAAGTATTAAGAGCTTTGTGTTTATCATTTTATATATGTGTAACTAAATACCCAGTGTGTTGGGGTTCTCGAAGATAATGATTTTTAATTTAAATTAGTTGTTATGAATGTGTTCGTTCCTTATAACCTCCTCTTATTCTTCTTAAATAACTCTTTATTATCACTGAAAATTCTGAACTAGACTAATGGAAAAATTTTCAAGGATTCAAAAGAAGAATAACGATGAATAATTTCATGACCATTGGAAGTATTCGTCGACTCAAAATGGACTAATCCAAATAAAGAACTATGAAACACTAACTACCAGACCAAGGAGTTAGTTTCTTATGCTCTAAATACATGTTTACCAGACCCAAGAAATTTTTTTGCAAATTGAAACCCATAGTGTGGGTTATTATGAACAACACAACCTTATAATAAATTTGATTTAATAATAAACTTCTCATTAATCCATATCCCAAACCCATTTCTCTTGATTTGCATCAAAACAAATTTTCTTGTATTTTCTTCTATTCATTAACTAATTTATTTAATAAACTCAAAACCAATTATTCTTTTTATCCACTACATCGAAAATCAATATTAAATTCAGAAAAATTCATTAAAACAAAAATGAAAAGTAAGATAAACAAGAAAAAAATAACTTATTTTCCCTATGGATCAACCCCTTACTGGTGATATACTTTTTAGGGTAAAAATTTTTTTTGACACCGATAATATACCTTCGGTGAAACGACTCGTCAGCTGACGCTTTGATTCGAAAATGTAATGCTAAATTAAAATTGTTATATTTGAAACAAGATCCTTTTATTAACGATTTTATGAACATCGGAATAGAATTTGTTGGTGTAAAAAATTCCTCTGTTTTGTTTTAGGTGTCAGTGAAATCATATTTATTATACATAATTATGCTAGCGCAGAAGGAAGACAGTGAGTTGTAGAAAAAGGAAGAGTTTGTTCAAAAGGGTAAGGTTTCTGAATTTAACATTGATAAAGATTTTGTTTTTAGATTTGGGAAGAGATTATGTGTTCCTTGTGATTTAATTTTAAAGAAAGAGTTGTTATGTGAAGCCATAGTTCTCCGTTTTTAGTTAATCCTAGCAGTATAAAGATGTACAGAGATATTCAGGATTATTACTGGTGGGATAGAATGAAAAAAGATATTGTTGACTTTACTATGGACCGTTTGACTTGACAACAGGTTAAAGTAGAGAGGAAGTTACCAAAAGGGATAGTTCAACATTTTCCCGTGCCAGAGTGGAAATGATAAAATATATCCATGGATATCATTGTGGTATTACCAAAGACTTCTATAGGTGACAATGAAATTTCGGTTATTGTTGATCGATTGACTAAATCCCCTAATTTCCTTACAATTCGAGATACTCTGTCTCTAGATCATCTTTCTCTATTTTATATTAAAGATATAGTCTAGATATATGGAGTTCCCCTCTCCATTGTACCTAGTCATGATCCCAGGTTCACAACTATCTTTCAGATAGGCCTTTAGAATTCATTGGGTACTGAATTAAATTTCAGTACAACTTTTCATTCTCAATCATATGGGCAGTAAGAATGAACAATTTAGACATCATAAGATTTGCTACGTGCTTTTTCATTGGATTTTTAGGGAATTTGGTACCCAAATCTATATTTGGTTGTGTTTTCTTGTAATAATAGTTTTCATTCCAGTATACAGATTGCTCCATTTGAGGAATTATATGAAATGTGGTGTCAAAATCCAGCTTTTTTGGATTATGTAGGTGAAAGAAAGTTTATGGGACCATAATTGGTAGAAGAGATGGAAACGAAAGTTTAGTTGATGTAGAAACGAAGATATATCAGAGCAGGTAGAAAATTTATGCGAAAAAACCAGAGGAAAGATCCTTCTTTCGAGGTAGTTGATCACGTCTTTATCAAAGTTTCTCCATGGAAAAGTGTGGTGCATTTTGGAAAGAAGGGAAAGATAATCCAAGGTTCATAGGACCCTATGATATTCTGGAGAAAGTTGGATCTGTTGGGTACCTAGTCGATTTACCCCCATGTTTATCCCATGCACACAATTGTTTTCATGTTTCAATGTTATGAAAGTATATTCCAGATCCATATCATGTTTTGAGTTTATAGGTAGTTCAGTTGGAAGAGAATCTTTATTATGGGGAACAATCAGTCCATATTTTTTACCGCAAACAACTAGTGTTGTGGTATAAGTTAATTAATTAGATAATGGTTTTTTGGAAAACTCACATGGTTGACGAGGCAACATGGGAATCGGAAAATGTGATGAGGGATAAATACCCCCACTTATTTGATATGTAAATAAAATTATGAGGATGAAATTCCCAAAAGAGGGGAAGGATGTAACATCCAAGGTAAATAAAGAATATTAAATTTTCATATTTATTAATATTTGCGAATTAAATATTAATTTTACTTTAAAGGGTATTCTATGTTCGATTGAGTACCTGATACACAAAAATGGATTTCTCCAAAATCTTATGATTCACACAACGTTGAGTCATACTAGAAAATCTTAATAACAATATAAAATTATTATTTAAAATGGTAGTTAACACCTAGATATTTTATTAGCGGGAATGAACAGAACTAACCCTATTATGATTGAACATGTCTGTTAAATTTTATTCATTTATCCAATAAAATTTAGAGGATTAAAATGATCATGAATCCAATTTTAAGCATAAATACTATAATATTTATAGAAGGTAGTTGTAACACCTTTTGATGGAGAACCTCTTTAAAATCTAGTTATTTTCACTTTTATATGTTCATTTTGAAAAAATAAACTTTTTCTTTAGAAGAGGGACTTAAAAATTTACTTTGGGTAATTTTTTGGTATGATTCTCGTCATGTTCATTTTCTAATGAATTGTAAAAAATACTCCATTTTATGTCAAAAATATCTTTTTATCTGATTTATTTATATGGATAGATTATATTATTATTTGGTTTTAAGGTGTAATAAGATTATTTGTTTACCATTAAATTAAATTTTAGTCATTATATATAATTTCACTTTTAAATTAGACATAAGCACTTGTTAATATTTTGATAGTTATTATTTCATAAAAAACACGCTTTTTGGATTTGACAATAGGAATTAATTTTAAATTAATTTATGAAACTTTTTTGTTTTGAATTTATAAAAATTGATTCCATATTTGGAATTAGGAGGTCCAAATTGTGTAAATCTGTATCTTTTATTTTTAGACATTATGAATTGTAACTTCAGTAAATATTTTATTTAACATGGTTAAAGGGTAAATCTCATAAATAATGGTACAAAATAAAATTATAATAATATTAAATTACACTAAAACATGTTCTATACTTATTGGATGATACATGTCGGACAATATGCATCCTTGGTTTGATTTTTGGACCCTATTAATCCACTTGAAAGTGACAATGACATTTTAGTAAAGTAATTTTTATATGGGGATATATAAGTTATCTATTCAACTAAAAATAGTCAATAGAGATATAAAAGGATTTCCTACATCATGGGTTTTTATTTATAAAATTTATAGATTAAATAAATATGTTTATTTATAACACAATGACGATTTAGTGATTTCCTTATTAATGAAAGATTTAAATAAATGATAGTATAAATATTAAAATACTTTTATTTTGGAACTTTTGATGCCATAAAAGAATTTTATAGATAATTATGACATATTATATTTGATTAAATGAATTTAATTTTAAGGACTCAAGTTGTTATGACTTTAACCAAAATCAAGTACAAAATAGTGTCAAAATGGACATAAATGAGTTTTTAAAACATATATTATTTTATTAAATGATAAAATAATCCTAGAAGTCTAAGATTCATCCAAATTTAATATAGGCTGTTAAAAACGTCATTTATTATCCATTATTTAGTCACTTGTAATTTTATATTAAGTATTTTAAAACATAGAATAAGACATTGCAAAAGATAAATTAGTTAACATAGGGTTAAGGATAAATGATAAGGTTAATTTTATGAACAAAACTTGTCCAAAACCTATTGGTTGAGAGGATTTAGATCCATCATAATCTTATATTCTATGTAACTAACTTTTCATCCCTTATAAACCAAAAAATAATTTATAATAAAAAAATGTTTCTAGAGTTTTCTAAATAGTACGTCCCCTCTGATAAAAGGACATAAACTCTAACCCATTACTCAAACCTCTCAAGACAATTGAATCATCAAACCTATACTCACATAATCTCTAAAAATCCCTACATTCTTCCTAGAAGCCTTAATATGGGAAATAGGAATTTCAAGAAAGCCTTTTGTCTCAAATCAAAAGAAGTTACCCGATTTAGAGGTAATGCTTTCCCTCAAGTTTCTTACTTTTATTTTCCTTCTTCACTCCATATGATCTTACAATTCTTTTATTACACAAAAAAAAACAGTATTATCAATATACTAGGATGTTTTCATGATATGTATTCTAGATACACTCACACACACCTTTATCTAATAGATACGAAAATACTCTTTCTGTGGATGACGAACTACTGCCTCACGAATCAATGATTGTTCATTTATCTCCTACAGCCTCTCATGGGGGAAATTATGATGGAACTCTATTTATATATTATATATATTATATTTATATCTTCTACATTCTTATTTAATTTTTATTTAAATCATACATTTATGCTTTTTATGTTTTGTAATTATGATAATTTCAATTGAGGAAGTGCGGAATACTTCCCCCTCAAAGTGATATGACTCATTCATGTCATACATGGAACGTATAAAGGATGGAATTAATGAAATTATATAACCAATATAACATGTATACCACACTTTATTTATAATATACATATGTATCATTTCATTTTTCATTCTTTTAATATGATAAAAAAATGAAAGTAGCGTTAATGCATACATACAACCTACCATCTCCAGGAATGGTAAATTTCATTACATATCACCAAATAATATGGATTATTATAAACATATATATATATATATATATATGTTATTTATGTGATATTAAAATCATTAATATCATTCTGTATATGATTTACTTATAATTACAGGGTTAATTCTCATAATAACAATTTTATTTTTGACTCAAGTTCCAAACATAGACAAAATGTCTGATATAAAGTCAAATAATTAACTAATTGTTATAGAAAGGTAGTAAGTGATATAAAATTAATAAGAAAATTTAAAAAGGTTTTGAATAAATGAAAAATTAACTTAAGTTTATTATTCCAGAAATTAAATATTGAACGGGACAAGTCAGACAAAAGGTAAAGGACTTTGTCTCAATCTTCTTTCATTGAGGCATGTTTTGATAATATACACCTCCTTCTTTTAAAGTGTGTATAATAAACCCCTTTTACTTTTATTTTCATTAAAAGGAAGTATTTTTTCTACGTATTATTTTATTAAATTACTAAATGAATGTTTTTAATGTATGATGTGACAATGACCTTTCTACCACTGTGAGAATTATTTGATATTTTCCTTAAAAAGCCATGATGTTTTTAAATGGTAAATAAATACCATATTCCATTTTTAAATATTTTGGTATTGAAAATGGTTTTGAAATAGGATTTACTAGTTAAATATTTTGAAATTATTATTTTTTGATTGAAAATGAATATTTTTGATTGAAATATTGATATTTTCAATCTTTTATGTGTTATGATTATATAATTATACATCGACATTTGATGGATGGTTACGTGATAAACCAAATTACTGGTGGTGCTGTGATAAACCAAGTACGGGTGGTTACTTTATAACCTCTAATGAATTGAGTATGAAATTCTTCAGTATGGCTATTACAATTTGTGATATGTGTGGAAGTTGACCTTATAGTTATTTCATATAAATATGTTTATGTCCCAAGTTACCTTTTATATTCTATAAGTTGTTTTCTATGGGATTTATAGTAATACTGTGGTTATAAAAAGGTAAGCATTGAAATTATATTTAGTGAAGTGTTTTTTCTACCTATTTAAGGTGAAAAGTATTACTTTATGATTAAGTATTCATGGTTTACATGTTGTTTTGAAAACTAACAGCTTTCTTTCTTTTATGTATCCCTTACGAAGAATTTTATGATCATACCAAGTTTTTGGAATGTTTTTCGCAGGACTTATGGTGGAATATGGTCAAAGATGGGATCAAGGAAAATTCATGCTATTTAACACATGGAACTAAACATGTTTCTTTTCATTTAAGAGTTTTTAATTTATAAAAATAATGGATACTGAGTAGAAGTTTCTATATATAACATTCAAGATGTTTTGTATAAGTTATGACCTAATTCTCACAACCTCTAAACCTAAAAATATCCTCATTGTGAATTATTATCTTAATTCAAGATTAGGTAATATTTAAGGCCAGGTCCTTTTAAGTTCCATTGTTCTCAATAATATGAGAAAGATAAATTTCATTTCCATCTTTCAAAAGTTTCTTAGATTCCAGATATGTTATCAATTGTATGGGTTCGTTGTTGTATACAAACTAAGAATATTTCTGAAAAACCACTTTTTTAGCTCTATAATCATTCTTAGCATGATAAATAGAAATATAATCCATACCCAAATTAACTTCAAACTCTAGTATATAAAAAGCAACAAGGTTTGTAGGTAATGTATTTCCACAGATAATAAGAGGATGATTATTAAAATTCTTTTTTTCTGTAACATTTCTTCTTGGTGTATTAACAATATGTTCCGATCTCATTTGTTTAGGTGATATTTCTAATTTATAATAAAATTCATTATATTTAAAGAAATGTGTAGAACCGATATCAAACAAGAATTTATAAAAATATGTTTAAACAAACAAAGTACATGATATCACTTCATTGGAAGGACTAACATCTACGGATGTTGTCACAAATGATTTCACCCGACCTTTCTACTTATGGTCGGGCTTCTTTCCATCACTCAGATGTTTCTTTGGGTACACATTTCCATAATAACCCATCTCATCACATTTGAAAAATTTTATAGATTATTTATAAAAATAGATCTTCAGTTCATTTTCATTACAATCTCGGACCATATGTATAAACTGACCACATCAAAAAAAATTACCAGTTTTAGTAAGTTATTCCCCTTGTTCTTTTTACCACACTTTCCACAAACTACAAACTGATCTTTCTTACCATCAAATTTCTTTGATTTATTCTTACCCATAACATGCCATATGGATCTCTTCTTATCTTTGTTCTCAAAGTAAACTTGATCACCAAAAAACTCCATTTGTACCCTCTCTACATGTTTTACAAGTTTCTCATAACTTTTGAATTATCATAAGGACAATTCCCTTTGGTATATTGGCTTTAATCTGGAGTAAAAGAGATTGATTTTTTTTTTCAAGATCTCGAATAAGATTTGGAGAATACCTTACCAGTTGGGTGATTCTTTCTTCATAAAAATCCATTGAATATTCCTAATTTTACATCAATTCAAGTAATTGCTTCTCCATCCTAATTCAAATAACCTTAGGATAATATTTTTCACGTAAAAGTATTTTAATGTCATCCCACTATAGGTCTTAAATATCCACTCTATCATTGATATTCAAGACCATTGACCACCACTGATCAATGTCACCTTCAAAAATACTAATGGAACAATGATACTTTTGATTATCTGAACATACCATAACAAAAAATATATTTTGAAGGGCTTTAATTCATCCTTCAACCATTACTAGTTCTTAAGATCTACTAAAAGAAGGGGGTGTTGCCTCATTTAATGCTATGTTATCATCATGTTACTTTGTGGTAGAAATTTTTGTTATCTTACATAGATTACACCACCATTCATTATATGCATCTTTTGAGCCATTACTATCTCAAACTAATCAATTCATATTCCCACCATTCCTAGTTGCATACTTGGAAAGATATTAGCCTCTCATTTCCTTCAAACATTAGCTTCACAATTTTTGTTGTGAAAAAGAAATTATGAATATATATATCTTATATGAAGAAACATGCCAATCTTAAAATAAATACCATTTCAAAAAAAAAATAAGGTAAAAATAATTTGTGGTATTCTATTAACATCATCCTTACCCTTAAAGTTATCTAAATCATTCTCTGATACCAACTATAATCATTGGGACTTAAACATTACCTAATATTGCTATGTCAACTAGATTTGACTTATTTTCATTCCCAAATATTTTTTTAGTTTAGAGTTTTAGATTGGTTAGACATAACTAATACATATAAACCCATAATTATATAATGTGGGTACAATTAAAACAGTGTTCATTTCTTCCAAAACAAAAAAAATAAGAAAAAAATACTGCATGATTTCTTTGAAAAATCATCATAACAATTAGCTTGAATTCCTTATTTATCTTAAACATCCTTATAACCTGTGAAAAAAAAGTTAAAAATATGAAATGATCATAGAAATCACAGAAAGGGGTATCAAAATTAGTAATGAAACCATTAGTCCCTGAATACTCATTAACATATGACTTGATTTTCCTGGAGACAAACTTCTCACCCATAAATACTAAATTGGTGAAACAAGAGACTTCCATAAAAGATTAAAGAAAATATATAAAACTATAAGTGTACCACGAGGAATTACTTACATATATTTTTACCATCATTGATACCGCATGATTTGTAACCCATACAACTACCATACAACATTACCCTCATGACTACCATATGGTGTAACAATTGCAGTTACACTTGGAGTAACTATACATATGACCTACAACATACACATACCCAATTTATTGGAGGAACATATAAGTACCACCATTCATCTTAAAAATTCCATGTAACTCGAAAATAATCACAAAACATGAATAATTACATAAAAACATTGCTTTTAAAATTTGTAAAATAGAATTTTAAGAGGATTTTTAAAGGAATGTTCCTTACAAATATCATATAATTGATGTGAGATGTTAATATAATTAAAGTAATATGTATACACAATTCAAATACACATAATAAAACATAATATAAAAAAATATTCCTCACACTAATAATTTTAATACCACATAATCAATAATGCATAAGGTTAACCTAAACAATGAAATTTTGGTTAAGAATTCACCTACCTCAGTTTTTTATTACTTAAAACTCGTTTAAAACATTTTTAAAATGGTTAAATTAGTGTTATTTATATTATATAGAAGCATAAACATGTTTATTACCCCTTATTTTATCATTTTAAAACATCATTCGACCCAATTATTAATAATTTTTTGTAATTTTCATTATTTTGGGTGCATGTTTTACATGATTTCCATGGTCCGTTCATAAAAGTTTTTTTGTCGATTATAAGAGAAACTCCATAAGTCTAAATTAATTGTGTTAATATGTTTCCATAATATTAAATGATTCAATAAATCATTTTGGTTATATGTTATGTGGATGAATCATTAGATTAATCATTAGTAATATTCATTTAGATCAATTTTGTGGTTATTTGATAACCACGAACTTATTTCATCATATACCTTTATTATTGTGCATGTAAGTTAATTATAGAACATAAGAGAGGATATATAATAGACTCTAAAGTCTGTTCCAAACATTAATATGGTTTTACAACCATATTTGAAGGAATTAAGGTAAATTTAAGACACATCGTCCATGATGTCGGTAAATCCCCCCATCATAGACCATGCTTTTTATTTTTAGAGTAAGAGGAAGAGGAGAGGAAGAATAATGATGAATTATTACATAAACATTTCAAAATATATAATATATAATATTTTGCATCTTTAATGTCTCTTTGTTAAGGGAATGTGAAGAGATAATAATAAAAGAAAAGAACTGCAAGAAAACAGAAGAAAATGAAAGAGGTTATTTACCCCTTGATCTATTCTTGTTGAGTTCCTTTTTAAGACCTTTGGTTTTAGACTTTTGGTGAGACCGAAAGATCTTGGACATGGTTAAGCATCTTGGTAACTATATTGGGTATAATTTAGACAATTATCAAATCTTGAGAGGTTTTATTGGGAGAGGAAGGAGAGGGTGGTATTTATAGTGGAGGAGAGGAAGGTTTTTCCATTATTTTAATCAATAGTTTAATATTTTTCTCAAGATTACCAATATTAATTATTTATGTGACTAAAAATAGTAATAAGTGATTTTTAGTTTGGACCAATGATCATTTACGTCATCCATGACTCAAGAATGTCACATTAGTTCATTTATTTAGCATTTTTCATAAATTATCGAGTTTAACTTTTCACCAAAAATTCATGTGTTGTAGAAAAATCCAAAAAATTCACCATAGACATTTTTAAAAGTTTATAAATAAAAAATGGACTCCATTTCTTGAAAATAATTCTCTAAATATGATGAATTAAATTTTTAAGTAAAATCATAATTTATTCAATGAAATAACAATTTAAAAACTATATCTCATTTTACATCAACTTGAAAAATTATTCAAAATGTCATTATTTTATAACTGTAAGAAAATAAAATAATAATATGATTTACTATTCCTAAGGGTCATATTATTATTCCTATGGATATGTTACTATTCCCTAAAAACAAACCGGTTATATCTGACTCCAAATAACTTACTAATCACAACTGTCGATGTCCGTTTTTCAAAATTGAAATCATAGAAGCAGAAAATTATGATTAACAAATAGTTTATAACTATATCCTTAAAATAGTATTATTATGTATTGAATTAGTGTTTCATTCATTTAACCTTTTTTTTAAAACCATGGTGTGTTAAATCATAGGAGTGTGAGTCGGGTTTTTATGTTATGCACCCATTCCACATGGTACTGTTTACGTTGTAAATTGGAGAATACGCAGGTGTGAGATGAGGACTAAAATTATTGATGAAATTTTATTTGCATGACTATCAAATAATTAGATAATAATATTAGTGTCCCTCAATGGTATATGATACATCAACAATAAATTGGATTTCATGAGGCGGTTGACCTAAGGCTGGACATGGACAAACATTATTAGGATACATGGTGCTGAAAATTGGTTAAATATGAGTATATAATTTTTTTATGTGACCATGGATTGTTTAGAGAAATAAAGGAATATAGATGAAATATTAGTGTGATCCTAGAATATTGAACATCATACCTAATATCTTGAAATCACCCTGAGTACATTGAGAGAGAATAAGATATACATCAAACTTCCTTCATTTTAAATGACTTCTCTATATTTAGTAAAGGGCCACCATGGTTTTTTTATGAGTGTTATATGTTAAGCCACATTTTGGAAAGTGAGCCATTTTTTAATGGTTTTATCCTTCGTGGTGTGTTGTGATTATGTTATATTCATTGAAACCATTTTTATTATAAGATAATGGGATATGTTGGATTTTGGGGCTTAGAGTGAGTGAGTTACTATTGCTACCAGGGTTTATGTCTGAAATAGTATGGGGATTTATATTTTTTGAATTAGAATTATTTTTTATGGTGTGAGAAGTATATTCCAATGTTTGGGTGTTTGATGTTGTGTGAGGATGAATGCAGTCATAGGATAGTTGTTTGACTTTAATATTCCAAGGATAAATGGAATCATGTTTATATGACCCATTAGATATGAGAGCTGAGAATTTTAGAGTATAGTTAGAAGGAAGTGTTACAAAAGAGGTTCTCTAAAATTGATGAATGTGAATGGTACAAATCCAAACTTGGAACACAACTAGGAGAGTATAGTTGTAGTACAAGAGTGCGATGAGGAATCTCAAGTAAAATTTAATGAAATTTGGTTATGTTTAGTCGATTGGAATCTATCCATTAAGATCAAATAAAGGAATGAATAATGTATAATCACTTGTGATCGAGTCTTATGACCTGAGAATCATATGGTGTGTGTTGTTAAGAATCTAGGGGTGTGTTTCTATTAGAAATTTTGACGGCGGTAGTACTGTGGCACGTAATTGGTCATTGAAAAAAAGAACATATAGTGGGGATATCTATAGGCTAGTTAATAAGAGGGATGATGACATGGTAATTAATAAATTTATATTGGATCATGTTGGAATTTTATTAGTTTTTTACCTATTTTTAAGAGAATTGGATTTTGTTTTGTCGCATTAGGAAGCATCTGATTATAGAGGAATTTACAAGCATGATGGATAGTCAAAAAATGGAATGCATCCATTTGAGAAAAAAACATGACTAAAGTATGTGAGGTTTTTCAATTTCATTCCCACCAAGATTTATTTGGGATAAGATATTTTAAGGGAGGAAGGTTGTAAGATCCAATGAATTTCAGAGATGGAAATTTCTAAATGGAATTTGAATTTTCAATTACTGGTTGGGAAGAATTTTGATCGGGTGTTCAAAACATAATTTTTAGAATTATAAGGTCTATAGTTTTTTTAGAATTGTAATGGAGATTTGGAGGTAGATTATATTTTTTCAGATCCTTTTTTGGGGGTTTGAAACCAACATTTTTTAGGGGTGCAACCAATGGGGCACAATTAGCGCACATTTAGTTCTAACCTTGTGACCAAATAGTATGTATGTTTTTTTACATAAACACGATTTAAGAAACCATTTGTAATTCCTAGGAAAATAATTTTTGGGTTTAAATTTTTTTATAGGCATGTTATATGGTTGGTTAACTATTTTAAAAATCATGCACTTCAACTGTATGAGGTGGAGGTTCATTTGGAAAGTAGCACTACCCGATAGGTGCACTATTTTCATGGCCATGCAGCCAAATCATGAAACATTTTAAAACATGAAATGTTCCATTTTTATCCATTGAAAATAAACTATTTTTTTCTGCAATTTTACCTAAATTCACAAAAGATCACCCCGTATGTGTCATCCTTATTCTCCCTTCCCTTATGGGAGTTCTTCCTAATTTTTAGTTAGAATCGAAATTCATTAGGTTTATTGGATGCCTTGAGGTTAGCCTCCAACTCCATTAGATCCCATTGTGTTATTATGCTTCATACAATAATTTTGGTTTCACCAGTTTGGAATTTTATTTCTGATTCCACTAGAACATGGTTGAATCAAATTCTAGTGATATGGCATTAACTCTATGGATGATGTTGGTGGCCCAATAGGTTTTCAGAACTTATCTTCATACTATATCATTGAGTTTTGTCACTATAGTGATTATATATATATATTTAAAGTCTAAATTAATAGTTTTTAATCATATAATTGAAATTTTTTCTAATGGTTTATGCTTGACATGAGGTTTGAATTTTGTTACATGTTTTTATTGAGTGTTAGGTCACTATTCCAGTATGATGGGATTGACAGATAAGATTTTGGACATTATAATTTTGGAAAATAATGGTTTTTCATTATTAATTTTTTTTATATTTATTAATGAATTATATTATTATTATTATTCATTAATTTTAGTTTTTTCAATAATTCAGAACCCTTCACATCTCTGATGATCTTGGATGGTTCTTATTAACTGTTGGTATCCCTTGGAAAATAAATTCAATAATTTTTAAAGGAAAGTTGTATGTCGTACCTTCCCTATGTTAATTATGAGTATTTATAGATGTATGTTCATGATTAAGATTTCTTATGAGGTAGATTTCCCCTATTTGTATATATTATAATGAACTACTTAATCTGTTTAATTTTGATACCTAAATGGATAAATTCCCAGGGTAACTAATAGAACTTTCATTCTAGAATCATACATTTACCTAAGACTATAACTGAGATAGAGGATACCAGGTATGATTTTACACTTGATTACTACTTGGGATGATATCAAGAGGGATGTCGCTAATTATTTGTTGACTTAGAGGATCCCCAGAGTGATCCCACTATTTAAATTCAAACCCCAAGGATCAAGAGTAGGTTTCCCCTCTAGTGTTTTTAATTAAAGAACCCATTGGGTTCCATAGTGGTTGACCAACCCTAACCTATTTCATCTTTGTATTATTAGATATATTAGTTTGTGTGAATTTAGAACATATAAAATACTTAAAAGGACATGTTGTTGGTCTGTAAAGGGTGGGTGTTGGTGTTTTTCCACCCTCACACTTTTATTTTTGATTTCACATGGTTACTATAAATGAAACTATAATTGCGAGAAGAACCTCAAGGTATTTTTATGATGAGCATGATGTGATACAACTTATGGAAGGGATTACTAGAGGTAATTAATGGGATATGGATTTTGATCCTTTATTTATTATATTACCCGAATGCCCTATGGTATACCCTAGGATCTTTCTTTTGATACTTGGTGGATTTTAGAACTGGGATTCCTAGATGTACTTCCTTTGATTTCACTGTGGAGCCTACCTATTTATTGGGATTCACAGATGTAATTCCATGCATCTGACTTGTTATCCCTACATGGTTAGAGGTTATGATATTAAAAATTTCCATTTCTCATGGGGATTCCTCTCATACTAAGTGTTATTAAGGGTTGATTATAAATATGCGTTAGAACACTCTTTATATAATCATGATTATAATTTAATTAACTTCGAGAAATGCATGAGACTATCTCTAAGTTTGAGTAGAGGAAACAATACTATAATCACAAGAATTTTCTCTAAATGTGATTTAAAAAATTAATTAAATAGATGTTGATCATGTACTTGGATAAAGATAATATTTGTTACTGGACACCTATATTAATGCTCCGTAGGGAATATATTTTTCATGATTTCATGAATGCCTATGAGTAGGGACCTAGGGCTCATATAACAGATTGAATTTACATGTCATGATTGTAATGATTTCCACATCAGTTGAATATTTACAGGATTTCCAGTTATTACATGGAATATCTCATCAATGTGATTTGAGAAGACAATGGGTGAACCTAGGGCCTGGACGAATATCCCCCTATGGTGACATGACATGATCCAAGGTATTTCTAGCATTGACCATAGTATGTAATATCAATCAGGATAATAGAACCAAGTATTTTTATTATTATATAAGGATTGAGTGGCATAACATTCATATCAATTCCCTTTTCTCAGGATACCGAAGTGATTAAGTTAAAAAACACAAGGATCAATTATGGATTATTTTTTTTATTTCAATATATAATTATATTTCTATATGTGTCTCATTTAGTATGAGAACTTTGGTTGACCATACACTTTTGAGTAAATTTCATATTATAATTTTTAATTTATTTTCAATTGTTACATATTATTATTATTATTTAAATCATTATCTCACATAGTGAAACACTGTATTCATAGAATATGTTTAGGACCACATTGGTGGTGACCTACTGAGTTTTTTCCTCACACCCTACCAAGGTCACCGTTAAACTAGGGTACCTGAGTAAATATTTACTCGTTTATTGGAACATGATTGGCTAAATCCCATAATCGAGTGAGTAGGACGGATAATATATGAATATAAATATTGGGTATGTGATATGGATATGTGTGTGTAGTATCGACTTGTTAATTATTTCAGTTTATTTTATTTACTCCGGTATATGTGCTCCTCCCATTGGGAGATCCGTGTTGAATGTATGATATGTTTATTCAATATTTTACTTCATTTAATTTTTTATACTCTTATATATATTTATTTATTTACCACTTTGATTATTTACTTCCAGGAATGATATATGGTTATTTCTAAAATTTCATACTCTTATATGGTGGAATATTTTATCCATAAACAAATCATAGGCCCTCAATACTAGTTAGAGCCTTCTTGATTATGGATAGGCACCATTATTTCCTTGCGTAAAACCAACATGGGGAACTAGATTAGTGTAATTTGGGTAAGGATGTGATAAATAAAATGAAAAACCCAACATAGATTACCAGTAAAACAAAATAATCCTCAACACTCTATTTGTGTTCATTATAAAAACAGAAGAAAGATGTTCTACTCGTCACTGTGATTTAACATATACCAATTATTTGGTCAATTATACTTCAGATACGGTGGAGGAAAACCCTATATATTATATATTACCATGATATTTTTCCCTTATTACCTATTGCTAGATTCATCCCCCTTTTGGATGTTTGGTACTCTTAATTTAGTGACAACACACTCATTTAATAGATAACGATATATCATATATATTATTGTAACTCACCACTTATTTATTCCTTCAATGTCTTGAATATCTGGTTTCACACGCAATGCTAAACTCAATTGAAACATTTTATATTTTATTGTGATAAAATATTATAATACAAAACAAACATTAATACATAATAAAAATTCAATATGTTTCATCATTATACAAATTAGAATATGAATAAATTAAAAAGTGAATAAAAGACCATGAATATAAAATTGTCATCCTTTTGGATGGACTTAATGATCATACAACTAATTATAAATATATAAAAATGTTATTTTTGAAATATAATAGTATTTTTTTAGAGATAAATAAATTAATAAAATGAGAGAATTTTATTGGAACATGTATGGTCATTTATAAGAATGCAATATTCCATATATATTTATATGGTCATTGAATATATGTTTCTTGGATATATAGTCATTATATATGTCGTAATTGGGTATATATGTATCTAATTGGTATGTTCAATATTTTATAGATAGATATAAAAAATTAGACATAAAATTCTAGGCCTGTAATAAATCATTTATTTAATTAAATGAAAAACTATAATTTTATTAATAATATCTAATATTTTTAAGAAATTGATTTCGGTACATATTGTAATTTAAAGAAAATTTATTTATCTAAATTAATAATTCTAGCCAATTTTTTTAAAATGTTAATGGAATGAAAACTAAAATATGTAAGTAGCATTCAATGAAAATTTTTGTGATTATAGTGAATATAAATACAATGATTTATAATCAATGAATATTGTTTTATTTAATATGAATTTTTTTTATTAAAAAGTTAAATTTATAATATTTGGATTAAAAAAGTAGATTAATTTATTTCTTATCTAATTTTAAATTAATTTTCTCTTAATTTATATTAATTGTCATGGAATAAGAAAACTAACATTTATACATAAATGAGTGATTAATAAAAAATAATAATATTTATTTTTCATTTTTTGTTTTAATTTTTTTTACACCTTTGAGAAACATTATTTATTATAAATATTTTCACATTATAATTTTTTTCACTGATGTTAGGTAAGATATTTTTTTCACTTTCGGACAAAAAATATGTAATCTATGTAAAAAGTGAGTAACTCTAATAAGGAAAAATTGATGTAAAAGGTTTACATTAGGGGGTAAAGAACTAAAATATCACTTATCATACATATAATTTTTTTTTGAGGATATTCATAACCTATAAAAATTATTTTTACTCTTATAATAAACATTCCATGTAAAATGAGATTTTTTAGACATTAAATAATTAATATTTAAAGAATGTCACTGAAATTCTACTATAAATGGACCTTTCCACTACCCACTTCAAAAAGAATTACAATAATTTTCTCATGAATTTAATACTAAATTCCATTTATTAATTTCATCTTTCATGTTTTTTTTCTTATGGTATTTCAAAGGATTCCTAAAATCTTCATTCTTAGAGAACCCATTTAAAGAAGAATAAAATTGATCAAAGTATCAAGTGATTCATCATATTTTCAAGTAATTTTCCATCTCCTATCTTCAAAAATATCATTAAAAATTATATTAAAATGTTATTAAAATCGTTATATTTCTATTAAAATAATATAAATATAGTATAATTGAATACTCGTACTCAGGCATTAGTATGGTGAGTTCTTGTTTGGTCTGGTTGATCCACCTGGATGAATGATGTAATAATATATTAACTATATCAATAATTAATGGATATCAAGAAAATATTATGATTAACATATGATATTTAATATTAATTTATGTTATTTATATGGTAGTATAAGAGTAACACAAAAAAAATTCATTATAATGTGGATAATTTTTATTAGTAAATAAAGTAAAACATGAGTGTCATGAATTCAATTATCATGAATCATACTTATAAACACCATCAAATAAAAATTATACTATACAATAATTTAAAAAAAAATATTCCACTATGATGAATAATCTTGTAATGACTAAATATTTATCAAATAATAAGAATCAACATCTCTATTACTGATCATTGATGGGATAATAAAAATTATTAACATCTGATGATGAAAATTAAAAATATATAACTAATATATGTGAAGTAAAAGATAATAATTTAATAGTTTAATATATTTTATATATGAATTATGTTATTAAATAATTTTTTAATAGGGTTATGTTCATTATATAGAATGTTAAAGTGTTTTTGTGTGAGTTAGGTGGAAATGTAAGGGTTTATCTTTTGATCTCACATAAATTTCCTTTGGGAGAATTTTATTCCACTATAAAACCCAAAATATTTTGGTCAACTATATTTAGGTTTTTTTATAGTTTTTATTATCATATCTCCACCCATTAATATATATTCACCTAAAATAATGCTTATAATTGGAACTGACCATGCCATTGTTTTTCGATCCCAAATTTTTTTCTTCTATATCCTTGTTTTTTAAATTATTTTATATATTTACTTATCCAAATTTATATGATTTATTAATTATGCTTTCTATTTATATTATATTTTATTATAAAAGTTTCATCAATTTTTTTTAATCACTCTTTTACTATTTTCTCTGTGGTTACTTTGTCCCACTCTTATTTTCATATGACATTACAAATATTACATTACATGTTTTCATTTATTTTAGATGTATTTTTTATTTAAATTTTCAATATTCTTAAAAGATAATTTATTTAAAAATTAAATTTTATCAAAAAAATCAAATGAAATTTCTTATTCTTTTCTAAATAAGTTTTTATATTTTTTATAGAAAAATTTCTTGTATTTGGATATTTTTTTAGTTATTACTATGTTTTATTTGGGATATTTTTTAATGAAATCATCTGATTTATTTCTAGGGATTATTCTATTATTGGTTGAATTCATTTTCTTGAAACATATTACTTTTAAAATTATTTTTTCAATATAAGTCATTTATGAATATGATCATGTTACTGGGGAAAACATATATATGGTAATCATTATGTGATAGGTGTGTAGGAATGAAAACATTTCTAGAACCTTATTTGAACATTTTGTGGTAATTTGGGCAGTATAAGGATGTTTTCAAATAGTCAAGGATGTTGGAGGAAGATATTATTTTCTAATGTAGTTATTTCATGTTTAGAATGTGCATCATAGTGTGTTGGGATGTGTTTCAAAATGGTTGGTTTAGCTAAGATGAAATGGAATGTCCTGTACTATGGAATATGATATGAGAGTAAAGTGTTTTACTATTTAATTGGGGATTTATTAGTATAACTATATTTTTTTGGATATTGTGTGAGGAATACTAGTAATTTATTTGTAATTAATATCTTAATTTGAATAAAAAATTTGAATATTTTTTTGATAATTCTTGAGAAATAATTTTATATTAGTGATTCCTTAAAGTTGATTCTTATACTAAATTAGTATAGGCATCATGTTATGAATTTATGTGTAGTTATTTTTTCCTCTTTTTGGGTTCCATTGTATCATGATACACTAATTATGTCACATTTTTGTTATAATTGAAACTTGATTTAAGGGAATTTTATTATTATGGAATTATTAAATTAATCATGTAATTTCCTTATATAATACTATCAAATTTATGAAGTTCAATTTAATTTTGAAAGTATTAGTGCTAAGGAGGATCACATCATAGTCCTCAAAAGTGAATTTGAAATAAACCTATAATTAAATTATTTTATCCATCACACCATGATTCCTTGCACATGTATTTGTATATGGATTTTAGGTCCCCTTTCACTTTTCTTTGAAATCCCATGTTTAAATTCAAACCGTGATTTTTTATGTTCATCCATTAGAAATAATTGGATAATATTTTCATAGTTTTTAAATATATATTTTTAATGGTTCAATAACTTTAGATATTAGATTCCCATATCATCACTAATTCATTATGCTTTGTTTTCATCATCCAGTAATGGTGCACCAATTTATGTTCATAGATTTTTTCAATTATGGTTGATCGATTTGTGATGAATTTCATTGTTATATGTTCAAGGAATATTTTATTAGATATACTAAAAGCTATTTCTTATTATAATAGCATGTAATTTAATTGGTTTTGTGTGGTGGAGGATTTTGGAGATATTTAATTATTTTTCAACAAAAAATATTTTTGTTAATATACATTATAACCTTTTAATCCACACTTGAGGATCTTAATGCATTATGATTTTTTGTCCCACATAATTACAATTATTGGAACCAATTACATTGGTGTTCATAAAGTTTTTTACCATTATTCTCATTGATTGAAAACCTCCCATTCAACCATATATGACATGAATCCATTTACAACTCAAACTATTGAAAACTGTTTCAACCTAGGACACCCTATGAGGGGAGGGGTGAATCAGGATATATACTTTTTATTTCATAATTAATGATCATGTCCCCAAACTTGTAGTAACATTTTAAAACTATAAAATTCAATTTCACAACCACCACAAAAAAATGCAGAAAATAATACACATAAAAAAATATTTTTGGTTCACCATCAGTGGGTAGTTCATGTTGTATAAACTAGTGTGTATTTAATATTACCAAAATCAACTATGCTTCAATAATAATGGGGGATTATAATTTTTTTCCAATACCACACTATGGAATACACACTGACACTGTAATGAATTTCAGGATAGTGGATTGTATCCCTTGGACAATATTAATCAACTCCTCCGTATGTACAACTCTATATTATGTATTCCTTACTTTAATGGATTGAAGGTAACATCCATATATATATATATGTGTGTTTTTTTATTTTTTATAAAAAACCAATTTATATATGATTCTTCAAATTATTACATAAAATTTTATGTAACGAAACTTATTTTTCAAAACTATTTTCATGTAAGATAGTTTTTTATAGAGCATCTTATTTTAAAAAACATAATTTTTTTGAAGAATTATTTACTAATGTCTTTATTAATGAATTATTTTTCAGTAATTCAATTCGTTAAACTAGAGTTCCAATAATGTTTATATTTTTTAGAGTAAACATATTCATGTATGTCTTATAAGAAGAAAATAAATTATTCATTGTCAAAATCTTTGATATAATAAAGTAACAATTAGTGGCCTATTAATAGGAAAAAATAAAAATTTCATGAAAATCTACCACACCAACAAAACCCATCACATCTAGATATTATTCTCACCTGAAAAATTAATTCTCCACCATATTAATGAAAATATAATTTAATGAAACAACCTCACCTCCATGAAATTAAATAACATTCAAAATGCATATTAAATGTATCTGAAAACATTTCACAACTTCCTGAACATAATAAACCAATAAATTGGATAAAAACATTAACCGACACACCATTAAACTCCAAATTAGATAACCTTACTTCTAACAATAAGTTACCCCTTTTTGAAAATAAAAATATGACCTTTGACATAGTATGTTCCTGATATTCCCTCATTCATACTGAAGATAGTTTGGTCCTAGTAAATTGGTTTTTATTTACATTATGTATTCAATTCTCTTCCGTCACTCTTGATGTTTTTTTAGTCAAGATATAACATTTATTTAATTCCATTATTTATTTAATATATTACTCCATTATATTGGTTTTATTACTTTTTAGTCTAGGGGATGGGGATATTGAATTATTTCTACTTCTAAACTAACTAGATTAATTATTCAATATTTTTTATAATTCATTTCATTATTTTTTGTATAGGTATAACATAACTATATATTTACATTCATACTATTATATAATCTATTTTATAGAATACATGAACTTGATTATGAACAAGAAGTGTAAATGTGATCATAATAAATATAGCAATGTTTATTCCATGTGTATATATTTATTCATTTTATTGAATTTATATATAGAACATTATTCTTGTAAAATTAAGAAATATGGAAATTAAAATGAACATGTTAATCAAAATATAAATAGTTGTGAAAGGTAGAATCCTAATAATTTGAATAAGAATATTGATATAATCCTAAATTAATAATAGTTATAACTAATGTAATTTAATTTTGGTTCTTGATGATTTGGGTTATTACTGAATCACACTAGGTTCTAATCCCTTTATATGTTGTTTTATTTTGGTAGAGTTTATCTCATGTTTATCACTATAATTATAGTTCTCCCATTTAAATTTTATTTGGGTAGATATGGCTGGTTATGATATTTTAGTGGGATGAAGAGTATTTTTGGTGTTATATTTGGGTTTGGTTCTTTCCTTGTGGGTATTTCACTATCCAAGAGTGTTCTCTTGTTTTTGGATTCAATAGTGATAATTTATAGGTCATTTAAGATAGTTGGATTATAATTTTCATCTTAGGATGGTTCGACTAGTTGTGGTTATAGAAATGGTGTGTGGGTGGATCTATCATAAATATATAAATGTTAGATCATTTTTATATTGTGATATTCTTAATTATATAAAAGTTATAGTAATCTGAGATTGGGGTTAAATTATGAATGCAATAAATATTATTGAAATTAATTGGCATTGATAATTATGGACAATAGTTTTTAAATAAATCATTAATAAGAAGAATAAAATATAGTGGAATAAATTTTTTAACATGAATAATTAATGTAATGTGTATAATATTTATTTGGAAAGATGAGAATATTCTTAGTGGTAATGAATATTTCATTGATTGTGGTATCTTATTTGTTTCAGTGATTATAGATACATTTATTTTCTCATAATCTTGTATTAAAATATTTCTTATCCAAGGATATAATGATTTTAAAATGTGTAAATTGATATTTTATAATATGTGTGGTTTATGTTATATGATTTTTTGTTTTTTGTAAATGAGTTGTAAGGGCTCAAGATAATGTTTCATGGGGACATAGATGATGAAAATATGGCGATATGGTTTGAATATGTTAATGTGGGATGGAAATGAGGATATTATGGTTGAATACAGACATTTGACATTGTGTTCATATGATTACTATTTTATTATCTTCTTTCTATATTAGTTATTGAGGGTTTACCTAAACTCTTTCTTCCGATTTGAGATGGAATAACCCCTGCACTAATAGGTAAGAGAGGTTTTGATATTTTTCAGGCCATTTCACTTACTATATTATTTATGATATTTCCCTCAACCCTTTATAGATGTGATTATTTTACTAAAATTTATGGTTATATGAAATAAATGAACTTTATGAGACCTTGATAACCTAATGTGTCCCATATTCCCATGGTATTGGGGGCATCGTTGAATCCCATTATTGATTGCAACTTTACCCTTGTTAGTTGTTACCACTAAGGGATATCCAAAAAAATTATTTTATGTGGATGATGAATTATTTTTAAAAATTATCCTAATTATTACTCCTTTGGTCCCATCCATCTATTGTTTTATTTATTTTTTAATTGGATAATTAAAGAGTGATTAGGGGAACGATTGACCGACTAGATGAAGTGAATTTCTAAGAGGATATAAATTAATTATTGATGATTATATTAGGTTTTTTATAATTTTTAGACAATTTAGATGTGGTAAATAATATATTTTCAGTATATGTATATATATTACTAGTGGTTTGGGATTATATCCATCATAATTATGAGGTTAATGACTTTGTTGTGGATGATAGAATCCCTCAATTATTTTCACTAACATGTGTTTGTTGGGAGGTGGGCTTTAGGGGTCACAATTTTCTTTTCAATTTAAGGGAAATGGGTTGTGAAAGACATTGTATCAAATGTTTTTTAAGAGGTAAAATATAGTTTTATGTTAGATAGTTGGGAGGATTGAGCGGGTATAATTGGTAATTAGTGTCCTCTAAACATATCATGTAATGTAGGAAGAGAAAATAAAATAAGACAATGGTATTAAAAGACAATTTTTATCTAATTTAAGGAATGTGATAGTCCACTAATCATGTATAAGTGTAAATATAATAATTATGAGGTAAAAAATTGATTAATTTTATATTAAAAATTATCAATGGTTGAATTTAAATTCAAATTTTGATTCCCAATTATGCATAGAAATTTTATTTAAGGTAACCAATACTAATATGACATATAATTTATAATTTTGTAGCATTAAATTTCTATTTTTTGATTAATTCTAGTTTTAACCTGATTTATATTAAATCATTATATATTTCACGTTTTCTATAATACATGATAATTAGAGAACCTATGGGAGAATTTTATAAATTAAAATTAATGTTTCCCCTTTATTTAGAATCATGTATAAATGATCATTATTTCCATGGATAAAATTTTCTATAAACATCAGGACTAAACATCCCATTTATTATATATTTTTAATTATCTTAAAATATTTGTTGAAATGTTTTAATAATGTTTTTAGATTATAATATTTATAAATATGAAATATTTTTGATGTGCTAAGTTGAACTTATTATCTAAAAAGTTTTTTTAAATTAAATTCTAAGTTTATATATGAGAAAATTTAATTCAAAATCATTCCAGAGTTATGAATTCATCTTAAATAAAAAATATGACTTAATGAGATGTTGTTATTCATTCCTAATACGTATTTTAAAAAGAGGAAATCAATTAAAAATGATATAAATTGAGAATTAACATGGTAGACATTAAATTTTATTATAGATAACATTTTCAAGACTATTAAAATCTATAAGTGGCTTTTTATTCTAGAATTCCAAAGATATATGACATGTACATTATTATCTATTCTTTATTAGGTATTATTTTATCAAGATTTTATGTATATTTTATTATTTAATTCAATAAAAAATCCATGATTAATTTAAATATTATGTATGATGGTGAATCATGTTATAATCCTATTATATAAAAAGAAGTATGTTATTACGATATTAGGAAATTATTTTGGTGTAACTATATTAATTATTTTATGGTGATTTTAAATGATTAAAAAAATTTCATGATCATCTAATGTAATGATATAAGTAATATTGGTTGTATATTACATGTCGGATTGGTAGTCATTATTTGGATTAGTTATTTTTGGAAAATAATTTTTTATATAAATGAATAAAATAGAAATTGAAAGAGTATTCATTTAAAATGTTATGTGGATATAATTATTTGGATATTATTGATGCTATTCATAATTAGATATTGATATAAATATATATAATAAATCTGTCTATTGAAGAGGAATGCATGTTATTAATGAAGATGATATGGTTAAAAATGTATAGATTTGTGATGTGGCAGTTATAGTGTGTTTATGATGTGGAAGGGAAGAATTGACAAGATGGATATGATGGCTAGTGAATACATTTTACTTAGATATAGGATATTATTTATGATTTTTAATGATTTTTTGATGTGTTTTAAAATAGTTAAATGATAATTAAAATAAATATATTGCAAAAACATCATCATGTTTTTGGTAGAGGAAAGAAGAAATAAGAATCTTTGGATAAGGTATTGTTTATATATAATGATAGGAAGTATTAAAGATCCTCAATAGGGTAACTAGACATGATCCTACAGATGGTTATAATAGGATGATGTTTTCATTGAGTTATCAAAGACGTTGGATTGTTTCAATATAAATTTTGTGATTTGACTATTTTTAAAGTTATCTCAATTATGTTGATTGGTGAGGCGTGGTGTCCTGTATGGGATTCATTGGTTTTTAAATCTTGAAATATTCCTAAAGTAGTTTCATTTATTATGTGCATATAGATTTATTTATGATTGATATTAAATAGTTTCAATAGGGAGATGATAGTGTGTGAAACTATTGGAGTTTTATGGACCTAATTGGTGAGTTTCCAAATTTGATATGTAGAAAAGAAGAGTGATTATAGATTATTGACATCTTCTTTAGGTCATAGATTTAATATTCTATTTCAGATTGTTAACTAGTTTCTTGGGAAGGGGTAAGGGATTAAGTAGAGATTTAGGAGAGAGGCATTTCAATGAGAGAATGTTTTAGGAAAGTACCTTCTCATGCTTCTATATTTGTTAACATAAATTCATTGAATTATAGACCTAATGGTCTATAAAAGTGGAGATTAAGGTGACACTACATAGTTACAAAATAGCTTCATTCCATGATTTTTATTACTTTAAGGTACCTTATGTTATTAGAGTTTATATGATTCTGTTTTAATGGGGTAGAGATAATTATCAGTATGATTTCCATGACGATCAGTTTAATTCTCAATATTCAGTGGGGATTTTGATATAGATAACTATGTAATTATTTCTTTATTATAGTTTTGGTAGTGTGTCTATATTTCTTGATTGATTTCACTATAGGGTTATTAGTATTTGGTATTTTCATATATTATTATTGTATTTTATTATAAATGATTAGAATCATTTATGGGTATTTAATGTTAAGGATTAGGATCCATTTCATTGGGTTAGTTTGTCCTTTTGGGTTTTATTTGGATTCTAAATGATGGGAATAATTTTAGATCCATTTAATGTAAGTTCATAGAAATTTATAATCCATTATATCTTTATTTTCTGGTAGTTGAAGGGGTATAGGGATGGTATTTTATACTATTATAGGTAAGAGGATAATAATTGTAACTAATGTTGATATTTAAGATGGAAGACGTATGTCATATAGTTATGGTATGTTTCCCAGTGTAGTTTTTTTTGTAATAGTGTGATGTTATATCATGGATTATGTTATAGGTTGTGAGAGTTAGGTGTTTCCCAATATATGTGTGTAATTGTTGGTTAAACCATGATTGATTGGGTTTCAGAGTTTAGGATGTTGGTCATGACATGAGAATGAGTGTTTTTCTATGAAGATTTTGATGGAAGATATATTTTCCTAGTTATATAGAAATACATTTGTATATAAACCTTACTTATCATGGATTTATATATATTACTCCCCCATTTAATTAATATAAGTATTGAATATTCAAGCCTTCAGTGTCCATTTCACAAATTTGTCTTTTGGGTTTCATTTTGTCTCTTTGGTTATTATTATAGCCTTATTATATTCAACAAATTGAATCATATAATAATTTTAATGAATTTAAAAGGGCCGAAAAAATTATATAATGGGGAGTTCCCTTGATAATAACAATGTAATCCTTTGAACCATTTTTTAATCAAACCTATTTTTTCAGGATTTTTTCTAACTAGTCATGATTCACTGGACCTTGACTTCTATTATAATTTCATGTTTTCTTTTAGATTATGTTTAATATACCTTGTTTTCCTAAATTCTGTGAAAAAATAGGTGACTATTTTATTGATATTAATATTATATTTTAATATATCTTGAATCCATGGCTTTGATTGTTATTTATCCTTTGATTTGTGGTTCCCTTATCATATGTTTTCCATATATATTCCAATTATTTATTTTAGCAATAATGGATGAAACAATATTTATTTTTTATGGTGGATTATTGATGATTACTTATTAATGAATGTGATGTTACAATTTCTATAATGTTTTTCATGGATCTATTATAATTAATCTCCATTTCTCTTGGTGTGTAATTTCATTGATCCATTATGTTAGGGGATCTCTAATTTTTTATTCTATTATAATAAATAATATAGGGATTAATATGTTTTAAAAAGTTTTAAGTTACCATAAT
Source organism: Viscum album (assembly GCA_963277665.1). Taxonomy (NCBI): domain Eukaryota; kingdom Viridiplantae; phylum Streptophyta; class Magnoliopsida; order Santalales; family Viscaceae; genus Viscum; species Viscum album. The sequence continues at coordinate 283,645,598 of OY728126.1, forward strand.
TGATTATAATATTATATCATGGACTTTATCACCCATCCAAATAGGATATTAAATAAACCTCAACAAGACCTCTAGGTTGTTCTCAATCCCCACATGTTGTCGACTACCACCCAGGGAAAATAAAACAGATATAGGGAATGATTTTAACCACCCAAAACAAGATACATGGAATAAATATTGAAAAAATTGTGAAAAAATAAATTTTTCAAAATTCCAAAAAACAACAGTGATAGTGTAAAAATCAAGGCATCAATTCAAAACCCAGGTATATATAAAAAATTCAACAAAAAGGAAACCAAACTACAAATATCTACACTATGTGATATGAGGTAAACATTCCACCATCTCACCAACAGCTACACATGTCAACCTAACATTAACCAATTTACATCATTCAGTATCACTTCATATACACACCCCTTAGGAGTGTACATGGTGTGATCTAAATAGGATTTTTAGGATCCCACCTAAGTTTTTTATAACAATCCTTTTATAAACAATCCCATTGAGATCAATAAAATAAAAAATTGCATGTTAAATAAATTTTCAATTTTATTCATTTTCTTTATAAATGTGTTTCCCATTTCATGTTCTCACACAAATTATAGATAATATAGTCCTAATAACCAATTTAGATCAACTATATTACCATTATCAAAGCTTTCATCACATATCATATCAAATAAAAACAATTTCCTTCTAAAGAAAAATATAGATTCCCCTATCATAGCATTGGTCAAAGTTAGGAAGGTTTCTTGCACTTAAGAAAACAAGACTAGTTCACTCTATAAATGTAATTATAATAATAGGGAATAGGTAATATAGGAACATTCCGTAAGTTAACTCCTCTTTGGTGTTCTAGTTTCATGTCCCATCAAAAAAAAGGGAAAGGGGAATATAGGAACACCCCAAGATTAAACCCTATATTGTGAACAAGGAAACCTACAAATACTAGAAAAACATCATAATATACATGTCTAACATGTGTTGTATATGTAAAATTAGTTTTAATGGGAATAAATATCTCATAAAATAGATTCCAAAAAACAATTTTATCCTTCAAATCTTTCATTGTGAACCAATTTCTTAAACTGTTTCATAATAATTCAGAAATGTTTTTATTTTTCAAAAACTAGGGAAACCCCATATTTTATCAAAAAAACATTTTTATTCATAAATTTAAATAAAATAAATCATAATACCAATTATAATTGTGAAACCCACTTGAAAATATAAGATCATTCATGTTTCATCTAACATATTCTATATGAAGAACCACCTACCTCACACATGAGTTTCATGTGAATTAAAATGAGATATATAAACTATAAGGAAATGGAAATATTAATGAAATGATAGGAGGACCAAAATATAGATTTCAAAAACATAATATTTCATTTAAAAAAGAATATGGCTTGAATTTAGGATACATGAACACATACCTAAAAGGTCGCACACACCACATGAAAATAAATAAGAGATCTGGACTGATAGAATTATACAGTTGATGAATCTATATGAAATCAATAATCAATCATGAAAACGTCAATATTCCTAATAAATATAGTACATATCCAATTAAAATTATATTATAAGTAATTGAATTAATAAGGATTCAATAAAATATACCAAAGGGGGAACAATTGATCGAGCATAGATCAATTCTCCAATAAAAAAATGGAGAGAGACCAAGCCATATAGTGTAAGCCCTTGGATTTGTACAAGATGAATTTGGTATGAATAGAGATGATTATGGATGTTAAAAATGGTTTTTTAGGGAATAAAATTCTAACTATCCCTCATTAATCCGACCCATCATTACACTACTGGATACATGATGGATACTACTGAATAACTGATAGTTCCAGAAAGTAATCATGCACCCTTGATATCCCAACCATATGGCTAGTGGGATTCTGCTATAAGGATGCTAAAGTCCCTATTGGAACACAATTATACGAATAATCTACTGGTATTCTAGTGGGATTCTACATGCACCACTTAACCCTATTAAAATTTCCCCTCCACCAAAAACATAATGGACCAATCTCAATCCTATAAAAAATATTCAAAACACCATAAAAGATGTGAAAATGATAATTTAAAATGGAACATACCTAAGGTTAAGGTTTGAAATTAAAATTCATCCCACCATAAAGATTTATTACCCCATTATATCATAAAAAAATGGAGATCTGGAAAAAGGTTAGGCCACTGCTTTATCACCAACGATTGATTCTTTAAAATATTGTATGAATCTGACCCTTGTGAATATAATACATTATCCAAGAGAATATTCTTACCATGAGGTTATATCATGTGAGGTTAAATGATCTATACTTGTGGTTATATAATTGAATCATTTGGAACTAACTCAATCTCCTTTGAACTAATAAAATGGATATGATAGGGGTGGTTCATATTCTGATGAGATATATGGAAAAAACCATTAATTCTTATCAACTGAGATAATAATTTTATTAGATATAAAACATATCAGACCTTCTCAGTTATATAAAATTATCTAATTTATAATGGAGTCAACATAATTTATTTTCTAAGTGAACATTTACCAAACCATCGAGAAACAATTTGAAGATTCGATCACTAATTAAAAATCTAAGGGAATGAATCTACGATTCAGATAATATTTTTTTTACTCAAATATATTTCTAGGTGATGATGTATATATAATGGATCCTCATTCAAATATTCTAAATGATACTAAATACCATGAGATAGTTCCCTCCATCCTATTACTAACAAAGAGTTGAACAACATGACAAAGGATAAAGAGACATAAAAGGATCTATTTTGATTGGGTTCTAGTGACTATTATTATATGAAATATCAACCATTTATCAATGGATGTCCCAAAATACCCTATAATAAAATATTTAATCATAGAACATATCATAAAAATTTTAGTATTACATTATGTATTTCAATATTTATGTTGTTGATATGTTATACTAAACACGGACTATGTCTCCCTAATCTCTTGGATACTTTTCATGAATCTGGTAGAAATCTTGGGATCCCGGTAAGGGGAGAAGAAAGAGGGAACCACATGTAACCTCAAAATTATTTATACTTAAATGATACCTAGACATCCTACCGTAGTGGTGTACCAAATCAGAATGAAATTAATAGATTTCATAAATAAATAAATCCCCACCCTTATAAGTTTCTTGGTTTTGGGAGTCTATGGAAATCCAACAATGAAGTCCACAGTCGCATCATCCCATTACCAAAGCAGGAATAGAGGGATAGAGTGGAATGGAAGACATCAGGTGATCTATATTAATCTTCTATTATGTTTAACAATGATACACATAATAAATAATTTTGTGTTTCATACCACGCCACTAGAATTGTTATCTCATGTCATAATTCATATTTATAGTTCACGCATATAAGGACCAAAAATAAATATTCCAATAATGCATCTGTGAGTTAATAAAAGATGAAGGGTGGAAGATATGTTCCCAAAGGTGAATAATCTATATATATGATAGAGACAATCCTTGAATGATCTCTAATAATATAAGGATTACTAAATTAATAGGATCTCATCATCGTTCCATTTACACAACAAAATAAAGTAAAACAAGGATAATAAAAACCAAACACTATTAAAAACCAAATAGAAATCATCCTCATACGCATATAGATCTAGCTAAAATAAATGACACATAATATCAAACGCCTAATTTTCTTTTAAGGAAACCTAGGAATGATGTTTTCTACTAAGATCATTAGAAACAACATTCAACATCCACATTATATAGGTGCTGCTAAAAGAAAACATATGGAGGTGAAAAAATATAATCCTACCTATGGTTTAGTTCCTATTGATAAAATAATTAAAAAAACTCTTATTATAAAAAAATATAGTGAACTTATACCTGAAAATATAGTACCACCGTCACTTAAGAAAACATATAATAGCAGCATGCTTAAAGTCAATGGTAGGAAAATTATTCTAAGGAGCCTAAATATAATGAGAACTATATATGACCACATGATCATTATTTATAGTCATACACCCAAGGTCAACACTATAAGTATCCAAATATAAAATTTTCCCTTATCGGGTTTGGAAAAGATCCATATTGGTACTGATGTGAGAGGCTATTTTAAATCATCAAAATAAAACTGACATGTTACATCCCACAATAATTTCATCCCTTTCTTCAATGAGATATCAATAGTGATTCAATCTTTTAGAAGTTCTTTCTCAAGAACCGATAATATACATAAATCCTTAGATACTATGAATGTAAAATACCTTAAGTGATTCTTCCCACAATTGAACAACCTTTAAATATTGAGGATAAACAGATAAGGCATGTTCTAAAATCAAATTTCCAAGAACATTACCTATGGGATATATAAATTTCATTGTGATAGATTCCCATAAAGGCAATGACTACTCATGATTCCCATAAACAAACTCAAATGGAACTCACTCTATTTTATTTATCTCTAATAAAATTTGAGATCGTCAATGAATATCGAAAAAAAATGTATAAATATACTTGTGGAATATCTAGTTCATGAATTCAATAATCATTGTTAGATAATTTTTAAGGATAAATGGTATCACAAGATATTTATAATAGTCATGCCTACTCCTAAAGAAGGTCTTTGGGATATCACATTCATTAACATTGAGATGAGGATAACCCGAATGAAGATATATTTTTGGAATCATCCCCCTAAATTGATTAATAATATCATCCATATGGGGAAAACTTTAGTCATTCTTCACTTTTACTCAATTAAACATTGGTTAATCTATGAAGAGACAAAGTGTACCACCAAAATTCTTGATAAAGAGTAAGGTGGTTTCCCATGGAGAGGCACTAAAAAAATAAAGGCCTTTTATAATATGTTACAAATCAGATCTTAACTTCTTTCATCCATATACATGTGAAATAACGAGTGTATAGAAATCCATTGTGTACTCGACTATACATCGATTGAGAAATCATCCCCCCTTTCCTATGTAAGACAAAATAAGTATTCTAGGAAAATATTAGTACAATACCAATCAAATAAGATAAGATTATCAAGGTAAGATACATCATGAATATGAAATAAAATTGGATAAAATGGATTTCTACGCTCCGGATGACATGGTCACGCATGATTGGTCCTCAGATCCTATTATCCAAGAAACACATGGCGACTCCCACCAGTAGAAAATAACCAATCACACAAATGATAATAATAAATATATTCTCAGTTAGAAACTATCAAATCCATTCAAATGATGACATTGAATATATCAAGACTAATAATCCCAATGTCCCAAGCTAAACCCAAATCAATAATTGGGAGACAATATGAAGGTAAATGAAACCACATTTTCTTTATACATCCATGGGGAATAACCATCTCTGTAACATAGGGTATGATCTCTATCAAAAGTTTCATCACATATAAAAATTGAGTATATATAAATTTTTTTTACAAAAAAGATTGTAAAATTTTTTTTTTATATAAGAAACAATAAAAAGTAACATATCAATTTAGTAGGTTGCAGAAAAACCATGAAATGAAAGTCATCTATTTCCTGAAATAACTTCACTATAGAGGCCTATGATTGGATCCCTATTAGATTTAATGCATCTAACTACACCATAGTGTCCCTTGGAGCTGATGATCCTACACTGTAATGAGGAATAAAAATATCCTACCAAAATGCTTTTATATAGACACACTAACCAAATGAATTGTAGTTTTTTAGATGTGAGGGGTAGGATTATCTAGTGAAGACATCCTCGATACACCAGTAGAAAGTCAAGTGAACTTTCATGGTCACTATTGGTATATTATAAACAGCTCTATGCCAAGAACTACCTCCACCACCCTTGGGACTATCATTCAAATACCTATTCTTACCATATGTGCCATTAAAACTAAAACAAGGTGGATGGGATGAATCATTAAATATTTTCTTTCCAACCATATCAATCTCTCCAAGAATAGACCTTTTTACCATGTAAACATTGTTGGAGAGATTCAGTGAATACCCATACGATTGAATATCTGGTCGTAATACAGATAGATATTTATGAGACTTTATCTTATCATTAAAAAACACATCAAGGGAGAAATGTACCATTATAGAAAAATAGTTTATATACTCTTTCACTGAATTATCTCCTTGTTTAATGTATGGAAACTTCAAATACTTTTCCATCATCAATTATTCTAGGATAAACTACTAAAATAAAATGATCCTGAAATATCTTCATTACATGCCCATATGTTTATTTTCCTAAACCATAGATTCCTACCATAAAATTTAAGTACCATCAAACTTAAATGTCGCAAAATTCACCATGATATATTTAGTCTCTCTAAAATGAAATCATCCTAAACAATGTTTTCCATCTAGACCTCTAGCTTCTAAGGTTTCTTTATAACCTTAAATTGTGGTGTCCAATAGTGTATGAAATCCTTCTCTTGATCCTTACCTCCTCCATATTTGTGTTGTTCCACATGAACATGGTTCTAAATATGGGGTACATTCTTGTCCATGGCATAGAATACCCGCAATATAGACTCTAAGAGATAAATATCATATGGAGGAATACCTAAAGTATCAATTATCACTCCACCATATTGAGGAACCCTTGGATGAAATATTAGAGGAATGATTTTTTATAATCAAAATATAATAAAATAATCATTGAATGGAAAAATATTAGTTTAAACCATATGAAACATAATAAAAAATTGTGATCAAGGTGAAAACTCAACACATGAGAAAAACAAACAACATCCAATTGTTACGTAAAATCTCTCCATGTGGATAGTTGTAAAGGAACTCAATCTCAACCTGCACCTTATGTCCATACAATCCAATCCATCACCCACCAACTTCCAAAGACTAAGAATAACCTACCCTGATACTAAATTGTTACATATCATCCTAAAATACCTATCCAAATATGCACCAAGTTAGACAAAAGAAATATAATAAAGGAATATACAGTCCCTAGTAGATGGGGACTAACAACCAAAAAATTAAAAACTAGAGGGAATGGATTTTTGAACACCAAACAAGGTACATGAAGTACATATAATGAAAATCAATGAGAAATAATTATTTCAGTTTCAAAAATAAAAATAGTGGTAGTGATTAACCAATTATTTCAAGTCAAAATCATGGAACATGTTCAAAAAAAATAACCAAAATGAAAACCAAAACTTTCAACATAGATTCCAAGTGATATGATTGAAACATCCCACCATCTCAAAATAAGAAACCCATTCCCATATAAAATAAATATTACCAACTCACTTTTATTCTTTTACAATTCTTGATGTAATAAAACAAGGCCAATACATAAAAGAGTGAGTGTAAAAGGTGTGAGATAAAGATGATTCATCAGCTCCCATCCATGTTATATATAACAAGTCTCTATAAAAAAGATAATATATATAATATAAGAAAAAAAATTCATAATAAATTATTTTTCAAAGTGTTAACAAAATTTTGGTAAACTAGTTCCCCTTTTCATGCACTTAAACAGAATGAAGATAAAATAGATTAAAATAACATTCCAAACCAAATGTCATATATTTATTATGTATCATATATCATATCAAATCCAAAACAATGTTAAAATAAATTATAATGAAGATTTTACTTAAGATATCATAGGTATGGACTAGCTTAATTGCTCATACCTCAATAATCAATCTAGTCTAGTGCACACAATATAAGTCTCTTGAATAAAAGTTCCTAGGGAATAGAGGAGGATTAAATCCCTTATGCTGTTTTAGTATTATTTTGAATAACAAAATGAACATTAAAATAGAGTAACATCCCATGAGTGAACACCATTCAGTTAACAAGGATATGGTCTAATACTGAAACCTGAATTAATTTCATAAGCCTCCCATATTATTCCTATGTAAAATAAATTTCAAGTAGATTATAAATCTCATAAAATAGTTTTCAACAACACTTTTGGATCTAAATAATTCTTTGAAAACTAATTTCACACACAATTTCTTAATGATTTGAAACCATCCTCCTTTAACAGAAATATAAGGAAAACATATTTTATCAAAAACCATTTTTAAAAAAATATATTAATAAATTCAAGGATAATGACAATCATAATTTTTAAAACCATTTATAAAACTACATGAATTCCTTATCCATCCATCAAAGGCAATAGACGGATCCAAAAACCACACACATGGGTTAAAATAAAAAAAAATAGTATCTCTAAATTTGAACGAAATAGAAAATATAGAAAATAGTTTAGAGGGAATATATATTGATTCCAAAAACATTTAATTTTTTTATAGACATTCAGTTATCTAAGAACATAGAAAAACACACAACTCAATATTCAGATGAACCACACCATAATCAACAAGAGACCCAACACTTGGGAAATATTGACATATAATATTTATAATAAATAGAGAAGGAATATATAGATGACTAATAGACATGACTAAAAAATGTATAGATCAACTTCCAATTCTAAGAGATATTAATAAAATGAGGGGTATTATATCAAACCTACCAAATAGTAAATATCTAATTGAAGAAATATTAATACACTAAAAAGATGACGGAGAGAGCCCAAGCCATCCCTAGAGAGGCTCAAGATTCATATGATTTTAATTAGGGTCAATGCGGATGATTATATAAGTTAAATGTTAGTTTTGGGGGATTACAATTCATAACATCTAGTCATAAAAATAGCCTATATTGATGGTATTATCTACCTAGTGTCTACCACTTACAAATTGGTGGTTCTAAGCTATAAATTTGTACCCCTAGGGGCCTCATTTGTAGGCTAGGGGAGTTACAATAGGAACTCCATTCTTCCACCAAGCCATTGATTGTTCAGTGGACTTCTTCATCCACTAAATATCCCAGTTCAAATTTTCCCTCATCTGCACATCATACATCCATTTCTCAAACATTTGAGTAAGATAAAAAACACATGGAAAGAGGAAAAAAAGAAACACTAAAAGTTATCTTACATGAGGGTATATAGGGATATTACCCATATTGACTTATCATTATTACCCCGTTTTGAATGTAATAACTCTAACCCATTCCATTACTTGAAATAAGTTTTTTTCCATCATTATTATTGATTGGAACCCTCCCATTGAACCCCAAATCTCATAAATTCACATTCCAGTAAAACATTTGATAAAATACCCCATTATCAAACCCCATATATTCCTTCTAACGTGGTGTGTTCATTATCTACAATCATGATTGATGAAGACGATTTAGTTTAGGAGAATGAGTTTTCATTTATATCATATATTCTATACTCTTCCCTCAAGGCCAATGTGGTGGATTGGGTCTAGGAAAAGGGGTTATTATATGAATATTTTTGTACCATATTTTTCTCTTCTATTGCTCTTGACATTTTTGTTTTCTTATAAGTGAATGGTATATAATATTCTTCATTATTAAGTATTAATAGGATTAGTTACATGTTATTTTTTATAACTTATGAATTTAAATTCTATAAATTAATTGCATCATTACATAATTATATAATAAGTGTTTTGAAATCAATAAAATAAAAGACATGAACTAGATTATAAATAAGTAGTATAAATATAACTGTGATAACAAGATCCATATTTAAAAAATGTCAATATGTTGATGTATTCTCATACATCATGATAAGAATATTATACTGGAATAAGCATGGAATACAGAAATTAATTTAAGCTTTTATATATTATACTTAATTAATGTGATTGACGGTATTTTGAGAATGGGAGTATTAATATATAGGTAATTTTTAAATAACATGAGTCATGAAATAATATAATTAATAGAGGTGATTTTGGATTTGGGGTGTGTCTCGTGTTGGTTAGGTATTCTCTCAGTAGATGCTAATGTTGTGTGATACATTTTAGGGTTGTTTTATCATAATAATTATAGTTATATACTTTATGTTTTGATATGTTCTCTTGGGCTGAATTTAATAGTTTTTTGGGATATTTATTGTTATTATTGATCCATTTAGTTGTGTCTTTTAACTTATGGAATTTTCAATTTCAAAGATTTATGTGTTCTTTTTTGGTTGAATAATGATAATTTAGATGTTCCTTAGTAGAATATTTATCATGTTTTCTTCCTAGGTGATTTTTCTAGTTGGGTTTAAAGAGAATATGTGTCAAAGGATATAATATATAGTGACAAGTTGAGGATTGGGAATGATTTTTTGTATCTAACAAGTCATATGAAATTTTTTTATTTCATAGTGGAAGGTCAGGTATAAAATTTCACTATAGGTAAATTTTGTTATTGATTTGACTAGTTGTTGGTTATAAATCCCAAATGTCCTTATTTTTAGCTTATAGTCAGGTTATTAACACATTTAGAGTCTATTAGGATTGAAATATTCCCTCACGTAGTGGATATGATCCCAAAAGTTGTAATATTCTATGTCTATAGCACTGTTGTGATAAGCCTAGAGGGGATGCATGAATATATAGAGTCAAGTAACCAAGGATAAATGGATAAAATATATATGTAGGTGGAATTTAAACCCTGAAATAGTCCTATATATTTCAAAAAACTAGAGCACTCGACAAAATAATTTACATAACATTTTATTTTTAGGGAATTTAATAAAGAAAAAATCAAAATAAATGAGGGTGAAAATGGTAAAGACCAAGTTTTTCATCCATAAAATTAGTTTACAATACTTTGGTAGGAATCCCATATATATGTATGATGATAAACTTAGTAGGATCCTAATTACTAGTTAACTCATTTACTATAAAGATAACATCCCTCCCTGTGTGAAAAAACTCATTATATTGATCCAGAATCAATATTCACTTTATAATAAAATAATAAAACTCCAATTTTGTACTATCCTTTCCACAATGAAACCAAACTAGAATGTTAGTGTCACTTTTAACCTCTATTATCTTAATATTGTACAATACTCACATCAGGAGGCCATTTCCCACCATCCTTTCTTTAGATCCCATGAAGATTTTTATAAAATAAAATGAATTGAAAAAATAATACTAAACTTATGTCACCTTTTAAAAACCTAAATCATCCCATTGTTTAATTCACACAAGATTCTACCAAATTTAAATTTTTTCCATTCATGGGTGGCTTGCAAAAAACCCCTACCCACTTATTACTCTTTTTAATTTCCTATTTTTTCATAACCACCACTATAATAAGTATTTTGAGAGATTTTAAGTAATCACCACGATGAAGAAGGGATTCTTGCACTTACAAAAAAGATTTCCTTGGACCTAAATAAAAAATTGAGATTAATATCTACCTTCCATCGCCTTGTTTCATACCTCTTAGATGACAAAACATAATGAAAAAAGATCATGTTATTAGCATTCATCTCTTATCTATTTTTTTAAGATCTTTAAAACCAGTTCCCTAAATAACGAGGGCCCAATCACCTCTAAAAAAATCTTATTTGAACCTAGGAATATAAAGGCACAACACCATTAGTGGGAGGTAATTAAAATTACCTACTTCTAAATGATATCATCTATAGGTAGGATATGATTCCCCAACTAGCAAAAAAAGAAATTTCATATTAAATGGGATCATTTTATAATAGAAAACTAGTTAATACTCATAATTTCTATTTCTAATATGTTTTATAAAAGAAATATTCATATATTTAAAACAACCAGAAGTTGATATGTAAAAAACATTCCTATCATCATCACAAGTAAAAATAATATTTTCAAAAGTAGTATATTGATAGTTATCAAGACTTGTGATGATATAATTCATAAATATAGTTGTATCCCTGAAATTAATCTTTGGGATTGGGTAATCTTGAAAGAATAGGGTTTCAACTGTCTAGTTATCCCTCCATTTTAACTCTCCACAACACAATGGAAAATGAAAATTTTCCTCCAAAACTTCTAAAAGGGTTTTCATGCTGCTTGCAATCCTAGATGGACTCCTATTTCTATCATACCACTCAACCCATTTTTAAACATACCAAATTCTCATAAACCTCTCCCATATCATTTTACCTTCAATGATCGAGCACACCATTTTTTCTAGAATGGTCAGCATGGCTTCATGAAACATCATGTATGTTGATACTTCATTCAATTAAAGACCTTTCAATTCTCCTCCTACATTCCACGTGAAATCTATAATTCTTGCTCATGTAAAAAATTATTTTCAATATTTTTTTCTAGCCACTCAATGGACTACAAAAGTTCTTTTATAACAAATAAAAAAGTCATAATAATGGAAGATATAAATTTTCCTCTAATAATATGTGATCACAAAATGATAAAAATATATTATTCTAGATATGGATTCATCATATAATTTTATTTTGAATAAAATCAAACTAGATATTTTTTATTCATCCATTAAAAATGGGATAACCCATATATACCATTTGATGATTCTACCTTTGTATGATGTGCCTATTTTTAATGGTCCTATTTCGTATCTCCAAGAATTTTCATGAATTGTAAACATTTTGATCCCCTATTTTTTTCATTTTACCACATTGATTTAGAACTCATCCATAATTTTATTGAATAAAATAATAGATATATTCCTTTCATTTATAATGAATATAATATCATCAATAAATATCAAATGAGAGATAATACCGTCCCAAAACATTTTCATGTAAGGAATAATAAAACTGTCCCCTAAACATCATTTCATATTTCTTATATTTTAAACCTATTCTAGGATAAAAATACATAGAACTAGAATAGCGCCCTTCCTTCAACCATGAAAAGTCTTGAAAATCCAAAATCACTCCCCTATTAAAGTAATGTACATCTATATAGAGGAATAACATCTAAAAAGAATGTAATAAACCCAATATTTAAATCCCAATTTCCTCAAGACTTTTATAAAGTAACTCTAGTCAAGCATAAAATACAACTTATACACATAAATATTAATAATAATATTTGAAACCACGATAGTATTATTAATTCCATCCACCATGTCTTAAGAAATCCCAACCATAAATTGAATACCTTTCCCTTGTGTGAATCCATGCAACTCCTCCAAAACATTATCAGAATTACACATATGAGTCTTTTGTTTATAAGACTAGGAAGGATCATATAATCTTAATAAAAGATAAAAAATAAGAATATTGTGATTAATGTAATTTTCTTGAGGAATATTCAGAGCCAACACCAGTCTAGAAGCACAAACCACCTTCAAAATCACATCAACTTGTAAAAAATCCCACAATTCACCCAAAAATATTCCTTAATAATATCCCAATAAACAACATTGAATGAACCTAGGAAACCATCTCGTCCTGGTGTACTATTTTATAATATTATAAAAATAACCTCTTTATTATCCTTTTCTTATAGAATAGATTTCAACTCATCGTTATCCTAATCTCTTTCTATCCTATTAATGGTTTATAAAAAACTTACCACCATTGTTGAACCTTGAGGAAGCAATAATTGAAGTTCAATAAGCCCTAAAACAGACTCCTAATGTTATCTAAATCTATATTTCCTACAACCATAATGAAATTTGTATAAGACCTATATTAAATTTTAGGTTTATTATTCTAGAAACCTTCATTTACTTAATGCAAGCTTAAAATATGTATGTGTTGTCGTTTCTCTAACTATACCATGTTTTCTTGGTTTATCTTGGAAGTCATTCTCTGTTTTCATTATTTTCTCTACTATCACACATTTTTTATCATTTAAATAAATAAAAAATTCATCAACTAAGGTATTCTATTACATCGGCTTGAGACTACCAATTCCCCCTTTTATACCCACCAAACATGTGATATGGTTGGTTCTGGTAAAAATAAACTACTAAACATTCTTCATATGATTATTATTCTACAATTTCTATACAACCCATTGATTCTAATAAACATGTCTAATTTAATAATTAATAACAATTTTTAAGAACCCTGATAATTCACTTGTTTATTTAGTATGAAAATTAGTATGGACTTATTTAATCCCTCTTAATATTAACCCCCAAAGAATATCTATCGGATAACAAGTGAGGAACTTGAGTAAATTCAATGTGATGGGAGGAATTCGAATCTTTTATGTTGGTAAACAATGATAATTTCTACTTAAATTATGCCTAGTACCTTTAAGATTTTACACAAAGTGATCTTAGTACCAAAAAAACAATGATCTTCCATCCCTTTGGGAGCCATAAAAACTCTAAAGTCCTAAATGGACTTGTTAGAGTTTTCAAAACCACATTTTTCTCTACATATTACTCTATTGTATTAAAATTACCTATCAACAACTAGTAATGATTCCCTAAAAGGATGTTAGTGATGCAAAAAAACATATCATCCCTTCCATCAATGTCAAATTTTGTTTATATGATGTAAAAATAACATCCATCACCCCCACCCTTAGCTCACTTCTGCTTAAATATGTTGAGATGAGAAGTCCAGATATTCAAAAGTAACACAATTCTTCCAAGATATCCATATATATGGGTTGTATAAACTTACATATAAGTATTTATAAAAACCCATATGTTTTGAAGAGAAATAAAAATTATTAGCAAGTTGTTAATATTCATGGAAAACAAGAATAGATACCTCTAAATGATAATATTCATTATAAATATAAGATATTTTGCCCCTCAAACCCAATACTAGGTTGTTATAGATCATAATTAAAATCTTTTATGGAGGGAGACATTTGGATTTATAGCATAAAGGATCATATTTCTTTTCCCATGAAATGATGGAGAGATGCACTTTGACACTACCACACATAACTTGTATATATTCCACTAGATTTTAGAAGACCTTTCGATCTTCATTCACCATAGAAAAACGGACAAAAATTGTCTCTAAAGGATTATCTGGATCCTCTAGTACTTTGAATCAATTGGGAGATCATGCCAAGGAGACCCAGGAAACTACCAATAACCCTTTTAGAGCCATTGGAGATGAAATATACCTCTTATGGGAGAATGGATACATAGAACTAAAATCCTCTATATCCATTTTTTTATTATCCTCTCACCCTCAAATGATGAGAAGAATGGTTGACCATTACCTGAGAGTACTTTAGGAATAAAATCAACTGAAATGGAGTAACCAACCTCCCAAACCTACGAACACTGAAATAAATTAGGGGTTTTTTCATCATTCCCAAATGAAAATAATTACCCTTAAAAGATGAAAAATAGCTATATTTCTCCAATATGATATTCGATTAATTCTTCTAATGTTATAGAAATAGAACATAAGCCACACTTGAAAAACCCAATAAATTTTGTATTTCAACAATAGACAAGTGAAACATGTCCTCAAAAATTGAAATTTATGCCTATTTTAAATATTCCCTCATGATATCCTGAGCCTCTACTATCAGCATTAGAAAACCCAACTCTGACGTTCCCACCTTTAGAACCTTCACCATAAAATCACTAACCAAAGGATCCACATTAACATAACCTAGTGGATTCCCCACCCCATCCAGCCAAAGAGGATGATTAATACTCAAATAGAGTTCACTAAACTAATTTTCTTGTATAACTTCTCATAGAACCGAGAAACCACATAATAGAACATCATTTTCCACCATGAAAAATCATTATCACCCATGATGAGAACATGGGACGTGTACTGAACCATAATTTCCATTTCTACACATATTCTGGGAGATGATATCAATTGCAATCTATGAGTATAGCAATATGATCATAGAAATTTTTACACGGGATTGATGATTTATTAAAACTTCTCTAGATTATAGAGAAGAAGGTGATCCCGTAGTAATATAATCCAATCTAATGATAGGATTTACTCCTTCCCCTTTTGAGTTTACCTAGATCATAAGGGATAGAGAGAGATAATCACCACAAACTATAGGGATGCCCCACCATTGACCAGACCCAAACAAAATCATACCAAGGGAACATATGAATGAAAAAATAAAATATATATTATACTAAAAACATTTCTTGATATTTTAGATCCCATGAGATAGTAATATTTATGAATAAATCATTAGGAGGTTATTCATGTCAAAATTTCACCACTAAAGACCAGTTTTCATACCTCACCACCTCCCTTGCATCATCTATTGAAAATTCTATAGTCATCAAACCTTCTATATGATATATAAATTGAAGACTCAAACCAACACGGATAATTCAAGGAATGTTAGCTCAAACCATACAACCCATCCATATAAGTTCTTCCTTAAATTATCAAGGTCTTGAAGAACCCACCATTTAGACAAGGCCTCATGATGAAGGTGTTGAATCCATGAAACCTACCTTGATTCCATATGAAGGATTCTAATGTGTACCTACCATTGAGACCTCCTATAAAGGGTGTTACTAAAGAGGAAGAATTAGATCAGGCATGTGGAGTGCATTCTCGTTACCCATATCTATCCTTATATTATATATATTAAGGAAATTTATTTATATAAATATTTATGTAAAATAATTTTAAAATACTTATTATTATTATTATGAATTTAATAATTTTATATAATATTATTCTAACCAACATATAGAATTTCTTGGTCCACTGAATATGCTTATAGGAATACCCATACCATATATAGACATGGTTGTGGACCAGACCAATGACATTGTTCTCACCAAAAATATTATACCCAGGGTTAGGACTTCGACCATGACCATAGTGAATTACTACAACCTTATCATGGGAAATAAATTCCACTCACTAGAATAAGAAAACCAAAGGCCATGGGCTGGTTGAACCATGTAAATAAGAGAACCCATAACCATAGTTATTTTCTTTAATGTGTCTATAGGATACATATATCCATGTTCAGACCAAACCATTGATATTGGGGGTTGATGTAGTCCAAATTTCAAGAGGTCTTATATTTTAAATAGTATGATAAGTTTTGGGTGTATATTAAAGATTCTTGAAGATATGATTTTACGATTAAAATTTAACAAATGAATATATCAGTTTTATAATTAATTGGATTTACTACATGAATAATGTTACAACTAGGAAAATAAATGATGTTCTAATTAAAATGTGGGCTTAGATATTGACAGAAATATTATGAATAAATTATTAGAGTGATTAGTTATTTAATATTAAAAGATAATTAATTATGAAAATGAAATGGTTATCCGTGTTTGGTATAATATTAAATGTCTGAAAAATAATGTTTCTATTATATGGCTATATATTTCTAATATGAAATTATAAATAAAATTCTTAATGAGATAATTCAATGATAGAAGACAAATTATGTTCACTGAATAATAAATATACTGAGAAAGATTTGTATTGTAAAAATGTGAATATTCATTAATGTAAGGAATATTTCATTAATTGTGATATATATTTTGACCTAACAATGATATATATTTTTCTTATAATATCATTTTGTGATCACATATTTATTCTCTATGGAAATGCTGATCATGTGTGAATTGTAATTTGTATATGTTGTTTTGTTTAGAAAATATTTTTTGGTAGAATTGGGTATAATTGTTGAAGAATATGTTTCATGATGAGATGGATAATTAGTAAATAGGTACATAGTTTTTTCTAGGGTAATGTGGGTTGGAAATTATGATATGTTTGTGGAATTATAATGTTGGATCTTTTGTTGATATAATTGTTTTCTCATTTTTAGTTTCCTTATTATTTGGTGATGTTTTTTATTATAGACCCACTATGGATTTGAATGGAAAAAACCATAGAACTGATAGGTAAAAGTGGTTGAAATATTTCTCAGTCATTTTATCTTTCATATATAATTTATTATATTATCATCAATTATTTATGGCATTTATATTGTGAATAAAATTGATGGTTATTGGAAAATAATTTAATATTAGATATTGTGTTATCCTATAATGTTATTCATTTCTCTTTTTACAAGTTACTGTCTGAAACTCATTCTTGATTCCATGTATTACCCCCTTAGTTTTTCTCACTCATTTATTTACTTGAATATTAATTTCACATGGATGTTTATTTTTTTAGAAATGTGATTCTTCTTTAATCTCCCAAATTCTCTCACTATAAGAGAGTTGTTTAGTTTATTTGTAGGATATCTGAAGGGAGAATGGGGATATATTAGATCTTGTTGCTACTGTTAATTTCTTGGAATATAGTTATCCATTTTACATTATTATATTATGTATATTGGCATGTAATGATAGCTTGAGTGTAGAAATAGTTATATTTTTATTATATATTAATATATATGGAGTTTATGGTTTGTTATTCATTATTTTCCTCATAATTTTGTGGTAAATTTCATCCAAACATGTGACACATAACGTTGTATATATTCTCTATCCCATATCATATTGGAGGCTCTATTTATGGATAATGATCACATTAACTGATATCCTATGAGGGGTATTTTTGGGGTTCATTTTTATTACTAGAATATTATATATCCCACTAATACATTGGTTAAAGCTTCATAACACATGAAATATTATCTTATTGGAAATTGGTGGTCAAACTATTACATTATTTTATGGGACATGGGATTTTATCCTATATCATCAGGTTTAGATAAATATGTGTCTATATTTTTCTGCTATTATATGATTGTCCTGAAGATTAAACATGAAATAAGTTATGATTTTCTATGATTATGTTTGTGCTTTATTCATGTGTCATGTTTTTTGTGACTCATTATTTTCATATTATTATTACACATTAATTTTTATTTAAAAATATTTTTGTTTCATGATATGTTGTTAATTATTTAGTAAACACTCCATGATTATCTTTCCATGTGTGGATTTTTTTTAGGTTTTATCTTTTATGTTCATTTTTATAATTAACTATAATGACTCAATTGATCTCTATAATATAAAACCACTTACCAAGTGTCTAAGACCACCATTTTCTTAATATTTCATTCCATAGGTTATGAAGAGGAGTATTATGAATAATATTACATGTGTAGAAAATTTTTGGGGATACGATTAAGACTTATTGTATATTAATAAGTTTATGGAGATAATAATTAACCAAAAAACCATAGTTTCCCAGTTTGTGATTTATTTTGATATATAATGGTTATTTATAAAATCATATTTTTTTCAAAATTTTTTATTCTGAAATAATATCAATTTGTATTTGGGAAAGATTTATTAATATTTTTGAATAATGAATTTTAGGATTGAACAAAAGCTAACCAATAATGAACCAGAAGTGTTATTGATACAACTAAAAGTATCATAAGTAAAACCTAATATGTTATAAGTTGAAATTATTATGTCATAATAGAATATATATTAGTATTTTTACCATATCAAATGGCTCTTTAAAATAGACATTTTATTAATACATATTATATCAATTATAGATTTTTTATGGGACTGAAGATTGAATCCTGAAATCAGGGTGGTTTTAGGTATAACTAATATTATAAAATACTTATTTGATCCCAATTGTGTGTATTCATTCATATCACTATATGTTTTCATTAATAATAATTCATATACCTATTTATGGAATATTAAATTAAATATTGAAACAACTAGTGGTGATATTATTTTATATCATGTCTATAACTCTTTACAAATTAAGGTTTGGGGGAATTTTTTCTTGGATATATTTGAATTCTCACATTGATCAAATTAAATTTGATTTTTGAAATGTAATAACTTTCTATAAATTGATCCCATATAAATTTTCAAGATAGGGAAATCATATTTCATGTTCCTAATAATCATATAAACATGTAAATGTGAAACGCCCCTATAAACACCATATTAAACTAAAATTCCATATATGGGTAAAAATTCCTAATCAATAGGGGTAATCTAGCCCAAATTATGGAGGAAAAATTCAATATTTGAGATATTCATATTTTATAATAATAAGTTGATGTATGTTAACAAGAGTTTTTTAGTCATTCCATAGAGAATGTCGTTAAGTTTTTAGTATAACTTGGACCAGAATATATGTTTATCAACGACTCTATATAGAAAGAACAATATTGAATTTAAATAATTGAATAGGAAACTAAAAGATAATATGAAAAAATGTTTTTTCACACCAATTTTATTAACTATGGGAATAACTTGTTCAGTTTATTTAAAATATCAATGGATTAATTAATCTTTGTGATGATTATTACGAAAATAAAAAACATGACGATAAAGAATAAGAATCCAGTACATTGAGATAATTATTTGTTTTGATCAACTATGTGGGTATGAAAACTTCTCAAATATTGATCATTGATCTAGATATCATTAATTAAGAGAGAAAATAGAATATACGACGGAGACATATTTCTATAAAATATATCTTTATTATAAATTCTTAGTGATTCATTTCTAATAATGAAATTTCCATTCTATATTTATAGATTTGATAAATAAAGTCTTTATATATTACCTTGATAAATTTTTAAAACTAATTATAGATTTTATTCTAATATATTCCAATGGGGATGATTATTATGAATATTATTTGGTGATATTCATGAAAACTGTGATAATAGATAAATAGAATTATAAATTTATCAGCTGAGAATTCTTGATAAAAAATATATCCTTCATAGATCATGTCATCATAATATAGGGTATATCTATGGTTTGATCAAATATAGTGGTGATTTAATAATTTAAATGACCAATATATGTAGATGATATCAATTGATTTCATAGATTGGTTATATACTATAGATGTTTTGTGAGAAATTTTTCATGATTTTAAAATCCACTAATTATGTTTAGAAAAAAGTGGATGACCATGAAGATAGCTTCATGGATATTAATATGATGTATTTCATAAAACATTTATGAAGAATACCCTCTAGTATATAAGATCTAGGGATATATATTTATGTATTAATGAAGTGTTTGGGTTTTGTCTTTATTAAATTTCAAATGGTGGTACCTTATATCTCATTACAATTAATGATTCTAGATAAAAATTAGTCAAGGAATGATATATATCTTGCAATGGTCATATTTACATTAATGTAATAAAATTATTATATATTCTTAGAATAGTGTAATATATATACTAATCAAAAGAACTTTAATTATATATTCACATAGAATGACTTGAACATGCACAAAAGGAGATGATTGGAGTTAATCAAGGATTGTGACTTATAAATATATTACCAACTTGGATGGTTAATAAGGTGACAGACCCTTTGAATAAGATGTATCATGCTATGTTATCCATGAATAGGATTTAAATTGACCCAAAACACATACATTTTCTTTGGTTTAGGGAAGAAATATTATATTTTCCAAATAATTGCTCAACCATCCATTGATGTTATGATCAAAAGAGATTTTTAAAAGGGATATGAAGCTATATAAGAAGGTATAATTCATTCTTGATATAATCTTTTAAAATAATGGAAGTTTATAATTTGTTAAATAAATATATTTTCCACTGATAAAAAAAATGAAAAAGATATTTTAGGTGATAGAGAAACTTAATAATTCTCTATCAATCTTGGAAAAAATATGTATTGTTATCTCATGTGTTATTTCTTCTTGACAAAACATGAATAAAAATATTTTAGACAATATATCTTGATTCTTGGTATTTTAAAATTCAGGGAACAAAGTAATTATTATTATAGGATGATGAAAACATACATATAGAAAAATTGGATAAAATCATCTTGTATTTCATTATATTATTTCCTAGGACGTCTACATATAATTATTCTATTTGGTTTATCATTGGTTAATTTATTAATGCAACACACTACATCGATATTCGATATGATCTGTCAATAAATCAACTAGACAAGATATACATAATTGATTTTTTAAGGAAATATGTATTACCACTATAAATTCTATCTAGTGGAAATCTAATATTAAAAACGATTTTTTATAGTATACTTAAATGAGTTTTGATTACAAAGCTCATATTTGACATTTTTTATAATCCCCATAGATTTTGTTAAATCTATAAAGACCATCCAAATATTGGATGATATATTTTTATACTCATTGATGGATTTAAAAGGAGGATGACATTGGCATTTTCCTATGGTAGTGTTCTTATATGTCAAAAAATTCCATTATAGTATCTAAATGGAACCATATGAGGCTCTATATGGGAGGATGTGATGATATATAACTTATTAAAATATTTTTTTAGTAAATTATATTGGGACAATATCTTTATAAAGAAATGTAAAAAAATATTCAAACCATTTAATAACATAAAAATTCAACACAAAGTCAAAAAAATCAGTGATAGTAATCATTTTCATAGCGATTTTGAGTTTGGAGACAAGGAAATACATTTAATATCACTATGGAAGAGGTATATAAGATTTTATATGATTAGAAATTTGAGATCAAGGCACATTGGTGAATTAAAAATATTTTATTATGTCAGGAATATATCTTGCTACCATTCTCCTATAGAAAACATATAACTAGTTGATGATGTGCTCCAAACATCACATTTGATAAATTACATTCCCAATCCCGAAGTTTTATTAAACCGAAAGGTTATACCATTGGGACATTAAATATTTTACAATGAAAAACCATTGGAGATCTTAGATCATAGATACAATGTACTAAAAAATAACACCACACGTGTAATTTATGTTCTATAGAGGAATCATATGTTTAAGAATGTTATGTGAATATAAAAATATATAATTTGGTAGAAGTATCACATTCTAGTTTCATTTCAGTAATGAAATTTTACTAGAAATATTATTTTAATGGGGTGTAGATTTTAACACCCACATTTATCTTCCCTTAAAATGTCTAATAGATAATTTAACACACAACTGTGAACTCAATCACACCGCAATATATATTATTAAGATAAAACATTTCAATACAAGATAAACATTAATAAATTCCAGGAAATAAATATAAAAATTAATTAAGAAAAATATAATAATAATAATAACCCAAGTAAATAAAATGACCCAAAACATGAAATCAGTATCCTCATGGTTTTCCTTAAGGATCATAACACTGATTATTTTTATGAAAAGAATAAAATACATTAAAAATATAATATGAATTCCAATAGATAAATAAATGAGAGGAATTGATAAATTTTTGTGATGTGTGTTAGGTCATATATAAAACTGTAATATTACATATATGTATGTGGCTATGGAATATATCTCCATTGGATATATGGTCATTAAAAATGTTTTCATTGGATATATGGTCACAATCTATACATAAATACTAATGGAATACTGATTATTTATATTTATATGCATATAATGAGCTATATTTTAAATATTTGTCATGTAATAAAAAATTAATTAATGAAATAAAAATATCATAATTATTTTTTCAAAAATATATTACTTTAATGAAATCTTTTTATTCATACTGCATTACTTACCTTAGATATTCATTTTTTGAAAATAAATTTATAATTTTCAATGAATGACAATTAAAATAATTAAATTAAATTCATTAAATTATTAAGGTTTTATATTGAATAAAAAGTTAAGAACTCATGGGTTATTGAAAAATAATTTATTTAAAAACATTAATTTTATTTTATATTATATATTTTTATTTGGAAATTATATTTCTCGTATTTGGAGCCTAAAATTAAATTAAATATATTTTTTATGTACGAAAAATAATTAATATTCATTTAATGAGTATCACTTGATAATTAATAGGTATAAAGTAAATTTTAAGTTTATAATATTGTTGTTAAAAGGATGATTTCTTGTTGTTATCATTTTTGAAGTAAAAATAAATTTAATTAGATAATGAAATTTTAATTTAATAATATTGATTTCATTTTTAAATCTGGGGATTGATATTAGGTTAGGGGTTCAATGCTATTTTTGGGACAATAATTATGTTATTGGGGTAAAATTCATGTTACCACAGTGAAGGTATAACATTGTAAAGGGTTAAATTATGGGGTAAAGGCCTAAAATATTACTGAACATATATCTTAATTATGTGAATAATGGTATGCATGATATCTATCAATTATTTTTTACTTTTTATTCAACTACAATGAAAATTAACAATTATTATGGATTAAGGAATGATTATTATAAATTCCAGACAATCAGGAATATTATTAGGATCTCATCCATTCCCACCTCAAAATAAATCATAAAATTGATTTTTTCAACAATCCCAAACCTAATTCCCTCTACTAATGATTTAATAAAATTTTGGTAGATCCTATTATGAAAATGGATGTATAAATCATTCGTTCTGAAGAAACATATTCTAGGAGTGGGTTGATCAATGATTCTAGTTATGTAATTTATTTTTCAATTAAATTATCACCTAAAATATTTATAAATATGATTCACAACTCTATTGATGTTATAATAACATCATTAAACTTTTTAAAAAATGATTTTCTATAATATCACTTTATACTAATACTCATTAAATAATAAAAATATGTTCTTTTTTTTGTTAATTCAACCATATATACTATCTTCATTGTTTCTAATATGAACGCATGTTTAGACATTAATACCATAAATATAAAAAGTTAAAAAGTAATTTATGTCATTAATGTATTTATTGAATTGTGATAAGAAATTAATAGTCTTTATAAAGGAACACATTATTATCTATAAATCAACTAAATATGCATTTATTGAATTCAATCATCACAAAATGTAACCATTTCATTCATGAAATGAAAATGTTAATTCATAAATAAATTGAAAAAAATTATTTTACTACCATAAATAATTTTTTAATGATTAAATTTTAGTAAAAGAATATGTTTTAACATAACCATACCGAACATGTATAAGATAATAAAAATTTCACGCATATAAGGAAGAAAAATAAAAATAACTTGATTATATATGTAAAATAAATTATTATAAGTGAATATGGTAAAATGTAAAAGATATGGATGATTTTAAGAAAAAAAATATAAATATGTTTATATTTATTATACTAAATTTTAAAGATATTTCATGAGAATCATCAATAATGTAAGGGTTTATTTTCTATTCTCACATTGAAATAAAGATTTTCTATTCATAAAAAAACATTAGAGAAATTTTTTTATACATTTAATATAAATCACCATATATTTTACTCACATCTATTAATTTTTTATATTTCAAATTCTTCTTTCAATTTCCCTTACTGTTTTTTTATTATTTATCAAGAATAATACTTTTATGTGCAACCAACCTTAATGAAGAATATTTCTCATTCTTGAATATGTTTTTCATATTATCTTATATATATATTATCACTCTTTTTATGAATGGTTATGGTAATTTAATATTTACCATTACATTGTTTCAAAAAAATTCAAATTATCTTTTAACTACATTCATGAACACTTTTTATATGGTCACTTCCTCCAACCATTTTTGGCACCTTTAAATGATTTAAATATTCTTCAAAGTGAATTTTATCATTCTAACAATGTTATTATAAAACCATTGGTTTATAAGTTATTTATTTTTTTATATTTTTTTATATAAAATATAAAGTATTTTCATCGTATTTTAAAAAAACATAATGTTATTTTTATGTAAATTTATTTATATATCATTGTCCATTAATATTTTTCCCTAGGGATATGTTTTACACAAATCATGTACTATTATTATTAGAATAATTTATTTATCCATTATAGAAATTTCCATGTAATGTGTTTCTTCTTCATGTGTTCATTATGTTAAGGGTGATTTATAAATGGGATCATTTTCTTAGGGAATAAAAAATATTGTTATCATTATTTGATGAGTAGATCAGATATTTCCATCAATGAATTGGGTAAATATATATGTCTTAAGAGACATTATGATATTAATTATGTGTGGATATATTAATTCATTATAATATGTGACATTGGTGGTTAGATCATTCCATTTTTATAGAACATTTGAGGTTATTATTTTCCATAATGATATGATTTTATTTGATGTCATCCATGAACGTAGTTATGATTTTATATAATTATATTTGTGCCACATTCCTAAATTAAGTATCCACTACACATGACTATCAAATTATCATTATTCAATCCAATGAAATGACAAAAAATTATGATTCATTCTTTTTATTACCCTTTTGGTTTTGATTTCTTTATTATTATTTAATTACTACAAGTTAATTTCATGATTACTCTTAGATGATCATATTTATGAATACCTTTACTAATTTTATTGATATATCTTTTTTCATAACCCTTACTGAGCATCTAATATCACCCATCACTTAATTTTTCATTCCTTATAATATGACTAGAAGAATATCATGTGTGGTGAATCATATACTATATATCAAAAACTTATTGTAAAATAATTGGATCATATAGGTAACCTGGAAACACATCAAACCCATAGTTTTTAGGTATGTCATTTTTAGGATGAAATAATTATTCATCATGTAAATCATGTGATTTGTATGTATTTATTGTTTTACATCCATTTTATCATATCTATCCTATCTCTAAAAGACATTATCTATCTCATTTTGATTTAATTGTGGCCAAAACTACACAAAAGAGTCTAAAAAATTAATCCAATTTCTAAAATATATCACCCAACAATGATGAAAGAGTCCCCACACTTATATAAGTTTTTATATCAAATAATATTTTTATTACTAATTTCAAAGAAATAAACTGGTTCCCACACCACAATTGGGGTTTTTTTAGGTGGAAAAAAATTAAATCGTTCCATTACATCATGTGTCACTACAACATTTTGAATACATCACCACCATTTCATAAACATAACTCAAATTAATTCAAACCATGAACCATAACACAATATAATCATTGTTAACGTAATCAATCTCATGAATCACTATTTTGGGAAAAATAAAAACCATGATTGTTCACCCTAATATCTTAAGTCACCAATAAACCCATGAAAATAAATCATATAACACATCATAATTAGTGCTTCCCACGTCCATGAAATATCAACCATCCATTGGTTATAATTTCCTTTTTCATTTTAAAAAAATCCATTAACTCTTTATATAAGGACATTGTTTGCTATATTTTGTTATTTTCCACACATATTTTACTATATAATAGATGTGGTCATGTAGTTATCATCATATCTCATGAAATCAAATTTCAAAGGTCAAAAAATCATGGCACAATTTTTTGAGAGTTTCAACCATGATATAAATTAAAATTTTTTTTTCTGAAAATGATATTTATGTGAAAGTCTTCTAAAACATAGTCTATAATTTAAGTGAATATATGTATTAAACTTATTCTCCATTTTTACTATGAAATTATAGATACCCTACTATAATTATTCATCACATCGAACAATGAATTACTTGATCAGTAACTATGTCTTCTCTGTTTCTTCTCCTCCACTAAAAATTCCAAATGCTTATAGTTATTTTGTGATTTCTATTTATACTCTTAAAAAGCATCCAAATTCACCCAGTATATTAAGAAAGATTATTTTTTCAATTAAAAATTAACAACAAAAAATAAAGAATATATTATTTTAATGTCAAATTGGAAATGAAAATCCAAAATAAATTTGAGAAATTATTATTCCATTCAAACCTTTAGAACTAATTAAAACCTATTATAAACCTTATTGAAGTGTCCCAAAATAATGATCTTGTTTCTCATTGTATGTAAATTAATTACTTGAAAGATAAAACACTATAAAAACACAACTGTATCCTATTATGGAATTTGAAATTATTAAAGATTGTAAGACTGTTCGATAACCACTAAATGTGATAACTAATAAGGTAAACTAAAAGATTATAAAATAAAATAGGATAATGAAGTTGAGTAGGGGCATAAATAAAATAATATATCATTTTTAAATAGATTATATCCTACAATGAAGACATGAGTTAGAATAAAAAATAATAGGGTTTTGTTTATTGAGAATGATAATAAGGGTGAGCCTATAAATAGTCATCAGATTCTGTTATAAGTTGTATATCTCACACCATATTCTTCAAAAATTGTAATTCTAGTTACTATGGAAACTGTAATAATTATATATAAACTAACAGACGTAATTATTAGTGAATCATAGTTTTTATAGGTATGTCTATCTCTAAAAAATTATTTTGAAACATACTTGTGGAAAGAAAAAATGAATGTTATAATGAGGTTGTATACACATTGGATATTCCACAGAAATTATTTTTTGAAACCATTCCTACAGTTTATGTGCATGAATAAGTTGTTTTAAGAGAAATTGAATGTAGAATAATGTATGAAATATGATGTTGTAAAAGGGACATTAATTTAGTAGGTTACATTTTTATATTTTTTGAAGTCTACAAATGATTTTTTGATAGAAAAATTAATTGTTGAGAGTAAGTATGTATATAATAATGAAGACTAAAAACCATGAATATAAATTATATCAATTAATTATTTTTAATTTATTAACTGTAATATCATTAACTATAATTTTTTCAATCAAATATGAACTTCACTCATTCACTAGACTATTTAATTCATTAGTTGTAGTATATATTTTTAATGGGGGAGAAACTTTAATATGTTTATGGATTTAAAAAGGTTTATATTTAAAACATGAAACTAGAGTAACTGGTTTGGATGATTAAATTTACATAACATTATGTAGTTATTTTTTTCTATACTATGTCTTGAAAATTTTATAACATTTATTTTTTTATAAATCTAAATTTGAAATATTTCTATTGTATATATTAAAAAGGTAGATATTATTTGATCCATGATTTAATAATTTAATTATGTTAAAAAAAATATAATGATCTTTATTTAAATTTATTATTAATCAAGTTTATAATTTTTTTTAATACTTAATTTGGTTAAAAATTGTAGTGGGGGATTAACATGTTATTTATTGATTCTTCAAGTAACAGAAACCCTAATGAAATTAATTTAAATATATAATATAGTGTCAAAAAATATCTCACTCGATGTCCTGGTACCTTATTTTCTTAGATCATGGATTAATTTCCTTCTTATTATTTTATTCTACTTTTAGATAATTTAATATTTTAATATACTTGTTAATTAAGATAATTTTTTATGATAAAATGAAATAGATTGATCAAAAATATTCAAAAATATTTCATATCTAATATAATTTGGGAAGATTAGTAAATACAATTATGAGATAACATTAAATTCATAAATATATTATGATTTATCCCCTCACACCATCACCCTGATGATTTTTTCAATTCATTGCAATTGGATCAGATGAGACTTTTTAAAATGTTTAATTTAATTTTGTAATTGTATAAAAATAGTTAAAATTTAAATTCTATACAATATAGTTGATGGAAATTATGATTGTACACCAATTATCTATTATGTTTTCTCAGAAGAAACTTACACCATACAAACTCTACTTTGTGAATTATGATAGGAAAATATTTTCAAAAGAATAGATTATTATGTTTAATGACACAATCACTATTGAAAAACTAACTCCCTCTAATGATTTAACATGGATAGAGAAAATAGGAAATTTTATACCATAACTGGACCTAGAAAATATTAATAATAGAATTATATATCCATTTCTAGAATCAACATAAAAAATGTATAACATAATATTATGATGTTTCATAGGAAACAATCAACACTGTAGTTCCAAATTACTTACTCACCTTAGAACAAAACTAAATTTCTGACATTAAAATGAAAATAATTTTTATTGATACATGAATTATATAAATTTTAATATCAATAGTGAAACCATGTTTTTTGTAAATTTATGTAATGATTTTTCTTTATTTATTAAGTTAAGAAAAAATATTATAAGAGAGCAAAAATAATATAGTTACCATGATAATAAATTTAAAATAAAAAAAACAGATTACTTTTGTTTTTATAATTATAATAAATTCACTTAAACTTAAAATTTTATTCTTGTTATTTTTTCTATGTAGCTATTTATTATTCAATTCAAAAGTGTTATCAAATTTTAATTTGGATTATGTTTTCACCATAAAATAGTGTATATTATTTTTGGTTATGAATATATAAAATGTATAGAGTTATATTAATTCTTCTAACTTAAAAAAATATAAATCATAGTTTTTCCCCAATAAGAAATGGTATGGTGTAATATTATTGTGAATCCCCTCTATAAATAATTATAATATTTTCTTAAGAATGACTATAAAATCACATGTGTTCTTTTCTTTAAGTTTTCTTATTTAATTATTAATTCAGTAAATTCACCCCACTTGATTTATTAAAATAAAATTATAGCAGAAAACAATATATTTTACTCCACATGAATTATATGTTTTTTTATTTGAAAAATATAAACTATTCTATACACTGATTGAATATTATAATATATTTAATTCTTATTTATAAAAAAATGAGAGCCTCATTCACATATAAATAAAACCATTATCCACTCAATTTGTCTCACACAAAAATGTTCCAATTACAAAATTATACAAAAATTATGATTTATAAATATTTTATTCACCTTAGACATGTTTTTCAAATAAATTACCAAAAAATAAAAAACATTTAAGGAAACAGGTTAATGACATGTTCTGTTCATAATATCATCCTTGAAAAATATTTTTTTCTTCTATAATTATTAATATTAACATAAAATTAATTATTAACAGGGTATCTAATATAATTTCTATAAATGTTGTAAATATTAATAAAAAAATGGTATATTAATTTTATATTCGGTTTTAATATTCTGAGAACATATATTATATATTTGGTTGAACTATTAACATGGAAAATGTTATTTTATAAGCAAGATCAAGTTGTTGGATGGAAAAAATTCATTATATTCATAACATATTTAAGATTTTTTAATTGTAATAACTATATGGTCTTAAATTTAAAATATAATTATTTATAACTTGTAAAATCATTTAAAATGAATGAACTATCCAAAATCAATTTAGTAAACCAAAAATATTATTATAATACAATTTTCTAGATAATTAATATATTTTGTATCTATTAGAAAAAAGAAAGATTGTAAATATTTTAGATAGATAACTCTTTGAAAATTTATGATTATTGAGATCAAATTGTAAAAAAATGATGTAAAATTTATAAATAAAAATCTATTAAAAAGCTATATAAACAAGAAATATTTAGTATGTATAAAAAAATTTATTTAAATGACTAATTTTAAGTGAAAATTTCATTATAAAATTTATTAAATTAATAGAAAAGAAATAAAATTTCACTATACATGATATTAGAGTACATTAATGCGAGTCATAAAATTAGAAAAGGTGATTTCATCTCCATTTGTTCATGATCTACTCCATTTTACTAAAATTTTCATTTATTTTTCTATCTTGTTATGTATTTTTAAAAACTCAACCATTGAACATATATTATTGTACTTTTAATTATTTAATTGGGATTTATATGCATTTTATATTTGGTTAATTACTATATGGTGTCTATATATATTTTTGATAACAAACGGGTTTAAAAAATAGTGTTCACATCGAGGTTTTATATTTATTTATTAAAAAACCAATGTTAAATAGTTTTTACATAGGTTATTAATAATTTATGTTAAAAACCATCCTTATATGGGTTTTAAATTAGTTTCATAGAAATCTGAATTAATCCCCTTTCTCAAAGATTTTTTACAGCAGTTTTAGAAAAACTAATACGTAACATGTGAGTTTTATTTTCAATTTTTAAAAAATAGTTTTCAAAATCTTTTTATCAGGATTTTCAATTGTGGGTTTTGAGAAAAAAATATTAAAAATAAAATTTCAATTTTTTCACAAGTGATTTTTAAATTTATTAACAAAACATGTTTCAATTTTGAAATCAAGTGACTTCCTTTAAAAACCATTGCATGAATATGTTTTTGGTATCTTGGAAAAATATCATATAATTCACACTAATAGGAAACCTAAGAAATGGAATGTCATATTTAGATAATTCTCTTATATCTTATGGGTAACTTATAACTGGTAAACTCTATCTCTTTACACAATGCATTGGAGAGTAATATCGATCTCACCTGCCATCAGATATATTGGAAGGTTATTATTCATTCCTAAAATAATATTGAAGAAACATAGCTTGAGTTAAATGTATATAGATTTCAATTTAATCATAATCCCTATTTGAATTTTCATTCATTCCCAAATGATGTAACACTTTCTTTTATCTCATATATTTGAGAAGAAGGTTCTATTTACATAAAACAATTTAAAACTAAAAATTCAAAGAATATTGAGAGAAATATTTTCATTAAAAAAAACATACAAATATGTAAAAATAATAATAACAAATAACAGATATGATGGTGTTAAATGGAAGTAAAGTTTTAAATGAAAAATCAAAATTTTATTTTTCATCTTCTGAAAAAAAATAGAAAATCAACTATAAAGATAATATTGATATGATTCATTTTTAATAACTTTTAATGAATGTAAAAAAATAAAATTATATTTATCAAAATTTGAATAATAATTAATATCATTACTGAAATATATAACAAACCTTGAATTTTATCACCCAACCCAATGGGACCCACCTCGTTGGCAATTAGATGAGTGGGAAAACCCCAAGCCCACCTCATCTAGACCAGGAGTTGGAATATAGATCAAAGTAAGAATATACCACACATCAGAGGAATTAGCCTAGTTTACTATACATAAACCCATATATTTAATCCCATACAATGTGAAATGTAATGTTCAACTAATACCAATGCAATCATACATCTGAAATCCCACAAAAATAGTATTAAAGAAGTATATAAATCTATATAAGGGTCCAATTACAAGCCCTCTAAAACTATATTGGAGAGTCAAACCTTTTAAGAAAGATTGGACTACTGTAAAATTAAACAACAGAACTCACCTCAATCTATATTAACCTATATTATTCACTTTATACTTCATATTCCACCAGTACTACGTCGAAGGGTATGTAATCAATACAAGACCAACCACATATGGGAAGAGGAAATATAGGGGTGAGTCTAATAATACCCAATTGGATACCCCAATTTAACCAAACCAAAAGTTTTAGGTTCAGCCTGATACAGTAAAATGGTATTAAAATCAAGATATGAGAAATAATAATAATAAATAATAAAATCAGATTTACTCAGAACATATAACTTCTATGAAGGGTGTCTAAACCAATACTTCATGCTACAAGATTTTTTTTGGGAAGTCAAGGTAAATCTCACCTGGTGGAATCCATTTCATAAGACATTCTATGAAAATTGATTCTCATCTAAGATTTCATGATGATTTTAAATCTCACATGATGTAATCATTGGATATCCATGTTCTCAATACATAGATGGTGGATCACATGCAATCCTGATGGGCATTCAAAAAAATCTAATGCGGAATAAAAATTTTGAGAGGGGATTTAGGCCTTATGTATGACAGTCATGTTGATTCCATAAACCCAACCTATAAATGATATGATAATGAATTCCCACTCTATGTATAATAAAGGGAGACTAAAAAATCTATCCAAAATATAACCTATAGTATGGAACATGATCCCATTCTAAGGACGTAATTCCACATTGTATCCTCATAAGGATAGACCATGATATCACACTCTCTGGAACCAAGTTTATGCTATGAAATATATTATATAGAATATATCCAAGAGGATTAAAATGGTGTGCATAAAGGGTACATGGTGTGTAATTCTAAACCAAGATCTGTCCATGTTTATTCATGTGCTCCTTTTCATGTGATTGTGTACACATGGTTGTGCCTGTGTAAACCTGGTTGTTCTCTTTGACCACTAGTCATTCCCATTTACATAGTTGTGGGTTAGTGTTGGTTCATTCCAAGGTACACTTACTATGCTAGTGTTACTAGGAATGTTTTTTGTCTTGTACTCTCAGAGTACACTTCAGGCTGGGTAAGATAATATGTCTTATTTTTTAAGATAGAATCCCTAAAATTGTATCTAGGACCCCAAAATGGTGTGCATTATTAAGGGTAAATTTTGTTCAACAATAGATCTTCCAATATCACATGGGTCTTCTCGCAATCTTTTAATTTTATCCCCACCACCACAAATCATTCTCAGTTATTACAATTCTAGAACTTTTCAACACTCTTGTCCCTGCTTTCCAAAATTGGGCCTTTGATGCACTCAAAAATCATTCACTACTTCTTTGCGCCATAATCACATTTATCAAATTAGGATGAACACTAATCACAAGAAAAATTGGATCCACCTCTATTCTTCTTCAATCATACAACCTTTATCTTAACATCGATCAAGAACGGTAACTGCGACATCGATCTGTTAGATAAAATAATGGTCAGGTAATGATCAAATAATTTTCATTAATCATAGTCAAAAAAGACGAATATAAAAATTAAAATAGTCAAGGGGGAGATGCGTAAATCAAAAATGAGGAATGAAGCATGTCTATGCTCGGGTTGGATTTGATTTTTTGTCATCAGAAGGACAAAATAAGAGTAATGATAATGAACAAATAAATTCCCCTAAAACCCAGTTGGAATTATACCTAAACTCACAAGAATGATTGACATGTGAAAAAAAACTATTGGGATAATTTATTCATGATCACCTTTGGATAATAAATGGTGAAGTAATCCATCAAAAAAATTTAATTTGTTGGTTTGGATCGATTTCTAATGATGAAAAAATATTCATCATCACCATTGTTGATATTCTGAAATTACATTAGTATGAACAATCATCAATATGTCATCTTCATTCTCCATACCTTACTCTAATGATCTTTCTTATTTCCTATTGTTATGTAAAAAATAATATGAATTGGTCAACCTAGCATATTTATAGTTGTTAATTAGGCCATTTCATCAAAACAAAATAATAGTAAATAAATTTATATTTTTATTTATTACATTCATCCATAATAGAACATTATCAAAACCCTTGATGATGATAATTCTTATCTGACACATATGGTAAAACTCACATTTTAGACCCAATAGAGATCCTATATTTCCTATATGAGTCCCCATTTAAGAGTTATTCTACATTTTAATCAATGTTGTGCGTTTGGGATATTAATATATTTTATATTTTTAATCTATAATTACTAGGATCACTAGTCATTGAAATCATGCGCCTTCTCAGTGCTTGTCTAAAAATAAAATACAAGATATAATATAAAGATATATCATGATTAAATAGAAATGTTACATTTTCCTAATATTATGTATTTTCATATAAAAATATAAAAATACTACTAAAAAAATACATTGTTACTGAGGTCACATAGGAGTTTCTTGCTCCCATGTTCTATCTCGAAGAATCCTATATTTCAACTAAAGATGAATGAAGGGAATCAATCTCTCATAGAGTATCTATCCAATCAATCTTCAATATATAATTATTACTAGAAAATGGTTTCCCCATCCACGTTGTCCAGTAGGCCCTAGATAATAACATGTGTTAAATCCTACATGTACCTCATTAGCTATAACACATGGAAGATTTCATGTAACTAGTATAACTATGGAAATAGGGACAAGATGTGTTCCACATCACCATCACTTCCTAATATATGTTAAGGAATTATAAAAACATAAGATTAGTTTCCACCCTGACCAAATTCCTATAATCCACATTGAGGTGAGAACCTTAAGAGTGCATGGTCTCCCTCTATCAACTTTAAATACCCCCTTCATCAGTTTATATAGTAATTTTGATGGCTTTGGGAAGTCCTCATCTGATCCATGATTATCTACAACTTCTCTATCATAACTCTATCAAACACTGTTACCTTGATTACTAACTCACCATGATAAGTCCAACATAGTATTGACCTATAGGTTTTCTCATTCAATAACTTGAATGGTGTTGTACCGATGGTGTAATTGTAGATATTATTGTATAGGAATTACATCAAATTAAGGTTATCTTATAAACTATAGAAAAAGTTAACGATGTTAGATTATAACTTTTCCTCAAAATGTGAATGGTCCTCTCAAAATGACCATCAATCTGTGTGTGAAATGTGATTCTCAAATGCAACTATTTCTGAATTTATTTTTTTAAATCCACTCTATAATTCTGATGTGAAGAGGGAATCATGATCTGAAAATATTATCAAGGGAACTCAATGGATTCATATATTTGTTTACTTTTAATGTCTTCACAACTACTCTATTGAAATCTACTCTTGTATATATAGGATGTGGTTTGACATGGTGAGTTACTCTAAAATCACCCATATGGATTTATATCCTCTGTAAATATGTGGCAACCCCATCATGATAACCACATATATACTATCCAACTTACACATTGTAACCTTAAGGGGTTGATTTAAACCTTATGTAACCTGGTGATCGTCCTTCATTTTATAATAGGTGAGGCATTAAGGTAAAAACTCGACATCACACTTCTTCATTCCTTAACATGAGAACTAATAGAAATGGAACCATTAAACCATTTACACACCGAGATGTAAAAATATGGGGAAAGTAATAAATATCCCCCTTCTCCTCCACGTGCAACATCAATGGAATCATCATCAATCCATTGAAAAGAACAATATTCTTATCACCTTCAGAAAGTATATCATGATTTTGTATTGTGAATGACTGAGCACATGATGCCTCATAGAATGTATCTCCATGTTGGGCCTCCCTATCATTATATATAAGCATTGGTGTAACATCCATCGAATATAAATATGTTTCAAAATCTTTATCCACTATATAGAACCACAATGAGGATTATAACTTCATATCCTTAGTCAATAACTCCAAACAATATCTCTTATTGAGAGAACCATCAACCACATTCCCCACCAAAGAATATAGACCATATTAAAGTCAAAATGTACCAGTAAATATATACATCACCTCTATATCAATTTAATATCCTTAGAAGAAAATATATAATTGAGACTCTTATGGAAATAAATGATAATAATTTGATCACACACAAGGATGTTTTACCACATCTTTAGGGAGAAAGCTACCTCTACCAAATCTAGGTCATGGGTCATGTAGTTCATCTAATGTGGTATAAACTATCATGCTCTATAATAAATCACCACCTTCCTTGATATCATAACACAACCCTAGGTGGTCCCCGATGCATCATATAACACTACACTATCAATAACCTCCTCTGGAAATCTCAACATATGATCTTTTTTGAATCACTTCTAAAACTCTTAAAATGCCAATTGCAACCTCTATACCCACACAAAATTCAACCCATTTCATGTAAAATTAGTCGCCAGTGACGATATCCTAGATAAATATGAAACTAATATCCTATAATATTATGTCAACCTAACAAACCACTATACCTTATTCAAGATCTTGGGTGGATCTAAAGCTAACACTCCCTCAACCATTTCTAGGTCCAGCGCTACAATATCCACTGAGAAAAAATTTCAATGGAGTAATACCTCTTATATACAGAACATACTCCTTGAGAGATATCTAAAATGTTGGTTCTCTTTTAATATTTCTATAAAAATATTCAAGTGTCTCATGCGCTCTTCCATGGATGTCGAGTACACTCGAATATCGTAACTTAGGACCACCAAAAACAAGTATATTAGAGTCTTGGAGATATATACAACATGTACAATTAACACTATTGGGGAGTCTGTCTTACCTAAAGGCACCATACATTATTCAAAATTTCTATATTAACATTAGGATTTCATCTTAGTTATATCCACATCCTATAATGAGATCTTGTGATTGCATGATCTGAGTTAAATCTTTTAGAAAAATTATACCCCAATCAAATAATTGAAGAGGTTATTGATCCTTGATAGTTGAAACTTATAATATATGGTCAACTAGATTAGGTGAAGTTAATACACCCACAACCTCAAACTCCCATACACCTTGGTGAACAAAATTGGCGAAACCCTGGGGGAAACACTGGTTCTAACAATTTCCTTCCTTTTCAAGTCCACCGACTACAACTTCTTCTTAAGAAGCTATATGAGATCCATACTTTATACTATTATAGATATCAGGGAATTACCTTGGAGTTGGTAAAGGTTAAATTATAACTCTCAATTTGGAGAGAATATTGGAAAGTCCGTGGTTAACACATCCACATATATTGACACCACCGTAGGATTCTAAATCAACACAAAATCAAAAATTCCAAGGTAAATAATATACAAATGATGAGTAATTGGTTTCACCATCCAATTCATGACCCCATACTACCCTAAATGGGTTACCTTCTCATCTATGAAAGAATATCCCATCACTACAGATTCACCACACACTCAGCTGAAAAAATTATATCAGTGTATAAATTATGTATAGCCAGTCCATACCTATGATGATTTTATAAGGCGTCGTTTCTACTACAATTATATCCCATTATCATGTCTCACATATAATATTTATTTCACATTTTTAGAAGAAGTTTTTGATCACTCATTCACCTATGGTTGGAGTCTCCAAAAGCAAGGGTCAAGCTAATGGATCAACCAGAATCTCTATGTATCAAGCAAGATAGGTTGTAAGAATATAGTGGCCACAACTTGTTTCTATTGGTATTTTAGATTTGATATAAAATAAAAATATCATACCTCTAATCATATGAGTGACCTTGGGTACATAGGCTTCCAATTCGTGCAATTTTCCTCCTCCTTGACCATAACCCCCCTCAGATTGTTATAGACCACCATGGGGTGGTGTTGAAAGTAGTTCATACTGCATGCCACCTAAAATAGATCTACATGATCCTATATAATGTATTCCTCCCTATGGATCTCCTAGATCCTTATATTATCTTTATGGGGGGGGGGGGGTCATCAACATTCTCTCCACCAGCTATAAGATGGGTCATAAAATCTTGAGAAATATGTCCATAGTCATTATTAGAGAATATTTTCTTCTCTCTATCATAAATGAATCCATCCTAGGTGCAATAAAACTCTGATCCTATGTCCTGGGATCACATATTGAAGCCTATATCATTATTGGATCTTTGAGACTACCATTTATACTAGCTCTGGAGCTCTTTTCTATTGGTTTCCCACTACCCTCACACATCAGAAGAAGTTTTTCTTCAATGTAGATGTAAAAAACTATGTCCTAATCAAGCACTAAGGAATATGTTGGACTGAAAATAGATATTACTATGTCCCTGTTATCTAAGTATAAACCCCTCTTAAATTCACTTTCTCTAAATAATTGATCTTGAATCATATTCAGGGGTTATCTCAAAGGGTTTGTGAACATCAGAACATACTATTATATGAAAATAATTCCCTACAATAAATATAGAATCTCCAATATTCATATTGATGAAAACGTGGCTTGAAAAAAATTATTCCAGAAATATATTTTCAAAATGATATCACGATAGACCTATCTCATTATGTGAATGAGTTACAAGACTTATCCACAACACAACAGAGTCTTATAGAAGACTCAAATTTAGAAACAATATATGATTTTTAGGATTATTTAATAGGAAAAAACAATTGGTACATAACCTAGATAGTTTTTAGATTCCTCGAAGTCAAGATTAACCCAAAACCTAGTAGGTCACTACATCAAAAACTCATGTATTTCACTTATACTACAAAAAATCCTCATCATGTAATGTGGGGGAAAATACTAATCAAATTTTTTTGGTAGAACATGAAAATAACCCAAATGTTTCACATTAGATAGATGAACCCTTACTGAAGCCTCATCACTGAGAAGATCATCCTCATGATCACACATTGGAATCTTGTCTACCTATCTTCAAAGAATCATCCTAAAATAAAATAGAGACGTACCATGGTTAATGAGTATATCTGGAAGCTAAATCAAGAAGTACATTGAAAGCATAACAAATATTTTATTGAAAATAATATATATATATATATATATATATATCATTAATATCATTCATTAATAGTGATAAATTAAATTAAATTGATAAGACACATTTGTAAGAATACAAATGGTTTTTCAAAGAAATTATATTCAATTTGTTTGCATATTTATTTTTAATTAATTTAGATCCAAAAAATCATTTTATAAATGATAAAACCATAAATTTTTTAGTTTTAGTTAATTTTATTTATACCCTCCATTCCAACGGCTAAGTGATAACTGAAATATTAATTAATAATATTATTAGTATGTTGTTTTTTAGTAAAACTCAATCTTATGTGTATCATAATCTATAAAAGAAACCTCTTATTGCATGTAATGAAAGATAAAGTCAATGTTTCATATAGAAGAGGATAAATTAAAGGTTATTTGTCATTCACTCTATAAAATAAACTTGTTATTGGGTGTAATGAAAGCAATAAAAAATATAAATTAATTTGAAAAAAAAATATTTCAAAAAATCTCAGTATGTTTCATTTTACCCCTCCTTAAATTGAATTTCACCCTCAAAATTCACCTTAGTCGCCAAAGTTTTACGATTTTAGAATTAATTTTTTGATTTACACATTGTAAAAATGAATAATAAAACATCCCTTAAAAATGAATAGTGTAAAACATAAAGGTTACCTAAAGTAACAAATGATAATGTTTCCATATAGGGAAAACATTGATCAGAAATTAAAATAGGGATATGGAGGTAAAATATAAATAATTATGTATAATGATAGAAATAATTTATCATAAAAAAGTGTTTGATCTATATAACATTAATTCCCACAAAACCCTAAATCAATTAGGTGTGAAAAGGTTATTAATATAATCAAAATGATGATAAAATGATAAAGATTTTATTTCAATACCCTTTTCCTTTAAATGAGGGATTTCTTTTCCATCTAGATAAATAAAATTAGGAAATATACATGATAAGTATAGTTTGTTTCATTAATCACATTACACCACAATCACATCCTTTCCTCCAATATATGAGTATTTAAGATTAATTTTTCATTATTGGATAAATAAAATCAACTTTTATCAAATTATATACTCAAAAAAGATGACAAACACTTCCTCTTATCTTATGAAATTAACTTAATCCAAAATGGTTAGTATGAGATAATAAAATTACAATTCCAAAGTTAATATTAAACCATTCGATAAATAGTTATACTTGAGAATTAAAATACATAGTAGATGGTTAAAAGTTTCCAAAATGAACATATCATCAATCCCCTAAAAAATGAAGTAGATCTTAATTTTAAATTCCAATATCTAAATACCTTTATAAATTATTCTCTTGGAATATGTTAATAACCTAAATTCCCATAAAACCTCATTTAATATATAAATTATTTCTAAATTCTTATATAAAACATCGATTATTTGTGATATTCCATAAATTAAAAAATGTAGTAACTCTATCAATGGTAGTATAAACCACATTATTAAAAAATAATTATTCAGTTACTATATAATCATTACTATCCAATTTAAATTATCTATTTCAATCATTTATTTAACCTAGCATCATTATCTCTAAATTTGAAATATATTATGGGTTATCATTCTCTTAATAGTT
This sequence comes from Viscum album, assembly GCA_963277665.1. NCBI lineage: Eukaryota > Viridiplantae > Streptophyta > Magnoliopsida > Santalales > Viscaceae > Viscum > Viscum album. The sequence continues at coordinate 283,686,976 of OY728126.1, forward strand.
TTTTTCATGAATAAAACCTTTACCTTTAAATCTCTTTTCTAGGTCATCCACACCACTCAACATATTATTGAAAATACTTAAAAATTTATAATGAAAAAAATTATATATTTTATAAATCCATAATCCCAATACATAAATACTTCATACATTCTATTTTATTCTTAAAATGTTAACTAGGATTCATCATCTTATCCCTTAATACCTTCTTCATTTTATATGTCATTCATAGTCTCTTCAACATGAATAGAAGAACCATTACTCATAAAACCATGTTGATTCTACTCATGAGCTTTCCCCTTAAGAAATATATTCACAAAATTCACATACTTTCCAAATTTAAAACATTGAACAGTTGATGATACCTTATAGAAACCATTATTCTCTTCAATAGCATTTAATAATTTTTTCATTTTTTCCTCATCAATTACTTACTTTGTGCCCTTCATTTCAATAAATAAATAATCATCCCATTCCATTAACACATTCTCATTAGATAATATTCACATATTATCGATATATAGGTATCTGAATCTTCATTCCTCCATGATATCCACCATTCGAGATCTCATCAAACTTCGTCATTTTCTTATTTGGAGATTCTAAGATTTGACTATAGTATAAATTTTTTATCGTGTTTCATGGTGACTTATTAGGAATCAACACTATATGATTAAATATAGTTATCATTCCATTTATATTCTCATTAGAAAATTATCCATCCAATTTAAGGTTAACCAATTTTTTTTCAGGTTTCAACCACTAACTAAAACTAGAATGAATGGTGTAATAAAAACTAATCATAATGGGAAAAAACATAGTCATGAAAAAATAGTTATAGGATATCTAAATCATGACATTGTCATCTCATTGAATGAAACTATAAGTTTATCCTAGACCACCAACATACATATTATATTTCAATCCTTCATGATGGTTCGTAAAGAAATCTGGATTAACGAAAAAACATCCCCCAGGAGTATCAAACTAGGTATACATTAAGGCCCATTTTCATGAATGAGTTCCAGATCAAGTCTATATCAATATTATTTTTTCCAGGTTGGTACCATTAGGTATATATGTTCCATAACCACATCAAATTCTATTATCTCTATGGGGATGTATTTCTAGATAAACCACATAATCTATTTGGAATAAAAACACTTGGATGTTCATCTATTCTTATACTGAAATTCAATATTATGATTATGTTTTATAATTTATGTATTCAAAAACCTATTTCCCAATGATTATACTAGAACTAAACTATTCCCAACTATAAAGGCATCCAATTTGGAAACTCAAATCCATTACTTACATTATTTCAATGGTGCTAGATACATGGTATCAAATCCTAAATGACCAAATAGATTTGTATTATTGGTAAATAGATAAATAATTCAATCTATTTTATATTATAAAATATAATATAAAACATAGAATTTTCTTTAAGAATAAAATTATTATTTTCTTTATACTATTATAGAATATCAACCATAAAGAACTTCTTAGAATCATGGGGAATGAAAACATAAGAAATGGTGAGATCAAATTCTTAGTAATGATAAGCATACAATGAAATCAATCATCAGTCACATTAGTATGACATGAGTATCTAGTTATGGGTACATGAGAACGAGGGTATGAGAATATTAACATAACATTTGAAACACATACGATTCATATCAAATATCGTAATCTTGAGTCATGACATAAGGATTGGCAGTTCATAAGACATAAATCTAAAGAAATTATTGAACATGAACCATGAGAGTATAAAATTGGCATAGGAATGTGGAAAAAAATAAGATTGAAACATTGTGATCATGTTAAAATAGGATCATGTTCACTCATTAAATTAAGGACATGACATACGTACCTTTGATAAACTTATGTATGTGAATTAATTTCTATGAATAACATTGTGAACATGAAATTAGTTTCACTGATAACTTTATGGACATGTAAGAGAATACATTTTTTATTCTAGACATGAAATAATATCATTTCATAACCTTTTAAGCATGAAAGGAGGTCCATTCATAAAATCGAGAACTTGAAATCAGGTTAATGAATAACATAATCTACTCATGGGTTATCCGTATTTTTCAAATGAATTAGAAGGTTATATAGGTCCCATCTGTATATAGTTATCATGTAACCACTATCCTAGATTATAATGTAACCAACATCAAATAATTTAAATCATACGTATTTGTTTCAAAAGATTATAAAATCATTCATCATATCAAAACACAATAAAATAAATTGGTTTTGTAAACAATTCATCATAACTTAACTCATGGAAAATGAACAGGTTTCATATGAATTTTAGCATTGTATATTATGTGGAAGAGAAATTAGTTTTATAAACATCTTTTCATCATAAACCATTCAAATAAAAAATAATAATGGTATACTTTGATCATATCCCTAGTAAATCTTGATTAACATCAAAGTATGCCATTGTATATAGGAAATAATTTTAAAATATCTATTAGGTCATTTCCTAAGGAATATATCCACTCTTTTAAAATCACATAGCATTAGTAATTTTAATTATTAATTAATAAGTAACATTACTTTTTTATAAAGGTATTTCTATGTACATAATTTTGTAAATAAAATAAAATAATCATTATGAAAATTAAGAATTATTTTATTAATCCAAGTATGAATTTTCAGGCATTTACACTAAAAATATATGGTGTTACATTCTCCCCCCTTAAAAGATTTTACCATTAAAATTTCATTAATCAATTGAGCAAAAATGAGGGTGATTTTATCTCATTAAATTTTTAATTCTCCATATCGCTTTTTTAAACATATTATTTCCTAAAAAAATTACTAGATTTATGGTCTTATTTTGTAGTGCTTTATCACTATAATCCAATATATCAACTTATTTTCTCAAGAGAGAGATCATTATCTAGTTTTGAAAACTCCAAGTTCAGTGCATGTGATAGACATATATGTACCTCCTTTTAAGTGATACATAAAACACATTATGCACTTAATAGAATTAATGTGGAAGTTCCAATTTATATGATATAGTCACCACATTATCATAAATTTCATAAGGGTTGATATATACTGGGAACAACTTTCCATTACTAAATCACATAACCATATTTAGTAGTCATATTAAAAGGAATACTTTTTCTCCAAAATCAAACTCAATATATCTTCATTGATTATCATCATAGCTCATCTATTGAATCTATTATTCTTTAATATATTATTTAATAACTTGAATATTCCCAGTTATTTCCTAAAAATAACTCATCCCAATATATTTTGATCACCAAATTCATTCTATCATGTTATAGTTCAACATATCTTCCCATATAGAGCCTTATATTGAAACAATTGAATGATTGAGTGGAATTTGTTGTTATATGAGAACATGAATGGTGAAATATGTTAGTCCTAAACTTATTTTTTGTCTACCAAGCATGATTTTAGTATTTTATCCAATGTTTTAATAGTACTTAAAATTATTAATTAGTTCGAGGATGGTAAGAAGTGAAAATTTCAATTTGGTATCTAACTACTAGTGAAGACGTTTCTATAAATTTTATGTGATCCTTGGATCTTGATATAATAAAATTAAAAGTGGTACTATATATAACCATACAACATTATTGATATATATATAGATAGATATATATTCATGAAATTTAACCGTGTGAAAAATAATCTTGAATACTAGTGAAATGGGATGAATTTGTAAGATGATTAACAACAAAACAAATGGAATTATTTCTCTTATAGGTCTTGAAATGACTAATAATGAAATCCATTGTAACATTCTCCCATTTCCATATAGATATGTGTAAATTTTTCATCATTATACTATAATTTTGATGTTTTACATTTACTTGATGGAAGACCAATCATTGTGATGTATACTCTATAATATTTTTCTTTATTTTGTCGCATCATAAGTGTTATTGGATATCTCTATATATCTTTCTATCTCCTAGGTGAATAGTGAAGGATGAGTTATGCACAACATATAAAATTTCCTTCTTAGTTTTTAGTATATATATGACTCATATTCATTTTTCAAATCTTATAACTCTATATTTTTCAATGATAAACTCTAGAATCATTCCTACCTATTTCTGTAAATCAAAATATTCTTATTATACCTCCTTGATCAACACATATATAGATTATTGAGAATTAATTTTTATAAGGTTGAGTTTTATCCCTTTACTTGTGATTTCCATGAAAATCCTTTGTATATTAATGAATATTAGATCTGTTTTAGTCCCCATTATGGATAATATAACTTGATCCTTACCATTTAGAAAAATAATAACCATTTTTACATCCCCAAAATGATAATGTAGTAAGAAAACATAATCCTTAGTTAACTCTAACAGTCTCTTTTGAAAAATGATCAAATCCTTTTTTATAGATATATAATTTAATATCTTGTGATTTTTATGTATATAAAACTTGTCACTATATTGATAATTCATATAAATATTTAATGAAAACATTAATGTTGTTAATTATATATCAATAATTGACTAATTTTCTCATGGGTATTAAATTGATGCATGGTATATGATATCACCTATTTCCAATTTTCATGAGAACACAACCCAAATAATTTTTTAAAGTATCACTATATATCACAAAACCATCTCTTTAATAAGGTAATGTTATTACAGGTGTAATAACTAACCTTTTTTTAATCTCTTTGGAGTTATATTCACATTCATCCATCTATTGAGACCTCACCCACTTTTGAGTTAACCAGGTTAGTGGATTTGAAAATAATATGAAATTTCAAATAATTGGTCAATAGTTTCCAACTAATACATGTAAATTACATGTATTGATTATATTTTTTAGTTTTGACCATTATTCAAATATGTCCATATTTGAAGGATCTATATTTACACGTCCTCTTATGATACATGACTCATGAATGAAACTTTTTAAATCCAAAAATCCCAATTCCATAATTTTAGAATATAATTTATCATTTCTTCATGTCTTCAACAAGATCATTAAATTCCCTTCATTATCTTCCTTTTTATTGAAAAATATGAGAATAACATCAATAAATTCTACAAAAAAAGTTACCTAGTTAATCTCAAATTTCTCTATTCATAAAATTAATGAATATAGTTAGGTAATTTTTGAGTCCAAATGAAATCACTATGAATGAGTATTGTCCATATCTTTTATGGAAGTTAATATTAAAAATATATTCCCATTTAACCCTTATTTGGTTATATCCAAATAGAAGATCCACCTTTTGGATGTATCGATCCCCATGATGTTGATTTAACAAGTAATTAATATGATGTGGCAGATACATATTCTTGATTTCTATCTTATTATTCTTATGGTAATCAATGCAAGGATGCATTGACATATACTTCTTCTTAACCAAGTGGACTGGTGCATCCCATTATGATGAACATTAAAATATAAAATTATGGTTTATATTCTATTGTAGTTTCTTCTTTAATTGATAAAAGTAAATATTATCTATTCTATAACATATCATTTATAGGGAATAACACTAGATATGAATGTAATTGAAAACAAAAACACATGATATAAGGAAATTTCATGGAAATATATGAGAAATAAATTAAAATATTCCAAAAAATGACATATCTTCAATGTTGAGTTCTTCCAAAACTATTTCATCAAAAGTTCCCTCATTATTGGGTGTTAATACCAATATTATGGAAATAGTTTTCATTGAACATCCATTATAATCCACTCATTGATATATGGTCATGGGTTGATCTGGGATATGAAATGATATTTCATATTCTCAATAATTAATATGAGATATATATAGTGTAACACCCCAAGGTTTAAAAAAAATTAAATTCATGAAACATTGTTTTAAGTAGATAGTTATATTTATCCTTTAAACATAATTTTGAAACTTCTAGGTTTGGAATTTTGAAAAATAGACATACTCGGCTGCAATCAGTATGTTATTTAGAGTCTAATAATACCAACATAATTTTTGTTGAATAGTAACATACCCTTATGAATATAAATATTACCTTTATGAATAGTAACATCTCCAATGATAGTATATATATAATATTTAATTAAATGTATGATATACCCATATCTTGGAATAAGTAAATAAATTTTTTAAAACTGGTATTTTTCAAATAAGATATTATTTTATTTAAAAATATAATTTCTAATATTTATAAAATTATTTTGATAAAATGGAGTTCATTTTTGTATTCAACACATTGAAAAATGGTTGGGGGGAATTTTTTGTAATTTTATGAAATACTTGAATTTTTTATGAATAGTTAAATACGATAATTTAAAAATTAAGATAATTACTTGATTTATGGAGTCATGGATGATGTTATGTTGATGTAATAACCCTTGGTTTGAACTCACATGAACTTATTACTATTTTTTTCTTATAATAATAACTATTTTTTCTTGTGTAAAAATAATAAAATAATGATTAAAATGATGTAAAACTCCTCCTCTCCTCCACTGTAAATACTACCCACTCCCCACTCTTCTTCTCACACCTCTAAAGCCTTGATCCTTAACTAAGTTCTTCCCAATACTTCTCCAAAGAACCTACCCCACTTCCAAGACCTTCTGGTTTCACCAAGAGGCCAAAAAAGGCCTTAATGGGATTCTCAAAGAGCAGAGATCAAGAGGTAAACATCCTCTCTTATTTTCTTTCTTTTATTTTCATTTTCTTCTTTATTCTTCTTCTTTCCTCACAACCCATTATAAAAGAGTCATTAAGGATCCATAATATTATATATATTTTGTATTTGATAATTTTTATGGAATATTAATTATTATACTTCTTCTCCTCTCCCACTTATTCTATAAATTTAAACATCGTTAGTGATGTGTCGATTTACCGACATCATGGACGATGTGATTTCAATTTCCTTTAATCTATTAAAATCTTGTCATAAAACTATTTTTACGGTTTAAATAGTTTATAATTTATGTATTATATCTTATTTAAGGTTCTATAATCATTTTTTACATATGATATTAAATTAGAAAACAAAATTAGTTCATTATGATCGAAGAATAGCCAAAATGACCTAAAAAATATCAATAATGTTTTAAATTATGAGTCATCCTCATGTTAGAATTAAAAAAGATAAATGGTATGATTTAAGGTTCTAGAAATATTTAAATACCATTATATTCCAATTTTTCAGTTTCACTTCCAATCGACAAGAATATCCATCATGAACTGATCATGAAAACCATATGAAGAATGCACCCAAAAACAATATAATTAACAAAATATTATTAATGAATGGGTGGAATTATGTTATAAAACGATCATTTGAGGTGTTATAAACAATAATATGTTTATTTAAAATATTAATAACACTATTTTACCATTCATACAAGAGGTTTAAACACATTTTATGGAAGTTGAACTCGGGGTAAGGGATCCTCTCTTTCTTAATTTTATTCAAGAATCTCCTTGCTGTTGTGATATTTTATTTTTAATTCCTAAGGATGGGGTATATTTTAACACCTAACCCATACTTCCATTAAAATTTCTTACTGATGAGATACCCCTTTCAATCTCATTAATCCCTCCCATGTACACTCGTTACCATGTTGAAATTCTGTAAGTGAATTTTAAACCCAATTTACATTCTTTGGGTTAACCTTCAACTTCAAGGGTTTTTATCATGCTAATATGACTTGTGAAATTTAATTTTATTATATTATGTTACATTATGTGTATTTATATTATATATACATATTACCTCCATTTAATCAATTATCTCTTCAATGTTATGGTATTTGTAAAGGAATTTCCTCTTAAAATCCTTTTAAATATCTCCTTTATAAAATCCAATGAGATTATTCTTTTTATTTTTACATCAGTGTAATATTCTGATTTCATGATTTTATATTACCATATTTTCTCCATTATATGTTTTTTTAATAATAATATTTCATTATCTTTTGTGTAGTGTTCATGTTCTAAGAGTGATTTTTACAAAAAAAGGTTATTTTGAAATCTGAATGTGTTTTGCTTAAGGGTGTAAATACGTTATGAAGTGTTTTATTCAAAATATTTTCCTTGTAAATTATTTATTTTGGGTTGATCCCATTATAGATCATGATATGATGGGTGATTCCCATTATTTCTCATGATATGTTAGTTTGATCCCATTATAGATCAAGATATTATAGGTGAGCCACATTATAGCTCTCCAATGCCTTGGGAAATCTGGAGATGGAAGTTGACCAAATAGTTATTCCATGTGTAAGGGTGATAGTAAGTTTGATATGGTAAATATTTCCTAGGTAAACTACATTATTTTTCTAGGCATTTTAGTTTTTATGTTATGGGTTTTATTGGTTTTTATGTTAACACTTGACTAATGATTTCTTTATTTTTATATCCCTTACTAAGTTTTGTACTCATCCCAAGATTTTGAAATGTTTTTAGAGGTTATAATGATGGGTAAGAGAATTAAGGGACTAATGATGAATGTTATAAAGTTTTTTCAATAAATCATGTTTTATTTATAATATTTCATACTTTGAAAAAAATGGATACTGTTTTTTTGTATCCTCTTTGTATAAATGTGGTATGTTATGTATGTAAGATATCCTAATTGTCTAAAACTATTAACCCAAAAAAGATCCTCAATGTGTAATAATTTATATTTTTGACTAATGTTCAAGATTAAGTAATGTTTTAAGGTTGGGTCCTTATATTTGGTATCAATGTGTGGTTTAGATAAATTTAGGGGTTATGATTATGTTAAAATAATATCATAAATGATTTTTACTGTATGGTTAATTTAAAATGTTATAGAATTTTTTTGGTCAGAGTAGAGTACTCCAGAAGGGGGTAAATTGAGTATCTATAAAAATTTCTATTAAAATTGGTTCTTTAAAAAATTCCCCTAATTAAAAATATAATCTAAGTCAGTTTGTAGTGAATTTTTAATAGTCCTGAATGTTCAATTAATTTCTCAAAATATTGATTAGTTCTCAGCTATACTAATCTAAAGATTAACATAAATTTTTAAACTAATCTACTGGTTCAAAACAATTATAAACACTTTCTAAACTAACTATCAAAGTTCAATTTAGTTTTATGAAAAGTGTAATAAACTTAGAGTAAAAATAAAAGGTAAAAACATAGTGGATATAAACAAGAGTTTCAGTATCAAGTTGAGACTTAGTCCTGTCCAGTTGGTGATCACCTGCCACCAAGAAGTTTAAATTAATAAACAGTTTGATCCACACCCTGGATAGGGGTTCACAACAACACACAAGGTTGTCCTATTAACTTGATCTCTACCATAGTTATTCATGGTAAAAACAAAAAACAAGTCACACTTGAACTATTCCACTATTCTATGTGGGATAAAATTAATAATAATTAGATTGAGTTTGAGTATATCAAGTATCCCCTAGTTAGACACAATATTCAGTGTGTGTAACAAAAAGATACACACACTACACAAAAATGTAAATAAAAGCATAAATAATGTCAGAAACATTAATTTGTCTAAATATGACTGTTAGATATATATTAGAATTAATAAATTAAAAATAGTTTTTATGACTATCAATAGTCATAAGTATCAGTGACTCATTGGAATCGATCTATCATCATCAGTCTGACAGCATCGGTCATTCGTCATCGGTGACTCTCAGTATCGGTGAGTCCTTTCCATCAGTATCAGTGACTCTGGGTATCGGTGATTCATTCATGCTATCAGTCTGTCCGAGCATTAGTGAGTCATAATTGGTGACTCATTTATCAGTGTGTCTCACATCAGTGACTCTTCAATTGGTAAGTCCTTTGAACTAATGGTGTGTTTCCCATCGGTGAGTCGCTTGAACTAACAATGTGACCAACCATAGGTGACTTGTCCATTGGTGTTTCATTTATTATATTGGTGAGTCTTGTATCTATGTCTTCCTCGATCGGTGACTTCCACAATCGGTGAGTTCATTGATCGGTTGGTCCTCATCAGTGAGTCATCCATCAGTGACTCTTTTAAACTATAGGTCTTAGGGACTCTGAAAAATTGACAAAGTGTCTGTCTTATATAGAACAATATTAGATTAAGTGAAATTCATAAATACTTGTAAATATATTGAGACACAAATATCCATAATATATTGACTCATTGAAATGTATTATACTATGTTACATAATTTATTCACTTATAAATATTCATTGACATGATTGAATTGAGTTATAACTTAATATATGAAGTAATAGGATTTATATATTGGAATGATTTGTGATTATGAAAAAAAATTATCTCTAAAAGGGTCCAACAATCTCTCCATTCATGATAATCACAAATAATGGTATTAATGAGTTATAAAAAATGTTAATGAATAAAAATTACTTGACATACCATACCAGTAGTGAATGTGAATTCTCAATATAACTATGGTCTTTTCTATTAAAACTCTCCCTAAATTATTGTATCAGAGAAAATATATATAAGGTTTTTTTATATCAGAGAATTTTCATGATCCTCCCCCTTTGTATTAGAACAATATGAGTGATTTGTATTTGAGGTGGGATATATATATTTTGTTGATTACATGTCATATTTACTATGCTAGAGTTCTCCCCTTTAGATTTATAATTAATGTCATCCAAATCTTTATAAGAAATCCATATCTTTCTCCCCCTTTTGGGATTAGAAAAAAGGTAAAAAAGAAAAAGAATAAAGAAAAATAACACAATGAAAAGTGGAAACACAGTGAAGGAAAAATTGATAGTCGTTAAAGTACAAAGAGTACAATCATAAAAATACATTCATCAAAAATACAAGTACAAAACCCTATCAAAAATTGATCTACAACTTAAGTATAGTGCTTTTGAAGAGATTTCCCTTTGTCTGAAGGGTCAATTGGAGGTGTAGGAGGTGGTGTTGGGGTTTTGGGAAGGTTTGGTCAAATGACAACACCAGGTAAAGCAACACCATTAGAAACATTTTCTACAACTCTTGGAATTATTTTGGATAGAATATGACTCTGATGTTGCTCCTGAATCACTAATTGAATCTGAGATAAGTCTTGAGGCACTGACATCTGAGTAGGAAGCAGAGAACTATGTCCAATAGATGTAGTAGTTGGGACCATTATTAACTCATCCTATACATTCAAGTAAGGTTTCAACATCTTGATTAAAACATTAATGATTTCACCTCCATATTGCATTGCCTTCTCAAAATATTTTTTATTCTCCATGAACTTTTCCAAGGTGGGTGTAAAATCCCTCAACTAACCCACTTGCCTCTTAATGGTCTGAGTTACAGGTGGTTTCTTAATATTCACAACCAAGTACTTGAATTTGTTGATCAGATCATACATGGTATTGATTTTTGAGAAATACTTATCCACCTATTCTTTGATTTCCTTCTGAGCAGCATATGCTTCATTGGTGCACTGTCTAACCATGTTATAAACAAGATTAGTGTTCCTGTGTACTTTGAAAAGAGTCTTATTATCACAATAACTTTGAATAAATTTGATCTCTTCTCTTACCATAGTCCTGAGGGACTTTATATCAGTAGCAGCAGGTCTGGTACTTTGAGAACTCAAGGCACCATAAATCATTTTTCTAGTATCCTCCATTAACTTCTTCAAATATGTACTCAGAAGATGTGTAACTAGGTTTATACGAACATCCATAACACCACCAATAGTGGTCTTGAAATCATTGGTTAGGGATTCAAACTCATTATTGATCCTCTTTACTTCTTCTATCATCGTTGTATTGCTTCTAATGATGATCTCAAATATAGTGATTAATTTAGGTTAAATTTCCTGAATGACCATTCTTGCAATATTAGCAGCATCGGCCTCTGAAATACTCATGGATATGGAGGCTTAATTTCTAACTCCAATAGAATATCTCACTAACTCACATATATCAGTCTTTAAAAGCTCTAGATCATCCTTGGTGACATAGTCACTAGGCACAGGTTCTACAATAGGCTCGTCAGGATGAGGTACTATAGCTAAAGCTGAAGCAATCGATTCCACAATAGCTTGTGGAGTAGGAGGAGGATTACCATCTCCTCATCATAATCATATTATAAATAAAATAGAATGAAACCAGGATTTCTATTCTATTTCCGAGAACAAGCCCAGTCTCTAGGCTCCACTGTATCAAAATGGACTCTTCTTCCCTGAGGCTTAGGTATAATTCTAGGTTCTACTTGAACTCCAGCCACTCCAACTACTCTGGTCTCTTCCTCAATCTGAGGTATAGGTGAAATTGGATCCTCAACCTCTTCTTCTTGGCCTCCAGCCATAATTTCATTAATCTCTTGAATGATTCCTTGAGCATCAACATTAGGATGGTCATGCCTATCCTCATCACTAGTATCTCTATCACCATCATGGCCAGAAGCATCCTGTCCATCAGGATGAGCATCCTCATGTCTATCAGCCCCATCATCAGCTCCATGAACAGACTCCTCCCCAGAATTAACATCTTCTTTTCCTTCTTTTAGTGAGTCACTCACATGATCACCATTTTTATCTTCTTCATCACCATCATTATCATCATCATCACCATCTTTTCTACTTACATATCCTTCAACTCTAGAGGCCTTAATCTCTTCCTCTTCTTCATCTCCAAACAAAGGTTCTCGAGAGGGTAATTCCAATAGTGGACTTGAAGGTCCATAAGACATATCTTTAGGTATCTCATCTATATCTATGGAATTCCTATCATCTATAGGATAACCCCACTTCCCTTGGAAGCTCAAGCCTATCTTCCTCATTAAAATAAATAGCCTACTCACCAGGTTTAAGACCTAGATCGTCTTGATCCCTTGGTCTAGTAGGATGATCAATGGGATTGTAATCCTTATATATTTTCCCCTCATCAGCTACCCAACATATTTTCCATGGGTTCTAAAAAATCTTTATCCTCTTACAAATTTCCTTTTCTAGGTAGATGTCACTATAGGCAGTGATGTCTTCATCTATATCCTCTACACAACCCAGCTTCTTCAAGATTGCCGAAATCATCCTAGGGTAGTATAAACAAGTTATTTTCTTGGATAGTTTGATCATATCATATATGTGTTCCATGAGGTATCTACATAGGTTCACATTCACCCCATTATTTAGTAAATAAATCAGGTAATCATCCTAATACTTCATAGCTATAAAATCTCCCTTACTTTTGAATATTTGATGTTGAATGAACTTGAAAATTAATCTGCTCTCTCCATCCAACTCAGTGGTTGTAGCTCTCCATGAATCATCATTTATAGTCAAATACATTAAAAAAATTTCATAAGAAAATAATTCTAATGTTAGAGGAATGTTACCCTGATAATCAACATAGATTCCCTCATGTGGAATCTCTAAACATTCAGCCCACTCTTTTGGAGAAAAATAAATCTCTTTTCCCTTCACCGCTGACTTCATCTAAGCCTCCTAAATTCCTTCTAGATACACTTCAAAATTGAGATAGTACACATTTACCAGCTTGGGATATAATGCTATCTCATTATTTGTAAACCAGGTGATCCATCCTTATTATTCCAACACTCTCAGCAAGAGTGACTTTCTTGACAAAAGCCACTCGGCAGACACTTTCATCTCAGCAGTCACTATAAGGATTCCCAATCTTGGGTTCATAGATGCTGAGAAACTACTAGATTAACACTTATGATATTTATCTGATGGTTATTCACCCATTCATTCCATCGCACACTTTTTCCATTCCATTATGAAGGTTTGGGTTTGAAGGAGGAAGTCGAAATGTCAAAGGGTAGAAGGTTCAAAGGTAGTGAGGGTAGTGAAGAGTCATGGATCGAATTAAATTTATCATGTAGGGTTTTTAAATTTTAAAATAGAAAATATAATAATGGTAAAAAGAATAAAAAAACTATGTTATTTTATTTAAGATAGATAGATTTATATTTAAAAAAAATTATATGTATCGATTTTATACTAACGGTATTGGTCTCACTCGATCAGCTTCACAAGATCAGTTTCACGTGAATATTCTCAGTTAAATGGTTTCATAGATCGGTTTCATATATGGGTTTCACCTGATCTATTTCACTTGATCGATTTCACCTAATCGGTTTCACCTGATCGGTTTGACAGATCAGTTTATCAGATTGGTTTGACAATGATCAGTTTTAGATAAATAGATTTTTCTAAGGGGATAAGATTGGATAGTCTTTATAGATTTATCATTCATAGTTCAGGTCTGATGTAGCTCATTCTCTTAGAGTTTAAGGGTTTGGTGAAAATGTCATCAAGTTGATGCTCAGCCCCAATAAACTCAAGAGTTATATCACATTTTTGATAATGGCCTCTCAAAAATTTATGTCTTACATGAATATGTTTTGTTTTAGAATGAGAAATTAGATTTTTAGAAATGTTAATAGCACTTGTATTGTCACAAATTATGGGGATAAGTTTGAATTTAAATCCACAATCTAATAAAGTGTGTTTCATCCGAAAAAATTGTGCACAGCAACTACTAGTAGCATTTTAATCTACTTCAGTAGTTGATAATGAAACCAAATCTTTATTTTTTACTACACTATGAAATTAGAGCCTTTCTTAAAAAGTGACATGTTCCAGTGGTGCTTTTTCTATCTAAATTATATCCACTAAAGTTATCATCATAATAACTAACCAAATAAAATGTTTGTTTTATTGGATAGAATAATCCTAAATTAGTTGTATATTTGAGTTATTTGAAGACTCTTTTAACAATATATAAATATAAATATTTTGGGTTTTCTAAAAATCTTGCACACATTCACACTCTAAACGTATTGTCTGGACTACTTGTAGTTAAGTGAAATAAACTCCCAATCATTCCTCTATATGCAGTTTGATCAACAAATTTCCCATTTTCATCAATATCTAACTTACATATAGAACTCATATAAGTTTTACTACTCTTAATGTTATCAAAACCATATCTTTTCAAAATATCTTTAGTATACTTACTTTGATTAATAATAATACCTTCTTTGTTCTGAAATATTTGAAATATGAGAAAATATTTAAGTTTACACATCATACTTATTTCAAATTCACTTTTCATCATTTTAGAAAAATCAATACATAAATATTTTTTTAGAAGATCCAAAGATAATATCATTTATATATATTAGAGCTATTAACAGTTCTTTAGAAATTATTTTTATAAATATATTAGGATCTGAAAATCCTTTTGTAAAACATTTAGAAATAAGAAAGTTACATAAGATTTCATACTAAGCTCTTGGATCTTGTTTTAAACCATATAAGTATTTTGATAATTTGAAAACATGATTTGGAAAATGGGGATTTGTAAAATCTGGGGGTTGTTCAATAAGAACATCCTCAATTATATAACCATTTAAGAATTTATTTTTGACATCCATTTGATAAAGTTTGAAAGCCTAGTGTATTATATAGGAATGTAAGATTCTAATGGCTTCAAGCCTAGATACTAGAGACAAGGTCTCTTCATAATCAATTCCTTCTTCTTGATTATATCCTTGTCCAACCAATCAAGCTTTGTTTCTAAATATATTTTTAGCTTCATCCACTTTATTCCTAAATACCCATTTAGTTCCTATAGTCAGGGTATCTTTTCGTCTATCAACAAGCTTCCAGACATTATTTCTCTTAAACTGACTAAGATCTTCTTGCATGGTCATCACCAAAAATTCATAATTGATAGCATCATTAATATTTTTAGTTTTAAGTTGTGATAAGAATGCTTGATATTCAACCTGATTTCTCAAATAATCTCTAGTTTGTGTTCCTCTATCTAAATCTCCAACTACAGCATCTAAGGGATGGTTTTTAAGGGTCCTAGTTGGTATGGTAAAAGTAGGGATAGTTATTTCAGGTTCATCATTTTGTTCTGGTTTATTATGGATAGATTCTGTAGAATTTCCAGAACTGTAAGTTTTTATAAATTCATTTATAGGATGGTCTGAAGTTTTAGCATTAATTTCCATATTAGATATATCCTTTTCTAGATTTCCTAGTGAGGTCTTAGGTTCATGTGAATTTGTTTCATCAAACTTGACATGTACAGATTCATCCACACATTTGGTTCATTTATTAAATACTTTATAAGATTTTCTTGATGTTGAATATCCACAGAATATTCCTTCATAACTCTTAGAGGCAAATTTATCTAGATTATCTTTAGTGTTAATAATATAAAATTTATATCCAAACACTTTAAAATAATTTACATTGGGTTTCCTATTGTTCCAAAACTCATAAGAAGTTTTATTAAGGATAGTTCTAATTAAAACTCTATTTATTATGTTACAAGTTGTATTTACATATTCATCCCAAAAGTAAATAGGTAGTTCATTTTTGTTAATCATTGTTTGGGAAATTTACTATAGGGTTCTATTTCTTCTTTCTACTACCCCATTCTATTGAGGTTTCCTAGGGGAAGGGAAGTTATGCCTACAACAATTTTTTTGAGAAAATAGATTTATAACCATGATTTTCAAACTCATGGACATGGTCACTTATTAAATATTTAATTTTAATTCCATTAAGATTTTCTACAGTCTTGGCATACTTGGTAAAATGTGAGCAAGCTACACTTTTGTGAGCTAAGAAAAAATTCCAAATACACCTAGAGAAGTCATCTACAAGAACATAAACATTGTGCTTCCCATTGAGACTTGAAACTCTAGATGGTCCAAAGAATTCCATGTTAAAAAACTCAAGAGGTTGAGAAGTTGTAACTTCTTTCTTTGGTTTGGAAGAGATTTTATGTTTCTTTCCTTTTTGACAAGGATTTTATACTCTATTGTCTGAAAACTCTAGTTTGGGTAGGTCATTAACTAAACCTTTTTTAGTCAATTTATTAAGGGAGTGTACATTAAAATGTCCTAGTATTCTATACCATATCCAAGACTCTCTGTGAAAGTCAGTTAGACATGAAAAATTTTGTGATGCTGGTGTGCCTAAGTTTACATCATATACATTATCATTTCTAAGAGTAGTAAATACTATGTTGATTTTGTCATAAAAACATGGCATAAATAATTTTTAAATTTTAAATTGAATCCATCATCACACATTTGAGATATGATAAGCAATTTATACTTTAATCCATCAATATAAAGTACTTTAGAAATTAAAACAGAGTCAGGGTTACCAATCTGACCTAATCTGATGATTTTTCCTTTTACATTGTCAACAAATGTGACATATCCTCCATCAATTTTGATGAGATTCTTGAAGCTTGAGTAGTCTCCTTTCATGTGTCTTGAATAGCCACTGTCCAAGTACCAAATATTTCTATAGGAAGTCTTAAGGTAGTTTACTTAACAAACAATTCATACAAGAAAATATTTTAGTCCCCATATTTGTTTGGGTTCAGAAACATTAGTAATAAAATATTTAGGAAACCACAATTGTATTATGGGTTTTCTATATGTATAATATAAAGTATTTGAAAAAGAAACATGGTTTGGTCCAGAAAATATCGATGTAGTAAAAGATTTTGTGAAACTAGAACTTGTAATAAAATCATCATTTTGGGGTAAAGAATCAGATTTTCCAGATTTATTAAAAAAATGTGTTTTTGATACATTTCTTTGTCCAGCTTAATATCCTATACCAAAAGTGTACTTAGGAGCTATATGTTTACCAATCATTTGAATAAGAGTATTTTTTCCATTGGTAAACGTTTTTAGATCTTTCTTCAATTGCTCATTAGACATTTTTAATTCATTGTTTTCCTTGAGCAGTTGATCATTCTTTTCTTTTTCAGTAGAAAGTGCATATTTAAATGTTACAGTTAGAAAATGATGTTTTTTTAAGGACTTATACTTGTCTTTTAGTTCATTACAATTCTCTTCAAGCATGTTAAAATATTCAAGTTATTAATCATTTTCCATATTTTTATACTCACTTTCAATTTCAAAATAATAATAATTGTGTGCAGGAGAGTCTAAGATTGCCTCTAATGTGTTTGTCATAAAACACATATTTTCCATGTCATCTTTCTCATCATGAGATGATGTCGATTCACTGGAGCTATCATCATATTCACTTCAGGTGGCCTTCATAGATTTCTTATATTTCTTATCCTTATCCTTATTTTTTTTTGTATTTTTACTTCGGACAGTCATATTTGACATGTCCTCTCCTCTTTAATTCATAGCAGACAATCTCCTCTGATTTTTCATTTCATTTCTAGTCCTTTTTTTAGATTCCCTTTTTTTCATATTTTCCTTTATAATTGGTTTTCCTGAAAAACATATTCTTCCTATAGAATTTCTTAAATTTTCTACAGTTGGGCCATTTCCTTATCATTCTCTGAAGCTAATTCTTTACTACTAGTTCTCTCAGTAGTAGCTTTAACTTTCTCATTATCTTTGATTTTGTAAGTGGTAGTCTTGAAAGCTACAGATTTTCTTTTAGGTTAAACCCCTTCTTCTTTGTTTACTTTCATCTCTTCTTCATAAATCATCAATTTTCCAATGATTTATTTTATAGGTAATTTTCTAATTTCATGTGATTCTCTAATTAAGACAGAGGTTCTTCTCCATCTATTAGGTAAACATCTGATAATCCTCATGATTTGTTCTTTGGAAGTAACATATCTTCATAAATAAATCATGGTATTCACAATTTCATTGAACCTAAGATTCATATCAAAAATAGATTCATCCGGATTCATTATAAAATTGTCATATTTAATAGTATACGTATTTAGTCTCATCTCTTTCACATTATATGTTCCCTCCTGGGAAACAGAAAAAGTGTCCCAAATCTCATCGGTAGTTTTACCAGCAGAAATTTGATTAAACTCTTTATCTCCTAGTGAAAAATTTAGATCATTCATTAATTTATAGTTATTGTTATAAGAAATCTTGGTAGGTTCATCCCAAGTATTTCTAGAAATTTCAGGAATTTCATATTTACTTTTAATAGTGGTCTATATTTCAAATCTCATGCTTTCTAGTTGTATTTTTATCTTAAGATTCCAATGAGAATAATTTTTACCATTAAATAATGGAGGTATATTAGTAGCAGCACCATATAGTCTATTATCCATAATATTAATTTTGAAAAGATTTTAAAGAGATAAAAATTAAAAAAAATAGAAATTTTAAGATCTATGACATCCAACTAAAATCACAGTTGAAAAAGATTTGAAAAAGATTTTAAAACTGAAAATTCCAAAAACCTCTGATACCAAATGTTGGTCAGAGTAGAGTAATCAAGAGGGGTGAATTGAGTATCTATAAAAATTTCTACTGAAATTGGTTCTTTAAAAATTTCCCCCAATAAAAAATATAATCTAAGTCAGTTTGTAGTGAATTTATTAGAGTCTTGAATGATCAACTAATTTCTCTAAATATTTATTAGTTATCATCTATACTAATCTAAAGATTAATATAACTTCTGAAAATAATCTACTCATTCAAAATAATTATAAACACTTTCTAAATAAACTATCAAAGTTCAATTTAGTTTTATGAAAAATTTAAAAAACACAAAGTAAAACTAAAAAGGTAAAAACATAGGGATATAAACAAGAGGATTCATTCTCAAGCTGAGACTTGGTCCTCTCCACTTGGTGATCACCTGCCACCAAGTAGTTTAAATTAATAAACAGTTTGATCCACACCCTAGATCAGGGTTCACAATAGCACACAAGGTTTTCCAGGTCACACTTGACCTCTACCATAGTTATTCATGAGAAAAACAAAAAACTGGTCAAACTTAACCTCTTCCACTATTCTACGTGGTATACAAAGAATAATAATGAGAGTGAGTTTGAGTTTGAGGATATTAAGTATACTATAGTTATGAAAAGGAGTTAGTGTGTGTGTAACAGAGAAATACACACACTACTCAAAATGTAAATAAAAGAACACAAAAGATCTAATGAAGTAGAATAAGCTTTAGAATGCTCTGTGTGTTATACAGTGCAGCTTTGGGCTTGTTTGATGTAGTGGAAATGAAGTTTGAGTCCTCTTCTAGAAGTTTTATTCAAAATAGAGTATCGTAGTCTATATTTTCTGGCTTCCAGGAGTGTGAAATGTTAAGATTCTTATTGTTAGGATGTTCAGGTCATCTCAGAAAGTTTAGCTTGTCTTGTTTATCTCCTTATATATTCTTCCTTTTGAGTTCTTTGTTTCTTGAGAAATTATTCAAGAGTTACTGGTTTTTCTTTCCTTGATACTCTCACGTGTATATACATAATCCATCTTGTAATTATTTTATATTTCAAGGTCCATTAGAAAAAAAGATCTCCCCACATGCATGTACCTCGTACTGTCTACTAAATGTCCTATAGAAAATAATAAATAATTTTAGAAACATTAATTTTTTTAAATAATAACATTAGATATAAATTTGAATAAATAAATTAAAAATAGTTTTTATGATTATCGGTGAGTCATAAGTATCATTGAATCGTTGGAATTATTCTTTCATCATTGGTATATTAGCATCGGTCCGTCATCATCGGTAACTCTCTGTATCAGTGAGTCCTTTCCATCGGTATCGGTGACTCTCGGCATCGATGAGTCATTTGTGCTATCTGTCTATCCAGGCATCAGTGATTTGTCATCGGTGACTCGTTTATATGTGTTTTCCCATTGGTGACCCATCCATTGGTATGTATTTTGAACTAATAGTGCATCACCCATTAGTGAGACATTCATAAATGAGTCTCTCGAACTATCATTTTGACCAATCATCGGTGAATTTTCCATCAGTGTGTCATTTGTTCTATCGGTGAGTCCTCATCAGTGAGTCATCCATCGGTGACTCTTTTGAACTATCGGTATTAGGGACTCTAAAAAACTTACAAAGTGTCTTTCTTATACAGAACAATATCATATTAATTAAAATTCATAAATACATGTAAATATACACTTGTAAATATATTAACACAAATATCTATAATATATTGACTCATTGAAATATATTATACTATGGGATATAATTTATTCATTTATAAATATTCATTGACATGATTTACTTGAGTTATAAATTAATATATGAATTAATAGGATTTATAGATTGGCATGATTTGTGATTATGAAAACAACTATCTTACAAAGGGTCCAATACATTTAAATATTATCATGTTTCTTCATATAAGATATGACTGTTCAGAATGGTTTTCCATAGAAGAAACTGGGAAGCTGAAGTAGGGAGGCACCAAGAGGCTAATGTATGTCTGAATATACAACCTGGAATTGTGGGAGTCGAAACGAAGTAGTTGGTGCATGTAATATCTCAGTTGAATCAAGAAATAAATGTTTTTGGTATCCATGCTAGAGAGGAACATGATCTACCATGAAGAAACATGTCTTTTGTGGAGAGATTTATGGGGAATCATTCTCCAGCATTCAGTGGAACCACAAATCCAGTGATAGCTGAAGCATGGATCAACAATCTAGAAAAGATATTTTATGTGATGGGATGTTCGGAAGGTCAAAAGGTAATACTATCCATTTATCATTTAGAAGTTGAAGTTGATCAATAGTGGTATTTGGTTAAGAATATGAGAGAAATAGATGATCTTGATAGTCTAAAATTTGATGATTTTAAGAATATGTTTATGGAAAAATATTTTTTTTAAACTATTCAACTCAGAATGGAGAAAAATCCTTGGAATTGAACCGGAAAGATGATGATTTTATAGAAGCATATGAAGACAATTTTACAAGACTATCCAAGTACATACCATATTTTACTCAGGATTATTATAGTGAAATTAATAGATTTTACTCTAGTTTGAATCCATTTTTATGAAGATATTTGACTTCACGAGAGCTTAAAATCTATGAGAAACTTGATCATTATGCTGAAAAAGTTGATATCGGTTTTTCTGACACATATGTGACTCGTGATGACAAGAATAAGAATAATTCAAGTTGGTAGGTATTAGGGAAGAATTCAGAAAAGAAATATGGAGGTAAGAAATTCAATTTATCTTCTTGTGAAAAGTGTGTTAAAAGGAATCCTGGTGAATGTATTGTAAATTTTTTGAAATGTTACTGATGTGGAAATTTTGGAAACATGTCTCTTGAGTGGAAGGAAAATGATCTAAAAATTAATGAGAATTCAATTGTGATATGCTTTAACTGTAAGGAATTGGGACATTTTTCAAATGTTTTTCTAAATCTAGTCACTCAGGCAATAAATCAACAAGATTGGAAGAACAAGGGTGTGGAAAATCCTTTGAAACCACTTCAATAGATGTTGATCCATTAAATGAGGTGGTATCAGGTACATTTCTTATTTTTTAGATTTCACAAATGTGTTGTTTGATACGAGGTCTAGACAATATTTTATTTTTTTGAAATTTTCTAAGAAATTTTCTAGTAAATTGAGAATTTCACCTCATGAAATGAAATTAGAACATATGGTTAAAACACCAGAAATAATATTAAGTAAAAATAAAATTATGAGAATCTTTGTTTAGTTATTTGTGGAAATTCATTACCTACAAACCTTGTTGTTCTTCACTTGGTAGAGTTTGATATTATTCTGGGTATGGAGTGGATTTTTGTTTATCATGCAAAGATTGATTATAGTGATGAAGAAATTTTTTTTCAAAATGAGTTTCAGTTTGTATACAAGAATGAACCCATACCGTTCATAACATACTAAGAAGCTAAAAAACTTATAAAATATGGAAATGAAAGTTATCTTACTCATATTGTTGAAAAAAAGTGAACTATTTATATTAATGATGTTCCAATGGTAAATTAATACCTATATGTTTTTACTAATGAATTACCCAGTGTAATACCTGATCGGGAAGTTGAATTTACAATTAACTTAGTTCCGAATTTTAAGACAATTTTAAAACCCCATATCGAATAAAACAAATGGAACTTCTTGAATTAGAAAATAAGTTGAAAGAACTTCTTGATAAAGGCTCCATTCTTCCTAGAGCATCACTATGGGGTTCTCCTGTTTTGTTCATTAAAACGAAAGATGGTTCTATGAGACTTTGCATTTATTATAGATCTTTGAATAGAATTATGGTTAAGAATAAGTATTCATTGCCTCATATCGATTACTTGTTTAATCAGATCTAGGGAGCTCATTATTTTTTCAAGATTAACTTGAGATTTGGGTACCATCATATGAAGGTGAAGGAGGATGAAATTTAGAAAACAGCTTTCCATAGTAGATATGGGAATTATGAGTTTGTTGTTATGCCCCTTGTTTTGACAAATACACGAGTTGTATTCATGGATTTTATAAATAGAATATTTCAGGAGTTGTTGGATAAATTTGTGGTTTTGTTTATTGATGAAATTCTTGTATATTCTAAAAGTAAATGGGAGCATGAAAAAACATCTAAGGGTTGTTTTGAAGACCTTAAAAGAAAATAAGTTGTATGGAAAATTTAGAAAGTTTGAATTTTGGATGAAACAAATTTATTTACATGGTCACATTGTTTCAAAATATGGAATAACTATTGATCAGGCTAAAAAATTGTTTAAGAATGATCAAGACCCACAAATATAACTGATATTCATAACTTCCTTGGTCTAGAAGGATATTACTGATAGTTTGTTGAAAAATTTGAATGGTTATCTATCCCAATGACTAAGTTAACTTGAAAAGGTGTTAAGTTTATTTCAAGAAAAGAATGTGATGATTGTTTTCATGAATTAAAAACAATATTGGTGAATTCTTCAATTCTGACTCCACCTTCCAAAAATTGTGAATTTTTCATCTATAGTGATACTTTTTTAAGGGACTTGGTTGTGGCCTGATTTATAATGATCGAGTAATTATTTATGCTTCATGTAAGTTGAAACCCCATGACTTAAATTACCCTACACATGATTTTGAATTAGTAGATGTGGTTTTTTATTTAAAAATTTGGAGGAATCATTTATATGGATCTAAATGTAAAATATATACTGACAATAAATTTTTCATATATATATTCACTTAGAAGGAATTGAACATGAGGCAGAGAAGGTGGATTGAACTGATAAAGGATTAAGATTTCATGATCAATTACCATCCAAGAAAATCAAACAAAGTGGAAGACTCTTTGAGTTGAAAACATCATGCATCATTAACAATGTTACATTTGGGACATGAACCATTGATTAATGATTTGATGAGTATTGTCTTGGAAGTTGTTTTGTGGAAAATTCATCTATTTTGTTTCAAGTGTCAATGAATTCATCTCTCTCATTAAGAATCAAGAAAGCACATAAGGATGATAATGAATTACAGAAAAAAAGTACAACTGGTAAAGAAAGGTAAATTGCCCGAATTTAATATTTATTATGATTGTGTTTTGAGATTTAGAAAGAGATTATGTAAACCTTATGATTTCCAAATAAAGAAATAATTGTTATGTTAGTCTCACAGTTATCCATTTTTAGTTCATCTTAGTAGCACAATGATGTATAGAGACCTTCAAGATTATTATTGGTGTGATGGAATGAAAATAGATATTGCTGATTTTACTATGAAATGTTTAAAATTTTAATAGGTTAAAGCAAAAACGTAGTAACCAAAGGTGATTCATCATCTTTTTCTAGTTCTAGAGTGTAAATGGGAAGATATATCTATTGAATTTATTGTGGGACTTCCAAAGACTTCTTGAAGTAACAATGAAATATTGGTTATTGTTGATCAACTGACTAAATCTACAAATTTCCTTCCTATACAAGACAATCTATCATTAGATCAGGTTTCTCAAATGTACCTCGAAGATATTTTTAGGTTTTATAGAGTTCCTCTGTCTACTGTATCTGACAATGATCTCAGGTTCACTTCTAACTTTTGGAAAGGACTTCAGAAGTCATTGGGAATAGAATTAAATTTCAGTACATCTATTCATCTTCAATCTGATGGAAATACCAAGCAAACAATTCAAACATTGGAGAATATTATTATATCATGTTAAATGGATTTATAGGGAATTTGGGATCAACATCTTTCTTTATTTGAGTTTTCATATAATAATAGTTTTCATTCCAGTATACAGATGGAACCTTATAAATCATTGTATGGGAAGAGGTGTTGAACTCTAGTGTTTTGGGATGATGTCGATGAAAGAAATTTATTGGGGATAAAATTAGTAGAGTAAGTGGCTGATAAAGTGAATATTATCTAGCATCACATGAGGATAGCTCAGAGTAGGAAGAAAAGTTATACAGATAATATAATGAAAGACATCTCTTTCGAGGTAAGTGACCATGATTTCCTTAAAATATCTCCTTAATAAAGTGTGATGCATTTTGGTAAGAAATGAAAACTATATCCATGGTTCATTGGTCCTTTTGAACTCCTGGATAAAGTTATACCAGTTTCATATTGAGTATCTTTTCTTCCAAGTTTTTCATAGGTATACAATGTTTTTCATGTTTCGATGGTGAAAAAGTATGTGACAGATTCATCTCATGTTTTGAGCCTAGAATTGGTTCAATTGAAAGAGAACCTTTCATATAAAGAGAAACTTTTTCAGATTCATGATCATGGGGGGAAATTATTATGGAATAATTTAATCCACTAGGTAAAGGTTTTTTGGATAAACCACATTGTTTAATAAGCAACATGGGAATTAGAAAACGATATGAGGGAAAGGTACCCTAACTTGTTTAATAAGTAAATGAAATTGTGAGGATGCAATTTCTAGAAGGTGGGGATAATATAACATCTCAAGGTTTAAAAAAAATGAAATGCATGAAACATTGTTTTAAGTAGATAGTTATATCTAGCCTTTAAACATAATTTTTCCACTTCTATGTTTTGAATTTCAAAAAACATACATACTAAGTTGCAATCGGTATGTTATTTAGAGTTTGATAATACCAACATAATTTTTAGTGAATAGTAACATATCCTTATGAATATAAATTTTACCTTTATTAATAGTAACATAACCTTATGAATAGTATCTTCACCTATGATAGTATATATAAAAGATTTAATTGAAAGTATGATATACCCATATCCTGGAATAAGTAAATAAATGTTTTAAAACTGGTATTTTTTGAATAAGATATTATTTTATTTAAAATTTTGCTTTCTCAAATTCATAAAATTATTTGGATAAAGGGGAGTTTATTTTTAGATTCTACATGTTGAAAAATAGTTGGGGTGAATTTTTGGTAATTTTCTAAAATACTTGAGTATTGATGAATGGTAAAATATGATAATTTAAAAATTAAGCTAAATACTTGATTTATGGAGTCATGGTTGATTTTATATGGATTTAAGCACACTTGGTTCAAACTCAAATACAATTATTACTATTTTTGGTCTTGGAAGTATAACTATTTCTTGTCTTGTGGAAAAATAATAAAATAATGATTAAAAAAATGTAAAACATCTACTCTCCTCCACTATAAATACCACCCACTCCCCCCTCTTCTTACCACACCTATCAAGCCTTGAACCATTCCTATGTTCTACCCAATAATCCTCCCAAGACCCTTCCCCACATCCAATACCTTCTGGTCTCTTCAAGAGGCCAAAACCAAAGGCCTCAAGGAGGATCTCAAGGAGAATAGATCAAGAGGTAAACATCCTCTTTTATTTTCTTTATTTTATTTTTATTTTCTTTTTTATTATTATTATTTACTAGAAACACATTATACAAGAGAAATTAATGATCTATAATAGTATATATATATATATTATTGATGTTATCATCTTTATATAATATTCACCATTATACTTCTTCTCCCCTCCCACTTATTCTATAAATTAAAACACCATCTGTGATGTGTCGATTTACCAACATCATGGACGATGTGATTTCAATTTCCTCTACATAATTAAAGGCTGGTCATGAAACAATTTTTATGGTTGAACTAGATTATAATTTTTGTATTATATTTTATTTAAGGTTTTGTAATCATTTTGTACACAATATATTAATTTACAAACCAAAATGAGTTCATTATGATCGAAGAATTTCCAAAATCACCAAAACAAATATCAATAATGTTTTAACTTAAAAATCATCCTCATGTAAGAATTAAGAATGATAAATGGTATAATTTATGGTTCTAGAAATATTTAAATATCATTTCATTCCAATTATAGAGTTTCACTTCCAATTTTCAATAATATCCATCATGAACCAACCATGGAAACCATGTGAAGAACACACCCGAAAACAATTGAATTAAAAAAATATTATTAATGAATGGGCGGAATGATGTTATAAAATGATCATTAAAGGTGTTATAACCATGAATTTGTTTCTTTAAAATATTAAAATCACTATTTTAACCTTCATATAGGAGGTTTAATCACGTTTTAGGGAAGTCGAACCCGAGGTATGGGATCCTCTCTTTCTGAATTTTATTCAAGAATCTACTCTATGTTGTGCTCTTTTATTTTTAATTTCGAAGGATGGGGTATATTTTCTAACCTCCCTAATACTTCCCTTATTATGTATTAATGATTATATACCCCTTTCTCTATCATTAATCCCTCCCATGTACACCTGATACCATGTCAAAATTTCGTGAGTGAATTTTAAAGTCAATTTCCATTATTTGGGTTAACCTTCAACTTTAAGGGTTTTATCATGCTAAGATGATTTTGAAATGTAATTTTATTATATTATGTTGTATTATGTTTATTTACAGTATATATATGTATTCCCTTCATTGTATCAAATCTCTCTACAATGTTATGGTATTTCTAAAGGACTTTCCTCTTAAAATATTTTAAATTTATCCCTTATGAAATCCAAAGTGATTGTTCTTTTTTTATGAAATGAGTGTACTATTATGATTTCATGATATTATATTACCATAATGTCTCCATTATATATTTTTTTAATAATAATATCCCATTATCTTTTGCACAATTATCATGTTCTAAGAGTTATATTTACAAAAAAATGGTATTTTTAAATGTAAATGTGTTTTGATCAAGGGTGTAAATGAGTTATGAAGTTTTTTATTAATGATATGTTCCTAAGACATTATTTATGTTGGTTTGATCCCTTTATAGCTTATTATATGATGGGTTATCCCCATTATAGCTCAAGATATGTTGGGTTGAGCCCATTATAGCTCAAGATATGACGGGTGAGCCCCATTATAGCTCTCAAATGTATTGGGTACTCTAGAGATAGAAGTTGACCAAATGGTTATTACATGTGTAATGGTGATTATAATAGTGATATTTTAAATATTAACCAAGTAAAATACATGATGTTTTTATGCATTTGAGTTTTTAAGTTATTGGTTTTATTGGTCTTTATGTTAATACTCAACTAACGATTTCTTTCTTTTTATATCTCTTACTGAGTTTTGTACTCATCCCAAGATTTTAAAATGATTTCACATGTTATAATGATGGGTAAGAGAAATATGGGACTCGTGACTGATGTTATGAAGTTTTTTCAATAAATCAATTTTTATTTCTAATATTTCATACTTTGGAAAAAATGGTAGTGTTTTGTAGTATCCTCTTTGTATGAATTTGGTATGTCATATATGTAAGATACCCTAATTCTATAAAACTATAAACCCAAAAAGATCCTAAATATAAAATAATATAAGTTCTTAACTAATATTCCATATTAATTAATGTTTAAAGGCTCGGTCCTTATTTGTAGATAGAGTTAATCCCTGCTAAATATGAAACAAAATTCTACTAAAAGAAGGATAACAAGATTTTTAGGAAGTATATTTCCACAAATATCAATCAAAGTATATTTATATATCTAAGACACAATAAACACAACAAAAGATTTTTTCACCAATAACTCAATGTATAATCTATGTGGGGGTGATTGTTATTCTTAATGAACTTTCATTACATTAAGGAATACATAGAAAAAGAATCAAATAAAACATTCATAGTTCATGAATGGATAATTGGTTCACCTTTCATCACTTCATTTTCATGAACCACATTACCAACAGTGATTGCATAATCTATTCCTTGATCCATTTGTTTGGGTGGTCACTAACATTAGTTTTCTTCATTCATTATTGTTTTGGTGCATTGATTTATATAATGCTTAAATACTTTATAGATGAAACATTAATCTATTTATGATGAATTAAGTGAAAATAAATTCATCTATATTGGGTTCATTTTCCACTAAATATATCTTTCTGAATAATTATATTAGTGGCCTCCATTTCTATACTTAAAAAATTTTCTTATTCCATTGAGGTGAATTCCTGTGTGTTTCTTCCCACATTTTGGCATATAAGAAGTTGTATATTATTTCCTCTATGTGATTTATCATTTTTGATTCCATGAAACTCCATTTTCCTCTTATTATCGCAAAACCTATGAGTATAATAGGATTTTACAATATTCATTTCCACATTATGAGAACATGAGTAATCACTTTATAGGTACCAAAGTCTCTTGTTTCTAGTGTTTCTTATGGAATTATTTTTAGAAAACTAATGATTCAATCGATTTTACTTTCTGAAATAATAATAAAATAGTTTGAATAATATGAAAGTACCATTATGTTTTCTTTATCGAAACGAATATATTTTTCCCCCTTCTACTTAAGATAACAGAATTCGTCTTCCATTTCTATACGATGAGTTTGTGAAAATTATATGTTGAAAATTATTTCATTAAACTCGTCCAATCATATGGAGTCAATTTCATCATTATACATTGTAATATTGTTCGATTTACAACATTTTTTCACTTCACTATATGAATGATAAATAACCAAAACTTCCTTTCATAATATAAACATTAAATAATCAAAATATATTTTATGTTATGTTTATCCATTTCATAGTAAATAATGGATTGGGAGATCCATTATGGGATAGTGTACATTATTGTATGAATAAATAAATAGAGATTTATTACTTATTTAGTAACTTTGATAGTTAAACATGGTTTAGGTTATTATTTATAACTTGAGAAATATTGGAAAAATAACCATGAAATTTGTCACAATAGCTCCCATTATATTCAGTTGTTCATTGGTAAAATCATCACATCACCTATAACATTCATTATTTACTTGATTATATTTGGTTCTATCTATTGAATAAAATTAAAATATTTAGTGTGAGTAAGAACTATAATACAAAATATAATAAAAGTAAACAATCATTTAAAAAATATATATACTAAGTTGTCTTCACCCATAACACCTTTAGTTAAACTAAGACAACATTATGTTTTATCAAATTCTTTTTCTTTTTAGTCCATTGGGTGATTATGTGTTGTATTTTTTGTCAATTATAAATTATGCATCGGGACCTTCCCCTAATAGAACCCCTCATGGACTGATAGTGAAGATGGGTGTAACCTCTAATGTATGCCTCCAATAGGACTTTAGTTGGTGACTAGCACTAAGGGTATATAAAACTCAAATGGGAGGAATTGCACTCAATATTCCCAGAAAATTTGAAAGAGCTGCCATTTATATATATATAATAAATTAATCATTCAAATAATAATTCATGATGTTCTATATAATATAATAAACAAAAATTGAAATTAAACCCCACACCAATCATATGGAAGTGACCACAAACTCCATCCACTCACGAAGAACCTCCACAAGATAGTATTTCTAGTCTTGAGCATAAACTCACACCTAGGGTCATAATAAATGTATATATATAGGTGATAATAAAAGTATAATCACTAGGATACTCTTCAAAATCTCTCATTCAAATGTGGGAAAAGCATACTAATGTTCCTAGTGAATGAATAGAGGAACTGAGTCATTACCTAAATCTGATAAACTATATTTATAACCTCACCATGGTTCTATCACCAAGTATCATGCAAATGTAACATAAAAAGAAGAACGTATATTATAAGGGTTCCCTACAACCACTTTCCCACAAAACTAGTGGCCCTAAACACCAACCACTTACATCTTGTTGCTCATATCACCTCTATAAGACACACTACACATCAATGAATATGAATCACATATAATAACATAATCTCAGCCACATCATAATCAAATACCCATATGTATAAAACCAATATCCATCAAAACCATTTGTAAATATATACTACACCTTAATCAATTAAATCTTGTATATATATACATGTATTAAAAATATATGTTTAAAACATAACCTGACACAACTTATATATACATGTGTGAAAAAATTTAGAGTCATATCAACCTATATGGGTATACATCCTATAAACATAAGCTATCATAGCCTAAATATATCTACATACTAAGTCGGTGTCTATTAGAGATAGTATATTAGGAGAACTATTCATCCATATGTAACCTCTACAAATTAGATATTGGGGAATACCCAAAATCCAAGGCTAAATATGGGAATCGACCACCCCAACTGACACGAGTGGTAGAGCATAATAAATAATAGAATGGTATGATATATTCAACACACAACCATGCTTGGGATATTATCTAACCTTAAACCCTTATTGTAAGACCTTATGATTTGACTATATAACTTCCTTTTAAATAAATCTTATATGTTATATGGATTGCTTCAAACTCAACACAAAAATAAAACAAAGCATGACATACCTTATTAAAATAACGCAATATTATGTGAAACAATAATAAGAAAATTACAATAACATTAAATCCTCATGTGAATAAAAATATAATAAATTTTTTTATTATAAATATATATTTCTATATTGTTGGTGTTCGTATCCAAGAACCAAATTCAAGGTAATTGATTCTATGCATTTATTTTTTTTAAATATTAATAATGTTTCATATCACATTATTATTTTTATATGCATGACATAGTATGTGATAATTTTATAAGAACATGTGCCACACTTAAAGGTCATAATATTTCTCCATTATGATGAAAACTTTAAGGTGTCATGATAGTATTATTGAATAAATTTTTAATGGTTGGATGATATTCTATGAGGTGTCATAGATTATACAAGATATTATGGGTAGTAGTATAATAATAAATCATTACATCTCCTCATCCTGTCTTCTCATTATAATCATCAAGCAGGGAGGTTATAAAAATGGACCCGCCTATTGAGTATTTTCATTTTAATGGGTCATTAGATGTTCCTATCTTTTCACATGTGTATTGATACATACAATTTAATATTATCATTAATAAAAACCATAAGTTATATAATTGTATATATTGATGAAAATCATGATGACATATGTTTGTGACAATGAAGGTTACATTGGGTGTATTATGGGTGATGTTTTAATAATAGATAGTATGAGAAAGTATTTATCACTTCTATTTATTAATGGAAGTTGAAATTGTTAACCATATAATTGAAATCTAACTAATTGTATAAATTCATGGCCATGGTGTTATACGGTAAAGATCATTTCTGAAATGTCAAAGAAAGTGACATCAGGAACATAGGTTCCTGACGCTAGTATGAAACCTACTTGAAAAATAGGAAAAAGACTATATGTGGAGGAAAATATGCATGCGTAATAAGAGGAGAAGTTACATTGGAGGCACTATTTCTCCCCACCCATTCCAACACCAAATCCCAAAACAGAAGCCTAAATCTGCCAAGAAACCTTGTATATTCTTCAGGTCTCTTCACTTACCATCCCATCAACTATTTAATAGTCTGAGATATGATCCGCCCTAAGAAAACTAATATTTACCCCTATATCAACAAAACGTGTAACCTTTTCTAGAGTATTCCCTTAAACTAGATAATATATCACAATCAGAAACACACTATATTTCCCTCTATATATAGGTTACTTTTTTTAAACTATACTACCATTTTATTTATTATCAAAGGATTTATGTAATTTTTTTGTTATATACAAAGATATAATAATGATTTTAATTATTATGATATTTTTTTCCAATATAAAATCATATGTTAAGGGGAATTGAGTTAATTTAAAAATAAAATGTCAAGAGTGTGCTTAAACTGAATACAAATAGTTTCAAAAATCAATTTCATTCCATCGTAAGGGCACAATTTTTTTATTAGTATAGATACCATCCCAATCTATATTTTTTACTTTGTTCTTAGATTATACTTAATTAAAGGGACTCGCTAATATTTTCATATTAATTTTGTTAGTAAAATATGTAATCCAAAAGTTAAATACAAAAAATATCTTTCTTTTATACCAATGGTAAGAAATTTCCCAATCCTAACTTTGATACCCAAGGCTCATTAGTCTTATTGAATCTAATTAATGAGAAGTAAAATTATTTCATCTTACACTGTGTATTTGTATTAGGAAATAAACTTAGATATGATTCAAGTGATCACAGTGTAGTGATCAAATTATTGGTTCAAGGCATGATATAATTAAAAATTAATTAAAATTAAAGTCAAAAATATTGTTGGAAGTTTTGAATGAGCTTTATATTGATATGTTTTCATATGGATTGTAGGTTATTAGATTTATATTTTGGGAAATGACTAGTGTATTTAATCTATTCCTAATAAGAACCTTTCTTCTGGGGTTCCCGGTATTTAAATCTCTTCATTTTTATTCTCTTATTGGTTATTTAATTTTTTTCATCTTTCAATTTTAGAATAAAATGAGATTCCCCAAGTTGATATTGATTTTTTAATTTTTAATAAAAATGTTTGTGCTACCACTATTTATTTAACCATTGAATCCATTAATGACAATCCACTTATTATTTTGGATAGTATACTAGTTCTTCACTTGATGGTTCTCTAGTCTTTAAATTTTCATGATGATTATTTATTGGATGTCACTAAAAGTAAATTGATTGTTTGATTTCAGCCTCAATTAAAAATTTATTTTATTATTAGTTGACAGTTGGTTAAGGTCGATCATTTTTATTGGAATAGTTCATTGTTTATGGAATGACTGTCAATTGGACTTCTACTAGAATGAATCATAGCAGTAAACTTATCTTTATTATTTCCATAGTTCTTCCCCTATAATAAACTAATTTTACTCAGATATCCCACCATCCTTCATTCTTTTGAGCTCTATAATTTCAAATGTTAGTCAATTCTTTTCTTTAAATAGTTCATCCTTCAATTCAACAATTTTTAAAAATATAAAGAGATTTTTTTTCGATCGACTACATTTTTGAGTGAAATATTTTTTATCTACCCCTAGACATATTTATTAATTATTAAATAATTATCATGTATCTCTTATCTTAAATAAAATTTATTTTTATTTATTTTAAAAAAAATTATTTTAGAAGAACAGAGGTTCTATTTTTTTCATAATATGTTAAAACATATCTCACTTCTAATTATAGGTTCAGGTTTTAAAAATATATTTAGAGTAAATTTTAAAAATATTTGAGAAGTGGTTTTATTCATGTATTTTATTTATTTTTTTTCTTTTAAACAACCAGTTTAATTTTTTATAACGTGGTTATTTTAAGTGCTTTTAGACATAGTTTTATAAATAAATCCATTTTATGATCATCAAAATTGAGATTATTAGGCATGTATCTGAAAAATTTGTGGTTGCCCAAAATTTTCATTTTTTTCCTATTCTAGTAGTCATATTTTTCATAAAAATGGATTTTTATTAGATCTTGTTTTTTTAAGAAATTTTAGAAAAACAATCAAAATATTCGAGTAAGATATTTTTTTTGAAGCAATTTATTTTATCCTCAAAAAACTTTTAACATACACAATTTTTGGATCATCAAAATTAAAGTAATTATGAATAGATCCTAGTAATTTGTTATCATCTAAAATCCTCAATTTTAAGATAACCAACCTAAATTTTAGAGTTAGTGTTTTTTAAATATCCTTGAGACTTAAAAAAGCATTCACAAACTTATTCTGTATTATGATTATCACAATTGAAATGGAATGAACCCTAACAAAATATAGTTGTAAAAAATATGGAATCATGGTTGGTTATATTTTTCCAAAATGATAATCTATAACCTTCCTTGTATTTGTTTTATCTATATCAGAAAATCTATTATTCCTTATCAGCATAATTTGGTGGTATTTTTCATCTATAAATATATAAATAAATAAACTATGGGAAATTTTCCTTATAGGATTTAAGGGATGGTACCAAAATGATACCCTCTTAGAAAAAAAATTATCATATCTTCATGCTAACAATTATTAGTGGGAATATGGAAAACTGTTAATATATAGATATGTTAGTAGAGTTGAGGTGAAAACTGAATTTGATGATGATGGTGAATGGAAAGTTGTTATTCTTGTTCATTGTAGATTATGAAGACTTTTACTTATATTTATGGGGTTATTATGATTAAATAAACCAACCCTCCATCATCGTATACATTATTTTTTAGATACCAATTCCCCATTCTTGGGTGGTAGAGTTCTTTTTACCAAGCTAGGTGAGCCAATAATGCCTTTAAATGATCCAATATTAGATATGTTTATAATTCCATGAAAAGGATATAATCTAGTTAAAGTTATTCTTGACAATTATAGTATGATAAAATCAATCCAACATTATTGGGATCTGTTTGGTTCCAAACATGGTATATTATTAGTGTTGAGAAAATAGTGAAAGATGTATAGTGTTTAAAAACCCAAAAAACCAGGGTTTATAGTTTTCCATGATCTGAAAAATATGGATTAATGTTTTCTAATTTCATTTTTAAATTATAGATTTATGTAGATGAAGTTATGTTCAGTGAATATGAAGAAGAAAATTTCAAAGAATATTCAAAATTTACATATCATTTGATAAAGGATGAGGCAGTAAGATACTTTGCAAAGTCAAAAAACTTATTTCAAAAACAACAGTATTTTTCCAAATATTCCATGTTGGATGACCTATTAAAAGTTTGAATGAATCTAATATTGTGCTATGTTTGAGATATTTTTATTTTTTTATCTTTTTTATGATTATTTTTTTCTATATCTCAATTTTTTTATTTTGGTTTTTCAATAGTCGATGAAATTTAGGTTTGTGGATAGGTTCATGTAATGTTGGTTATTATGTACATCAATTTAAGCTCAACCATAACAAGATTAATTTAATTAAATATATTAACCTAAACCAACCCATTTATGAAGGGGTCAAACCAAAACTAACACATCATCCCAGAACCAACCCACCAACTGGTTTAATATTAAATATATTTCAATGATCGCACCCTAACATTTCCAACTAGTTAATATCATATAAGCACAACGACATAAAAAATCCTAATTAATATTAAACATTTGTCATCCAACCCTCTCAAACCATTTTAAATTAATTTATTCTAAAATTTTTGAATTATTTCAAAAAAAATTGATTATAAAAATTTAATA
Source organism: Viscum album (assembly GCA_963277665.1). Taxonomy (NCBI): domain Eukaryota; kingdom Viridiplantae; phylum Streptophyta; class Magnoliopsida; order Santalales; family Viscaceae; genus Viscum; species Viscum album. The sequence continues at coordinate 283,723,183 of OY728126.1, forward strand.
TATTTTAAAATTAATAATTATTGTATTTTTAGTATTTTATATTATCATTATATTTCTAATCATGTTTTATGAGTTAGATTGGTCAAAAATGGTCATCCTGATCCCAATATGAGTATTATTTGTGTTTCTTTACTTAACCCAATTAAAATATAAACCCATTTATGCCTAACTAAAATCTATTTAATGTGTGTTATGTCACATCGGATTCAAAATTGATTGTTTTTTAATGCGATGTCATTTTTCCTTTAAAATTTTCTTTACTTGTAAATTCTATTACTTTTTTAATCAATTTTATGTATAAAAAAATTATTTATCATTTGGAAGTAGTAGAAAAAGTTAAACTAGGGCCATGATTTTTGGGGGACGATGTTTTCTCACCTAAGAAACTTTAATCAGAAAAAAGAGTTTGGTAATAAAAAAAATAAGTTCTAAAGAAGCCAACAAGAAAGCATAGTGGATTATCTTTTTTCACTTTAGTTTTTTTAATTACATTAGTTTGTATCAATGGTTTTATGGATAGAATTTCTCAAAAAAATATTTTATTTGGAATAGGTAATTCATGGATATCAAGTCATAGTTTTGGATAAGAAAACTAGTTTAGGGGAAACAAATCAACTGATACAGGTTTGCATCAAATATTTTATATTAATTGATGGATTTTGTGATTTTAATCCATGAATACTGAGCTTCATATTGAACATACTTGAAGTATCTTCATGAATATAGATACACTAGTAATGGAATTATGGGTTACACTTACTCAAGGTATGTGGGTTGCATGACAGTTGCAAAAAAGGTTAGTAAAGAGATGGAAAATGAGAAAGTTAATAAAATAGGTCATTCCATCCATTTTGAGGATGTGACTAGACCTCACACTATTATTAAGGCAACACACTGAAAATTCTAAATTATTATTAATTTAATGATTTTATCTTTCTTATGGTGGACCCTCATTGCGTTACACTTCACAGTACATGATGTATGTCGTGCTTCGTAGGGCGACTATAAAATATTCTGATCTTGATATGTATCATTATAATCATATATACATATATATATAATTAAATATTTCTTCTCTCAACCAAAATTTGCATATTTTTAAAAATAAGTATGGTTTTAATGTAATAGTAATGGATGAAGCACAAGAGATATCTTTAAGAACATATGTGATGTTTGGTATTCTTAAGAAAGTGGTCTTAGGGAGGTTTGATTTCAAAATTATCGTGACATTAGCAACATTGAATACTCAGAAATTTTCATATTTCATTGTAAGGTATACTTATCTATCACATTTAATTGTTTGTCGTGATAATTTAAAAACTTAAATAATAAAAATGTTTTATGTTTTCCAATGTACCAACATTCCACATTCCTGGTTAAAAAATCCTAGTGAAAACTATGTACAAAAAAACTTCATGTGAATATTGTATTGAAGATGTAGTGAAGCAAGTGATGACCATTCAAATCATCAGCCCTCCCAGTGATATCCTCACCTTCATGACAGGACAATATGTGATCATGGCTGCTTATCATGTGTGAGACAAACACATAGAAAAACTTTTCTCCACCACCAAGAAGGCAGTTCTGATGATCTTAATTCTTCCTATATACATGTTGTTATTGGATGACAAGTAAGAAAAAAATATTTCAGCTGGATGAGGTTGGAGCTTACAAGTTCACTGTTTTGACTATCATCACTGAATCATCCTTGATTGTAGATGGTATTTATTATTTCATCAACATAGGGTATGGAAAGATAAATGTATACAAACTAAGAGTGGGTATATATTCTCTTTTGGTCTTTCTAGTGATCAACTATGTGGCTGATCAATGAGTCGAGCACCCTGGTTATACTTGTCCATTAACATGATATTATCTTTAAATATAGAGTGCATATTTGAATGAGATGTGGTTGAGCCCAGTTCCCAAAAACTAAAGTTAAAACCTTGGGAATGTCATTCTATTATTGAAATGTATCAATGTTTAAAATCTTTTGAATTTTGAGTTCATGGACCCTCCTCCCTAGGAAAATATTCTTTAATAGATATGCCATCTTTGGGTCCTGCATTCCCTTGATAATGGCATGCAGCTCACTGATATCTGGTGTAAAATTGTAGAGTTACCTTTAGACCTACTACTGGCTATGATGTTGTTTATGGGTGAACAACCAATGTTTTTAAAGGAGGTTCTGACCATCATGTCCATGATTCTAGTTCCATTAGTTTCCTTTAGTCCCAAGGACCGAGAAGAGGATAGTGATGTTTTAAGGGAGAATTTTGTTGTGCCAAAGATTGATCAATTGATGATTCATAATATTTACCTATAATTGGAATCAAGTTAATTTATTGGGTACTGGTGAAATAATCATTTAATTTAGGTAACGGGCTTGAGGATGTCCTAGTAGGTGAGGTCCTAACTGCTATAAATTATCTTGATATTGAATATAACATTGACATCATGTGGTCTCAACATAGATCTAATGAGGAAATTCGTATGTATTTTGTATTTACATAACTTAGTGATGACAAAGGGAATTAGGGAATATGTGATCACTATGACCAAAATTTCATTCCATTTTCACCTGAGCAGTGCACTGTATGGTACGGGGTACACACCAGACTATGGTGAATCATGAGCTAGTTTTGAATAACAAAGAGTAAATTTATTGTGCAATTTTCATGGATCTGTAGTGTCTATTAGAGATGGTATCCATTATTTTCTTGATTAGGGAGGTAGATTCATTAATGTTGGATAATAAGAATTGGAATAGGGAAAATAAATTAGTCATGAAAGAGGGGATGGTGATCTTGGGAAGGGAGCAGGTGGAGTCCAAGAGGTAAGTTAGAAGGAAGGATAAAGAGGGGGGCTGATCATCGGCAATATGTAGTTATTTCTGGCATGAAGGATGGATATTTTACTTACCAGACACCAAAGAAATTGGGCATTTATATTTTAATTAGTAGTGGAAATAATTTACATTTAGTTATTATTATAATTCATCGATTCCCCTTAAATAAGAGCATGAATTTTTTTTGATATTTATCTACCCTTGCATGATTGAATTTATTGGTGGTGATAGGATTTAAAATTTTTGTGTGGTCTAATTCTTATAATCAATTTGAATATTATTTTCAAAAGATAAAAATATTTTTAAATTTTAATTTTAATAATTAATTTTTTTATAAATTAAAATTTGTATATATATATAGCTATAGTAGAATAAACTTAGAGGGCATGATATAAAATGGTATATAGATGAATGCAGATTGATTCAATAAATCCTCTTACACTGTCTCGATGTGCTTGGTCAAACTCTTAAATTAATATATGATGAAATATATAATATATTAATCAATTATTTTAGAATCTTATTTAAAAAATTTTCTTTTAAATTTAACCAATTATGTGCATTCATTATCAATATAATTTTATTCTAAACATTTTACAAATTATTTTTTATTTATAGTTTTATATTGTTTCTTTTTTTAGTGTATTGATCCCAGTCCTTTCTCTATTACCATGTTCTCATCATCTACAAAAATTTCATGAAAATGATATAGAGGATTCTAATATAGTTATAGTGTCCCTTAATTATTTCATGTATTTGAATATTATAATTTATAAAAAAACTTATGTGATTCATTCATTTATGATTATTCAATTTATAAAAGGAGATATCTTAACAATGAATAAAGTTTTACAATATAACATTCCATAATTATAAATATAACTTAAATTCACCATTAATAAAATTTACTATTGGTATTTACATTTTTACAATCATCCATGATGAAAATTTTAGAGCATCATTTATTTAGGTGGTTAAGCTGATCCAAACATGATCATTCAATAATTAATGGTAAAATATCAAATAACTTTATTATAATATCATTATTATAGTAATATAATGATATTATTTTGATCTTATAGAAGTTTTAAATCATATTGTTAAATAATGTAAATGTGAAGATAAGATAAAAATAATGAAAATGAATTATCACTTAAAGGAAGAACATCAAGTTATCTCTTGGAATCCTTTCTCCTTTGGAGGATTTGGAGCATTTTCATGAAACCAAGATCTTAAAAATGTGGGATATACATGAAGATAATAGAATTTGGGTAGAGTATTCTTAAATAAATGAATTATTTAGAATGGGTAGAGGTAGGTTCAATTTATAAATTAAAATGAGTGGCATTTATTTGGAAACTTGAGGTGGGTAAAGGGAAAGCTCGGAATCACATGAGAGTTTGGTGAGTTAGGTTAAATAATGTTTATTGTAATGATAAAATAGACATACAAACATAAAAAAGTGATTTTTCAATATTTAAATATCAATTTACATTTTTAAAATTCTTTCCATGTCATATTTTTCTTATTTTACCTTATTTATCATATTTAATTACCTATAAAAATAAATATTTTTTACCAAAAATTTAATATATTACCTTTAGAAAATTTTCAATATCATAATTATAAATTTTAAAATCATGTTATCAAATTAAATCTCTAAAAATCTGAAATTTATCTTTGAAATAAAAACATATAATACATTGGAAAATAATTTTTTGGAAAAAAAATGTTTCTTTTTCAATTAATAGTATTGTTTTTATTTCTTATAATTCCTTAATTTTTTTAATGGATATTAGTGATTCATTTATAAATTTATAATATATCATTTATAATATATTAATAAATTCTATGTATGGATTTCATTCTCATTATAATAACTTTATATACTGTTCTAGAAATTGTGTACCCAAAGACCATATATGGCCAATGACAACATAATAACTGAATTACCTTTTCAAAACTATATATATATTTAAATAGATATTTAAAATCATTAATTTTATTTCCTTATTCAAAATATATATCATATTTTTAATGTTATGTGTGATTTATATAGTTATACTCGATGATATGATCTTTTGGGAGACCACAAAGAAGAATACTTCAATCTTTTATCCTTTTTATTTACCTCTTATTATACTCCTTTAATAATTTTCATAAATATATTTCATATATCTTTCATTTAATATTTTTTAATTCATTTTATATTATAATATTTTTCCTTAAAAAATTATATGTTATTCATTTTAAATTATTATTATGTATTTGAAAAATTATTCAAAAAATTAAAATCATTGTTGGAAATTCATACTAAATATGACATCCCACATTTTTTATACAAAAATAATAATTCTATAATACAAAATTTAATAATATAGAGAATATTTTATGGTTTATTTTCATAGAAAGAAATAATTTTAATACAAGAAAACATAAACTATATTCTAATATACGTGAAATAATTATTTATAGATTCATCATAGGATATTTTTATTGCATCTTATATCATAAGGACGTACATCAGAAGAAGGGTGATCATAAATCCTGCTAAGGGAATAAAAAAAGAAAATATTTAGCATGTGATCTATGTAATGATTATAAGAACATGAGGCATATCATAATATAATAATCAAGAATCATAAAATGGATATTTGGATGTAACATAAAAATGTGGAAATCATAAGCATATCACTAAGGTTTATCACCATGGTGTAATAATACAAATTACCAAGGTTATTCTTCGAGGTACTCTAAAAAAGTAATATCTAGAGACAGATTATTTATCCAATACATTAGAGAGCTATCATGGTGCACATTTTATATGTCCAAATTCTTATTTCTCACATAGATCTTATGAAAACATTTCATAAATAACCCATGAGAAATACCAAATGGGTTTCCTGTAAAAGTCATTATATTCATAAATGATTAATGAAATGAGGATTACATCATTTTAAACCCATAAGAAAGGAATGTGGGATTCATATCTTGTATTTTTCAATCAATTAATCATGGTTATGTATTGGTGAATACCCATTAATAGTTAAATGGGTTTTGTATTCACAACATAAGGATATTTCATGGAAGTAAAACAAAATTAATGGAAATATTTCAGAAAAATAATAGGTATACAAAAAGGATTATTTAATAGGGTTAATGATAGGGTTGATAGGTATCTCATTAATATAATAAAATTATTATATTACTAGATTAATTTTAATTAATGAAGCTTAATAAGATTAAAAGACATTTCTAAAAATAATGTACTTTAAATTAATGGAGGAAAGTGGAAGATAATTCCTTTAACTTGAAGAGTTTCTTCCTATATCTTATGGATGAAAACATAAGACCTTATGGGCACCTTAGAGGGACTCATGGGGAGGTAAAATGACAAAAAATCAATGATAAATGATTTGGAGTGGATATGAATTGTGGGATAAGTATTTATTTATAGTAAAATAGGAGGAATTGTTTAATAATTTATAATTACAGTTCTTGGAATTCTTGGTGGAGAATGATGAAAACCCATTAGATTACATATGTTTTATGTTGTGGTTTTAGGACATTAAGTTCTGTTTTATAATATATTAATGAATTAAATCAAAAATACATTTTTTTAATATTACATTTTCTATGGAGAAATAAATATTAGATAAAATATAGTTTTAAAATCATAATTTCTATTTTAGAATTTGGAAATTCATTTATAGTTTTGGAAATTGATTTAAATATTTTAAAATACATAATTTTAATAAAATAATCTATTTTTTATCATCATGACTTTAACATAATTATAACATCACTTTTATGTATCTATTATTTCATAATAATTAATGTGTATTATATGGTATTGTCTATTTTACCCAAAAATTTGACTCTTTTAGAAAATTATGTAAATTTAACTGTTGGATAATTTCAACATTATTATTTCAAAAAATTCATCCATTTAAGAATGAATTTTTTTTAAATATAATAAATTTAATTTTTAAATATAAAATAATAATTTATTTAAAACCATAATTTTTTATTATACAAGAAAATTTTCATCCCCTAGAAAAAACAAAATATAATTAAATAAAAAATTTATAAATACATGTGGTTATTTTAAACAATTTATAAACCTTTATTTTCATCTTTTTAAATTTTTTTCAATGAAATATATATATATATATATATATTCCAAATAATTTAATCATGGTCTCTTTTTATAGAAATAAATTTTTTCATATTCTATAATAAGATACATTTTATATAAGGGTGTGACATTAAATAAGTATGGTAAATCAATTAAACTATTAATTCATTTATAAAATAATTACACCTTAATACTACTAGGTCCTAGATACATAAACCATTATTACAGTGGTATAGACTCTAAGGATAAGGTATTGAATTATGGTGAATTCATGTGGTGGTTCTAACAACATTGATCAAGTGGTGATCTCCAATATCTAGAAATTACATTAAGGGTGATTTTTTTCCTTAGATATTGAAGCTCTGCTTGGGCTTGATAATGGAAAAATCCCAATGATAAAACCTTCATCCCTAGATCTAAAAAATGAGCTTCATAATACATGATTTTACTTTTTAAGGCCATCGTTTCTTTATTCTATATTAAATTAACTCTTATCATTACCCATGATATGGAATAACACTATTTTTAGCTTAATAAATACTATATTACCAACTATCATAAATCCCAATGGTTATATAGACCAATAGTAATATTAACAAACAATCATATAATATAAATCTTATAGTCATACCCTAACAGTCACATTCCCAATTACATCTTATATATAAACTGTCAGACATTAATAGTTAATACATTATCCCTAATGGTTTTTACAATTCCTTAGAAAATTTATCTTTTTCTTTTACTAGTTTTCATGGAAGGTGTAATAATTTATGAAGATAGAAAATTCCTTTGATAATTTATATTATTCCATGACATATATTATTCTTTTTTAAAAAATTTATCTTTCAGTACTTCCATTGTAAAATAAAACAAAAAATTATTATGAAAAATGAGATTACTTTTATCAATAAAAGAATTATTTTTTTGGTTGTTGCATTCTCCCCTCACCCACCTTAAGAAATTTTGACCTTGAATTTTTTTTCATACTTTAAAAAAATGGGGTTATTTTTCCTTCATTCCTTATTTTGGATCCCTACTATCTTCTTCAAACTTTTTATTTATCCACATGGAATTCACAAGTTGTGTTTTCATGTTCCTCATAAATTATTCCCTTCTATCAATAATCTAAATCATTTCCTCTTTATATGAAAATTATAGTTCCATTTCCAAACCATTAAAATCAATTACATTTATTGGTAAATACATATAATTTCCCAACAATGACACATGGAAGTCATCATGAAAATTTTAATGATTTGGTATCAATGTCAGTCGATAAGAAACATCTTCAAAACATTCATGAATCCAAAATGTTTCATTGTACCTTAGACTTAATGTCCCATTCTTTACAAATCTCAAAAATCATTTATATAATGATATATTTAGAAATACATGATCCATAATATTAAATTATATGTGTTTCCTTCAGTTATCAACATAACTTTTCATCTTACTATAAGCATACTTGATGTTTTTCTGAATCATTTGTATCATTTATATAGTCTTCTTTGAAATATTCAGTCCAAATAGTTTCCCTTATCCAATATCATCCAAACATGTCTAATTTCTGCACCTTTTTCTATAATTAACTTCGAAAGGTTCCATTTGAATAGTCGAGTGGAAAGGGTTGTTATTAAAGAATTCAATTATTGGAAGATGTTTGTCACAACTCCCTTGAAAATCAAGTGAGTTAGCCCTTACCATGTCTTCTGATGTTTTAATTTTCCTCTCAGACTACCCAACAATTTGATAATGATAGGTTGTCATAATGTTTACTTCTATATTCATAACCTTGTTAAGTATCCTCTATAATAAAGAAGTAAATATTGGATATTGGTCATAAACACTCAACAATGGTACTCTATAGAGTTTCACTACTTTTTGAATATAGATGAGATCTAGGTGATCTATAGATAAATCCTCACTTATTGAAATCAAATTATAATACTTTGTCAACCTTCCAACAATTACTCATATATCGCTGTTTCCCTTGGTTTTATTAAGTAGACCAGTGAAAAAGTCTATAGTGATGTTATTAAACATCAATTTAAGTATATATAGTGGTTGTAACTCCTAATTGGGAATTTTTTACTTCGCCTTCAATTATTAACAAAAAAACAACCTTGAAATGTAATAGATAATCAACATTTTCATATTATCCCACCAATTATTATCACAATGTTTCATCTACATTTTAGTCATTTTAGGATTTATTGAGGTTTTAGAACTATGAGTTTCATTAATAAACTCTTTCTTTATCTCCAGAATATATGAGAACATATCCTTGTACCAAATTTATGTACACCTTCTTGATCAATAGTTAATTTAGGAAACTTCACTTTTCATAAACTCTATATTATATTGCATCAAATGGTCATATCATTGAGATTTAATGATCTTATATAGTATTGGTGCTTGATAAATCATTTCATATGGGATTAATGATTTAACATCTCTTATGATTCCCATTTATAACCATACTAGGTCTTCGATCAAGGAATCTCCTTCAATCCCCATAATTAAAATAACATCAGGATCTTTCTTACTCAATTAATCTATTTCTTTTTTTACTCATTTATTGTGATAATGAATTGAAAAATAATAGTATTTAAGAATCACCAACCATCTCCTTTGTCTCATGTTGAGTTCCTTTTGTGCTAATATATACAACAAACCTTGTTTTTCTATGTATGTATCACATTTTTCCTTATAAATATAGTGTCTTCATATTGTCATAAAAAAATTGCAACAACTAACTTCATATAATGACTACAAAAATTTACCTCCTAAGGATTTAACTATCAATATTAATGGGTGATAACCATTCCATTTTATATGAAGATTCATCCAAGACCTTCTAGAGATGCATCACTATAGATAAAAAATCCAAATCTAACGGAGGGTAGAGTTATCAAAGGTGCACTAACAAACCACTACATTAGTTCTTAGAAACCTTATTCCCACAACATTTGCGATTAAATTAATCCTTTTAAGGTTGTCTTGGTTAGTGAATTAGAAATAAGTGACAATGTTTTAATATATCTTCAATAATATCCCACAAATACAAGGAAACTAAGAATCTTATATACTATTGTAGGATATGGACACTCCCCTATAACCTTTTTCTTTATTAGATCCACTAACATTCCTTCACTGATCCTGATGTTCCCCAATAATGCAACTTGTTGTAACCAAAACTCACATTTACTAAATTTAATAAATAACTTATCCTTCCTCATAGTTGTTAATATGACCCATTGATGATCCTTGTACTCCTCATGAAAATTATAATATATCATAATATCATCAATAAGTACCACCAAAAATTTATCAATATATTCCTTAAATAATCTATTCATCAAATCCATAAATATAGAAGGAGAATTAGTTAATCCAATGGGAATAACTACAAACTCATATTTCTCGTATCTTGTTTAGAAGGTAGTATTTGGGATATGTTCTTTCATCACACTCAATTGACGAAGAATGAATTGAAGTTAAATCTTGGATAATAATTGATCCACTTTATGTTGATCAAATAAATAATCAATACTTAAGAGAGGGTATTTATTCCCTAATATGATCCCATAAATCTCTCTATAGTCAATTCCTAGCCCCATTTATCCATATTAATTTTTCACAAAGAACACAATTTCTCCCTAAGGAGACACACATGGTTAAGTAAAACCTTTTCCCAATAGGTATTTTAGTTGTTTATTTATTTCCTATAAAGCCACATATTCTATTCTATATGGAATCATTGATATTATCTTGGATCAAGGAATGATTTCTATTTTTAACTCTAAATTTCTTTTTAAGGGAGGTCTAAGAAACACTTTATGAAGTACCTAAATGTATTCCTAAACAATGAAGACATTTTCTATCTTTAAACATCTATTTTTATCCCCCTCTTCTTTGATCATCTCAACAAATAATCCTATATGAGGTTCTTTTAGAAAAAGCTCAGGCTCAGATATATCTCCTTCGAAAATAACTCAAGTTTTTCTATTCAATGCCACTAAAATTTAATTACTTCTATAATTTATCTTAAAATTATACTTTGAGATCTAATCCATCCCTATTATAGTGTAAAATTACACCTTGGAAATTACTACAAGATCTGTAATGAGATTGTATGTTCCAAAGATGATAATAGAGTTTCTATACATATTTGATGATCGGATAATCACTCCATAATTAATAATAGATAACTCTACTTCAATGCATGATTATATATTCTTTTTAAACTAGGATAAAATAAAGGAATACATAAAACAAGAGTCAAACGATTTACTTTCTAGCTTTTAGAACACAATAATTATACCTACCACCACATATTTTGATGCATCTATATCATTCTCATTGATTGAAAAAGCATGACCATGATCCATTGGCCTATGATAAATTTTATGGTGAATACCCTCCATTGTCGTCTAATTTTGACATGTATTTTCAAAGTGAACTAGTTTTCTATACATGAAACATTAAAAATCAGGATTTACATGCACTGTCATTCCATTATTCTTTGATTTGAAATTATGATGCTTCACCTCACCATGATATTTCTGATCAATATGGTAATTGCTTCTGAACATATAGAACTTTAAACTTCCATATAAGTGTTTCCCTAATTATTTCTTCCCACATTCATTGCATATGGGTTGTTTCAACTTCTTTCATTATGTTCCATGATAAAAATTCTTCATTGATTTTGGATATATTTATCTCCTTTTCCATTTGTCCTATGAGACCACTACATCTCCCCAAACTCCATTTCAACCTTGATAGAACTGTGTACTATAATCTTATAGAATTCATGGTCTCTATTTTATAGATTCTACCATAGGTTGTTCCTTAGTCCACCAAATAACATATCAACATTTCCCTTAGGATCCATTATAATTTTGGAGGTTCATCGAGCATTTGTTGTATGTTTCATTTCATAGAACACCTTTGACTCATTTTTCTCATGCTTTACCTCTAATAATCCTTATCTTTTTCTTACAATGAATGAGTAAAATAATTGTTTAAAAATATTCTCCTCAACTCTTCTCGTTCCATATTATTAATCTCCTCTCTTGAAATTATGTTCATAATTAGTTTCCACCACTGATAAGCTTCTCCTTCTAAGTGATAAACTACTAGGGATACTTTCTACATCTTTTAACAATGAAGTATAAAAAATAAATCATCTATAATGGTAATCCATTGTACTACAATTAATGGATCAATAGATCCACTAAATAAAGTGGTCATTGATGCATGTAGGACTCAACTCCATGTTGTTCCATTTGAGATGAATCTGAGTGCTCAAAATATTTAGGTTACTATTCATAACCCAAAATGGCTAATTCATCACCCTCATGAATTTCTCCATTCTAGATCTTATTATGTTAGGAATCTCTCTATTTAAATCCATTTTTTTCATTTTCAAAATAAATCAATTTTTGGATTAGTGGGAACTGCACAAAAAAATCACACACAAAATTGAAACAAAGAAAACTCGTCTCAAACAAAAATTCAAACTTCAACATAGAAACCAAGACATTTTTAAAACTACAATTCAAGAAAGATTCAATCATTGGAATTCAACCCACCAAATCCATACCAAAACCTGATCAGATCTTTATCATCAAATTAGAGAAATTCATGTTGTAGCCTTCTTGATTACCACCTACCGTCATCGTCACCCTACCACCACTGGAGAAGAATAGCAGAGAAGGTTTTCTAAGAAGCAAAACCACACCATTGATGTCTCCATATATGATCCCCAATATACAAGATGATCACCTTCAAAAAAAACTAAAATAGACCTGAAACAAACCATGTCCTCTGATTACTTTCCTTGACACCGCATCTTTGTCACACTAAAGACTCCATAGAGAGTCAAATATAGACAAAAAACCACAAAAGAGACCATCCAAACAAAACAACCATATAAGGAACCAAACATATGATGATATTGCCACACCAGAACCAGATGGAATAACCAGCAAAGCCCCCACCTCACTGATGAAAGCAAAAATAAACCCACAAACCATCACTGAACACCTAGAAAAAGAAAAACCATGACTCACCACCGATGAAGTACATGTGCCTGGATCTCTGATAGCCTCCAAAACCACATCCCAAAACCTCAATTTCACCCCGCTTCTAATCTGCCTCATAGAAGCACAGATTGAGATGAGTCCAGATCAGGGAACTGAGAGGACGAGGAACCAAAGCAATGCCATGATTATGGGGTAGAAAACCAAAAACAAATAAAGGATGATGTCGAAGTTCCTTGAGAACTGACATCCACTGAACCACAAAATCCCAAAACCTCTTAGAAACCCTACTTTAGATCCAACTTGGAAATCTACAAGGTAACTAGAGTTCAGAGTAGGAGAGTGGAAAAGGGATATAATGCAGACACCAACAACTGGCCTCCAAACTGGTTAATAATAAGGATAAAGAGGAAAAAATAGGGGAAGAGATGAAGGGGATGAAGTAGAAGCACTCAAATGCACTGATAATCCCGCATCATAGGGTTTTAGGAGGAAACCCTAGGCAGGGCAGATAGGGGGATGGGATATTCATGAAATAAATCGCTCATCCTTATGTTAGGAATCTCAACATTGGATTATCCTATGCACTCATCATTTACATGGATCCTCATATTTCCCTCAATTTTTTGAAAAAAGAATTTCATAATGAGAAACATGTTACACTTAGGAATATTCTAATTCTAAATCCATTTTATGTTTGAAAAAAACATTATTCAAATATTTTATTATTTAATCCCCTATAATAAAACTTACATTTTTTATATATCCTTAATAATGGTTCAAAAAAATCATGTCATTAACCAAAAACATCCTCCATAAGTTTCAAAACTAGATATGAAACAAGTCCTATTTTTTGCACTAGGTGACTTCCATGTTAATTCCCAATGTTCCCTTTTTATGGATATTACCCCTAGGTACAACTATATTAGATCTACATCCACTTGTAAAATCTAGAGAGGTATTTTATTTCATAAAAACCACCCTATTTATAATTCACCGAAATTATAGGATGTTTTTCTATAATTAAACTTATCCCTATAGTTATTAATAATTTGTTCAATTCCTAATTCTCACAAATATATTAAACATCCTTTGATACCAACTATGGCATCCCACCATTTTAATATAAAAAAATTCTTTATTTCATAAAAGATTTAATAATATATAGGGTCTTTTGAGGATTAATTTCGTGGAATTTTGGAACATAATACAGGAAAACATAAAAATTCTTTAAATACTATTTAAAGGATTCATCATAGATTTATCCTAGGTTACTTTTACAATATCTCATATCCCTAGTACATACATGAAAAGAAAACGGTGAGTATAAAACCTAGTTAGCAGATAAACAAATAAAATATTTGTCATTTAATCATGAGGCATAATAATAGGTAATTATCATAAGAACATGAGGCATACTGTAATAGAATGATGCATAATAATAACATGGTAGAGTGGATAAAACATAAAAATGAGACATTCATAAGAATATGATGATTTTTTTAACATGGTTTCATAAAAATTAATTACCATGGTTAATCACCAAGGTATCATAAAACATCTCATCATTATAGATTAATTATATACCTAATTCATTGGAGATGAATCATGACACACCCTTTAAATGTTTAAATTCATGGGTGATGCATAGATAAAAATAAAAATTATCATTAATAAACTATGTTAAATAATGAATATGTTTCATGTAAAAGTAATTAAATTCAGAAATTCATAAACACATGAGAATTAAATATTTTGGTCAGAGTGAGTATCTAATGAGGGGGTGAATTGAGTACCCAATAAAATTTTTGTTAAAAATGGATTTAAATAAAATCCCTCAATATTTTAAAATAGGCCCATTATACCAAAATAATATTTTACTAAATGTTTTAATATTTTAGAATATTTATTAACAGATTTATTAGGTCTTATATAAAAAATATACAATATTATTTTATCCATTTAAATAAATATACTTAATAAAAATATAATATAAACACTAATTAAGTTAAAATTTCAAAGTTGTTTTTTGTTTCTCAGTTTAAAACAGAATCAGTTTTAAATAGAATAATTAAAGTAAGACAAGAAAAACAAAACACACACCTAATTTGAATACAAGAGGTTTAGTATCAAGATTAAACATAGTCTTCTCCACTTAGCAATCACCTGTCACCAAGGAGTTTATATAAAATAAACTAATGATTCACAACTTGGATCAGGTTTAACATTATTATACCAATTTTCCATACCAAAAAGGGCCTCTTCCATAGTTTTCATGGGATTAAAAAATATAATAGGTTACACAAGTCATATATCATAATTATTTTGGGACATACAGATAAAAGAGTTTATGAGAAGATGTCAAGTATCTTCCAATTTAAAGTATCATTTAATGTTTGTATTATAAAATATATTAACACACACTACTCATAATGTAAAATAAACTATGTAGACTCAGAAAATAAAATACTTAAGGGAAAATAGTTTATCGGCCTATAAGGTTTTTTAGTTTATGACTCTTTGAAAGTGATTTGAATTGATGCTCAAGTCATGTTTCAGAAATTGTTGTAGAATAAAGTTTCATCAACTATTTTTTCTTTGAACTGGATAAATGATGTGATTAAGCTTCCTTAGTCTATTTTAATAAGGTTTTATCGTGGAATCATTTATATTTCATTCAAATAATTTCCAAGTAATTTAATGTGTGTGAGTGTCTAGGTGTATTTCAACATATCTATTTTCAAATGAGGGAGCCCACTTCCTCATTTATCAACAACAATAGCACCAGTAGTAAAGAGAACCAACCAGATCCACTATATCCTCAAAATTCAGGTCTAAAATGAAGTTTAATATGACATCCCGCCTTTTATTACATAACTTTTCATTACATTTTACAAACAGATGATCTTTAAAATCTAGTATCTTTGAAAAATGGTACATAATACATGAAAACGTAAAATAATATTTTAATCATCTTGAAAGGGTTCTTGAAATGTTCATCCTAAGTAAAATTACTGCATCTCATTACTTGGGGAAATACATCAATGTAAAGGGTGTGTAGAAGTCCCAGTATGAAAAACAAGTAAAACAGCTTACATGTGAACTTGAGTGATATCAATAAGAACATGGGGAATATCGTAAAGGCGTGATAAAGAGGCATATCATAATAATAATAACTTTAAATATAACTTGATAATGTGGATACTAAATTTAATTTATACATTCATAAGTATATTACCAAGTTTTATCCCCAAGGTGTCATAAAAATTACCAAGGTTATTCACCAAGGTATCATAAAACTTGTCATCTCTAGAGATTAATTTCATTACCCAATGCATTAGATTGATATCGGGGCTCAACATTAATATGTGTTTATTTTAATGTGATCCAAATATATCATAATCAAACATTTCATAAATAACCCAATGAGAATAAAATAAATGGGTTTTATATCAAAATCATGGCGTTTTAAAAAGTGCTTAAAACATGATCATTATGTCATTTATAACCCATGGAAAGGGAAAAAGAGATTTATGTATGAAAATTACAGAATAAAATAAATCATTTTTATTTCATGATAAATAACCCTGGAAATTAAATAGGTTTGTTTATTCATATAAGAATAATAAAAGAATTTCTGGATAAAAATAGAGAGATTTGAGATGAAATTTTAGCAGCATAACGACTATACAACATGGTTCTAGAAAACCTTAAAAAGAGAGGGGATAGAGGTCAACCAGTCATAATAGATTCATAATACAATATAAGGACAAAATAATATTGAGATAAGAACATGGAATATAAATTTTCAATATATACCACATAAAATAGAATTTGAAAGAAAAACAGAGAAGTTACAAATTCCCTTACAAAAAATCAGCAGTCTAACAACGTCGCTTAAAAATTCATAAAATCAGTTGATGAGAGTGAAAAGGGTGTCTCGTAATTTGTACATAAAATGGACCAAAATAAGGATACATAATAACATACCCCAACATGAAAAATGGAAATTTAAATCCATAACATAAAATAAGTCTTGACTAAAAGAGGAGGGTGAAAGGTTCCCTTACTTTGAAAAGTAACATCAAAAATCAAAGGTTGGAACTTTGGAGGCTTGTGGTCACATTGTGAGGACTCCTTAGGCGGTAAAACGAACAGATATCCATTTATTAGGAATTTTATGTTAAAGTAATGAAGGAATGGGTTGGTATTTATAGTAAAAGTGAGGGAATATTTTATTAATTTTCAAGGGACAGCTCATTAGGGGTATTTGTAAAACCATGGGCATGCCCATGGTATTTTCCCATTGTTTTGGACACATGGGAAACCTAATATAATATTTAAATACAAATTATTTGAATAAAATTTTAAATTACATATTACATCATTATGATGTCATAAAACACACCGAAAACTCAAAAAAAGTATTTTTACTATTCACTAAAAAAACAAAACATTTTATAAAAATCTCATAAATTCACCCTAACCTTATATCGATGTTATGAATTCAAAAATTAAATCCATTTTATAAAAATAATTTTCTAAATATGAGATATTTAATTTTTAAATAAAATCACTATTTGCCCAAAAAAATACTAATACGTAACTAATAGTTTCTAAAATAGTTATTTACTTATCCTATTATATAATATTACCATTCAAGATTCCTAAATTATATTTATACACAATTAATTCAGTTACTATTACATTGGTCATATTACTATTCATAAGGGTAATATTACTATTCATAATTTACTATTCACCAAAAATTAAGTTGATCTTATCAAACTCTAAATTTCATGCTGATCCCAACTGTATATGTCTATTTTTTGAAAATCATTTCACATTATTAATTATTTAAAGTATAAAAAATATTTTAAAATTCTCTATTTTTTAATATTCATCAATAATATGAAACATAGAAAAAAACTAAAAATACATCCTATATTAATTTTGACATTTAAAATTCAAAAATGATGGTTATTTTACCATAATAATAAATAACAATTTATTTTTAAAAATGGAGTACATAAAGTAAATAAGGCCTCATTACATATCCTCTTATAAAACCTTCATAAGACCTAAGATTAAGGTGTGAAATTGTGATAGAATCTTGGGGCGGCTCAGACAACATTGCCCGAGTGAGATTTATATCATCTTGAACTTCTCCCAAAGGTGACTATGTTCAAGCTTATCATGTTGAAGATCAGCTTGGGATTGGTCCTGAGTAAATCCCAGTTATGTTATCTCCTTCCCAAGATCTGACAGATGGGCTTCATATGTCCCAAGTCTACTGAACGAGGCCATTGACTCTTCTTTCTTCATTAATTAACCATGATCATTTATATTTATAAACAATAATCATAACATTGTGATTATAGTTTCCAATGGTCATATGGACCAATGGTCATAAATAACCAATGATTATATAATGGTCAAAACCCATAAGTCTAATTTCAATTATACTCACTTCATTAATAAAAGGATATAGTTTTTTTGAGTACAAAATAAAATAACACACAAATTCCGAAAGTAAAAATTATTCAAAAGTTCAGGACATTACGTTATTCCCCCCTTAAAAATTTTCATCCCCAAAATTTCAACTCGTACCCTCGTAAGAGAAAAGGTGTGGGTACTTTTTCCTCATAGACTCCTCTAGTTCCCACATGGCTTCTTCGTATTTCTGGTTACTGCACAACACTTTGACAATGTGGGTAGTCTTTTTGTGTAGAACCTTGTCTCTATGATCTAAGATCTCTACCAGTTGTTCCTCATAAGAGATGTCTTGTTCCAGTTGTACCACCTTTGGATTTATTACATGTTAAGGGTCAGGTATTTATTTCCTCAAGAAGGAAACATGGAAGAAATCATGAACTTGTGCTAGATTTAGAGGAAGTGCAATCTGATAGGCCATTGCTCTTACACGATCAAGGATTTAATAGGGGTCAATGTACCTAGGGATGAGCTTCCCTTTCTTCCCAAACCTCCTGAATCTCTTCCAAGGTGAAATTCAAAGAAAGAATTTGTCACCAACATAAATCTCCAAGTCCCATAAATGATTGTCGGTATAGCTCTTTTTCCAACTCTGAGCAGCCTTAATGTGTTTTTTGATGGCATGAAACTTTTCTTTCATCTCTTGCACAAGATCAGGCCCAAGAAGATTTCTATCACTAGCTTCATCCCAACAAGTAATAGTTCTACATCGCTTCCCATATAGAGCTTCAGAGGGTGTCATTTGAATGCTTGAGTGGAAACTATTGTTGTAAGAGAACTCAACTAATGGGAGATATTGATCTCATCCATCATTAAATTCTATTGAGTGTGTTCTCATAATATCCTCAAGTGTTTGAATAGTCCTTCCAAATTGGACATCAATTTAGGGGTGATAGGTTGTACTGAAATTCAATTCGGTACTCAGAGCGTGATGAATACTTCTTCATAATTTTGATGTGAACCTTGGATCTTGATGATATACTATATAAAGTGGAACACCATTCAGCCTTACCACTTCCTTCATGTAAATACTCGCAAGCTGATCAAGAGAGACATCTTCTCGAAAATAGATAAAATGGGTAGTTTTGCTGAGATGGTCCACTATAACCCATATCACATTATTTCATTTGGAAGTTATCGGGAGACCAGTGACAAATTCCATAGTTATATTTTCCCACTTCTATATTGGTATGGGTAGCAGTTGTAATACCCCTTTAGGAATTTTTCACTCAGCCTTCACTTGTTGACATACTGGGCACCTTATATTGTATTCATTAATCTCAATTTTCATATTCTCCCACCAAAAATTATCACGAAGGTCCCTATACATTTTCGTGCTTCCAGGATTTGGAGAGAAAGAATAGTTATGAGCTTTATCCATCAGATCCTTCCTTATTTCTATAATATAAGGAACACATCGTCTTGTATAAAATTTCAGTACACTTTCTTGATCAATATTGAACTCAGGAAACTTCCCATCCTTTACATCCAGAAACTTCTTTTTTGTAATAAAGGAACTTCTTTCTGAGCCTTATTGATCTTCTCTAGTAATTACTATTGAGAAATAATTTAAGATAGGGTTGATGATTCCCCTTACATTATAATTCCCATGTCCATTTTCACTAGGTCTTGGATCAAGGGATCTCTTTGAATCCTCATCATGGACAGAACAATTGGTTATTTCCTAATTAATGCATCAGTAGCTTTATTTTTCCTTCCGGGATGATAATGAATTGAACAATCATAGTCTTTAAGAAGTTCCAACCATATCCTCTATCTCATGTTAAATTCCTTTTTTGTGAAAAATATACTTCAAACTTTTATGTTATATGTATATATCACATTTCTTCCCATAAATATATTACCTCAATATCTTCTGAGAAAAAACAACTGCATCCAACTCAAGATCATGTATAGGATAGTTCTAATCACGAGTCTTCTACTATAGTGATGTATAAGTAATGACTTTGTCATTTTTTATGATGATGCACGAAGCCCTTTCAGATATGCATCACTAAAAAAATAATCATTCTCTACTTTAGGGTAGAGTTAAAATGGGTGCAGTAACTAGTCTATTCTTCAGCTCTTAGAAACTTTCCCCACAATCCTTTGTCTAGATGAACTTAACCCCTTTTCAATTTAACATTGTTATTGGGTTAGAAAGTCATGAAATGTTTTTCACAAACCATCTATAATATCATGTTAATCCAATTAAACTACGAATCTTAGTTATTTTTGTAGGTTGAGTCCACTCTTCTACAACTTTTGTCTTTACAGGGTCAACTATGATTCCTTCATTGGTTACATTGTGCCCCAAGAAAGTAAATTGTTGTAATCAAAACTCACACTTGCTAAAATTTCCAAATAACCCAACCTTCATTAGAGTCTGTAATATAACCCTTATATGATCTTCATTCTCCTCCCTACTTTTAGAATAAATCATTATATCATCAATAATAACTACCAAAGAGTTATCAAGTTAGTCCTTAAAGACTCTGTTCACCAAATCCATAAAAATAGAAGGAGAATTAGTCAAGCCAAAGGGAATAACAACAAACTCATAATGCACATATATTTATTGAAAGGTAGTTTTTGGAATATCTTCCTTCTTCACCCTCAATTTATGATAACCAGATTGAAGATCAATTTGCGAGAATAATTGATCCCCATGAAGTTGGTCAAATAATTCATCAATTCTTGGAAGAGGGTATTTTTTTCTTCATTGTGATCCCATTTAGTTCTCTATGATCAATTCATAGCCTCATTGATCCATCCACCTTCTTCACAAAAAGAATAGGTGCTCCCCAAGGATACACACTCGTTCAGATAAACACCTTCTTCAAAAGATCTTGGAGTTTCTTATGTAATTACTCTAACTCCATATTTTCCATAATATAGGGGTTATTTTATATCATATTAGATCCAGGTATGAGTTCAATGGATAACTCTACCTCTCATTCTAGGGGACATTCGGGTAACTCCTCAGGAAATACGCCAATGTATTCCTGGACTATGGAGACATTTTATATCTTTATAATTTAATTTACTTCTTCTTCTTCACTAAATAAATCTATATAGTAAGATGTATGAGGTGCTTCTAGACAAGGATTAGGTTGAGAAATCTCTCCTTGGAAGATAACTGTATTTTTTCCATTCAATACTACTGAGATTTTCTTGCTTCTACATTTGATCTTAGCATTATACTTTTAGAGCCAATCCTTCCCTAGTATAATGTAGAATTCCAACATGGGAATGACTATTAGATTTACAATAATATTATGCTCACTAAATTAAATACTAGAGTTTCAAGATACTATTAATTCTTGGATAATCCCTCTAAGAGTCTTGAATGATAATTCTACTTTTATCAATTTAGGGGTTGATTCTAAATTCATTGAAAACTTGGAAGAAATAAAAGAATGTATAGAACTAGAATCCAACAAAGTACTTACTATATCTAATAGAACAACAAGATTACCTTCCACCGCATCATTTGGAGCTTCAACATCAGTTTTCGTGATAGAAAAATCATGGCCTTGCTCCCTGGGCCTTTACTGAGGAGGATGGTGATTCCCTTCCACTGCCCTCAGATTTAGAGAGTAATTAGAAAAGTTCCTGAGTTGTCCACACAGGAATCATTGGACATTAGGTAGGGATTTCACCATCATTCCTTTTTCGTTAGTATTTGTAAGTTGAGGATTCACCTCACTATAGAAATTCTGTGCAATGTGGCCATCTCGTCCACACTTGTAACACTTCCCACTTCTGAGAAGGCAGTTCCCTAAGTGGTTCTTCCAGCATTTATTACCCATGGAATATTTCACTTTCTTGCCTCCTCTTTCCTGATCAAATATTCTCCCTATTCTTGGATCCATTGATATCTTCTTATCATTGGATTTATGAGACCACTATGTCTCAATGAACTCTAGTTCAACTTTCAAAGCACTCTACATGATCTCCCCATAGCTACCGTAGTCTCGATTTGATATATTCTTCTGAAGATGAGGTCTTAGTCCACCAAATAATCTATCAATGTTCCCATTAGGATCCATGACAAAGCCTGAGGTGTAATGGGAATTTCTTTTGTATTTCATCTCATATCTTTGAACAAATTCATTCTCCTTCTACTTCAGCTTGAGAAACTCCTCCATTTTTTCTCATTAAATAAGGGAAATACTTATTGAAGAATATCCCTATAAACTCTTCCCACTATATATATTCAATATCCACTATTGGAATCATGTTTTTAATCATTTCCCACCATTGATCAACTTCTCCCTCTAAAAGGTAAACAATCAGGGTGACCTTTTCTAGTTCTGAACAGCGGAGCACAGAAAAGATCTTCTTGATATAGCCGATCCACTATTTAGCAATTAATGTGTTGGTAGATCCATTTATGTTTGGTGGTAATTAACACATAAAAAATCAATATAAAGTTGTTCCCTTCATACTGAAATTGGTCTCCCAGTTTGATTCAACTTATTTTCCATAACCTGAGTTAGTTGGTTCATCATTCTCATAAAAGATTTCATTATGGATTCCATCAAAGGGACGTCATCACATGGTCCATTACGGTCACCATTTGAATGGTTCCTCCTATTTCCCAAAGTTTTCTAAAATAATAAAACCTTAGTGATAAGATTATTTCATTTATGAATATTTTAACTATAAAGGATTTTTATGTCTTAAAACTTCATGCTTAAACATATTATTCTTTAACAACAATTATATTTTTCTACAAATACTTTATAAGGATTCATAAAAAGCTTGTGGTTAACCCAACATATCACATGGGGGTGTCAAAAAATGAGTGCATCAAGGCTCATTGTCATGCACTAGTTCCCTTTTGAGTCTAGCTCAAAGTAGTGTTTTCATGTTTTACCCATAGATACATTTGTGTCAGAGCCACTTCCACTTGTTCATATCTAGATAGGGATTTATTTGTTTTGAAACCACTTACTTAATATTTCAACAAAATACCAAGAAGTTTTCTTGTATTTAAACTTTTATATAAGGTTATTCCTAAGGATTTCATATCCTAATTTCCACAAATAACTAAACTCTATTTTAATACCAACTATGGCATCCCACCTTTTTATTACATAATTTTTCATAACATTTTACAAACATAGGATATTTTAATTCTAATGTCTTGGAAAAAAGGTATATAATACATGAAAATATAAAACAATATTTTAATCCTCTTTAAAGGATACTTGAAATGTTTATACTAAGTAAAATTACTGTATCTCATAACCTGGGGACATACATCAAAAGAAAGGGTGGGTAGAAGGCCCAATAAGGAAAAAATTGAACCAGTTTACATGTGAAGTTGAGAGATATCAATAAGAACATGGGTAATATCATAAATTCGTGGTAAATAGGAATATAATAATAATAATAACATGAAACATAACTTTAAAATGTGGCTAAAACATTTAATTTATACATTCATAAGCATATCACCAAGGTCAATCCCCAAGGTGTTATAAAAATTACCAAGGTATCATAAAACTTGTCATCTCAAGAAATTAATTTCTTTAACCAATGTATTGGAGAATTATCAGAGTGAAACCTTAATATGTTTTTATTTTCATGTGATCCACATAGATCATAATCAAACATTTTATAAATAACCCAAAGAGAATAAAATAAATGGTTTTTATATCAAAATCATTGTGTTTTAAAAAGTGCTTAAAAACATGATCGTTATGGAATTTATAAGTCACATAAAGAGAATGACCAATTTATGTATTAAAATTATATAATAAAATAAATAATTTTTACTTCATGATAAATACCCTTATAAATTAAAGATATTTGGGTATTCATATATTGAAAATAAATGAATTTCTTGGTAAAAAGAGAGAGATTTCAAACCAAATTTCAGTAGCATAATAGTTACACAACATGGTTTTAGAAAACATTAAAAAGAGAGGGGATAGAGGCCACCAACTCATAATAGAGTCATAATAAAGTATAAATATATAATAATATATAGATAAGAACATGGCATGGAAATTTTAAAGACATATTACATAAAAGATAATTTGAAGAAAAAAAGAGAAGTTACAAATTCCCTTATGAAAATTCGGCAGCCTAACGATGTCTCTTAAAAATTGAGAAAATCATTTTATGAGAGAGAAAATGGTATCACATAATTTGGACATAAAATGGAAAAAAATAAGGATACAGAATAACATGCCCCAACATAAAAAAATGGAAAGTAAAAGACATAACATAAAATAAGTCTTGACTAAAAGAGGAGGGTGAAAGGTTCGCTTTCTTTGAAGAGTAACTTCAAAACTTGAAGGTTGGGAACTTAGGGGATTTAAGTCACTTTGGGAGGACTCTTTGGGAGGTAAAAATACTATAGATTCGTTTAGAAGTAATTTTTAATGAACATAATGAATAAATGGGTTGGTTTTTATAGAAAAATTGGGGGAATATTTTATTGATTTCCAAGGGACACCTCATTAGTGGTATTGGAAAACCCATGGGATTGCCCATGATTTTTGCCCTTTTTTTGGCCACTTGGGACACCTAATAAAATATTATAATCCAAATGAGTTTACCAACATTTTAAATTATATATTACATCATTATGATTTCATAAAATACACCGAAAACACAAAAACGGTATTTTTTCTATTCACTGAAAAACAAAACATTTTTAAAAAAAATATGATAAATTCACCCTAGCCTATATAGATGTTATGAATTCAAAAATTGACTCCATTTTATGAAAAAAAAATTAAATATGATATATTTAATTTTTATGTAAAATCAATATTTACCTGAAAAAAATACTAATACTAAACTAATAATTTCTGAAACAGTTATTTACTTATGCTATTATATCACATTACCATTAAATATGCCAAAATTATATTTATAATTAATTAAGTGGGGTTACTATTCCATTGGTCATATTACTATTCATAAGGTTAATATTACTATTCATAATTTTATATTCACCAAAAAATATATTGATATTAAAAGACTTTAAATTTCTTACCGATCATAATTGTATATTTCCATTTTTTTTAATAATTTCAAATAATTAATTATATAAAGTATGAAAAATATTTTAAAATACTCTATTTTTTTAATATTCATAAATAATATAAAACTTCTTAGAAAAAAAACTAAAAATTCAATCTATGTTAATTTTGACATTTAAAATTCAAAAATGATGGTTATTTTTTCATAATAAGAAATAACAATTTTATTTATAAAAATGGAGTACACAATGTAACTAATGACTCATTACATAACCCCTTATAACACCAACATAGGACCTAAGTTTATTGTGTTCAATGTTGATATAATCTTGGGATGGCATGGACAATATTGCCCGAGTGGTGATTTCTATCTTCTTGAACTTCTCCCGAAGGGGATTACATTCTATCTTAACATGTTGAAGCTCAGCTTGGGCTTGGTCCAAAGCAAATCTCAGTGATTATACCTCTTTCCTAAGCTCCAATAGATGGTCTTAGTATGGCCCAAGTCTACTGGATGAGTCCATCGAATCTTCTTTCTGTATTAATTAACTATGATCATTTGTATTTATAAACAATAATCATAATGTTAAGAGTATAGTTTCCAATGGTCATATGGAACAATTCTCATAATTAACCAATGTTTATATAATGGTCAAAGACCAAAGGTCTCATTTAAATTATACTCACATAATTAATAAAAGTATATAGTTTTTTAAGTACAAAATAATATAATATCAGGAAGAAAAAATTATTCAAATTTTTGGGTTGTTACATTTAATGAATTCTCTGTAATAGTTAATGCATAATTATTAAAATAATATTTATCATTAAGTAGGATAAAACTAGTCATTATATATTTTTAATTCAGAAAGATAAGTGAAATGAAATAGTAGTAGTTGGTCTTTAAATAGGGACATTTGAGCTATCTAAGTCCGGTGATGACTCGGATTCTATTTCCGTGATATTGGAACGGTATCTTAATCTAGTGGTGAGAAATCGAAGATGTGTTAGGCGGGTGGTGTGCCATGATGGAGGTTTGTCATGCCAACACTTTTTCAATTTTTTGATCTGGCGGTATGATTTCCTTGACAGTGTCTCAAGGCAATGGTGAGACTTTGTTGGTGGTGAGGCTTCTTTGGAGATGTCTCATATTTTTTAAAATTTCTATCTTATCAATGACTCATTGTGAACTTTGATACTTATCCTTGGATGGAAGTCTTCTTTGTGGTGATTATTTCCATATTAAACAATATTTTTTCCAACATTTATTATAATGTAAAATTATAACAGAAAACATAAAGATCATTAATTATATTATTAATCAAGGTTTGATGATCATTAAAACAATGAGGTCCACAATCTCCACATTTTTTATGATCACAAATCAAGGAATTTTAAATTCATGGAATCAAAGTTAAAGCTTGACATTTTGTACATATGGTATAAAAGGAATAGAAAGTGAGTAAAATAACTATAAAGGTAAATTCCATAGATCTTCTCCCCATTTTGGGATTATCAAAATGTTCATAAATGTAATGGATGAAGAATAAAGTAGGAAATTAAAGAGAAATATATTAGGAATAGCATTATAATTCCCATGAAAAAAGGAAAGGAAAATAAATCCCAAAAAGTGTCCAAAAAATTACATTTAAAAAATACCATCAAAGACACTAATTCCAATGATCAATGCTGCTCGAGGTGAATTGAATGAAAAATAAGAGTATTTTTCTTGTCCTTATTAGATCCAAAAGGTATAGCAGTAGGTTTAGAAGTAATTGTAGGAATGGTTGAGGGTACTGAAGAGATAGATAAAGGAACATCAGAAATAGATGAAGAATGTAGAGGCTCATAAATGAGGATCGACGGAAGGTATTTTACTATCTTCTTGGGAGATAGAGAAAATGGTTGGAACATAGGTGGAAAAGATGCATTAGGGTCTCTGGCCACTCCCTGCCAGATGTACTCTGGGGTAGTCGCAAGAGGTATCACATGGAAATTAACAGGGATATCTTTATGAGCTACAATAGAAGTATTATCCACATGTATAGATGGTTTTATAATGTTTATGAATTACATGATAATATTTCCACCTCACTCCATTTCAATGAAAATTTATTTCTTTTTTCCATAAACCTATGCAGTGTAGGAGTTGAAACTTTCAACTTGTTGACTTGTTCCTTAAAGGCTCGGGGTGTAGGAGTAATCCACAAATTCTTAACCAAAAACATGAAATTGGTATCCATGTAATGCTTAGTATATATTATGGATATATAGTAATTTATTTCTTTGGTTATGGTCTCCCCATAATACTTAATGTCCTCAGCATATTATGTAATCAACTTGCGAACATGATTACTATTATAACTTATTCTTCTTAAGGTCTCTTGAGACTAATCTGAAACAACACTTGAAGTACGATCTGAATAGTTCTGATCACTTCTCTGACCACTCACAGGAGAAAATTAACATCAAATATAGTTGTAGGAGGATAACGTTAGCAAGATTCCATAGAATTAATATTTTCAACATTCTCCAACAATGCATCCATGATTGATGAACAAGAAGATTGTGTCCATTCCGCAACATATCTAAAAGACTCCAGCTCACTAGAATGTCATTTATTCTCAATCTCTACTTCTTGGATATAGTTAATCATCTTTTATTTAATGTGTTGAATCACCAAATCAAAGATATATCTTATATCCTTCTCATTAATTATAGAGACTTGAGGATGTTGATTCCTTCATTTCACATCAAAATTAGATAATATCTTTTTACCAATATATTCCAAATCACCATTGGTTACTACATAAACTGGAATAGGTTGGACAATAAGAGAATTTTTTCTCATAGAAGAAAACTTTTCTAACAAACCAACATCATCATTTTTGGAAAACATTGATACTTTAGGATCTCTATCTTCTCGAATTTCAAGTTCATTATTATTTGGTAAACTTCAAAAAATATAAGAAAAAAATCACATTCCCCTAACATGGGATTAATCCATCTATCAAAATTATTTATAATATTCTCAATAACTAATATAGTATAAACTATTGATACTACTAGAGTAGGTACACCAATAGAGGTCTCAAATATTATCTGTTCAATAGAAGGTGATTTTTCCATATTCTCATAAACTAAAGGCTTGTATAAAGTAGAAATATCTCTAAACTAATCATCAAAAACTTTCTCCACACACTCAACATCAATCTTCTTTGTCACATGTTGATCAAAAATATTTGAATCAGAAATCATCTAATCATCATCAGTAGATACAGTATAAACTCAATCAGAAACTTTATGACTTGTTGATTGTTCCCCCTCAACAGATTCATTTCATTAATCTCAAGAAGTAATATTCACTTCACCAACAAAACTATGAAGGTAATCTAATATGGAAATAGAACCACCAAGAGAAGAAAGAATAACTTGAAGAATATGAACATCATCCCTTCTAATTTTCCCACTAGAAACATCAGTATCTAAATCATCATCATCATCATAATCCTTATTTTTATCATTACTTCCATTTCCATTTTTATTTTCATCTTCTTCATCAGCACCATAACAATTATCATCATAATATTTGTAATAAAATTTGAACTAATATTATCCAGAGACTTAGGTGTCTTCCACATCACTTTTTACTAATTTCTCTCTTTTATATAGAGTCCTAGGAGGGCTAAGTGCTCCAAAAGTGACAGCATGATAACTAAGAGATGTGTAAGGGTCACTACACTCATCTATTAGATATTTTTCCCCTTATTTTCCACCCACAAAAACTTATTAATTCTCATCAGAATACTAAAAATTTTCATCAAGTTCTATACTAGGGTCAACAAGATCTCTTATACTTGAAGGAAGATCAATAGTGTTAAACTCATCATATAAATTTTCAATATAACCTACCTTTTTCTTTGTAAATGTGTTCAAAAAGATCGTCATCCTTCTGTAGATTATTATAGTAATACAAAATCCACCATAATCTACAATTGATTCTTTATCTTAAGAAACAAGATCTATATCTTTTAACATTATAGAATTCATCTTGGGATAGATTAATTAATTTTATCTTGAGGTTGTCTTGATCATTTACAATATATGAAGAATAATATATCTGAAAAGTTTAATCTTCTTTCCAATTTTCTTAATATAATGAAAATATACATCTTGATACCTTAGAGTAACAAGGTCAACCTTCCTTGGGAAAAACATGTGCTGGATGAATTTGAAAAGAAATATTAATTCTCCATCTAACTTAGAGAAAACCGGCCTTCTAAAAATTCCATATCCAATGAGATCAACATGGGACTCTTCATAGATTCAATTTCCAACATCATCTAGAATTGTTCCATTATAGTCATCAAACACACATTCATTTTTAACTTTCAAGAACCTATCTCACATCCTTGAATAAAAATAGATACTATGACCTTTAACTCTTCTTTACACATAGCATTCTTCTTTTTATTCAAATCCAAACTCCACATACTGATAGAACTCAGAAACCAAAATAGGATAAAAAGGCCTCTTATTTGAAGGGAACCAATATACTCATCCTTGATTCTGTTGATCTTTCTACACTAAATATTTGCTCGAAAGTAGCCATTCTGATTCAACATCCTTCTCAGGTGCTAAAACCAGTTTTTCTATATCAGGGTTTATTGGATCAACTAAATCTCAACAACTAGACTCACCTTTCCATTTCTTTGTGGAATGTGGCTCATAAGGAAAAAAACAAGAGGATCACTTTTCTTTGGACATGTAGATATATTTGGAAATATTGGGTGAAGGTTAAGGAAGGTCAAATATTGGGAGAAAAAAATGGTGGAACATGGCTCAAGAGAAAAATTCAGTGTAAGGAAATCGGTTTCTTGGAATTAGACAAAGTATTACATTTATTTTCATTTGGAAGTTTAAGGATTCAAAAAATTAAAATCGAAAAATGGGACAAAAAATTGAATCAACTTATGAAATGAACCATATAAAATATAAATAAAATAAAAATTGGTGGTTCAATAACTGAGAATTGAAAATTTGAAATGGCATAAGAAAATTTTAAATGGTGAAAAATTTTACAACTGTGATAAGTCCAATGGTGAGAAGTCCAATAGTGAGACATTAAAAATGATGAGACATTCATAATGTTGAGAAGTACAATATTGAGACACTCAAAATAGTGAGACATTAACAATTTTTATACATTCATAATAGTGATACATTCATAATAGTAAGTCCTATAAAATTAAACTTAACTAAAATTGATCATAACTAATTCATGCTTGATGAAATTCATTATCTTAGAATTCAAAGGATTAGTAAATATATAAGTAAGATAATGTAATGGTTCAGACCTCTATGGTCCATTTCCTTGCTGAAATATAGTGGTTGAGGTGTTTTGGGAGGTTAAGGAGACTCATCCCCAACACTTTTCCAAATTTCTAGTTCTGTGAACAGTGTTTCCAGTTTAATGAACTGGGTCACGGTGTCTCACAGTTACTGTCTCACAGTTATTGTCGCACAATTACTATCACATAGTTACTCTCCCACAGTTACTGTACCACAGTTACTATCCCATAGTTAATGTCGCATAGTTACTGTCTCATGGTTACTATCTCACAGTTACTGTTTCATATTTCCTTTTCCAAATTTTCAGATTTTTCTAGTTTTGCCAATTTAATGTTTTCTTTGATGTTAAATGAATTTAAAGCATTATTAAGGGATTTAAGTACAATTTAAAGTCCATAACTCCTATATTAATTTTTCTATGGCTCGGGATGCATTTAATTGGTCAAACCATGTGGTTTATTAAGATACAATTTTAATGAAAATTCCAAAGTATCTTAAACCAATGCTCTGTTAAATCTTCTAAAGGGATGAGATATCTTCCTCCCTTGTTCTTCCTCCTTGTTCTATGGTTCGAGACACTCAAACCTTTCCTTCCTTCTCGTAGGAGTTGTGCGATCAAACTTTCCTCCTTAGTTTAGTTCCCCTTGAATTTTCTTCTTGCTGTAAGGAAACCCTCTATTTTTTGTGCCACCAAGTAGTATCGGTCAATCTTTGATATAAGTTATGATCTATCATCATTATTTTGGGTTCATATCCTTCTATTTATCCTTTACCTTTTATGAAATAATATCTCCATGTTCCTAATGTAATCTTATTGGGTGTTGGCTGGTGTGGTGGTGTCTCTGCATCCTCGGGTCGATGCAGTCCTCCAAGAGAGGTGATCGTGATCTATTTTTTAGTCTATTCAAAGATTATCATAAATCTTTTGAGGTAGGTGATTCATTTCTTCTCTTTTATTTTACATGAAACTATAAAGTTAGAATTTTTTATCCCACTTGATCACAATGGAATTAAAAAAAATATTTGAATCGAATAAATAAATTGATATTGGTCGTATGTTATTGCCTCTTGTTTTTCTAGATAGTGTGATATCTATGCTTTCTTTGTTTAGATTTTTGTTCATGATGGAAATTGGTTAATAATGTAAATCCAGAATTAATTGATAATTGTTTGGATAAATATAAAGAGTCATATAAATGAATCTAGTTGTTTTTTATGTAATTTGATGTTAATCAAATTGATGAAGTAAGAATGTTTAATAAATTTGTTATAGCTATGATAGCTTGTTGTTTAGGTTACCCGTATTTGGAACCTAAAAAAAAATTTTAATTCCATATGCATTAAAGAACTGGTTTTTTGGTATAAATATAATGCCTTATAGGGTTTTGAGTTACCATATTGCTTGTAAAGGCCATGAGCCTTATACTTGGAGCTGTGATAGATCATTATGTATGAAGGAATAATGCCTTATTTAAGGGACAAGAGCCCAGTTGATATAATGTTTTTCCTACTACTTGTGTTGTGATGTGATCCAGGAAGGCTATTGTGATATGTGGTGGCGGGGAGGCCTATTGGATATGGTATTACTTGATGCCTAGAATGGCGAGATTCATCGGTTTATGTGTGAGGGTGTAGGGGAGGACACCAGAGATGACGGAACAGGTTGGATGTGAATGATTAGATGCTTTCTGTTTCTTGTTGGTTTTTTATCTTCCTTGATTTCCCCACTGCTCAAGGTAGCTAGATTTCTTACCCTCCTTCCAAAAATGGCCAAAGACATGCTGGGTATTCTATGTTCTTTCCATGTTTAGTTTTCTAAGGGACGATGGGTCTACGCTCTTTCTATAGTCGGCAAAGACTCGACGGGTAGTTCATCTACTCACCATGTTGATCCCCATTGTTTTTAGTATCTTAGAATGCTTTTCTAGAATGTTTGAGAATATATAGAAGTAATAATGATATTAATAAATGATTGAATTAATACTAATAACCCATGGGATTGGAGCTTGCTGGGATGCAATTATGAGGACGCAGTTAAAAGGAATAGTGGACTTTGGGTGTGATGCTAATGAAATATAATGTTGAAATTGTTAATAGTTAATTAATGTTTAAAGAATTAATGAACGTAAAGTGAAATGGATAAAAAGGGAATGAAGGAATTTAATCAAGTACTTTAAATGGTTGTGTGCTTATAGGATACCTAGTCTTAGAAGTGGAAGTTGGGAGTCCGAGAGACGTTGGCTGCAGTTGAGTCTAAGACTAGGTTATTCCCATAGTGTGGATGTGAGTTATAGTATATTCTTTACTTTTTGTGTTTTTATATGCTACTCTACCCCGTTAGTTAGGGAAACTAACACCCCAAGGATTTTTAGCCGTAAGGGGTGTTTTCCCTAACATTCTGGTGGGAGGATGGATGGATGACTACCCCCTTTGGCCCTGCACTCTTCTCTTGGTAGTTACTTGTTCTAGTAGGCACAGTGGTTAGTTTTCCCCATATATGTGTATAGAGGTTTGTAATGGCTTATGGTTATTCACACACATATATTCTAGATATATTTTCCTATGGAATACTATAAGCATAATGTGTATAGTTTGTAATGGCTTGAGGATCCTTACTTGGTGTGTGGGCTGTAATGGCTTGAGGTATAATTCCCGAAGTATGATACACATTATGTAAGTTGTGGTGGCTCTCGGAAACTACCCGGTTACATTGATAATGTGTATGTGGTGGATTTGTTGCATGAGGTGCGTGTTGTAGAGCTTCACCCGGGTGTCTGTGAGCAAGCCTTTTGAGAGAGATTCTTAGGACATGTGACGTTGGGGAAAAGAGGTAAACCAGTGGGGAAGTAGTAGTGGGGTACCCTTGATATTCTTTATTATATTATATACTCTTGTATGTGATACTGGGTGAGATTAGCCATGGTGAGGTTGGGAACGTAGTATACATGTTTAGGTGACAAGTTAGTTTCACTGGTTGTTCACTGTGCTTTAGTATGATTTTTTTACTTTTACACGAGAGGCTCCGGGGAGGATCCTACTAAGTATACTATTATACTCACCCTATGTCTATATAAACTATTTTTTAAGTCACTTGGAGTAAGTTGGAGATCAATCTGGTTACTACTAGCTTGGGGTTACAGGAGCTGTTCGGGCTTCGTGGTTGCTATTGTTTTTACTTTCCTTTGGTACTTGTAGTTTCCCCTTTCAGTTGTAGTAGTTTTGTATGAAATTGCATATGTGTACATGGGATTTCTTTTATATTTTTTTCTGAGTTGGAGTTGGTTGGTGTCTGTCTTATCTCTCACCTTCGCATGTTTTCTCTTAAAGGGTAATGTCTCTCATTTGTGTGTTTATTATACCATCAGTATTAGTCACCAACCCAGGGCCTACTGGTGGTGGGACTTAGGGGTCACTATCTCCCTTCTCACATTGCCGGCCTAGGAGGGGTACACCTTGTGGGGAGGGGGTTGTGACAGGGGTTCATGACATAGTGGTATCAAAGGTCTGGTTGAGGGATAGGATAGAGTTTGGTGTTAGGCACAGGTGAAGTTGCATAGTTGGTAGGGAAATAGTGTCAGTCATGTTTAGAAAGTGATGTAAACACTAGAGACCAGTTGAGACATAGGTTTTTAGGCCCCCTGTGATCTGATGCATAGACCTTTAAGTTTATGATGGATACTAAATGAGGTGAAACTAGTTGTAGGTTAGAGACCTAGGAAAGGATCATGCATCATTATTCTTTGTTCCTGTGTTTGAATGGGTAAACCTTGGGATAGGTAAACCTGAAATGAATAAAAGAAAACAATTAATTAATTAATATTGATTCTTCTATTCTAGGTTTAGGAGCTCTAACTATTTGTTATTTTATAGGTATGTCTGCAAGTCAACTTCCTCATAAAGATTTCATAGAAGGTGTCCAGTAGGTGTTCCATTAGATCGTCGCAGGGTAGAGTTTGAGGATGATGACACTTGGAAGAGGTCACTCCGATAGTTCAGGTGCCAAAGTCTGCAAAAGTATGAGGGCTCTGTTTCAGATGAATTCATGGAAGACTGTTTGGAGGAGATCAGGATAGTCTTCAGTTCAATCTATTCTTGGAAGATGAACTGATTGTATTATGTTGTGACAATGCTGTGTGGAGTAGTGAGGCAGTGGTGGTTCTTATTTCTCGGGAATCGTGAGGAGTCGGCTATCTCATGGGAGGAGTTCCGAGACAAGTTTAGGGCTAAGTTTCTTTCTTCAACCACAAAGGAATCCAGTCGCCATGAGCTTCTTAGACTTCAATAGGGGATCTCTAATGTGTGAGATTTTGGAATCCATTTCAGAAACCTTTTACGACATTCTTCTAACCTTTTTTCAGACGAGGAGGCCAGGGCAAGGCATTTCAAAGAGTCTTTGCATCCAGATATCCAGCACCTGGTCACCCCATTTATTTTAAAGATGTGTATTGAGGCGCTGGTGAGTAAATAGGTCATCGAGATGACATTGACCCGAACTGGATCTTCACGAGAGGGGAGTTGTCATGATTCCTCATGAAGTAGAGTTGTGGTCCGGGTTTCCCGGTTTTCAGGATAGAAGAGTTTTCGTTCGGTCGGGGGTAGGTCCGAGCCCTCAACATCTTGTTTATCTGGGGGCAGCAGCTCTCAGGACTATTCCAAGGGATCAGGTGCTAGTTTTTCTTTTGGAGGGAAAGGTCATCGGTAGGGAGAGTGTCCAACCTTTCCGAGCAATTATCATACACCAGGTGTTCCGCTCGAGGTTCCTCTATTGAGGTAATTCTAGCCAAGGAAACAGCAGCAGGTTGCACCAACTTTGTATCAGCAAATTGTAGATGGGGGAGGCATAGAAAAATCTCGTGATGCTCCCTATCCTCAGAGACCAGAGTGAAGTAATGGTGGTGGTCTTCATCAGTGTCTGAGAGGTCGTAGATGAGGTTGGGGTCAGCTTCATGCTTTTGTGTTGCTAGTGCCAAGCGATCCAGATATTGTTTGAGGTAACCTTTTCTTGTTTTATACTTTGGTGTATTCCTTGTTTGATTCAGGAGTGACACAGTCCTTTATATCACCAACCCTTTTCCATGCTTTGGGAATTGAGGTAGAGAGTCTTCCAGTTCCCTTGGCATCGACTACGCTAGTTGGAGGTTGAGCTGACTTGTTTGAAGTATGTAGAGACTGTGAGCTAGTGATGGGGTAGCACCACTCTTGGGGAGATTTCCTATGTTTACAGATACAACCATATGATGTTATCCTAGGCATGGATTGGTTGTATTCGGTACAGTATATCATGGATTGCTTCAGGAGGAAGGTTGTGTTCTTCGATGAGGATGGAGATCCAGTGGGGTTTGTTAGTGAACGAGACCCTCGTATGGGTTAGAGGCTTGTTCCTTCCTCATCATCCTTGATGGATAAGCTGATTTTGAGTTCTTTAGAGGTTCATCAGTTGTCATTTCCTTGGGTTTTAGAAGATTACCCTGATATCTTTCCAGAAGAGGTTGTAGCATTACCCCCTTGATGAGAGATCAAGTTTGGGATCGAGCTATAACCAGGGGCATCTCCTATATCTATGTATCGATATAGGATGGCCCCTTATGAGTTATGAGATCTACATATATAGCTTGATGGTCTGTTACAGTGTGGTTTTTTTCAGCCAAGTGTGTCACTATAGGGTTCACCTGTTTTTTTTGTGAAGAAGGCTGACGGCAGTTTGCACTTGTTTATCAATTATTGTCGCATAAACAAAGTGATAGTAAAGAATCTCCATCCTCTTCCACAGATTTATGATTTATTCGATCAACTGAGGTTTTAAAGTTGGTTCTCAAAAATTTAATTGTGGTCAGGATATCATTAGATGCTTGTGAAGGATGAGGATATCCCAAAGACTTCATTCTGTTGTCATCATGGGCATTAAAAATTTGTTGTAATGTTGTTTGGTGGGACTAATGCTCCAGCTATGTTCATAGGATTGATGAACTCCATGTTCTGTGAGTTCCTGGATAAGTTCTTGGTGGTTTCCATCGATAAAATCCTCGTGTACTCCATGCCTAAGGAGGATCATGTAGAGCATCTACACACCATTTTGCGAGTTCTTTGTCTACAATTTGGGAAGTTGTTGAAGTGTGATTTTTGGCCTTGAGAAGTCCATTTCTTGGGGCATGTTGTGTCCCAGTAGGTAGTAGTTTTGGATCCATCAAAGATATAAGTAGTTGTGTCTTTGGTGGCCCCCAAAATAGTGGCAGAGGTGCGAAGTTTCCTTGGTCTTGCAGGATACTATAGGAGGTCCGTAACCAATTTCTCTCAGTTTTTGAATCCTCTAATAGCATTGACTAAGAAAGATCAAGCATTCGTGTGGACTGATCAGTGTTAGGAAACTTTCAAGTATCAGAAGGAGAATTTGGTAAGTGCTACAGTTCTTTATCTTCCGGTAGAGGGGGTTCAGTTTGATGTTTTATGTGATACTTCCAATCTGGGGTTAGGTTGTTTTCTAATGTATCAAAGATCAGTTGTTTCTTATGGGTCATGTAAGTTGTGTCCCCATGAATTTAACTATGCCACCCATGATCTTGAGTTGGAATTCGTGGTATTTTCTCAAAATTTGTGGGGAAATTACCTCATTAGAGATTGCTTTTTGGTTTTCACTGATCATAAGAGTCTGAGGTATGTTTTCTCCCAGCGTGACTTGAACTTATGATAGCATCGGCGAATGGAGTTTTTACAAGAATACGTCTTTGAAATATTGTATACCCCTAGAAAGGGGAATGTTGTAGCTGATGCACTGAGAAAGAAGTCACATAGTGGTGCAGTGCAAGAATTTAGTGATTACTGGAGAGTTATGGAAGAACTTTCAACATTAAATCTTGATATGGGAGAATTTGGGGGAAGAGGTTGTCTTTTCTAGATGATGATGCAGTCATCTCTAGTGCAGTAGATGGAAGAGTCCCAGTTGGGGGATATTAAGGTAGAGGTCTAGAGAGACCAAGTTGTTTGTGGTGAGGCCCCTGATAGTTGGTCTGAGGATGAACAACATTGAGTGTTGTATCACAGAATTATATTTTTTCCTTTTTCAATGCATGAGATGGTTCTTAAAGAGTTCCATAGTTTGCCTTTAGTAGTGCATCCTGGCGTGAAAAAGATGTACCGAGCCTTGAGGAGCCATTTTTGGTGGCTTGGGTTGAAGCGTGCAGTTGTAGAGTTTGTGTCTCGATGTTTTTTGTTCTAGAAGGTGAAGTTTGAACACCGTGTTCCTGGTGGTATGCTTCAACTATTAGATGTTCCTCAGTGGAAGTTGGAGGACATCTCAATGGACTTTGTTACTAGTTTACCTCAAGCTCAGGGAGGACATGACTCTATTTGGGTGGTAGTGGATCATTTAATAGAATCATTCTACTTCATAGCGATTAAGGAGTCAATCTCAGTGGATTTTTTGTTGAGGCAATATCTAGAAGAGGTGGTAAGACTTAATGGATCTCTAAGGATGATCATTTCTGATTGAGATCCTCATTTTACCTCTAGGGTGTGGAGAGGTCTCTAACATGCTTTAGGTTCTTAGCTATGCCTTAGCACTGCTTTTCATTTATAGACAGATGATCAGACAGAGAAAACCATAAAGAAACTTGAAGACATTTTTCAATCTTGTGTCCTAGATTTTAGAGGTTCATGGATGAGGCACTTACCCTTGGTGGAGTTTTCTTAAAAAAATAGTTTTCTCTCCACCATCGGTATGGCCCCATTTGAAGCCTTGTATGGCCAACCTTTCCATTCTCTATTGTGCTGGACTGGGGTTGGAGAGTCATCAATTCTCGGACCAGAACTAGTAAAGAATATGACAGATATGGTTTAGGTGATTTGTGAGAGGATGAAAGTAGCACAAGATCATCATAAATCATATGCTGATCAAAGAACGAGACCCTTAGAGTTTGATGTTTGGGATCATGTGTTTCTGAAGGTGAATTCTTGTCCTGGGTAGTGAAGTTTCAGTCATGGGAGTAAGATTTCTCCCTAGTTGTTTGGTCCTTTTGAGGTTCTGGCTCATGTTGGAGATGTGGCATATGAGATAGCACTTCCCCCATAGATGATCCAGATACATGATGTTTTTCATGTGTCACAAATCCATCGTTATCTTCATGATGACTATCACGTCATCGATTGGGGACAGATTGATGTTGATGATTATGATACCTTTGTAGAGTGACCTATGGAGATCCAAGACCACAAAGAGAAGGTGTTGCACAGGTGTTCTATTCCCATAGTTTGTGTCTTGTGTGGACACATTGGTGTGGAGGAGAGTATCTGAGAACATGAGTTGCAAATACATGCTCAGCACCCTGAGTTTTTTTATGTTTAACTATTTTCATGTAACAATGTTCACTTCATGGTTTTAGACCTTTTGTGTTTATAAGATGGATTTATTTTGTTGCTTCTTACGGTTTGCTCTCTTTTGAGAGGTATCTCGATGAGTGGTTGTTCGAACCCCTTTTCTGTTTCCTTTTGGGTTGGTTTTGGATTCTCGAGGACATGAATGTTTTAAGAGGTATTTGATGTAATTTCCTAGACCACTATGGTCTATTTCCTTGCTAAAATCTGGTGGTTGAGGTGTTTTGGGAGGTCAAGGAGACTCATCCCCAACACTTTTCCAAATTTCTAGTTCTGTGAATAGTGTTTCTAGTTTTATGAATAGTGTCACAGTGTCTCATAGTTATTGTCTCACAGTTATTGTCTCATAGTTACTATCTCACAGTTACTATCTCATAGTTACTGTCTCAGAGTTACTGTCTCAAAGCTACTGTCTCACATGTATTATCTCACAGTTACTGTCTCACGGTTACTGTCTCATGCTTACTGTCTCACAGTTACTATCTCACAGTTACTATCTCACAATTACTATCTCACAATTACTGTCTCAGAGTTACTTTCTTAGAGTTACTATCTCACAGTTACTATCTCACAGTTATTGTCTCACAATTACTATCTAAGAGTTACTGTCTCACAGTTACTATTTCATATTTCCATTTCCAAATTTCCAAATTTTTCTAGTTTCACAAAATTAATGTTTTCATTGATGTTAAATGCATTCAAAGCCTTTTTTTAAGGGATTTAAGGCCTATTAAAAGCCCATAACTCCTATATTAATTTTTCTATGGCTTAGGATGCATTTACTTGGTCAAACCATGTGGTTTAATGTGGTCCACTTTTAAGGGAAAATCCAGTGTATCTTAAACCACTACTCTATTAAATCTTCTAAAGGGATGAGATATCTTCCTCCCTTGTTCTTCCTCATTGTTCTCTAGTGTGAGACACTCAAACCTTTCATTACTTCCCGTAGGAGTTGTGTGATCAAACTTTACTCCTTGTATTTGTTCCCCTAGAATTTTCTTCTTGCTATAAGTGCACCCTCTATTTTTCGTGAAACCAAGTAGTATTGATAAATATTCAATATAAGGTATGATCTATCATCATTCTTTTGGGTTTATATCCTTATTTTTCTCATTTCCCTTTTGTGGAATTCTATCTCCATGTTCTTAATGTAATTTTCTTGGGTGTTGGCTGGGGTGGTAGTGTCTCTACATCCTCGGGTGGATGTAGTCCCCTAAGAGAGGCGATCATGATCTATTTTGTTAGTCCATTCAAAGAGCATTGGGAACCTTTTGAGGTAGGGGATTCATTGCTTCTCTTTTATTTTACATGTAACTGTAGAGTAATCATGTTTTATCCCACTAGACCACAATGGAATTAACATAATAATTATTTGAATAGGATAAATAAATTGATATCAAATGTATGTTATCACCTCTTATTTTATAGATAGTGTGATATTTATGATTTCTTTGTTTAGATTTTAATTCGTAATGGAAATTGGTAAAGAGCATAAAGCCATAATTAATTGATAATTGTTTGGATAAAGATAAAGTGTCATATAAATGAATCCAGTTATTTTTGTTTTAATTTGATGTTAATCAAATTGATATAAAATGTATGTTTAATCAATTCATGATAGCTATGATAGCTTGATTTTTTGGATAACTATAGTTGGAACCTATAAATAATAAATCTATTAATTCCAAATGGATTAAAGAACTAGTTGTTTGATAAAAAGATAATGCCTCATAGGTTTTTGAGTTACCCTCTTTCTTATAAAGGCTAAGAGCCTTATGCTTGGAGCTGTGAGAGCTCATTATGTATGAAGGAAAATGCCTTGTTTAAGGTCCAAAAGCCCAGTTGATAAAATCCTGTTTTCCTACTTCTTGAGTTGTGATGTGAGACTAGAAGGATGTTGTGATATGTGGGGGTAGGGAGGCCTATTTACTATGGCAGAAGTTGACGCCTAGAGTGGAAAGATGCATCAGTTTATGCATGAGGGTGTTAGGGAGGACACCCGAGATGATGGAACAGGTTGGATGTGAATGATTGGATACTTTTTGTTTCTTATTGGTTGTTTTATTCATTACATTCCCTACTACTCAAGGAAGATGGTTTTCATACCCTATTTCCACAAGGGGGCGAAGACACGTGGGGTTTTCCACGTGCTTTCCATGTTTAGTTTCTTGGGGAAGGATGGGTTTACACTCTTTCTATAGCTCGAAAAGACTCGACGGGTAGTTCATCTACTCACCATATTGAGCCCGCTTCTATTTAGTATCTTAGAATGCTTTTCTATAATTCCTGGATATATGGGAAAGTAATAATGTTGTTAATAAATGATTCAATTAATAATGTTAACCCATGGGATTGGATATTGTTGGGATGAAATGATAAGGATTCAATTTAAAGTAATAGTGGACTTTGGGTGTGATGCTAAAGAAATATAATTTGGAAATTGTTAATAGTTAATTAATGTT
The DNA here is from genome assembly GCA_963277665.1 of Viscum album. NCBI lineage: Eukaryota > Viridiplantae > Streptophyta > Magnoliopsida > Santalales > Viscaceae > Viscum > Viscum album. The sequence continues at coordinate 283,764,897 of OY728126.1, forward strand.
TAAATAATTAATGATTGTAAAGTGAAACTGATAAAAAGGGAATGAAGTAATGTAATCAATATCTTTAAAAAAATTTGTGCTTATAGGATACCTAGTCTTAAAAGTATAAACAGGGAGTATGAGTGATGTTATCTGCAATTGAGTCTAAGATTAGGTTATTCCCATAGTGTGGTTGTGAGATATAGTATATTTTGTACTTTTTGTGTTTTTATATGCTAATCCACCCCATCAATTAATGAAACTTCCACCCCGGGGATTCTGAGCCCTGGGGGTGTTTTCCCCAACATTCTGGGGTAGGATGGATGGCTGACTACCCCCCTTTGGCCCTACTCTATTATCTTGGTAGTTACTTGTGCTGGTAGGCACAACGGTTAGTTTTCCCCATATATATGTGTATAGGGTTGTAATGTCTTGTGGTTATTCAAACACATATATTATGTACATAGTTTCTTGTGGACTACTATAGGCATAATGTGTATAGGTTGTGATGGCTTGAGGATCCTTACTCGGTGTGTGGGTTGTAATGGCTTGAGGTATAATGCCCGATGTATGATACACGTTATGCGAGTTTTTGTGGCTCTCGAAAAATACCTGGTTACTTTTCTTATGTGGACGTGGTGGTTTTTTTCATGAGGTACATGTTGTAGTGCTTTGCCCAGGTGTTTTCGAGAAAGACTTTTTGGGGAGAGTTTCTTAGGACGTGTGGCATTGGGGCAAAGAAGCAAACCAGTGGGTAAGTAGTAGTGGGGTACCCTTGATATTCTTTATTATATTATATACTCTTGTTTGTGATACTTAGTGAGAGTATCCATAGTGAGGCTGGGAACTTATTATACCTATTTAGGTGATGAGTTAGTTTCATTTGTTGTTCACTGTGATTTAGCATGCTTTATTTACTTTTTCACGAGAGGCTCTGAGGAGGATCCTACTGAGTATACTGTTATACTCACCCTATTTCTTTATAAACTGTTTTTTCAGGTCACTTGGAGTAGGTTGGAGGTCAGGCTGGTTACTACTAGATTGGGGTTGCAGGATATGTTTGGGCTTCATGGTCACTATTGTTTTTTACTTTCCTTTGGTACTTGTAGTTTCCACATTAAGTTTTAGTAGTTTTTCATGACATTACATATCTGTACTTGGGATTTCCTTTATATTGTTGTCTTAGTTGGAGTTAGTTGGTGTATATCTTATCTATCTCCTTTGCATGTGTTCTCTTAGAGGGTAATGCCTCCCATTTGTGTGTTTACTATACCCTCAGTGTTAGTCGCCAACCTAGGGCCTACTGGAGGTGGGACTCGGGAGTCACTATCTCCCTTCTCACATTGCCAACCTAGGAGTGGTACAACTTGTGGGGAGGAGGTCATGACAGCTGATGTTATTTACCAAAGTATTCAAAAGTTATATCATATTTTTTAAAATTATCTCTCAAAAATTTATGTCTTACATAAATATGTTTTTTTATAGAATGTCATACATTATTATTATAAATATTAATAAGACTTGTATTATCATAGTTTATAGGGACATTTCAAAATTGATATCTATAATCTAGTAATTTATGTTTCATCCACAAATTGTTTTCACAACATATACCTACAACCATGTATTCAACTTAAATAGTAGAAAATACAACATAATTTTTCTTCTTACTACACCAAGATACTAGTGACTTACCTAAAAAGTGGCATGTTCCAGAGGTTATTTTTATATATAACTTACATCAACAAAAATATACATCTGAATAAATAACTAAATCATAGGCTTGTCCTCTTGGGTAAAAAAATCCTAAATTTATCGTATATTTGAGGTATTTGATAATTCATTTTATAACATCCAAGTGTGTCAATTTGGGATTTTCTTGAAAATAAGCATTCATACAGACAATAAACTTAATATCTATATGACTATTAGTAAGGTAGAGAATATTTCCAATAATACCTCTATAACTAGTTTGATCCACCGATTTCCCAGCTTCATCCATATATAATTTTCATGTGTTACTCATAGGGGTATCGATACACATAGTTCTATCCAGATTAAAATGTTTTAGATGATCCTTTTTATATTTTCCTAGATTTAAAATGATTTATTTATTTATTTTAAAAATTTTGAAAACTATGAAAGATCTCTAGTTCACCCATTAAACTAATTTCAAATACATTTTTCATCATTATTGAAAAATCAATACATAAATAATTTTTTGAAGATCTAATAATAATATAATTAACATAAATTTATAAAAATAAATCATCTTTTGATATTTTTTTTATAAAAAGTGAATGATCAGCTATTTCTTTTAAAAAGGCTTTTGAAATAAGAAAAGTGTTTAGCCTATCATACCATGATCTAGGATCTTATTTCAAAACATAAAAATATTTTGTTAATTTGAAGAAATTATTTGATATATGGGGATTATGAAAACCAGGGGGTTGTTCTGAAAAAAAAACTTCAAATATATACCCATTGAATAAAGAAATCTTGACATCCATTTGATAAAGTTTGAAATATAGAGAAGAAGAATAGGCTATTAAGATTATAATTGATTCAAGTCTAGATAATGGTGCAAATTTATCCTCATATTCTATTCCTTCTTTCTAATTATAACCTTGTTCAACTAGTCTAGCCTTGTTTCTTACTATAGTCACTTATTTGTCTAATATGTTTCTGAACACCTATTTAGTGCCCATAGTCAAGGTTCCATTGGGCATATCCACTAGTTCCCGCACATTGTTTATTTCAAATTCATGTAACTCTTCATATATATCTATTACCCATAATCCATTATTCATGGATTCATTGATGTTCTTTGGTTCAAGAAGAGATAAAAATGCTTGATATTCTTCTTGATTTCTAACAGAATCCCTAGTCTGTGCACCTCTACCTAGGTATCCAACTACAACATCTAAAGAATGATACTTAAGGTTCCTGACAACTCTAAAAAATGTAGGTCTAGTCACATCAAGTTGGTCTATAGGTTCATTTTCTGGTTCTAGATGTTCTGGAAATTCATCCAAACTCGATCATTTTTCTGACTATTTTACAGCAGAATTAGTAGGTTTGGAATTTATCTTTAGAGATGATAAATCGTCCTCAAGGTTTTATAAATAAGTCTTAGGAACATGTGTATCTGTCTCATAAAATTTAATATGAACATATTCTTCCATAGTATCAGTCATTTTATTGATAAATCTATAGTCTTTACTAGTGGTTGAATAACCTCAAAAAATTCATTCATCACTCTTAGAGGAAAATTTGTCTAAATTATCTTTAGTGTTAAGAATAAGGATTTTGAAACAAAAAACTCTAATGTAATTAATATTAGGTTTTCTATTTTCCCAAATCTCATAAGGTGTCTTCTTTATGATAGGTCTAATTAAGATTCAATTGATTATGTAACATGTTATACTTATAGCCTATGCTCAAAAATAGATAGGCAAGTAATATTCATTTAGTATAGTTTGGGAAATTTCTTGAAGAGTTTTATTCCTTCAATTAAGAACTCCATTCTACTAAGGGTATCTAATTGTAGAGAAGTTATGATTATACCCATTTTGTGTGCAAATAGATTCAAATTCTTGGTTTTCAAACTCACGACCATGATCACTTCCTAGAGTCTTTATCCTAAGTCCACTTATGTTCTCTAAAGATCTAGAATACTTGGTAATGTAATAACATGATTCAATTTTTTACCTAAGAAAGAACACCCAAGTATACCTATAAAAGTCATCTACTAATATATGGACATAATTATAACCATTAAGACTTGAAACTCTAGATGGCCCAAATATATCCATATGAACCAACTCAAGAGGATGAGAAGTTGAAACTTCATTCAATAAATTAAATGAAATATTAAGTTGTTTCCATTTTTGAAAGGGGTTGCATAATTTTTCATTTGGGAACTCAAATTTTCCTAGATCCATGATTAGAAACTCCATAGTAAGCTTCCTATGTGATTTAATATTGAAATGGCCTAGTCTCTAATGCAAAATCCATGATTCTTTATGAAAGTTAGTCAAGTGGAAAACATTATTATAAATTAAAGAATTAAAATCAATACCATAAACATTTTCATTTCCTGAAGCAGAAAAAAGCTAAAGCATCTATAGAATCAAAAACATTAAATGAATTATTTTCAAATTTTACATGAAAATCATCATCACATGATCGATATAATATGAAATTTATACTTTAAACCACCGAAAAACCATACTTTGGAAATCAAAATAGAATTTTTATTACCAATTTTTTCAAGTTTGATGATTTTCCCATTAGCAGTGTCACTAAAGGATACATTACCACCACCATCCTTTATTAGGTTCTTGAAGTTATAATATTATCCTATAATATGTCTTTAACATCTATTTTCCCTATACCATATAAATTTACAGGAGGTCTTCAAGAAGTTTTCGTAAAACCAAAATTTATATAAGATATGATTTTGGTACCCATATTTTCTTGGGTCTAGAAGTGTTGGTAATCAAGGATTTAAGAACCCATATTTTTTTAATAGATCTATTGTAAACGAATATAATATTTTTTGAAATAAACAATTTATTTGGTCCTTTATAAAAATAACTAATAGTACAGATTTGGAATTTGGAAAAAAAATTATCTTTACTACTATTCATTTCCAATGTTGGTATCCTATACCAATATAATATTTTGGAGAAAATTGTTTTCCTAAAATCTATTTAAGAGTTTCTCTACCATTGGTAAACCTTTCTATTTCCTTCATCATTTTTTCATTATAAAAAATTAGTTCAATATTTTTGTTTAATAACTAAGTATTTTTATCTTTCTCAATAGAAAAATCATATTTAATATTTAAAGATAAGGAATTTTATCTCTTTAGAGATTTTTACTTATCATTAAGTTCATTAAAATTGTCATATATAATATTATAATATTCAAACATTTCAACCTTAGTCATATCATCGTCAGTTTTTTCATTATTTTAATTATTAGAATTATTTACTGGTAATAGATTATAAATAGTAGGTACCTTAGAGATATTATTCATAAATCACATGTTGGATCGATTAAACTTTTATTCATGTGATGAATGAGAATCACTGGAGTTGTCATCGAAAACACTCTAAGTGGTTTTCATTGAATTCTTATACCTTCGTTCCTTTTTATCATATTTCTTCTTGTATTTTAACTTTAGGGAGTCTTCTTTAACATGTTTGTATCATTTTCATTCATATCATGGGATATCATTTGTGTTATTATCCTTCTTCTAATCTCTATTCCAGTTGTCTTTGCCATCATACATTCCTTTATAATTAGGGTTTCTAAAAAAATCTTTTTTTTTTTAAATTTCAAAAACCTTCTGGCCAAGTGGGATATCTCCTCATCATTTTTTAAAGGTGACTCACTATCACTTGAACTTTCATCCTATATATTTTCCTTTTCCTTTTATCTTAGTTTGGATGTTGTAGTCTTGAAGGATACTGAATTTCTTTTTGGCTCATCATCTTCCACTCTATTAACATTCAGTTCTTCTTCATACATCATCAGCATACCAATAAGCTCATTAACTGATACTTTGATAATGTCACATGTCTCTCTAATTGAATCATATTCCCCTCTCTATTTTTTTGGAAGGCATCTTATAAACCTCATGATTTGGTCCTTATCATACATTGGATTTCCAATCAATCTCATAGTATTTAAAATTTCATAAAACTAGAGATACATGTCAGAGATTACTTAATCATGCCTCTTTTTAAAAAATCATAATTAATAGTATATGCATTTAATCATATTTCTTTGACATTGGTTGTTCCTTCAATTCAAACAGATAAAGTATACAATATCTCAAAGGCAGATTTACAAAACTAAATTAGATTGAATTCCCCATATCCTAAAGCACAATAAAGAGAATATATTTCTTTAGAATTATTTTTATTATAGGATAACTTGGTAGCATCAATCCAATATTTTCTAAAATCCTTATGTAAATCATAATTATCCTCAATAGATTTTCAAATCTCAAAACCCATACTCTAAATATTAATTTTCATTTTTATCTTCCATGGAGTATAATTGTTACCTTTGAAAAAAGGACTTATGTTGGTAGCAGAACCTTCCAGTCTATTATCCATTTAAAGAACTAAATTTATAATTTACATAAATTTAATATCTTTAAATCAAAACTAAAATCACAATTAAGTTCTTTTTGATAAAATTTGATTCCAAATCTTAAACCTATTATACCAAATGTTTTTCGGAGTGAGTATCTCAATAGGGGTTAATTGAGTAGCCAATAAAAATTATGCTAAAAAGAATTTAAATATAATCCTTCAATAAGTTAAAATCTTTCTAATTTACCAAAATATTAGTTTGATAAAAGTTTTAATCTTTTAGAATATTTCCTAAAATATTGATAGGTCTCAGTTAAAATAGTATACAATATTATTTTATCTTTTGAAATAATCATACTTAATATAAATATAATATAAAAACTAATTAAGATAAACTATCAAACTAGTGGTTATTATTCTCAATTTGAAATAGAATTATTTTAAAATCCAATAAATAAAGTAAAACAAAACAAAAAATATATGCAAAAGAATTGAATATAAGAGGTTCAGTCTCATAATGAGACTTATTCTTCTCTACTTGGTAATAACCTACTACAATGTAGTTTATATAAAATAAAATTTTTGATCCACAACATGGATTGGGTTTAGAAATAGTATACCAACTATTTAGAATGCACAAGGCCTATTCCACAATTTTTTTGTGAGTAAAAAATAAAATAGGTCACACAAGACCTCTACCACAACTATAGTGAAAAAACATATAAAATCAAGTATGAGAAGATATTTAGTATCTTTTATTTTAAATCAGAAGATAGTGTGTGTGTGTGTGTGTGTGTTATAAAATAGAGTAACACACAGATCTAGTCATGTAAAAGAATCTAAACTTACAAAGAAAATAAAATATATAAGGGAATAGAGTTGCTCGGTCTATTAGGCTATATATATTAAGACTCCTTTAATGTGATTTGAACTGATACTCAAGTCATGTAACTGAATTTACTATATAATAGAGCTTCATAAACTCTTTGTTCATGGAACTAGATGAATGATGTGCTTTGGTTTCCTTAGTTTATTATAAGTAGGATATAGAAGGTAATCTCTTCTGGTTCATATAATAATGCCCAACTCACTTCATGTGTGTAGCTCTCTAAGTGTATTTCCATGTGTCTATTTTTTCATAAGAGAGTTTGCTTCCTCTTTTATCAACAGCACCATAATTAGAAGAAAAGATAATCATTTAGATCCACTTCATCCTTGTATTGTATGTATGAAAGGAAGTTTAATGAATTCATTGCAATAGTTAATGTACAATCATTGAAATTTTCATAATTAAATTGGATAAAATAGTTTCTATATATATTTAATTAAAAAAATATAAGTGAAAGGAAATAATGGTGATGAGTCTTTAAATAGTGACACAAGTGATATTTAATTATAAAGGTGACTTAGAGTTTGGTGATGTGATATTGGAGTGCTATCTTGATCTGGCAGAGAGAAACTAGCAATGTGTTAGGTGGGCAGTGTGTCTTGTTGCAGTTGTGTCATGTTGGCGGTGTGTCATGCCAACACATTGTCAATTTTTTGATATGTAGGTATTACTTCTTTGATGGTGTCTCATGGAAATGGTGAAACTTTATTGGCATTGAGACCTAACTGGAAGCATCTTAAACTTTGTCCAATTTCTTTCTTAGTTGTGACTCATTATGAATTTTGAGACTTCTCCATAGTAGTGAGTCTTCTAGAAAGAGAGTACTTCCATAATGAAATATATTTTTTCAGAGTGACTTATAATATAAAATTATAACAAAAAACATAAATCTTATTAATTATTATAATAAACATGATTCCATTATCATTAAAATAAGGTGGTCGACAACATCATTTTTTTACCAATGAAAATGGAATGTGTGTTTCATATTTTGATGTCCTCGGTCAATGAATCATGGTTACATCTTGGTGAACACACATGAATATACACTACTAAAAATTTGGGTTTATCCATACCTAACCATTATCAATTCTAGTCAAAAGAACTGATAAAGGCCCCTTTATTAGTTCTATCAAAATCATTGATAATGGGGGACATTTATTAGTGCTATAAAAAGCACTAGTAAAGGTGGTATTTATCAACCCAAAAAAATTATTGGATCCCCCCCCACACACACACACACACCCTTAGAGACTATTTTCTATCATTGATAATGTGTTCCCTTTATTAACGCTAATAAAGTGTGGATTTATTAGCACTAAAAAACTGATGATAAAGGCCCCCTTCATGAGCACCTTTTTTCTAGCACTCATAAAGGCCCCCCTTTGTGAATGATTTTTTACTGGTGATAATAAAGGTATTATATCATAAAAAATTAGGTTATTAAAAATAATATACTAATATATAAATATATTTAGATTCATATAAATATAATATTTTGTATTAAATATGATTTAGATAATGTTAAATACACATTTACACTTAATATATAAGATATTTAGAGAACATGGATTATAAAATAATTAATAAATAATATAAATTAATAATTTTATAATTACTATCAAGTTAAATTCATTTAATAAAAATGTTATGATATAAAGATTCAATAAACTAATGAACGATCTAAGATAAGTTAAAAACATGACTTGAAATTCAAATGGCCATAACTTTTGATCTGAGTGTTTATTTGAGCTCTACCACATATCAAATCGAATCATGAAAACATATCTACACTATGTTAAACTGGGTAACCAGTGTTGTTATTTTTGTAGGTCAAAAAAATCCTATAAGGCCTCCAAAATTGATTTTTGATTTGGGATACCCAAATTTTTTATTATTCTATAATATTTCTACTTAATTTAAGAGATTCTTTTTTTCCTTTTTCAGTGGAAACTAAATTTATTCCTAGGTATTACATTCATATAGATATTATGGTACTAATGAATTATAATTATTCATATTGTAGTTGTATTTATAATTAAGTATATGCATTTTTTTTTATATTTACATATAATAAATAAATTTTTTAAATACATATCTAAACATATTTACATAAAAATGAATTTTTAAATATATAAACCAAATGGATATAAATATAATTCATTTAATTTAAAATTAAAATTTATCCATTTTATTTTTTTTATAAAAATTAATTAATATATATATATAAACCATTATGAGTAATGTTTATATATATACATTTTTTTTAATAAAAAAATTATATGTATATTATAATATATGAAAATAAATACATATATATGTAAATACTTATGTGTGAATTTTAGAATTATAAGGGTATACATGTGTGTGTAAATATGTGCATATGTGTGTACGTATGAATCAGTATTAGGTAAATGCATCATATATAAATGTACTTTTATAAATAAATCATTAACATTATGATTAAATATTATATATAAACATATTTATAGTAAATATTTATAAATAAATTATAAAAAACATATATGAAAATATACTATTACTTGTGAATATGTATAAATATATATTTGTAAATATATAAACATTTAAATATATATGAATTGTATAAAATTTATATCTAGCCATGTTTTAAAAAGGTATTTTTTATCTAGCCATATTTTAAAAAATTATTTTAAATATATTCATAGTTTAAAAATGTATTTATATCTAAATATACAATATATAGATATATTTAAAAAAATATTTAAAATAATATCTAATTTACTTTATAAATATAGAGTAATATATATACTTATACAAGTGTATACATAATGTTTATATTTATATATATATATCTGTGTGTGGGGGGTGTTAATAAAATTATATATAATTATATTTATATTCTAATATATATAAATGAATATTAATATATAATATATTTAAATAAATATATGTATACATATATAACACACACACACACACAAATATTTTATAAATATATTTAAAAATAACTATATTAATATATAAATAAAAAAATATGGGTTTGTATATATATATAAACTGGCATATCATAAAATATACAATACGACAGGTTGGGTTTAGTGTTAAAGGTGTTCATATTGAAAAAGTAGGACCGAGGATTGAATCTAGGTGTGCACAGTGGTGAACATAATGATGGGTAGTGTAAAAGCATTGATAAAGGGGATTTTTGAGTATTGACAAAGGGTAGTGGTGGGTGCATGCATGCATGATACAGGGGGTGGGTGGAACGGTTGGGGAAAAGTTCTTACAAATGGGGGGAGCACTGACATAGGGGCGGGTGAAGCATTATTTTTTGAATTTTTATTATCATTTTTTAAGTGTTGATAAAGGGTTCATTAATTAGAGATTTTTTTACAACTGATAAAAGGGGTATTTTAATAGTTCTTATATCAAAAGTGTTTTTTAGTGTTGTTAATTCCAATTTCTAGTACTATTAGTAGTGCAATCAGTAGTAGTGATAGAATTAGACTGTGTATTCACAATATAAAGATATTGCGTGGAAATGAAAGAAAATCAAATGAATGATTTTGGTAGCAAAACAGGTATATAAAAAGGATTATTGAATAATAATAAAGACAGGGTAGTAAAGTATCGCATTATTGGAATAAAATTTTTATAGTAATGGATTAATTTAAATTCATGAATCATTATACAATGAGAAGACATTACTAAAAAAAGATGTACTTAAATGTAATTAAGGAAAGAGGATGTAAATTCCCTTACCCTGAGGAGTTTCTTCATGGAAAATGAGGATAATACCATAATGGGACCTTATAGGGACACTTTGAGAGGTGCAATTCGCATAAATTCATGGATAAGGGTTTTGGAGTGGATATGAATGGTGGGATTGGTGAGTATTTATAGTAAAGGAGGAGTAATTGTTTAATAATTTCTGAATATAGGTCTTGGAATTATAGCTTGTGGAAAATGAGATACCATTGGTTTACCTAGTATTTAATCATGTTTTTATAAATTTATTTCATGTAATATAATATTTTAATGAATTAGGACCAAAATTATTTTAATAATATTACTTTGTCCATGGAAAATAAAATTTTCCACAAAATATATTATTAAAAATAATAATTTCTGTTTTTGACTTCGGAAAGTAATTTATAGGTTTTGGAAATTGATTTGAATATATTAAAATACATAAAATTAAATAAAAAATATATTTTTGGTCTGGAAATAGTTTAATGTAATTATTACAACACTTTAATGTATTTATGTTGTCATAATAATTACTTTGTGTTTTATCGTATTTTATATTTCACCAAATGAACTAATTGTCTCATAAAACTATAAAAACACATCATTTCCTAACTTCGACATTCTAGTTTCAAAATTCTAATAAATTTAATTAGGAAAATTTTTAAAATAATAATATTTTAATTTTTTATTATAAAATAATTATTTATTGAAATCTACTAATTCTTATTATATAATAGAATTTATATCCCTCAGAAAAAACTAGATATAATTTCCTAAAAATATTTTATAAATAAATTTTATAATTTTCAACCTTTTATAAAACTTCTTATTATTTTTTTAAATAAATTTCAATGAAAATTATATATATATATATTCCAAAAACAAAATCATGTTATCTTTGTATAAAAATATATTTTATCATATTCTTTAATAATATGCATTTTATGTTAGGTGGTAAAATTTAATAAAAATATTTAATTAATAAAAATTTTAATTCATTTCTAAAATAATTACAACTTGATATTATTATGGAATATATGCATATCTTTTTATTACTGTGGCATAAGCTCTAAGGGTAAGGTGTATGATGGTGGTAGTTTCGTGAGGTGATTAATCCCACATTGATCTAGTAGTGATCTCCAAAAGTTAGAACTTCACTCATAGGAGATATAGATTAATCCTCACTTGTTTAATATCTTCTTATGATTTATCAAGATCAAACCCCAAAGATTCTATCTCCATTCATTTCTATTCCAAGTGGGTTTCATAAGGTATGATTATATTGGATGAGGCTGACATTTATTCATTTTACATTCAATTAACTCTTATAATTACCCTTAAAATAAACTAACCCAAATGATCACTTTATAATTTATATATTACAAATATTTTTAATTACGAATAGTTATATAGGCCAACAGTCATGTTGATCAATGGTCATGCAATAGTAATCTATTGGTAAAACCCTAACAGTAATATTTCTAATTACATCCTATATATAAAACACATAAAATAAACTATTAGTAATTTATTCCCAATGGTTTTTAAAATTAATGTGAGAATGACTATCATCATCCTAACATTTCATTTTCATTTAAAATATCGCATGGAATGTGTAATATTCCAAGTAGATTTTGATCCTATTGAGTTTAGAATTTCATGGTTGTTATTATTTGGTTTTACATCCCTGTACTAGTCTTAGTTGTAGTAATTTGTATTATTACTTAACATTTAATATAATTTTTTATAAATGTATTTCTATATACATTAATTGTGAAAAAAAAATATGAAGAATAGGAGTTATTTTATTGAAAAATAAAGGAATTTTATTGTTTTTACTCTAAAAATATAGAATGCTACATGCAACACTTCCCTAAAAAAATTTACCCTTAAATTTTCATTACATAAATGAACATAAATTAGGGTGTTTTGGTGTAATTTCATTTTCAAGTCCCCATATCACTTCCTTAAACTAATTATTTCATAACAAAACTTTGACTATATGACAGGAATAGTTTTTTAGTAATTTATATCCATGATCCATTATATACACCTATTTTTCCTCATAAGAGATATCATTATCTTATTCTAGAAAATCTATGTCCAGTGCATGGGATGGACATGGCTTGTACATCCTATGAGGTGATACATAAAACACAATATACACTTGTGAGAGTTTCAGTGAAATTTACAATTTATAAGATATAGTCCCCACATGATAAAAAAATCATAGGGGTTGATATATCAAGGTATTAACTTTCCCTTCATAAATCACAAAACCATCTATCAAAGTTGTATTTAATGTAATACTTTTTCTCCAACATCAAACTCTATATATCATCAATGATTATTTACATGTCTCTTTTATTAATTTTTTTTCCTTAATATATATTTTTAATAAAATTAATCTTCTCAGTTATTTCCTATAAAAGAACTGGTCCCAATGTATTTTTATGTCCAAATCCATTCTAACATGTTAGAGTTCTAAATCTCTTCCCATATAGAATATTTTATAGCTACATTTTAATGATTGAGTGAAGTTTATTATTATATTGAACTTGACCAATGAAATATGTTCATCCCAACCTCCTTTTAAGTATTATGAGCATGATATTAGTATACTATACAATATTTTAACAGTACTTTCAAATTAATAATTAGTTTGAGGATCATAAAAAGTGAAAATGTTCATTTCTTCATCTCATTGGAATTGAATACTTCTCTATAAATTTAATGCAAAACTTAGATCTTGATATAAAAAAATTAAATTGGTTACTCAATGTACCCTTACTACATTATTGATATATATATATATATATATGTATATATATTCTAGAATATTGATCAAGTGAAAAATCCTCTTGAATACTAATTAAATGGGATGAATTTGTAAGATAATTAACAACAACCCAAATTTCATTGTTTACCTTAGAGTTCTAAGGGAGACCAATAATGAAATCCATGGTAAAGTTATCTCATTTCAATATTGATATGGGTAATTCTTTCATAATTATATTATACATTTTATGTTTTCCCTTCACTTTCTTGAAAACCAATCATCGTGATGTATACACTATAATATACCTCTTTATGTTGACTCATTAGAAGTGTTATTAGAGATCTCTAGACATCTTTCTATTTCTTGGGTGAATAGAGAATGATGAACTATGTGAATCATATAAAAGTTACTTCTTTGGTTTTTGTATGGATAAGACTCTTATTCATATTTGAAATCTTATAACTTCTTCTTTTTCAGGATTAATCTGTACAATATTTTCCAACATTTGTTTATAAATAATAATCTTTCTTTTATGCCTCATTGATCCTCAAATTGATATATAGTTGAGGATTCATTTTGGTATGGTAGGATTTTATCCCTTTCCTTATGATTTCCCTATTTATTATTTATATATCCATGAATATTTTGTCTTTTTTATTCCCCATTACGGATAATATAACATGATCTTTCCCATAGAGAGAAACAATAACCATGATTGCATCCCTAAAATGATAATGGAGTAATAAAACATAATCCTTGATTAAAACTGACCATATCTTTTGGAACATGATGAATTATTTTTGTGTAGATATATAATTTAATATCTTGTGATATGTATATATATCTCATTTATCACCATAATGATAATTCATCTGAATATTTAATGAAAAAATATCATTGTTAATTACAGATCATGCATAAAATAATTTTTTCATGGGTCTTTATTTAACGCATGGCATATTCAATCATATTTTTTTTCATTTCTCATGACAAAAAAACCAAAAACTATTTTTAAAGCATCACAATATATCAAAAAACCTTCTATAAAGTAAGGTAGTGAGATTACAGGTGTATTTAACATAATCTTCATAATATTTTTGGATTTATCTTCATATTATTTGATCCAAAGAGAGTTCCCCCCTTTCGAGTTTACTTGGTTGGTGAATTTTATAATCATGAGAAATTTTTCACATTATGTTAATAGTTTCCAACTAATCCAATGAAATTACACATCTCAATTATATTTGCTAGTTTAGACCATTCTTCAATCATGTCCATATTTTAAAGATCCACATATACACCCTATCTAATGATTACAAGACTCATGAATGAATCTTTTTAAATTATAAAATCAAACTTTCTGAATTTTTTATATATTTTATCATTTCTAAATGTCTTTAACCCAATAATTAAATTCTCTTTATGATTATACTCTCTCATGAAATATATTATAATACCAATAATAAATACTACCACAAATTTATCTAGGTAATCTCTAAAGACTCTATTCATAATACACAAGAATATAGATAGTGAATTTGTGAGTCCAAATAGAATTACTATGAATGAATAGTGACTATATCTTGTATTAAAGGTAGTATTAGGCATACCCTCCCTTTTCAACCTTAGTTGATAATATCCAAATCGATGATCCACCTTTAAGAATTTTTTCCCCCTAAATTTGATCGGACAAGTCATTAATATTGGGTGGTGGATACTTATTCTTGATCATGATCTTATTTTTCTTATGATAATAAATGTAAGGATTCAATGACATATCATTCTTAA
This sequence comes from Viscum album, assembly GCA_963277665.1. Taxonomy (NCBI): domain Eukaryota; kingdom Viridiplantae; phylum Streptophyta; class Magnoliopsida; order Santalales; family Viscaceae; genus Viscum; species Viscum album. The sequence continues at coordinate 283,780,174 of OY728126.1, forward strand.
CAAATAAGACTAATTCATCCTATTTTTAAGAAATTGATCATATAAAATTATGGTCTATATTCTCTTGTAGTTTCTTCCTTAATCCTTCCAATTCAATATAATCTATTTTATAAGGGATCTATGATATGGTTTTAATAATGGATATGGATGTAATTTAAAAATCAACCTCATAATATAGGGGAATTCCAGGGAAATATTTAGGAAATACATTAACATATTTACATGAAATGTCATATATTCAATGTTGAGTCCTTACCAAACCATTTGAGCCAAGTATCCCCAATTATTTCGTGTTAAAAACCACAATAAGGAAATATGTTTCATAGAATATTCATAGTCATCCTTTCCTTGATATATTATCATGGGGAGATCTAGGATATGAAATGGTATTTCCCTTTCTCAACCATTGATATGATATATATGTATATAGATTCAATCCATTCTAAATATTAAATAAAATTCTATTTAAAGAAGTATAATAATTTTTTTAGGGAGTATCTTTCCACAAACATCAATCAGAGAATATTTATATAATTGAAACAAAATTAACACATTATTATTTTTTTATCACTAACTCAATATGTAATCTTCATGGGAGTGATCAACATTATTAGTAAAGTTGCATGATGTAACAGAATTCATAGAACTAGAATCAAATAAAAAATTCATAGTTTTCAAATGTATAAAAATTGAAACTTTATCCACTTAAGTTTCATAATACAATTTAGTAGTAGTAATTCCATATGATATTCCTAGATCCCACAGTTTTTTCGGTTATCAGCATCAGTTTTCTTCATTATTTCATACTTTGGTGCATTAGTTTGTATAAATACTAAAATATTTATAAATGAATCATTAAAATATTTGTGGTGTGTTAAATAGAAATTTCTTCTTCCATATTGTGTTTATTTCCCTATAAATATGTATTTGAGGATCATTTGATTGATGGATTTCTCTTTTATACATTTAAAATTTTCCTATCCATTTGAGGTGAATTAATGGGTGTTTATCCCAAAATTTTAGTATATAGGAAATTGAATATTTTTTCCTCTATGTTATTTATCATTAAAAATTACATGAAACTCCATTTTCCTATTCTTATCCAAAAACACATGATTATAATTACATTTTACAATTTCTATTTCCATATTAAGAGAACATGAGTAATCACTTTGCATCTATCAAAGTCTCTTATTGATAGTGTTTCAGTTAGACTTTGTTTTAAGAAAATAATGATTTAATCGATTTTACTTTCAGAATTAATAATAAAACATGTATAATAACTTGAGTGTCTCATTAATTTTTCTTTATTTGAACTGATAGATATTTTTCTCCTTCTACTTAAGCACAAGTAATTCATGTTCCATTTTTTGTAAACATTTCAAGTAAAATATTTATTAAAAATAATTTTATTAAACTCCACCCATCACATGGAGTCAATTTGTTACTTCAACCTCGTAATATTGTTCAAATTACACTATTTTTATACTTCACCTTACAAATAATAAATATCCAAAATAATATTTTCATGCTACAAACATTAAATAACATAAAATATCATTTATGTTGTGCTAATCCATTATATAGTAATTAATGGATTGAGAGTTCCATTATAGGGTGTTGGTAATTGTTGTATAACTAAATCAATACAAAGTTATTCCTTATTTTTTGAATCTGAGATTTCAACATGGTTTAGGTTATTATTTATAACTTGTGATAACTAGGAATGAATAACCATTAAATTTTTCACAATAGCTCCAATCTCATTTAGTTGTTCATTTTAATAATCATCAAATTTACCATCACAATCATTGTTTACTTTATTATTTATGGTTATATATAATGAATAAAAGTAAAATAGTTAGTGTGAGGAATAAACTATAATGTATAATAAAATAAAAATAAAAATTTATTCTTAAAAAATCCATCCTATGTTGTCTTCACCAATGACGCTTTCAGTTCAAACAAGACTGTTATAATTTTTATCCCATTTTTATTCATTTTAATAAGTTGGATGATGATGTTTTGCATTTTTTTATTATTAGTGATTCATCACAACCCCCCCCCCCCACTAGTATGCCTCATGGTTCAGCAGGGAAGATGTTTGTGACCCCTAAAGCCAGACTCTAATTGGTCATCAGTTGGCCACTAGAAAATAGTTTATATAATACTCAAATGGGTGGAATTAACCTCAATATTCCTAGGAATGGTAAAATAACCACCAATAAACTCCATAATATAAATAAATCATCCAAATAACAATGCATTATGTGTTATACAATGCAAAAGAAAAATTAAAAATAAACCAAAAACCACTCCTATGGCAGTGACCACAGAATACAATAAATCATGAATAACCTCCACAAGATAGAAATGATCACATAAAAAATCATACCTAAGGACCTAAAATATATTTATTTATTTATTTATTTATATATGGTTGATTATTCAAGAATAACCAGTAGGATACTCTTTGAAAACTCTTGTGCAAATGTGTAAGAAGCATACAAAAACATTAGTGAATAAATAGAGAAACCAAATCATCATAGAAATATAATAAACTATACTCCTAACTACACCAATTCTATCTCACCGAGTATTATAAAAAATTAATATAAAAATGAATAAAATATATAATAAGGGTTATCTACAACCACATTCCCATTGAACTATTCACCCTAATCCCCAATGAATTACATATTGTTTCTCCCATACCCTCTATAAGACACACTTCACATTAGTGAATATCCATCACACCTACAAACACATAATCACAACCACATCATCATCACATCCACATATATATATATATATATATATATATATATATATATAACTATAATCCATTAATATCGTGTATAAATATATACTACAACATAATTCATTACATCATGTATATATATACATGTAATGCAAGTATATGATTAAACCTTAAGCCTCCACAACCTATATATACATGTATGTAGTAAATGAGAGTCATTAAAACCCGTATGGGTATACATCCTATAATCATAATCCATTATAGACCATATATTTCCACATACTATGTATATTTTTAGAGGAGAGAGTGGGTTGGGGGACTATTCATCCATTTGTATCCTCAATAAAATTGATATAGGGAAACACCTAGAATCCAAGTCGAAATATGCATATCAACCTCCCAAATAGAATTGGGTGGTAGAGTATAAAAATAACAGAATGTTATAATATATTTTACACACAACCAAACTAGGGGTATTACCTAACTCTTGAGTCTTCTTGTATTACCTTAATAATTTACTATATATATTCCTTTTAAATAAATATAATATGTTAGATAACTTGTTTCACACACAACACCAAACTAAAAAGGGCTATGAAATACCTTATTAGAATAATATAATATTATATAAAATTCCATTAAGAAATTTATAATAACATTAAAGCCTTATGTAATTAAAAATATAATTAATTTCATTATTATAAAAACATATATTTATATTGTTGGAGTTTTTTTTCTTAGACCCAAATTCTATGTACATAATTACAAGTATTCATTATTTTGAATATAAATAAATATTATTATCACATTTTGATTGTCCCCTTCTCCTGATATAGTATATGATAATGTTCTAAGAATATATGTCACATTGAATGGTCATAGAAGTTCCCTAATATGATGAAAATTTGAAGGTTACACGTTAGTATTCTTGAATAAATTATTAATGTATGGATGATATTGTATGATGGGTCATAAATGATAGTGTATACCAGGGGTAGGAGGCTCATAATACATAAAAAACTTCTCATATTGTTTTCCCATTTTAATCTTCTATAAGGGTGGTTATGAGAATGGAACAACAAGTAAGAAATATATATTTTTATGTTTCATTGGATGTCCCTATCTTTGGATAGGTGTATTGACCCTTATAATTTAATATTAACATTAATAAATTCTATAAGTCATGTGCATTTATATATTTATGAAAATCATGATTAAATATGTTCATTATGATATATGATACCTTGGGTGTGTTATGAGTGTTATTTCATTGATGAATAATTTGATAAATGATTTACCCCTTCTATCTATTAATATAATTGTATATCTTAGCCCCTTTTATGGTAATGGAACTACTTGGATAAATCAATGGCCATGGTTTTCTATAGGAAAGTTAATTTCTAGATATTTAAAGAAAGAGACATTAGGCACATAGGTAGTTGACACCATTATGAAACCTCTTTGTAAAATATGAAGATAAAATACATATGGGAGGAAGAATAAAAATGGATAAGAGTAGAAGAAGCTACACTAGAGGCACTATTGCTCCCCATAAAATCTGAATCCAAATATGAAGCAAGAAGGCCAAATCTTCTAAGAACCCATAATATTATTTTACTCTCTTCTCTTAACATCGCCTCCTCTATTTAATAGTTCAAGATGTGATCTTCCCTAATAAATATAATATTTCCCCATCTAGAATGACATGTTTACCCTTTTATAGAGTATTCCCTCCAACTGTATGATTAGTCTATATCAGAGACACACGATATTTATCAATACATACAGAATTGTTTTTAAAAAAATATACTACCATGATATTTATTGGCATATGATTTATAGATTTTGTGTGTTTAATACTATGATATAACAATGATATTAATTATCATGATATTTTTTGTGATGTTTAACTTTATGTTAGGTTTAATTGAGGTGATTTAAAATTAAAACATCATGATCATTATTTAACTAAATTCAAACAGTTTTAAAATAAATATCATGTTAGAGTAAGGAAAATATTTTTATAATGGTTTGGATACCATTCCAATATTTATTTTTTAATTTTTTATGAGATTATACCTATTTATAAATCTTCAATAATCATTTAAACAAAATTTTGTTAGTTAAATATATTTACCAAAATTTAAATAAAAACAATCTCTTGCTTTTATACCAATGGTAAGAAATTTCCCAATCCAAACATTGGTCCCAAAGGATCAGTGCTCATATTGAATCCAATTAATGAGTAAAAAAATTATTCCAGTATGCACTGTGTATTTAAATTGGCTAAAAAATTGGATATAAATCAAGATATTATAGTGTAATGCTTGAATTATAGGTGTATGGAATGATAGAATTAGAAACTTCACAAAATTAAATTCCAAAATATAGTTATAATTATTTAAACAGATTTATCTTGAGATGATTTCAAATAGATCATTGGTTTTGAGATTGAAATGTTGAGCACACACTTCTATAAGGAATATGGGACTACTATGAAGCATTGTTCAATGGTTCCCTTCCTTTAACTCTCATAATTGACATTCTACATGTTGGTGCTTTAATTTTTCTGCATCTTTCACTTTTCACAAAAAATTGATATACCCATAATTGATATTTATTTTTCAGTTTCTATCACAAAAGTTTATCCTATCAAATTTTATTTGACAATTAGATCCTTTAATGATAATCTACCAATTTTTCTTGATAGTATACTTGTTTTTCAATAGAGGGTATCTCTAGTATTCAAATTTTTGTTATCATGATTGAGTGTTTGTCTTCAAATTTTTGTTATCATGATTGGGAGACTATTTATGGGTTTTCTCTTTGGTATGAGTTTATAAAGAGGAAGTATGGGGAATTCCCTTTTTATTTGGTTGACAGTGGTAATGGTTCTCACCTTTGGAATTTTTTAAAAAGTCCTGTTTCTCCTATTTTGGAAAATTCTCACTGGATTGTCGGGCATGGTGAATTTTATTTATGGTAACATAATTGGGCTGGTTCCATTCTATTTTATCCAAGCTTTCCAGCCTTGAATATCACTATTAGGCAGCCAAGTGTATACCCATTGTTCATTGATGCAATGATGAATGAGGTTAAAAGGACGTGATATGTAATATCTATTTTTCTGAGGATCCATACAAATATTACATTACGTCTTCTTCCACTGGTAATATGTCATGATCAGCTTTTTATTCTATGGTTTATCCTTCCCCTATTTTGAACTGTTTAGGCAATAGACTTTTTTGTAAATACCTCTCTCTTAAATTTAGTTTTCTTCTTTGGAGAATCCACAATGGTGCTATTCCAACTGATGATAATATTCAACAAATATCAATTCCTCTTATTTTGAAATGTAAATATTGTTTGTTCTCTCATTTTGAGAATGTTTTTCATCTTTTTTGAAAAATTGATTGGGTTGTTCATCTGTGGGTTCATGTTGTTGGTTTTCCAGATTTTAGTGGGTGTGTGAATACAGTGGAATAATTTCTTCAAGCATGTTTTAATTCTCAGGATAGGGGTTCTGCACAAGCCAAGGGGGGTCTTTACTCATCCTTGCTATTTGTTGGACTTTATAGGAATCGCAGAATGCTACTGGTTATCATGGAACCCTTCCTAAATTGCAGTACATCAAATTTAATTTTTTGATCCTTCTCTCTTCATTTGTGAAATAGTGTAAATGTGTGAGTATTTCTCTAGTTCTACATTCTTTTGTTTCATCAGATACTTTGACAGATGAAATAATTTATGGGTGGAGGTCTTCTGGCGTATGGGTGATATGGCATCCTTCTATCGATGGGATTAAATTAAGTACTGATGGTTATTGTGTGCAAGGAGTTATGCGTGGTGACGGTGTTGTTCAGGATGATCATGGTTCGGTTATTGTGTATTTTTCTACTTTCTTTGGGGAGGGTAATTCAGTGGTGGCTGAGGCCCTAAATCTTCTCCAAGGTCTCAATATGTGTAGGGAAAGATCTATCCACCTATCTAAAATTGAATTTAATTCTTCTTTTTTGATTAATTCCCTGAAAGGTAAAGTGGATTTCCCTTGGAATATTATCTATTTCATCCATCCTTGCAAGGATTTCATTCATTCAAACATGTTGGTTCTCCAAACATGGCGTGAAGGTAATATGATGGAAGACTTCCTAGCTTCTAGAGACAATCAAAATGAAAGGCTTCAAATTTTTTCTAGCACAGGTTCTCTTCCTATTGAGTGTTCTATGATTTTTTAGGGGATTCCCTCGGCCTTCATCATTTTCGGCCCTCGTGAACTTTTTATCTTGTGTTATTTCATGTATCTCTCTTTTTATTAATAAAATTTTATAATTTATAGTTAGTCAGATTGAGTGGTTGTCATTAATTTTCAATTGATTTTTGGATTTCATCATCATTTCAGATATTATGTGCTTATTAAATTACATTTGGATAAGTCCAATAATTCTAATTGGAATAGTTTATTTTTTATATCATGACTGTCAATTGGCATTCTTTTAGAGTGAAGCATAGCAGTCAAGTAATTATTATTAAATCTAATGTTCTTCACCTCAAATAAACTCCTTATACTCTAAAAACCCACCAGTATTCATGCTTTTTAGTTCAGGAATTTGAAATGACAATTATTTTATTTCTTCTAACAATTTATCCTTCAATTAAAAAAACTAAAAATATAACTAAACATCATTTTGGACTAACTAAAATTTTTAATGAATGATTTTTTTATCAGCCCCTATATTTTTTTAACATTAATTCACGATCTTGTATGTATTACCTTAAATAAAAGTGATTTTGAGTTGTTGTAAAAACTAATTATAGAATAATGGAGATTTTTTTATTAATAAATCAAACCATATTTTACTTCCAACTATAGGTTCATGTTTTAAAAATCTATTCATCGTAACATTTGAAAAAAATGAGAAATGTATTTTCTTCTCTTATTTTATTTTATTTTTATTTTTTAAATAGATTTCTTATATTTTTTTTAAAAAATCTTTAATCAATTTTATCACTAATATATTTTTAGTTGAATATATTTTGTGATCATCAAAATTGAAATTAATGGGAATGGGTCTCGAAAAATTGTGGTTTTCCAAAATGTGTTATTTTTTCCATTTTTTGTAGTCATATTATTCATGAAAAATATTTTTTTTAGATCTTATTTAAAAAACATCTTAGAACAATAATTTTAATTTCATAGTGAGAATTTTTTTGTAAATACATTGAATTTATCCTTAAATAAATTTTAAATGACTCTATTTTGTGATAATAAAAAATGAAATAATCAAGCATGGGTATTAGAAATATCATGTATCTAAAATCTTAAATTATGAGATAAATGACTTAAATTTTAGAGTTGGTACTTTTTTAAAGTGGTTCAATCCTTAAAAAACCTTTCACAAACAGATTCTATGTTGTGATTATCAAAATTTAAATGGCGTGAACCCCAATAAAATTTGGTTTTCCAAAATATATAACTTCATTGATTTTATTTTTCTATAAAAATAATCTATAAACTTACTTGTATTTGTTGTATCTCTATCAAAATCACTAATATTCTTTACTGGAACTTTATGGTGATTTTTTTCTCATTTAAAGTGAAAAATAAATAAATTCCTATAAAATTTCCTTACAGGTGAAAAGGTATGGTACCAAATGACACTTTCTTGGAGAAAAAAGTTATCATAGATACATGATGACAATTCTTAGTGGGAAGACCAAAAATTATTATGATCTGGCGATATTAGATGAATTGAGGTTAAACCTGAATTTGAAGATGTAGACAAACATAATTTCATTCTTCTCGTTCAAGGTAAGTTATAAAACCTTTTAATCAAATTGATGGGATTATTTTGTTTACATCATCCCACCCTCCATCATATTATCCCTTCAATTTTTAGATACAAAAATCCCTTTCTTAGATGGGAGAGTTTTTTTACTAAGAAAGTTGAGCTAATAATTTCTTATAAAGATCCAACATCATATATGGATATAATTTCATATGAAGGATCAAATCTAGTTAGAGATATTCCCAATAATTAATGTATGAAAAAACATGATAATGTTTTTTGGTGATTGTAGGTTCCAAACATGGTAATATTCTTATTGTTGAGAAAACAACAGAACGTGTACTATATTTAATATCCCAAAAATCAGTGTTTATAGTTTTCCATTATCTTATAAATATGGTTTCAATTTTTCTCATTAAATTTGTAAATTATAGATTAATTTATATAACATCATGGTCAGTGAATATAGAGAAGTATATTTCAAATAATATGCAAAATTTTCAAAACATTTGAGAAAGGATGATGTAGTAAGAGACTTTGAAAAATCAAAAAAATATTGTCTCAAAAATGAAAATATTTTTCCATATATTCCACATAGGATGAACTATTTAATGTTTGACTACATCTATTATCATTTTCCATTTTTTATTTTATTATTTTTATTATTTTTTCTATTTCACAAATTTTCTAGATTAGGTATTCAATAGTGGTTGCAATTCGGGTCCATGGTTGGGTTCTTGTCGATTTGTTTGTCTTATACATATATTTAAGCTCAACCCTAACAAGAAATATTTAATAAATAGATTGACATGACCTAACCAGGGTTCAGTGATAAACCTACCCATTATCCATGAACCAACAAGACAATCTATTTAACATTAATTATATTTCATAGATCGCACCTTGACATGTCCAACATGTTTATATTCGTTAGGAAAAAAATGTTCCTAGATACCCTAAGAGGGGGTGAATCATGATATGGATAATCTTTTCAAAACTTTTTACTACCACACTGGATATTGACCTCTTTATTATAAGGGTCACTTTATTTTCACTTGTGTGTTGATGATGATCACTTCTTTTCTTCTTTATCTGATGATGATGTTATAAATGTAATTCAGGAATGAAATCACACAAACACACATATTTTTACTTGGTTTACCCTCACAGGGCTACGTTTAAGGATCATAAAATGATGATGATCCTATATACCAAATCCACTAAAGCTCACTACCAATTACAAGGATTGATCTAGATCCCATATATGCCTGGGATCACAACCTTTACAAAGTTTAAGGTCTGGTCACTACATTCCTAAGTGTCACTCCCTATGTCTCTTCCTCTAGCTCACTACTGGTGGGAAGGATCATCGTATTCCTCTTCCTTCACTCACTGCTCTTGGTAGAGATCCACTCATGGTTTATAGACTTATAATTCCCTTCATTTTGATGAAAACATGTATCCTCAACTCAATATAGATGCTCTATTGAAGTTCCACTTTCATCCACAGATGAATACCTATTTACTACAGTATTACTAGGAAACCTTAAATCTTTTGTGCAACCCATATTGCGCCTTGGGTAGAAGTTTTATTCCTTGTACACAAAACCACCTCTTATGTGTAACCCTTATTGCACCTTCTGTGCAAGTTATATCATTTTCTCACAAAACCTCCTCTTACACGAAACTTCAATCTTATGTGAAACCTCAATATTACATGTAACTTCCTTAAATTACATGAAACTTCAATTATTTCATGCAAATATCTTTACACATGCACGATTCAGAGATCAGATTCTCTCTAAGTGTTGAGATTATCAAATGATAGGGGGTCACCTCTTATTTATAGGCCTTTCCAACCCCTACACAAAAGATTCAATGTGTCGCGCAAGAACCTCTCTGAACACACAAAACCCAACTTGACATTGCATTAGGCATGCAAGTTTCTTTCGTGAAAACTCATATTTTTCACACATTTCCAAATCTTTCATGCACTCTATGCCTTTTCTATATTTTATCATTCTGATCCTAACACATTCCTTACATGAAATTTTCCAAACCTCATTTAATCATGCACACGATTCCTTTTTCATATTTTGATGTGTTGATCTTAAATCAGTCATTGCACGCAACATTCCAAAATCCATTCTATATTATGTGCAACATCCTTTTTCAAAATCAACTTTCTCTATTTTCTGATATTAAGGCCTAAAAATTTGGAAAACATTAGAAAATGTCACCACCATATATCTGTTCTTTTTATACCACCTCTATATCATCCATTCCTTTGTCATGGTTATTTGTCAACATTGACTGTCAACAATATCTCTATAACTTGACAATTCACCATGGAAACCCTCTTTGTCAACAAACTCAATCAACCCAAAAATGCTTCAATGTTACCTTGAGGTATTTTCCCCCAAAAATATCTCCCTTTGGGTTGGTTGAAAAATCATTCATAAAATGAGACCTATTTATAGCTCCATCCAAATTCTACCATAATTCACTTCATGTGATTCAGATAGCGATCAAATATTTACTCAACACATACTCTAATCCCACAAGAGTAATGCTTGACATGAGAAACAAGAGTAATATAAAAATTTCATCAATGAATCACTTCATTCCATTCCATGCATCAGTTATTGAAACCAAACAACCACTTTCATCATAAACCTTAGTTGTCCTAATATATAATCTTTGATCGATCACTTCTAGCATCATCAGATTTAAAGACTATTTCCTCATAAGACTAAGGAATTCCCATCATATTACACCTCTAATCAGCTTATCCCCCTATCTTGTTGCTCCCCCTATCTTGCTACTCCACCTATTAGCTTCTCCTCATGTCTTGACTAATACATTTTCTCCCTTTTCATATGCACAATTTTTACCCATTTATCAATGAACCCAAAGGTTAGTCGTTTGTGGTCTACAACAGAGTAAGGAACACAGATTAGTACATTATGGAAAAATACATTATACCTCAGGGAGAGGGGGTTTCACATCCACACTCTTTCAAGTGTGGGGAGTCAACTACACTCCCATATCCTGTTGATGTCTCTAAAATTATTTTTTGGGTAAGCCTTTTTCAAAATTTCTGCAACCTGTAATTATATAGGCACATACTCCAAATTCACAATTCCTTGCTCTACCTTCTCCTTGATAAAATGATACTTGATTTTATTTTTATTTTTCCTTGAGTGATGGACTAGATATTTTCTTAGATTTATAGTACTTGAATTATCACAATGGATTCCGATCGAAGCCTTCACTTCTACTCCCATGTCATTAAGTTGTTACTTCATCCACAATAATTGTGTGTATGATTGAGTAGTCGTAATATATCCAGCTTCTACGATGCTCAATGAAATGCAGTCTTGTTTCTTTCTTAGCCAGGAAATAAACAATCCACCAAGATATAAAGAACCTTAGGATGTTGATTTCCTATCATCTAGAAAACCATCCCAATATGCATTTGTATATCCCAATAAATATAGCTGATAGTTTTCATTATTCATCAAATTGAAATCCACAGTTCCCTTAATATACCAAAGTATTCTTTTCACTACAATCATGTGGTTTTCTTTGGGATTACTTTGATATCTCACTACATGGAATGTGGGAAATACAATATCAAGTTTTTTTGCTATCAAGTACATTAAACTTATAATGATTTTTCCAATATTCGATGATATTAACTGCCTTACCATCATCATCTTTTAATAGTTTCTTCTGGGTAGCAACTGGAATTTTCATCTCCTTATAATTTTCAATTCCAAATATTGTCGAAACCTCCTAGGAATATTTGGATTGAGAAATTAAAGTTTCATTCCTTCCTTGTGTCACCTATAAACTAAGGAAAAATTTCAGGTTTCCAATCATTGAAATTTTGAACTCACTTTTCATGAATTTAGAAAATTGTATGCCCTATGCTTAATCTGATCAACTAACGATTATGTCATCATCATACATTAGAACCATTGTACTTTGATTACTATAATAATTTACATAGAGATTGTAATCAACTCCACTATGCTGGAAATCAAGCTTCTTAAAATACTGATCTAGTCTTGAAAACTATGATCTTTGATCTAGCTTCAACCCATATAAATACTTCTTCAACAGAAAAGCTCTATTCTCATATTCATGAATGAAAACCCCATATGGTTGTTTGATATACACTACTTTTTCCAGAATCTCATTCTAAAATTATAACTTGATATCTATCTAGAAAACCTTGAACTTTCTTTGCACTGTTATGGACAATAATAATCTGATTTTCCCCCTCCTTGCAATGGGTGCAAATTTCTCATCAACATCGATACCCTCTATTTGGGAGTACCCTTTACACACTAGTCATTCTTTCTTTTGAATCACAACACCATATTCATTCATTTTGTTCTGAAAGACCCATTTTTTCATGATTAAATTCTTATTATTTTGCCTCGAAACAATATATCACTTCCGACTCTTCTTAATATGGTCAATCTCTTCATCTAAATTAGCCTTTTTCACTTCTACTATCCCTATGTCTTTTACCTCCTCATCAATTTCATCAAAAAACAATTCGATTTTTTATTGAATATTTTGTTCATCTTTCACTATAGTGATATCATTTTTTTCAACTAATTTTCTCGGCTTCTTGTTTAAACATTGTTGATCTTTTATTTCAGCATCTTGGTATCCTGAAAATAGTCAGTTGATACCATATTATTAGAAAGAAATAGACCATTATGAAGTATATAAATTTTACTACTTCTCTACCAATCAGTCTTCTTGAAAATAAATTTTCATCCTTTTTATACCATTGATATCTTTTATTTGATTAGGAGATAGAATGCTCCCCCTATGATACGAACCTCTTCCTGTTGTTAGGTCCATAGTTTAGACCCACAAACATTCTTCTTCTCCTATATATTTTCTTCACACTTGAAACTTAGAAATGAACCATCAATAAAACCTCTAATCATATTGATTTGGAACTCAGTGTAGGAAACAAGAGATAAAGTTAATAACACAATCACAATCTATTTTACTCAATTACTTCCTTTTGTCTTTAATTTTGATAACTGATTTGAGTTAGTTGGCATTTCTAAGAACATCACGTCACTGCATTTCATCTTCTAATGTGACTTCCCCTTTAATTGTATCTCCCCAAAAACCTAAAAAACTTGAACATCAGTTAATATCATTTAAACACATAATTAGAGGGGATACTCTGGAATCCTCAAGGAGAGGATTTTGGTCGATCCTGATTGACCAACCCTTTGACACTTTCTTGAAAATCATTGTATTTTTTTGTGCTTGTTCCGACTACATTACCAACTTCAAATATTCTGGTCATATGACGAAGAATTCATTACCCATATGTTGAGTCTTTTTCTAATATGTAGATTTTGTAGGCTTGGACATTCTTATAATTTGGGGTTTAAACCCACAAGTATGAACTCCTTCTTTGATGCTCCATGAAAATTACATTTTTTATGATTCTTTCTCTAAGTGTTAATCTCTCCACTGGTCATCTACTCTTGATTCTTCCACCATTGGAGGGTTCTTTATGTTGCCTTATCTTCTTGGCATGTGGCATGAAATTTGAATTTTCCAAGACATAATTTATTCATTTTTCTTTTATCAGTTTTCTGAGTCATGCTTCCCTTTCTTGTTGGGGTTGATTATGCCACTGAATTTACATTATTCTTAATCATAATTGGATCATATCCTCCCTTTTTCTTACAAGATTTTTTATATTCATTCCAAATAATTTTTTTAGTATAATAGAATAGTTGATTGATATGCCTTTCATTGAGCTCCTTGTGATTCCCCTGAATATGTAAACCTATTTTTCATCAAACCATGTTTTCTTCTCGTATAGGCCCTTTCATTAAACCCTACCTGTGTTGGGGATCTTCTTCTAGGTTTCTTTTCCTTCCCCATTTTCTTCTTGTTGCAATGTCTTTCCAAATTCCCATGATCTGAACATATAAAACATCTTCCATTAAAGGAATACCAGATTTAATCATTTCTCAGCTGAGATGTTGATAAAGCCGGATTTCATATTCTAACATTGATCCCTAGGGCTTCTTGACACATACTCATGGTGTTTCCTTGTCCTCCATAGTAATATAATTTGACAACTTCTCTCTTCTGGGAGACATTCCTCTCAGACTTTTCAAGATTCTTCTTCTTATCTCAGATTTAGTACTATTTATACCTTCTCAATTTAAAATGTAGTCCAAGGAATCAGAATAATAACTTAAAGTATGACCATAAATCCAATAAAAATATCACATGATTTTACTACTTCCTATAAATACCTTTTTAGCCCTGTATTTAGAAACTATAGGATTTTTCCTATTTTTAAAACTATTCACTGCTCTTTTACTCACATGAATGGAAGAGGGTTCATAATATCTGATACATTTTTTACCCATACTAGATAGCCTTTTAGATGGTAAAATCCTTTCATGTTTCTCCTCTCAAGTAGCATATTTTATTTTCATTTCATCATCACATGTCAAAGGATAATCAAATTATAAGTGCAAGGTATCCTTCAAATTGAGCTTGCCTTTGGTATAGATTGATCTAGATATTTCCTGAATGATTCTATCTCTTATCCCAATTGTTGAATCTTATTATCCATTGATTCAAGTTGAGAATTAAGTTCTATATTGAGATTATTTCCCCTACTTATCTCATCTTCCAATTCACATGTGAGCTTATCCACCATGTCAATTTCCTCCTTTATATTAAATTTTTATTGAGAAACAGAATCAGAAAAGAATGCATTCTCTTGTTGTAGCCTTTGGTTCTTCTAAAATAGTTCAGAAAACTATGTATCAAGATCATAATTTATTTCATTCAGATTCTGAATGTTATTTGAGTTCATATTCTTTCCCTTATTATCATCTTTTTGTTTTATTATCTTTATAGAAATATTTTTTAGTTCTTCATCTTGGGAATCATTCTTCTCCCTAGGGTCAGTAGCCACATCAATAAGTTTTTGATTTAAGCATCTTATCTTATTGACCTCAATTTCTAGTACTTCGATATGGATATATTTGTATTTAGTTTCTTTATCCAATTTCTAATCCAATTCATTTATCATGTTGACATTATCTACTAGTGGCCTTCTTGGGATTTCTTCATCATCAGTAATTTCAACATCACTTTGAATGTCAAGTGCTTCACTCATTCCTACATCGTCATTGAGTGAGTTTATCTTTTCAATGTCTGATTCATCCAATCCTTTATTTTGTAGACTATTAGTTTCCTTAAATTGAATCACACTTTTTTTAAGACACTTCTGCACTAAGGAATACCACATTACTTCTACTTATTCTTTGAAGTTCTTCCATTTTCCATGGTATAATAAGATAAGAGTAGATAGAATATTTAACTTCAAAAATCGACTGAACCATGTCAAAGAAAGAAAATATGATAAAAGAGACCTTAGATATGATACCA
The DNA here is from genome assembly GCA_963277665.1 of Viscum album. Classification (NCBI taxonomy): domain Eukaryota; kingdom Viridiplantae; phylum Streptophyta; class Magnoliopsida; order Santalales; family Viscaceae; genus Viscum; species Viscum album. The sequence goes on from OY728126.1 coordinate 283,796,188, forward strand.
ATTTTTAGGACAAAAATGGTCCAAGATACCCTGAGAGGGGGTGTGAATCTGGGTAAGGATAATCTTTTCAAAACTTCTTCCTACCCCACTGGATCTTGACCTCTTTACTATAAGGGTCACTTTATTTCTACTTGTGTGTTAACAATGATCATTTATTTTCTTATTCATCTGATGATGATATGAATGTAATGCTGGAATGAAAGCACACAAATATAAAGATTTTTACTTGGTTTACCCTCACTGGGCTACATCAAAGGATCATACAACATTGATATGATGATGTACCAAATCCACTAAATCTCACTACCAATTACAAGGTTTGGGCTAGATCACTTTTATGACCTATCTCACTACATTTACAAAGTTTAGGGTCTACTCACTACATTACCAAGGGACACTCAATATATATATTCCTCTAGCTCACTGCTTATCGGAAGGATCATCGTCTTCCTCTTCCTTCACTCACTGCTCTTGGAAGGGATCCACTCACTGTTCATGGACTTATAGGTCCCTTCATTTTCATGAAAACCTGCATCCTCAACAATATATAGATTCTATATTGAAGTTTCACTTTCATACATAGATGAATACTTATTTACCATAGTATTACTAGGTAGCCTCAAATCTTTCATTTAACCCTTACTGCACCTTGCACGCAAGTTTTATGCCTTTCATGAAAAACCTCCTCTTATGCACAACCCTTATTGTACCTTGCATGAAAGTTCTATCCTTCACATGCAAAACCTCCTCTTATGCATAACTTCAATCTTACACCCAACCTCAATATTATGGGAAACTTAAATTCCTTCATGCAACTCTTTTTTCACATAAATCTTATGTGATTTAGAGCTTGGATTCTCTCTAAGTATTGATCTTATCAAATGATATGGAGTCACCTCTTATTTATAGGCATTTTCAACCCCTGTGTGAAATATTTAACACGACACGCAAGATACTATCTGAGTGTGAAAACCCCAACTTGACATTTCATTGGGCACCAAAGTTTATTTCACACAAACTCATATTTCATGGACATTTCCAAATAATTCATGCACTCTGTGACTTTGGAATATTTATTTGTTCTAATCCTGACACATGCCTTGCATGCAACATTACAGAACTCCTTAAATCTTGCACACAATTCCTTCCTTTGTCATATTTTTATGTGCTAATATTGAATAATTCCTTGGACACAATATTCCAAACTCCATTCTATCTTTCATGTAAAATCTTTTTCCAAAAATACCTTTCTCTATTTTTTGATTTTGAGGCCCAAAAATTTGGCAAATACTAAAAAACGGATCCACCATGTGTCTGTTCTTTTTGTACCACCTCTAGATTATCCATTACTTTGTCATAGTTCTTTGTTAAAATTGATTGTCAAAAATATTTCTAGAACTCAAAAATTCACCATGTAAACCATCTTGGTTAACAAACAAAATCGACCCAAAACTGCTTTAATGTTATCTTGAGGTATTTTCTCCCAATAATATCATGTAAACTCAATAACCCTAAAATGACCAAATTAATATGAAACATTTATTATCTAAACCTATAAAACCATTTGATATAAGTTTATTATAAATATGTTGAATTATTTCAAAAAAATATTATAATAATTTAATATGTTTTAAAATTAATTATTATTATATTTTTTATTTTTTATTATCATTATTTTTTAATATGTTTCATGAGTTAGACTGGTCAAAAATGGTCACCCTAAACCTTATCTGATTATTATTCATGTAAATTTACTTAACCTAATTACAATATAAACCCATTAATTCCTAATCCAAATCTATTTAACTTATATAGTGTCATATTAGATTCAAAATTGATTGTTTTTCAATGTCTGGTTAGTTTTCTATTCAATTATTCTGTACTTACAGATGATCTTCATTTTTTTACACTTTTATGTACATTAAAATTATTAATCATGAAGGGTTAGTGTACAAAATTAAAATAGGGGTATACTTATATGGGAACCATGTTTTGTGACCTATGGAACATTTACTAGAAAAAAATATTGTGGTCTATAAAAATTTATGTGCTAAATAATCAAACTGGAAAGAATAGTGCATTATCTTTTTTACTTTCGTGGTTTTATTTCTATTGGTCTGTATTAATGTTTTTTTGATATAATTTCTAAAATTAATGATTTTTTTTTGGAATAGGTCATTCGTGAAAATAAAGTCATAATTTTTATTGAAGAAACTCACTCAAGGAAAACAATTCACCTAACATAGGTTTGTATCAAATTTTTTATGTTAATATATGAAGTTGAAACTTTTAATATTTAAAGACTAACATTAAAGTTGAATCTACATGTAGTATCTACATGAAGATGTCTACACCAGCAATGGCATTGTGGGTTACACTCATAAAAGGAAGTTGGATTCCATGATTGTTACCAAAATGGTTAGTGAAGAGATGGAAACTTATCTAGGTAAAAACATAGGTTAAGCCATCCATTTTGAGGATGTGACTAGACCTCTCACTATTATTAAGTTACTACATATAAAATGTTCAATTATTATTCATTTAATGTTTTCATATTTTCCATGGTGTACCCTCTTTGCGTTACCCTTCAAAGTACATAACATATATCATGCTTCTCAGGGATACTCTAATGGATTTTGATTTTGATAAGTATCATTATTATTTTATATTTATATATATATATATTGGGTTAAAGGATTCTTATCTCAACCAAAATGATCATGTTTATGAAAAATCAGTATGTTTTTAATGTGATCATTATTTATAAATAACATTATATATCTCTAATATTATATGTAATGTTTGGATTATTATGAAAGTGTTTTAGGGTATATTTATTTCAAAATTATCATGAAATAATCAACTTTGAATGCCCAGAAATTTTCACAGTTCTTTGGAAGTTATACTTATTTTTTACATTTAATTGTTTTCTATGATTATCTCAAGTATTTACTAATGAATTTTTTTTATTTTTTCTAGTGTATTGATATTCCACATTCCAAGTAGAATATTACCAGTGAACAATATATACAAAATAAACTCCATGTGAAGACTATGTTGAAGCTGCAGTAAAGAAGGAAATGACTATTCATATCACTAGACCTCTTAGTGATATCCTCATCTTAATGATTATCCAATACGAGATCGAGGAAACCTTTCATGCACTTGACAAATTCATGGAGTAGCTCGCCTCCACAAACCAGAAGGCAGTAATGTAGTTCTTAATACTCCTTATATTATAGTTTTTGTTCGCCAACCTACAAGTAAAAATATTTCATCCAGCCAAGGATGGAGCCTAAATGTACATTGTTGCAACTAAAATCATTGAGACAACCAGATTATAGATGGGATTTTTTAATAAATCAACACGATGAATTGTAAGATGAGAGTTTACAACCTAATAATGGGTATGAATGCTCTTCAGGTCTTTCTAGTGAGTCATCAAGTAACTAATCAACAAGCTGGGAACATAGGGTGGACTGGTTAGGTACATGTTGTCATCTTTACATGGAGAGTGCATATTTGAATGAGATGTTTATTATCCCAGTACCTGAAATCAAGAGGACCAACCATGGGAATTTCATGTTATTGATGAAATCTCTCGAAGTTGACTATTGGATTTTAAGTTCATGGACCTACCAACCCAAGACAATATTCTTAACTCGACTACTAGATATGGGTCTTGGGTTCCTAGGATAATTTCAGTTGGCTCAATGATATCGGGTGGAAAATAGTGGTGTTCACTATAGACCCATCACTGGATAAGATGTTTTTTATGGGTGAAGAACTATAGTCACTACAAATATTCAAATTTTTCTCACATGTACATATCTTTTAGTAAAGGTAAATTTTTTATTGGTAAAACATTTTACCAACACATATGTCCCTCAAACTAAATTTTTGTTAAAAAAACTATCTCTAAATGTTATTTCAATACATAAAATCACTACTAGAAAAAAAGGTATTTGCGACGGGTCATTTGTGACAGGATCCCATCGCAAATGGCTTTTTGCGACAGGGGCCCGTCGCAAATGGCTCGTTGCTGAAAACGATGTCGCAACAACAATTATTTGCGACGGGCCCGTCGCTAAAGCCTTTTTTTTTTGCGACGGGGATTCTCCCCGTCACAAATAGTACTCCGTATATTTGTAAAAAACTTTTCAAATAGTAATTGCAACAGGCCCCGTCGCAAATACCTGTTGCGACGGGCCCGCCGCAAATAGTTTTTGTGACGGGACCCGTCGCAAAAACTATTTTAAAAAAAAATAGAAAACTATTATTAAATTATTTTAATGCATATAATAATAATACTATTTGCGACAGGCATAGTATCCCGTCGCAAATACTATAAAAAAATAAAAAAAATAAATTATTAATAAATTATTTTAATTAATATAATAATAATCCAATTATAATTCAAAAATAAAAAATAACAAATTATTAATAAATTATTTTAATTAATATAATAATAGAATTATAATTCACAAATAAAAATAATAAATTATTAATAAATTATTTTAATTAATATAATAATAATAGAATTATAATTCAAAAATAAAAAATAACAGAATATTAATAAATGATTTAATTAATATAATAATATTAGAATTATAATTCATAAATAAAAAATATTAATAAGTTATTTTAATTAATATAAAAATAATAGAATTATTTTACATTCAAATATTAAAATAATTCAAGTATTACAAAAAATATATAATTAAATTATAATATTATAAAATTTTAATATATATATATAATTTAATATTATAAAATATAAATAATATTATTATTCATATTAATATTATTATTTCAAAATATAATATTATTAATATTTTATAATGAGACAGAAACTACGAATAGAAAAAAAAATCATATTTTGATTTCACAAATTTTATATCATAAAAACAAACTCTAATCTGAAGTAGGGGGAGGGGGAGGGGGGATCTGCAGATGGTGGTGGAGGAAACTCCATCCCTGAAGCATGAGTGAGTCGGCACATGTACTCCATCTGCTCCTAATGCTGCTGCTGCCACCGACTCGTCTGCTCCTCGTACAGCTGCTGCTGGCGTCGACGCTCCTCATCATGCTACTGACACATCTGCTCCTGCTCTTGTCGGAGACTCTCTATCAGTGCAGTCTGAGATCGCAACTGATCCTCATACTGTGTAGCAGAAGAAGATGCACGAGCTCCTCTCGAGCTGGACGCCGACATCACAGCACTGCCATAATAATCTTCGGGAGTCAGTCGAGAGCTGATACCAACTACCCGGCCCTTCTCGAAGGCATACTGGGTGGCCTGAATCCATGCCACCTCATCAAACTGACGGCCAGTGGTCTGATCTGATGACTCAGCCTGACTCTCAGGTCGGGCCTGTGACGCTACGGCCTCATATGACTCATGTAGTTGCAATTTAAAATTAAAATTGTGAAAATATTATATGCAGTTAATTTTTAAACTTGAAAACAAATAATACTGACCACGATGTGATGCTGACGATCACCTATGAGCTCCCCAGTAGCAGGATCACTATACATCCTCCGATATACGTCGTACTCCGTAATATCGGGGTGCTCGACAGCCTATAAGAATAAAAAATAAACTGTTAATATTTATAGTTATATAAAATATTTATAAATAATGTACGTACCAGATGTTGTCTATGAGTACTGAAAGAACGACTCCCAGCTTGATGAGTCACCTTCTGTCTCCCCTGATTCTGCCTCCCCACCGATGATCTCCTCTGAAAGGCACCACTCAACCAGTGCGCACATAATCCATCCCATACATGGGATGAAATGTACTCTGGTCGGTGTGCTCTACATGACTCGTCAAAATCTGACACTCCTGCTTTCTTCATGGAAGCTTTTCTTAAATTGTGCAAAAACTGACGAAGGCGATCACGCATGGCCACCTCCCATGCCTCGTGGATGGCGTCACGCATGGTATCCTCGATCGGATACCATAAACCCTACAAATAAATCAAAATATCAAGATAGAAATGAAATAATTTTCAAAATAAAAATTATTTATTTACGTACGTACCAACCAATGGCCGAACATGGCCTGCTGCACATCAATGGGAATCTGCTCCCATGTGGTCCACGGCTGAGATAAATAGTTGCGCAAAATAGCACTGCCCTGTACGACTGTTATATGCGGAGAACTGTAAAAATAATAAACATTTATTATGTGAATAGATTAATGAAATCTTAGTCAAATCCACAGGTTATCACACAGTTTATCACACCTCCGTGTGCGTGGATCAAACCCAAGACGTGGACGTCGCTCGGGGATGGGGTCAGGAATCATCAATCTTGCAAGACCGCGCCCCCTCCGCGTACTCCCTGGAGCGCCTGCAGGCTGAGGGTCATCTGCCAGCAACTCATCCGCATCGAAAGACAGGTCAGCATCCGCCAACTCATGAAATGTGGAGTTGTCCATCTGAAACAGAAAATGTTAATGTTGTTAGCAAATAATTGATAATTACTATTATATATACATATATACATATTATGATTGTATATAAATACCATAGAATTCTATCAGTTTTCATCTTTATCATCATCTTCATATATGTCAATGTCATCTTCATATTCCTCCTCAACATCATCGATATCCATTCGAGTTACAATTGCTTCATCTCTTACCATTTCAAATTCATATGTGACATCATTAACATCATCGTCATCACCGACTCTTAAATGTGGGGTGTCGTCATCGATACTCATGTCTCTTTGTAAAAAAGATTGATTTTGTGTACTCTCTTGAAAAACATCAATTCTTTGCACATTCGTGAAAGCACATTCACTTTGACTAAACTGATTGTCTCAAATTTTTATTTTTATTATACTCCACCAATCAGTCAATTGTCTTGATGTAGCACAGTACTTTGCGTAATAAACTTTATGTGCCTGTTGAACCAATAAGAATGGTTCATTTACTGCGAGAAAACTTTTACATTTAATATCGATGATTCCATGAGTCGGAAGAACACGCACGCCTCTCTCTGTATCCAACCACAGACATTTGAACATGGTTATGTAATGTTGTCCAAGATAACAGAGTTTAATGATTTCATCAAGTATGCCATAAAATTCAACTTCATTTTCTCGATGATGAGATCCTCTCAAACTAACTCCTTTGTTCATTTTTTTTTCGATTCCCCATATGCATGTGTGTGAAATCGAAATCCATTCACCACATATGCATTATAAGTTTTAACAAGTTTGGAAGGTGGGTTACTCAATACGCACAACCGTTTGTCAATTTTAGCAGCATGTCGAGACACCTGAAAATTTGTGAAATAATTATGAATATAGTAAACTATACATTGAATGAGTTTCTAAAAGATAAAGAATTTATGTTACCAGTTTTTGAAACCACTGAGATAAATTTTTCAGTCGACGTTCTTCGAGAGCAGCTGCTGTAATTTGTGGAATTTGTTTCTTGATATGATTATCATACAACCTATAAAAACCAAAGTTATTTACTGTAACATAAATGATAGAATAAGTGATATAAACACTTACAGTACAACTGATGTCATCTCTTCACAGTTGAGCAGAACATATGTATGAGCTCTATGATGTTCATCATCTGAAAGCCAGCGTTCACAAACTCCACCAAAACCAAGATTTGGCTGGTTGAAAACAGATAATTGATTGTCGATTTCATCAATATTCCTCTCGTTCTGTCCCATTCGGTTGTGTTTTGAAGGATACTCAAATTCAAAATAATGGGAGCAGAAAAAAGATATTTCCTCTTGCAAATAAGCTTCTGCAATAGATCCTTCAACAGATGCTTTGTTACGTACTTTTCTTTTCAATTTTTTCATGCATCTTTCAAATGGGTACATCCATCAAAATTGTACTGGACCTCTACATTTGGCTTCATATGGCAAAGGTAATATCAAATGTTCCATTGAGTTGAAGAAAGACGGCGGAAATATTTTTTCCAGTTTACATATAATTACAACAACATCTTTTTCAAGTTTGCCTAGAGCATCATAATCTGCTGTAGTCACAAAAATTTCTCGAAAAAAATGAGACATGTCTGTTATGGAATCCCAAATCACAGAATTCAACAGACCTCTTAATCGAATGGGTAGAATTCTTTCCATTATAACATGACAATCATGACTTTTTAATCCAGTAATATGACCATTCTTTATACATCTACCCAAATTGGAAGCACAGCCATCTGGAAGTCTCAAATCTGCAATCCACTGACAAAAAAATAAACGGTTTTCTTTAGACAGTGTATAAGCTGCTTTTGGTTACAGTAACCTTTCTGTTCTGACATTCTCAAACAGTTCCAATTCTGAACACCTGCAAATTTGGGCAAGATCTAAATGTGAATTTACATTGTCTTTGCTCTTTCCTGGCGTATCCAAAACTGTATGAAACAAATTATCAAAACAGTTCTTCTCAATATGCATGACATCAAACATGTGTCGGACCAACAAATCAGACCAATATGGAAAATCCCAAAATATGCTACGTTTAATCCAATTGTGTTCTTTCCCAAAACCAGAAATTTTTTGTTGGTTTATTGTGGACCAAAAGTGATGGGAGGTAATGAAAATACAACTGATTTTAACTCCGAACCTGATAACATTTTTGGAGATCCATCCCTTTCAACTGTCCCATTTCTCAAATGAGATCTGTTTCTGCGAAAAGGATGATCAGCTGGAAGAAATATTTGATGAAAGTCAAAATAACAAGGTTTCTTTCCATGAATGAGCATAAATTCTTTTTTCTCTCCCAAATAGTAAGGACATGATTTCTGACCATGTGTACTCCAGCCAGATAACATCTCATAAGCCGGGAAGTCACTAATTGTCCACATCAATGCTGCTCTCAGTATGAAATTCTGTTTCTTTGCAACATCATATGTACTGACACCAGTACTCCACAATAAATATAATTCATCAATCAATGGTTTCAAATAAACATCAATATTTTTCTTCAGATGTCCTGGAATTAGTAAAGTCAAAAAGATATATGGCTCCTTCATCAACATCCATGGAGGTAAATTGTACGGAGTTAAAAAAATAGGCCAACATGAATATTGACTACCATAAGATCCAAACGGACAGAAACCATCAGTGGAAAGGCCCAGTCGAACATTTCTAGCTTCTAAAGCAAAGGATGGATGCACTCTATCAAAATGTTTCCATGAATCACCATCGGCTGGATGATTCAAGCTTTTATCGGTTGAAATATTCTCTTTATGCCATGACATCATTGTCGCTGTATTCTTAGACATGAATAAATGCTGAAGTCTGGATGTAAGCGGAAAATATCACAACTGTTTTACAGGAATCAAACCAGACTTCCCGTGTTGTCCTTATTTATATCTCAGTTGCCCACATGTGGGACAACAATCCAATGACTCATTTTCCCCAGAATATAAAATGCAGTCATTTGAACATGCATGAATCTTCTGACAAGTAAGTCCCAAATTTCAAACCAGCCTCTTACTCTCATAGTAATTTGCAGGAAAAACATTTCATTCGGGTAACAGTGTTTTAAGAAAAGAAAATATCTGGTCAAAACAGGTGTTTGACATTCCGTTATCTGATTTGATAGCCATAAATTTTGCAACTGCTTCTAATTTGCTCATCTTGCAGCCAGGATATAATGCATCCTCAACAGACCTCAACAACTCATAAAATTCAGACGGTGCCAACTCAGGATTTGAAGCTATATCAGCCAGAGTTTCTGTATGTTGAACAGATGAACCTGCAACATCCTGTATTAAATCTTGAAACCGGGATGGATCCGGAATCAAGTTGGTATCACCTACTCTGGAACTGCGTTCACCGTGTTGATACCAAAAAACATAATCTGGTTGAAAACCAAAACCCAAGATATGTTCCCCCACTTTGTCAAACGTTTCAAACGTTCTCAATGCACATTTTCTGCAAGGGAATTTTATTTTGCCTTCTGAAACAAATTCTGGATTTGATGTCGCAAATGATAAAAAAGTCTCCACACCCTCTACATATACTGGATTTAAACCAGAACCGTTTGGATTTCTACGTTGATTTATCCATATGCGGTCACCTAATAATGATTGTTGACGACCTCGTTGTTCCATATTTTTCTATAAAATATAAAAGCATTACTGGTTTTGAATAATTTGTTAGAAAAAACACTCAAGCTAGGATAATTATAGAGTTTACATCATACACGACTGACGCAAACCTTTTATTGAGATAGACCTAAAAATTGACCATTTAAGAATTAAATATGTTGAGAATAAAGCAAGAACCTGTTACAAATATTGAAAATTTTAATATTATATAAATTTTTTATTATTTTCATAGTACTAATATTATTGGTAATTATTACTAATTCTTGGTAATTATTACTAATTATTACTAATTATTACTAATTATTACTAATTATTGGTAATTATTGGGAGTTATCACTAATTATTGGTAATTAATACTAATTATTGGTAATTATTATTAATTATTACTAATTATTACTAATTATTACTAATTATTGGTAATTATTACTAATTATTGGTAATTATTACTAATTATTGGTAATTATTCCTAATTTTTACTAATTATTACTAATTATTACGAATTATTACTATTTATCGGTAATTATTGATAATTATTGGTAATTATTCCTAATTATTGGTAATTATTACTAATTATTGTTAATTATTACTAATTATTGGTAATTATTACTAATTATTGGTAATTATAACTAATTATTACTAATTATTACTAATTATTGGTAATTATTACTAATTATTGGTAATTATTACTAATTATTACTAATTATTGGTAATTATTACTAATTATTACTAATTATTGGTAATTATTACTAATTATTACTAATTATTGGTAATTATTACTAATTATTACTAATTATTACTAATTATTGGTAATTATTACTAATTATTGGTAATTATTACTAATTATTGGTAATTATTACTAATTATTGGTAATTATTACTAATTATTGGTAATTATTACTAATTATTGTTAATTATTACTAATTACTGTTAATTATTACTAATTAATATTAATTATTACTAATTAATACTAATTGTTACTAATTATTGGTAATTATTACTAATTATTGGTAATTATTACTAATTATTGGTAATTATTACTAATTATTGTTAATTATTACTAATTATTGTTAATTATTACTAATTATTGTTAATTATTATTATTTATTGTTAATTATTACTAATTAATATTAATTATTACTAATTATTACTATTTATTGTTAATTATTACTAATTATTACTAATTATTGGTAATTATTACTAATTATTGGTAATTATTTCTAATTATTACTAATTATTACTAATTAATGGTAATTATTACTAATTATTGGTAATTAGTACTAATTATTACTAATTATTGGTAATTATCGGTAATTATTGCTAATTATTGGTAATTATTATTAATTATTTTTAATTATGACTAATTATTGGTAATTATTAGTAATTATTACTAATTATTGGTAATTATTACTAATTATTGGTAATTATTACTAATTATTGGTAATTATTACTAATTAATGTTAATTATTACTAATTATTAATAATTATTACTAATTATTACTAATTATTGGTAATTATTACTAATTATTACTAATTATTACTAATTATTGGTAATTATTATTAATTATTACTAATTATTACTAATTATTGGTAATTATTACTAATTATTGGCAATTATTAATAATTATTACTAATTATTATTAATTATTACTAATTATTGGTAATTATTACTAATTATTACTAATTATTACTAATTATTAGTAATTATTACTAATTATTACTAATTATTGGTAATTATTCCTAATTATTACTAATTATTACTATTTATTACTATTTACCCGTAATTATTGGTAATTATTGGTAATTATTCCTAATTATTGGTAATTATTACTAATTATTGTTAAGTATTACTAATTATTGGTAATTATTACTAATTATTACTAATTATTACTAATTATTGGTAATTATTACTAATTATTAATAATTATTGGTAATTATTAGTAATTATTTCTAATTATTACTAATTATTGGTAATTATTACTAATTATTGGTAATTATTGGTAATTATTCCTAATTATTGGTAATTATTCCTAATTATTGTTAATTATTCCTAATTATTGGTAATTATTTCTAATTATTGGTAATTATCGGTAATTATGGGTAATTATTGGTAATTATTACTAATTATTGGTAATTATTACAAATTATTACTAATTATTACTAATTATTACTAATTATCTGTAATTATCGGTAATTATTGGTAATTATAGGTAATTATTCCTAATTATTGGTAATTATTATTAATTATTGATAATTATTCCTAATTATTGGTAATTATTCCTAATTATTGGTAATTATTACTAATTATTAGTAATTATATGAATAATTCCCAATAATTAGGAATAATAACATTATTACATTATTAGTATATTTTATTATTAATATTAAAATAATATAATTTTCTATATTATATACAATTTTCCTTTCATCTGTGTGTTTTCTGTCTCCACATACAAATAATACATATGGAGACAGAAAACACACAGATGAAAAGAGAATTGTATAAATAATATAAAAAATTATATTATTTTAATATTAATAATAAAATATACTAATAATGTAATAATGTTATTATTCCTAATTATTGGTATTTATTACTAATTATTAATATTTATTCTTAATTATTAAAAAGTATTACTAATTATTCCTAATTACCATTAACTATGAACAATACTAATAATTTAAATTTATTAAGTAACAAAACAATGTAAACATAATTAAATTACAACTAATTAAGAATAATTGAAACCAATAAAAAATTTAAAATAAATATTAAATTAAAATGAATATAAATACCTTGAAAATTGATCTGAGGTTGATCTCTGATCGTTCTTGAAAACTTCAAAATCAACTCTGAAGAAAAAAATTAAACTTGAGAAACACTCAACTCTAGAACTAGAATTTTGAGAGAAGAAGAAGATGGAGTTTGAGAATGAATCGAAAAAAACGGATGGGGGTATTTATAGGTTAGATTATTTGCGACGGGTCCATTTGCGACGGGCTACCCGTCGCAAATAATATTATTTGCGACGGTACCTGTCGCAAATACCTTAGCCATCATTTAATACGGACAATGGTTAAATAGTTATTTGCGACGGGACCCGTCGCAAATAACCACCTGCCGACATACTATTTGCGATGGAGGAATATGCCCGTTGCAAATACCTTTTACCGCCGCCGGTTATTTGCGACGGGCAATAACCGCCCGTCACAAATATGTTTCCCGCGATTTGGCGCGCAAACGCGCCAGTTCTTTTGCGACGGGGAAAGCAATCCCGTCGCAAAAGGCTACTTATTTGCGACGGGCAAATACCCCCGTCGCAAATAAGTTTTTAACGGGGCTATTTGCGACGGGATTTATCCCCGTCGCAAATACCCATTTTCCCGTAGTGAATAGTTCTATTACAATTATAATAATACCAACATATAACATATATGTTTGTAAAAATATTTTCAAACAAAATTTATCTTTTTATAATACCAATATAAATAATTAATATTTATTTATAAATTATTATTTTAATGAAAAAATATGTGATAGGGTCATAATACCTTCTAGTAATTCATTATATTATATATAACAAATTAACTATATAAAATATATTTATTATAATAATTATAAAATTAATTTACAGAAAACCATTTCAAAGAGATGGTACACACAAACCAAAAAAAGAACATATATTTTTCTAAGTGAAGAATTAAAAGGTTATCATAATACAATATATAAAAAACCAATCTAGTGAAAATTTTGATTCCATAATCACTAAAACAAAACTCATCATATAGAATCAAGTACCGCAAGATTAAAGGTACACAATCAAGGTCCACTAAAAAATTATTATATAATCCCTACAAAAGAAACTATTTCCACCAGTCTGGTATCTACATCAAGGACCAAAACCATCATTAAAATAAGATTTCCATACTTAAACTGTGAAAAGAAACTCCTTGAATATGGTCTGCTGAAAATAGCCCTCCATGAGTACTATAAATCAATCTTGGAAAATAGAACTCCAAACATAGTGACCTCCATAAATACTAACAAAAAACATCCAAAATGACAATAAAAAGTAATGAAAACAAGTCATAGTAAATCAATGTTATAAATAACTAGGGTTTATATTTTAAATCATACAAGGATTTGTAGAATAATCTCAAAAAATAATAAGGAAAAAGTCACAAGAATGATTGTGGAAACACAATGGTAATACAAAAAAATAATGTAGTAGCAGAAATACTATGGGTATAGTAATGATAAATATGGAAGACATAAAGAATGATTATTTCGACATGAAAAAATAATGTAAAAAATAGTATTTAGTTTTTAAGTGCTATATATTATATTTATAACAAAAAAATTGAAAGAACATTATTTGAATTTATTGATAATGGTGTTTACCCATATGGATTTATGATTTTGTTTAAAGTATTTTTAAACAATGTTTTATTGAGAATAATTAATTAATAGTGACTTTGATTAAAATAAAATTGGCAATTATCAAAGAGAGGAGATATAATAATAGATAATTGGAATTATAGTTAAGGAATAAAATTTTTTAGTGGTTAAATTTTTTTAATGGAAATTATTGTAACTAGGATAAAATGATAATATTTTTATTTCCTAACTGATCAAAAATATTATGAACACTAATTATTAAAATATCATTCTAATTTAAACCAATGATTCCCCTATTTTCAAGTTTAATGGTTAACTATTAAAGTTAAACCTCCCTTAAATATTTAACATAACCTAGAAATGATACGATTTATTGTTAAAATATATATATGTTAATGAAAAACATGATTATTAGGCTTGTGATAAGCATAAAAGTTATAAAAATATTATAAAACTATCTTTATACATAAGTGGATGTTTAATAATATGAATATTTGAGACACCATATAATGAAATGAATGTCTAAACTAATAATTTTTTAAACAACATATAAAGTAATGAATGTTTAATTTTGAATGTTTGTGGCTTCATAATGAGTTTTTTGAGGCGTGAAAGAGGAATTGATGAATCATTCAAACTGTACTCCAACCTCAAGGGTCACATGGGTCTCCAATATAATAAAAGATATAGAAGACTCATTTTATAATTAAATAATCTAACTATATTGTGAAAAAAATCGATTCATTTATAGGTGGTATATAAAGAATTATAGTACAAGGGTGTTACAAAATCCTTGTGAAGGTGGTGATAGTACTATAATTTAGAGATGATGATAGCCACCTTTGACATGAGTTCGGGTACTGATAATTTTGTAAACTATATTGAGTTAAATTATTCATGATAATGAATAGTGCTATAAGAAATTTCAACGTGATTTCAAAAAAATCCATCTATAATGATATATGTTATATTATCATATCAATGCTATAATTAATTTTAATGGGTGATAATTATTGATTCTAGTTTAAAATAGGCTCATAAATTTCATAATAAATCCATGGGTGTAATAACTAGTTAGAAAAATTAATTATTTCTTGTTGATAGAAAAACATGATCAAACAAATGTTATTAAACTACTACTGCTTAAAAATAAATTTGGTTATTCATTCACTACATAGATACTATCACTAAAGTTCCAAAAACAATTATATAACAGTGTAGTTATAAAAATAAAAAAATAATTATCTGGTCTTTATCCAATTACTATCATTGGATTTATGTGGTAT
This sequence comes from Viscum album, assembly GCA_963277665.1. NCBI lineage: Eukaryota > Viridiplantae > Streptophyta > Magnoliopsida > Santalales > Viscaceae > Viscum > Viscum album. The sequence continues at coordinate 283,811,971 of OY728126.1, forward strand.
CCTTGTTTCTATTTCCCATTAAATTCCTTGTTTCCATTTCTTATTAAATGATTTTTTATTTCATATTTTTTCTATAATCTGATATAAAGATAAAATAGATAATCTGTTACCAAGATCACATAGATAATCTATTATAGATATTACAAAGGGATTACACATGTTGATATATTAAACATGTAAAAATTACACAGATATTCTCTTAATGAATTATAAGGAATGATGCACAGATAATGAATGAATTTAAATCAATTACAGATAATGAATGAACTGTAATATGTTAAAAATAATGGTTGAATGATTCATAGATAATAAATGAATTGTAATCTTTTAATTAATTATAATGAATGATACACGTATAATGAATTGAAATCTATTACAGAGATTACACATATTGAATTGTAATGAATGATACACAAATAATCTATTATAAATATACACAGATAATCAGTTGATGAATTGTAATGAATGATACAGGTAAAGATATATCACACATGTATTACATAATAGAAAATATTACACATATAGATTCCATATTGTAGATAAATATTACATAGTGAGTTTATTGAGACATAATTATATTACCCATATAGAGATTACTGATTTCATAGTGTATAGTATAATATAAATTATTTCATGGAATTGACAAACCAAATTCTTACAGAAAAATTCTTATTTAGTTACACGTATCATCAAATTTATTACAGGTTATAAAATACAAATATGTTCATTATTATTCTGTAATGTGAATATGAATTATAAATATTAAAATATTGATAATTTTTTTCCATTATAGTTGAATTCCTATAATAGAATCTAAAAATATTAGGCAATATTTTAAAAGTATATAGTGTATATTTTTTGTTATGTTAATATTATTTTGTAATAATTCACATATTTTAGTACTCCATAGTTGTAAGAAATAAAATTTTATGCCTTTTAATAATAATATTTCGTATTATTCTATTAAATTACCTAATATTTGTTTCCATATACTAAAACAACTTAATTTGAACCTGTGAAATTTTACAGATCAATAAAATAACGATAATGGATTTAAAGTATCATAGTTCTTTCATTAGTCTGGGATTATGCATGGGATGTTGTATTTTTATTAGTATTAAAAGCTCTTGATTGATTTAAAAGTCCTTACAAGATGAAACATGAATTTGAAAATTTAATAGAATGTTATGAGGCTAGGTTAGTTGTGAAAGGCTATAGTCAAAGGGAAGAATCAATTACTTTAATTGGGATGAACACTATCCTTTAAGGCATGTGAATTTTGGAGAAAAAACTAAATAGAAATCATAATATACATTCTATAATAGGAATTTCCACCACCCCCAACATAGTTCCATACCTAAGCATAATACAATTACCTATGGCTAATGACAAATGAAAAAATTATACTAGAAACTTGCAATCCAACCAAGTCATGGAAACATTGATACTATGAGATCCATAGAAATCATTTCCAAGTCTGGAAAAATAATAATGATTATAATAAAATATAAATAATCCAAAAAAATAAAAATTATGTAAATGGTACTAGAAATATATATCATGGAAAATGCATAAATGAAATTTTTTAAGAGAACAAACCATGAAATTATCCAAACAAATAGTGAAGACAGTTCTCTTATACATGATTAAAAAAATGATTAGAAGAATTGGATTTTAAAACACCAAGAAGTTTAAAATTTTATTTCAAACCCTAAAATATTTTTCAATCATATAGTAAAACCTCATAAGGGGAGGTTATAAGAGTGTTTTAACAAAGATTTAATTAATACCATGGGAAACAGCTTCTTCAATCCTCTATGAATTAGTTATAGTTATATGTTTATGAAACTGCACTCAAAAAATTTATTATGTGCATGATATTTGTTTTCCCCAATATGCATAGTAACAAAATTTGAGGAAGGAAGAAAATTATAATATCATAAACATGACATAAAAAATTATACTTCTAAAAACACCAACCAAATGTGATAGAAATTATGATTAGTGTTATCCTCCATATATCTAAATATTGATCAATGGAAATATAGAACACTTAATATAGAATGATATGCATAATTAGTATGAAATATAGTGATTTCTACCAAGATATTTTAATTAGTGAAAAAAAATCCAAAAACTAAAAGAATAAGAATCCATATTAAATTAAATATAAAATTGTGAGTATCTCCATGAGTAAAATAATATTCTCAAATGTTAAATTGTATTTTATGTTATGGTAAAACTATGAATTATTTGTGATAAACTTCATTCTGATCATATTAATATAAAAAAACATGAAATTACTATCAAGTATGACCTGTTATCCTGTTTTTAAACCAAAAAATGATATCTGATGTTTTATAAGAACCTAGTTATTCTTTTGAGGTAGGAATCACATTAAATTCAGTTTGAATGCATAATTATAGGCTAATGTGAGTACCCATTTATGTTATAGTGGTAAAAGGGGTATTAGATACTTGTTGGAATACCAGAGCCTGTGTTTTTAAGAAATCAAGGTAGGCCACATAGTTATTAGAAACTGTGTGGGATAGGTCATAGGGTTTGACTAACCATTTGAGGCCTAGACATAGTGAAAGAGGAAATCACACAGTTTTTCAAACTACGTGAATGGAGGTGCACACCTTTTTTAGAGAACATATAGTTTTTAGTTGAGGAGTTTTTCATAGATTGTACACAGTTAGGAAAACCTTGTATAGTGACTGTGAGGGTGCCCCCTTATCACAGTAGAGGGTGCATAGTGGGTGCACAGTTTGGCCAAATGTTAGGAAAAACCATGCATCCTAGTAAATTTAGGGGAAATTAATAATTTTCCCTTAATAAATTATAATTTTAAACAATTATTTCCCTTCTTGTTTCTAGAGGCAAAAAACCACATGAGAGATCCTCTTTGATCTAAAATTCTAAGATTTGATACCATTTTGACGTCCAAACTCATATTTGAGCAATGATCATCTCGTTGGATTATCATAGGGGAGTACTCAATTCATTTTGTGTGGTTCTTCATTTAACTTCAGATAAATGGAGTTATTTTGGAGTAATAAAATATTCCATATTTCTAGGTTCTTAATTTAATCATCATTTTTGTCCTGATATGGATTGAATCAGGAGATGATATTGGAAAATCACTCTATTAAGGACCTACAGTAGGTGGTCTCGTGATTTTCCCATAATGTTGAGGTGTTTGTATATATATGTTATTGTGTTGTGTGCCCAATCTTCTGAGTGATTCCCTTGAAATGTAATTTAATACTTGAATAAAATGTATATGTATGACCTATATAATTAATGAGACCTTTAATAAATGATTGATATTTAAACAATTCAAACTCAAACAACCCCTTGGATATGTTGCTTAATTAACTGGACCGCCATGGGTGGTATATGATTTTGATCACCCTTGAGGTCTATTAGTTACCACTTTCTATGGGATGTTAAATGATTAATTTTAAATTTTAATTTGAATTGACTAAGGTGAGGTAAATGAATTAACATTTCCCTTGGATATAGACATGTTATTTCTTTATTAAGAATTATTTTCTTCTAATATTGATTTTCCCTACGTGAGATAATTAAGAATTTAAGTCTTCTATGCATAGACCATGTCTGATTCCACCTTCTAAGGTGAGGTTTAAATTAAATGATAATGGTAATGTCCTTGATATAGTTAAATGATTTTCATTTAATTTTTATTATATGTTTGGGGTGATACATGGGTTAATATATGAACACCATAGAGGGACTCATTTTGCTACTTCCTTATTTACACTCGAGTGACACTAGGGATCCCTAGTGAATTTCCAAGGACGGATATAGAGGGATGATTCCATATACTCTTGAGTGATACTTGTACTCCTCATATAGATTTCCAAGGACATACTAAGAGGGTAGTTGATTATATACGCCATGGGTTACACATGGTATCCCTTAGTGGGCTTCCAAGGATGGACTCAATGAGCGGTGATGTTATACTACGCATAAATAAATACCTAGGTTCTGATGTGGATCTCCATGGATGGGATTATAAGATGTTTGGTACATGAAATCCCTTGAGTGATCCATAGATTACAAATAAGGAATTCCAAGGATGGGCTCAAGTTCATAATTGATTATTTAATTAATGTTTTATATGACGTGTCTTCCATGAAAAAGCACAAGCTTGGATTCAGTTAGAGCCTTAAGCATCATTTATAGGCCTTTTTAGACAACTCTTGATCATATGGGGTTACGAGGGACACTAGGCTACATGCCAGGTCCCAAAATATTTATTAAAATGATACAAGACTTACTGTTTATTCAGAGACATTCCAGTTAAGGACAAAGTAGGTAGTAGAGGATGGGTTTCCATGGGAACCCAGAACATTATGGGTTGTTTATATACATCACTTTTTTTGTATATTCTATTACTATCTATACACTATTATTATTATATATTCACAAACTATAATCCATTAGAAACCATATTGATGGCCTATAGGGATTTTATCTCACACCCTAATTTGGATACCTTTGGTACCAAGGAAGATTATATGATTGTAGGTATGGATATGGGGAAGCACCTTGAAATATGTTTTGGATTTTTGTTTAGGATCAGGTGAGCATAGGACTGAGCTGAGGCTCATAATGCTTGCTAGGATATTTTTTTGTCTTTTTTGTATTTTGGTACACATATTAAATTGTTGTATGTAAAAAAAAATTGGATGATCTGTAGATACATGACATAACCATCATTGTATATGAGATTCCATCTTGATTTTATATATATATATGTGTGTGTGTGTGTGTGTGTATTTGGAGATCATTTGTTTTATGATTGATTTACTACGTCCACTATTGATTATATGTTGTTACCACTATGTTAAACTCTAATAAGGGGGAAGATTTTCCCCATTATCACACTCTTGGCCCTCTCTTCTAGTTGGTAGCCTTTGGAATTTGGGGAGATGCACTTGAGGCCATGTGGACAACCAGGCTCAGGGAACCGTTCTGTTGCATCCAGGTATAGGACGTTACAATGTGGTATCAAAGGAATTCTTCTCTGGTTTTCTTTACTATTTTGAGTTAATAAAAATGGATGGGAAGGAATAGGAATTTAGTAATTATCTATGATGGGAAAATATAACCCATTTACAAGTAAAATCCAAATTTCCTCAAATAAAAATTATTATTTTTTGGATTTTAGTAATTAGATTATACATTTTGGTGATGCAATTGAATTGAGATGTTAACAATGAAATGATTGTTGGTTTTATTTTGTTGCAACCTTATGACATGTGGTTATTCCATCCCATGCATCATTTTAGGCACTTATAGGAATCACATTCCATGCATTATTCCATTCCATATATGATGCATTGATTTTTTAGATGATATTTTGATAGCTTCAATGGTAGATATACCTATTGTTTGTTAACTTTTTTGTGCAGTGAATTGAGAAACATGGTTGGTGCATAGAGTGCCTACCATAACCTAATTAGTGTTTTCTTGATTAGGCTATAATAGAAACCCTAAGAAGATAAATTTGTTATGTTGAGTCATGGATCAAAATTCACATGGACTGGAATATGTAATGGTGTGGATTAGGTAGATTCCATATTTCAATTCATGAGAAGTATGTTCCCTTATACATCAGAATTTGGTGAACCATTTTGTTTAAACATTTAAAATGAATCATGATATAGTGGAAATGAATATGAAAATGAAATGGAAATTTAAATTAATTAAGGGAGAGTTTGACCATGAATCATCTTTTGAGTGGGTAGTAGGTAGTGACTCTAGTGATATTTTTGATTGTTTATTTTTACTAGCCAAGGATTTAGGAGAATGTTCTATGGTACAACTTGATTATTTTATGGTTTTGACATGTCCAATTCTTTTATCTATGAACTTTGATATTTTTCTTTTCTAAGGATTGCATTTAGAATTATAGAGACATTCCACCATGAAGACCTCTTGTTGTACTCCAAGGATGTGATGAGGAACATGATATAGATGTGGGGGTCAATGGGATACCGATGGATCCTCATGTAGTTCTAGTTGAGGCATTGGCAGTTTTACTGGACACAAGTGTTGATTCATAGTTCCGTGAGGGGTTTTTTTCGCTTGATGATAACTTTTTGGGGAACACTGCAGCCCGCCTCATCTATCACTACTAAAAAAACGGGAAAGGGAAGCGCTACCCTTTTATCAATGGTAAAAAAAGCGATGATAAAAGGGGCCTTTATCAGCGCTTTTTTTTAGCGCTGATAAAGGGGACCCCTTTATCAGCACTTTTTTTAGGAGCGCTGATAAAGGGGGGATTTATCAGCGCTTTTCCCTACCGGTGATAAATTTTATGTTTCAAGAAAATCATAAAAAATAAATTATTGTTATATAAGTATATTTATATTTATATAAATATAATATATATTTTTTAAATATGTTTTAGATACGTATAAATAGACTATTACATTTAATATATAATAAATTTAGTGAAAATGGATTTAAAATATTTTAAAAAATATTATTAATTAATAATTGTCTAATTGTTATTGATTAAAAATCATTTAATAATAATTTGAAGCCACAAAAAATCAAAACAATTAATAAAAGATCTAAAATAAGTTGAGAATGTAACTAAAACTTCAAACAGCCATAACTTCTGATCTGAGTGTCTGTTTAATCTCAACAACATATCAAATCGAAGACTGCGACGAGCTCTACGTGTTAGTGACTGAATAAAAGCTTCAGTCACAATTTTCAAGGCCAAAAAAGGCCTATAAGGCCTCTAAAACTGAGTTTTTAGTCAGGATACCGTGATTTGTTACCATTCAAACAAGTATAACTTCTGATCCAGATTTCTGTTAGGACTGTACCACATATCATATCGAACATTGTTTCATTTTCTTCGATTTGACTAGTTTTAAAGTTGAAATGGGCTTCTTAATTATAAGTTATGGTCGTTTTAACATTCTTTGTCTTTTTAAATAAACATATATATGTATTTTTTCGTAAATATATATGTGTCTACGTGTGTGTTTATGTGTGTGTGTGTTGTATATATGTATGTATGTATTTATTTATTTATTTATAAACACACATAAATAACATATTTCATAAATGTATTTAAAAATAATCTTATAAGTATATATTAATTTAAAAATAAGTTTGTGGATAAAAAATTATAACTAAAAATATATATTTAAATAAATATAAATATATATTAATATATGATTGAATATATATATATATATATATACTAATATATGAATAAACATATTTATATTAATATGAATCTATATCAATATACAAATAAATATAACTATATATATATAAATAAATAGATATATCATTAAATAGATAAAAAATGAAATGTCTTAGTGTTAAAGGTGTAGCTGAGAAAGGGGGGAGGTCACGGGTTCGAGTTCGGGTGGATTGTAAGGGGTGCGCGCGTGTGAGGATGCACAAAAAGGGCAGCGCGCGGGAGACCGCCTAGCACTGAAAAAGGGGGGGTCAAGCGCTGTTAAAATCTCTCCCCGCATTATATAATTATTTTTCATTTTATTTTTTTATTTTATTCTTGACTTTTATCTATTCTTTTTAAAAGTTTTGATAAAGGGTCCTTTTATCAGTGCTAAAAAAAGCACTGATAAAGGGGTATTTTATTAGCGCTTTTTTTAGTGCTAATAAAAGGGGCCTTTATCAGTGCTTTTTGGAGCACTGATAAAAGAGACCCCCCTATATCTGTACTGAGCTTTACAGTTCTTTTTTAGCACTTTTCAAGACCATTTTGAGTACTGATAAAGCCCATTTTTGTATTAGTGTATGGATGAGCTAATGCATGTGTTCTATCAGCAGAATCCGGCCACATTTTATGGGTATAGAAAAACACAATTTTTGGTGTCATGGATAAATGCCATGTTATCTATCATCGATAATCTCGATTCACCTCCTGATAGGAGGTTAATTCTCTCTATATATATACTTCATTATTCCACCAAAATATGGTGGGATGTTATTAATCAGATGTATCATCATCAGAAGATGGAAAAGAGGGATTTTTATATGGCCTTTTATGATTACTTCTATCCCAAGACATTGAGGTCCAATAGATCTTGTGATTTTGTGCAGTTGGAGCATGGTGTGATATCAATTATGGATTATTCAGCTCGTTTTAACAAACTACAGTGCTTTGTACATATTCTAATGAGTGAAAAGTTATCTAAATAAAGCATATTTGAGGATGGTCTCTGGTATAAAATATGATCACAGATGAATTTCATTCGACTGATTACTATTTTTGGAATACTAAATCAAGCGCTTATCATGGAGCGTGACTTGAGGGAGGTTGGGTGTGCGAGCTAGGGCAGTTTAGAACCAAGATCTGGTACTGCATCGACCAGTAGTAGGAAGTTTATTCTAGAGCTTCTACATAGTGATATTATTATCCAAAGAACATTCTCAGGTATCCAAGTGTAGAACCACCAATTCATTATATTGGGATATAATATAACTCAATGCACAAGAGACACATTTGAGTGTCAATATTATGGAAATATAGTCCATCTAATGAGATTTTGAAGAAATTTTCGACTAGATACCAGTGAGAGATAGTATGCACTGACTCTACATGAAGGAGGTCAGTCAAAACCTTCTTATTAGGTAGGGAGTTGGATTAAAATTGGAATATCGGTCTGAGGTGGTGGTAATGGTCATGGTAGTCAGGCCCCATATTTGTAGTGATAATAGTGTGGGCCTTCTCAGGGTATTTATGCTTTATCACAGGGTCATTGAACTAGCTTGATATACATAGTGAAACCAACACCTAAGGATCATAATCTCAGACCTTCTACTATGAGAGGTACTATTCTACTATCTTCTACTTTATCATCTACAATTTTAAATACATGCAATTCTCATAGCGTTATATATGTGCTCGTTATGGAGAGACTTGGGCTCAATGTTTAGTGTTCTGATGGAATTATGATTATTGATTCTCTATTAGGGATTCAAAAGAAGAATATATGTCAGTCCAGGGAGTTCCCCCTTGAGATAGGTGTTGTTCACTTAATATGGGACCCCTGTTTCCTCTAGATGATAGGATTTGACATCGTTGTTAGGATGAAATGGTTTATTCCCTTTCATGATTTTATTTATTTCTATCACTAAAGTGTGACCTTTACATTACCAATGGGTGGTGAGATTATTTAGAAGGGTGAATGATATTTATAGGAGAACCGAGTTGGACACAATAATTTTGGGCTGGGTGGGATGACAGTCCAGATTGTGAGTTTATATCTACATGATCTGGGAACAAAATAGACATATTTCCCCTCTAGTGGTTGATCATTTCAAGGATGATTTCTGAGATGAATTTTCAATACTACCTTTGGTGATAGAGGTAGAGTTATCTATTAATATAGTTTCTAGATATGTATTAGTATCCATTACTTATTACATGATGGATACTACTGAGATGTAGGATCTCAAGAGGAAACTATAGGATTGAGAGGCAACGTGATTTATCCAACAAAGTACATCTCCATGGGGTTCACCGGTCATTTTTTCCAAAAAATATGGATCATACCCTTAGGCTATGAGCATATTATTATAAATTGAACCAGTTGATAGTTAATAAATAACATCCTCTACCGCGAATAGATGATCTCTTTGACCATCTCTAAGGAGCATGGGTATTCTAAAAAATTGACTTGATATCTTTTTATCATTGGTTTCATGTTATAACGTCAAACATAACTCTGACAACCATTCCTAGAAGGTACAGTCTATATGAAAGTTTTGTTATGTCATTCGGTCTCACAAATGCACCAATAGTTTTCATGGCTCTAATGAACTGAGTTTTCCATCCTTATCTGGATTTGTTTGGGATGGTTTTTGTTGATGATATTTTTTTTATTCTCAAACTTGACATGACCGTTGCAAACATATTGATATCATATTGGATACACTGAGATAGAACCAATTATATGTTAGGATCGTAAAGTGACACTTTTAAATGGATTAGATTTGCTTCCTTGGTTACATTATCATATAAATATGAGTATTAGTGTTCTCAAAAAAGGTGTGATTTTTATTTTCCTAGGATCATCCTAAGATCATATTTGAGATACCAAGTTTCTTGGAGCTGGCTGGATATTACATGTGTTTCATACAAGACTTCTCACACCTAGAAATTCTACTCATTGGCTTGACTAAGAAGGGTGTGAAGTTTGTATGGTCAGATGCATGTGATTAAGACTTTCAACATCTAAAGGGGTGATTAAATTCATCACTAATACTTATTTTTTCAGAGCTAGAAAGGAGTTGCATTATTTACTATGTTGAATCATGTATTATTCTTTGTGTTGTTCTGATGTAGGGGGTAGATTCAGGAATAAAAATCTTAGTATTTAAGGATGCACAAGAGAAATTACTTGATGCATGATCTCGAGTTAGTAGTGGTTGTCTATGATTTGTTATGTCAAAGACATTACTTACATGGATAAATTTTTATGGTGTACACTAACCACAAAATACTTTTATACATATTTATACGGTATGATCTGAATTTGAGTCAACGAAAGTGGGTTTAGTACCTATAGTCTTTTTACTTTTATCTTTCCTATACACTTGGTAATGAAAATGATGTTGTTGATGAACTAAGCATGAGGACTTAGACGTATGTAGTTCATGATGCCAATAGAAAGTGGAAACTTATGGATTTTTTCATTGGGATGAACATGGAGGAGCATGATAGTCAGGGGTATAATTTTCTTTCATACCTAGCTAAGACCTCTACCCCGCTTGATAAAGTGAGGATGAGACAACTATTATATTTGGAGAGAATAGTATTATGGTAGAGTGTGTAAGGTGAGTACCCTCATCCTGGTTGGACCATAAGCGAGGATGAAATTCTTTGTATACATGGTCGAGTACGGGTTTTAGTAGCCATGAGCAAGGATCTGATGTGAGACTTTCATGATTTAGCTTCAGTAGTGTGCCCTAGAATCACTAAGAAGTATTGGTATTTATAACTTTAATATTATTGGTATGGTATGAAAGATATGTAGGTGGGTTTTTCATGAGGTATTCCACCTCTCATCAAGTGAACGTGGAACACCAGCAACTAGCCTGACTTTTACAATAGATTCTCATTCTAAAGTAGAAGTGGGATGACATTGTGATAGATTTCTTGACCAGGATACCAAGGTCACTATGAGAAAATGATTTTTTTTGGGTTTTGTTGATAGGATCACAAATTTTTCTCATTCCCCACCGATTAGAGATATATTTTCAATATATGATCTTGTGAGGTAGTATATCTATGAGATAGTATGATTACAATGGGTTCCACATACTATAATATCATATAGGGATTCTTGGTTCACTTCACAATTCTATAAAGGGTTGCTGAGGGTGTTGGGTACACAAGTGCTTATGAGAACAACATACCACCCTCATACTAATGGCCAATCACAATGTACGATATATGTGTGCTTTAGGACATATTGAGGCATACATCTCAGACATTGGGGGTCTTGGGAAAAGCAATTATGCCCATATTAGATCAGCTACAATAAAATTTATCATTTAGCTATATATATGGTTCCTTATGAGGAATTATACGATAGGCCATGTTGATCACCCTTGTATAGGTTAGAGGTAGGAGAGGCAACAATGCTTGGACCTCATCTCATACAGGATACTATAGAGTAGGTTCAGTTGATTCAGAATCAGATAGATACTGTAATGTCTTGACATAAATCCTATGTCAATTGTTGTTAAATAACTATAGAGTTCAAGGTCAAGGATCACGTCTTTTTACATGTCTCACCAAGGCTAGGTCAATGGAGTATCAGAAGGTAGGGTAAATTTTCACTCTGATATGTCGAGTTGTTCGAGATTCAAGAAAGATTCAGGCTAGTAGCCTATTGATTTTAGTCACCTAAGAGGTATTGGGCCATTCAATATGTCTTTATTATATCTCTATTATTTTGTTATCATTCATACTTATCCCATGATTTTCAACTAGAGGTTGTTGAGCTATAATTAGGTGCATCCTTTGAGGAGTTACATATTCATATCATGGATCATAGAATGAAGTATTTCAGAATCTAGTAAGTTCTTATAGTATTGGTTCTATTTCAGCATGGCTGGGTATAGGATGAGACCTGGGAGTGTTAGGTTGATGTACAATAATAGTGGAAAGAGTTTTTCATAGATGAAACTTCACCACTATTAGAAGGGAAATATTAGGACGAATTGCTTTTAGGGGGAAGTTTTTAAGAAACTTGTTTTAACATTGAGGTAAACATCAAAGAAAATTTGGTTTAAATGACTAATTATGGACTAATGTTTGTACCATTTGAGTTCACTGTGGTATCAGGGGTGTTTAGGGCTTATTTAGAGCCTGGAGCCCATGTTTTTTGGAAAATAAGGCTGGCTGCATGGTTAGTAGAATCCATGTGGGATAGACCACATGGTTTCACTAACTATGTGAGGCCTAGATAGAGGTAAATATGATGCCACATTGTTTTTCAAACCATGAAGATGGAGGTACACACCTGTGTGGGAGCACCAATTGTTTTTATAAAAGGCTTTTTTAGGGTTTTCATATGGATAATCAAATAGTGCATCGTGATCATTCAGGTTCCCCTTTAGAATAGTATAGGGTACACAGTTGGTGCATGGTTTGGTCAATTGTCCGGCCCATGAAACTTTGGGGAAACAACTAATTTTCCTTTAATACCTTATAATTTTAAACCCTTATTTCCCTTTTTGTTTCCAGTGGACATCACACATAAGAGAGCTCATCTGTAAGCTAAATTCTAGGTTTTATTACTATTTTTTCATCTAGAATCAGATTAGAGTACCGATCATCACATTGGATTCACATCAATTAGTACTCAATTCATTTTGTGTTGTTATAGGTTTAACTGTGGATCGATAGGGTAATTTAGGGGAAATCTAATTTCTATTTTCGTTATTTGTTCTTCGTTTCTCACCTATATATATATATATTCTATTGTGCCACGAATAAAATTTTCTAAGAGAACCCCTTTAAATAGAATTCAATCTTTGATTAAAATCAATAGGTATGACCTATGTAATTAATGAGACCCATTGATAAATGATTAAAGGTTATGGACCAAGGAATTAATCAACCCCTTGGGTATATTTCTTATATAATTGTAACACAATTTGTGGAATATGATTTTGATCACCCCTGAGTTTTTTTGTTTATCCCTTTCTATGGGATGTCAAATGATAAATTGTAAATTTTAATTTTAATTGATTAAGGTGAGGCAATGAAGGACCATTCCCCTAGGCGATGGCCATGTAATTTCTTGCTTAAGAATAATTTTCTTCTAATATTTATTTTCCCACATGAGATAATTAAGAGGGTAAGACTTCAAAGCTTAGCTCATGTCTGATTCCACCTTCCAAGGTGAGTTTTAAATGAAATGATCATGGTGATGACCTTGAAAAAGTTAAATGATTTTTATTGAATGTTTATTTAATGACATAGATGATAAATGGGTTCTTATTAAAACACCATGGACAAAATCATTTAGACTCATATTTACATATTCCCAAGTGACAGTTGGACTCCCAATAAGATTTTAATGGGTAGGATTAGAGTGATGATTCTATATACACCTAAGTGATATTTTGGATCCTTATATGTACTTACAAGTATATACATAGAGGTAAGTTGATTATATAAACCATGGGGGATAGTTGGGACCTCTTAGTGGACTACCAAGATCAAACTCATGGATCGGTGATCTTATACCACACCTAGAGTGATACCTAGGTTCTGATGATGATAGTCATGGATGGTCATGTAAGGAGTTTGGTTCATGATATACCTACATCGATACCTAGATTCCAAATAAGTAATTCTAAGGATGAGATTAGGTTCTTAATTAATTAATTAATTAATATATTATATGACATGTCTTCCAAGACAAAGAAAAATAATGGATCTGGTCAAGGCCTTACACATCATTTATTGGCTTGTTTAGGAAAATCATTATCAAATTTGGTTATTGGGGACACTAGGCTACACGATAGGTCCCAATACTTTTATTTAAATGATACAAGATTGACTGTTTATTCAGACACATTACAATTAAGGCCGAAGTGGATAGTGGAGGAAGGGTGTCTATCAGACCACAAACAATTATGGGTTATTTATATGAATCACTTCTTTTGTATATTCTATTACTTGAAATACACAATTATTATTATATATTCACTCACTATAGGTCATTAGACACTGTTGGTGTTGGCCTATTTGGATTATATCTCATGGCATACTCTGGACACCATCAGAACTTGAGAAGATTATATGATCATATGTATGGAAAAGGGAAAGAACCTAGCTATAAGTTTTTTATTTCTTCTTAGGAGTAGGGGAGAATATGACCGAAATGATGCTCGTGATGTTAGTTGGGATAGTTTTTGTCCTCTTTGGTATTTTGTTACATGTATTGTATTATAGTATGTAAACCTATTTTGGATGCTTTTTAGACACATGACATGATTATCATTGTATATGAGATTCCTTCTAGTATTGTTATATATATCTTTCATTGAATATGCAGACAAAAAAATATAAATATTCTACAAGGTATAAGCTCTAGAGGAGGTTTCAGAGTAGGAACATTCACCATAGTAGAGCTTTCGTATTTGGAAGAATGATAGGGTAAGAAATTTTCCATCGGTACCAGTCTTGTGCATCCATACACAGGACATCTAGTTGAAAATCCATGCAAAGGTGGAGAGTTGATCATAATGCAGACACTAGGGAGGGTTAGTTTCAAGTAGTCTTAGTCTAGGATGAATTCCTTTATGGACTTCAGGTCCTATTTTGTCACAAAGCCTACGGGCCATGTACGAGTTCCCCTTCAGACCTTAAAAGGTGGATTTAAAAAATTGAATAAAAATGAAGGCCTTCGATCCATTCATGCAATTTTATTTATTGTCTCATTGATTTACTACTTCCACTATTAATTGTATCTTACTACCATTGTGTTACACTCTGATAAGGGTACATATTCTTTCCAAAAACACACCCTAGGACCTCGTTTCATGTCAAAAACCTCAAGTGTTTTGGGAGATGCACTTGAGGCGATGTGTCTAACCAGTCTCAGGGCACCATTCAATGGAATCTGAGTCTAGGATGTTACAATTATAAACATTTAATATGTCTGTCAAACAAAATAGACATTAGTAGGTCAAAATTATCATACATAGGTAATATAGTGACAAACCATGGTCCCCTTGGATTCCGTGTAAAGTTTTTCTAAGTATCTAAAATAATTTTTTACTATGAACTATAAAACTACTTATATATATCCTTTTTTTCATTATACGACTTTGAAATATTTTTGTATATTTTTCTTGATCTAAGTGCTGAGACGACATGCGATTCTTAGTCTCGGTGTGCCCTGAATTGATTTTGTAAAAAATATTAAGTATACTTTATTCTATATATATTAATTAAATAAGATAACTCTAAAAAGTTATATTGGATCGAAAATTTGAGGGCATGGTTGAGTTCGGAACGTGGCGTTTACCTTAAGAGGGACATAACTTTTGTCAGCACAGGTCTTCTGTAGAAAAAGTCACCAAGGGCATAACCATAAATAAAATAATTAAATTATTTTATTTTATCTCTCACATCATATCAAATAAATCATGAATAGGGACTCAGATTAGAAATCTAAAACTGTTGTTGAGTTTGTAATATGGTGTTTTACCTAAGCACGACCTAAAATGAGAGGATGCAAGATGTTTGAATCCCGAAACCATTGGCAGAGTGGTTAAGCGGATACCCATAACCTAACTCCATGGTTATAAATATGTGGTTATGGGTTTTGTATTAGGGTTTCCTCATAATCCTCCCACCACCAAGGTAGAGCTCTCCCTCTTTGGAGAATCTTTCAAGAACCTTTGGTGGATCACAGCAGAGACGTCACGAACATGTTAAACGATGAACGGATCAAAATGAGGTAGGATTTATTTTTATTTATGCACCATGATTTCAATTATCATTCTATATTTAATCCATGGTTGATTTTAATACTTTTAATATCAATAGTGATGGACAAATGAACATGGCCAATGATTGATCTATGTTTTGAATCCCATATTTTCACGATCTTCCTTCATTCTTCATGGATCATCGACAATAACTTTTCGACATGAATAAACAACAATGGATCATTGAGAAGGGAATAAATTTCTGTAGATCTTGGCCTGAGGATCTTTGATCTATGTTTTCTTCAAGTTCCAGGCGTCAAAGGAGTCTCAGTGGTCTTCGGAAGGGAACACTGGAACACGGTGACCAGTGGCGGTGAAGTTGCAGGTTTAGGTGGTCTCGGTGTGTGATGCAGCCAACGAGTAAGGTGGTAGAGCCATGGAACATGGTGTAGGTGCAAGATATGACCAGAACGTGGTGGTGTTGTAGGGTGCTGGGTGGATGGAGGGACCCAAGAGGTGGAAATAGGACTCAGAACGTTGCAGATTTTTGCGTAGACCCATTACAGAAGGTGACCATGTTGACCAACATGGTGCGGGCAGAGTGGGTCGAGGCAGGCCAGACTGAGCAGACCAAAGTAGGCCAAGCCCAAACAGCCCTTGCATGAGTAGGCCCAGCACAGACATGAGTGGTCTGGGCCTAGTGGGGTGGGTCTGGACTTAGTGCGCTAGGTGGGTCATATGAGATGGACTGGATCAGACCATGTTTGGTTGGAGCGAAGCATGGCCATGGTCGACCACAGGGTCGCGGCATTACAAGATATCGTGGGGCCACCGGATACGGATGGTCTCAGGTGGTCAACTGCAATTATCAATCAGTGAATCCATTATACCACCTGTGGAGTTTGGTCCATAGATGGCCCTTCCATGGATGGTCAACTGCATCGGTCAACAGCGGCGGTCGATCCACAATAGGTTAGTTGCGAGCCCCTGTAACACCCCGACCCCAGTTACCCAGAGTCGGTGCATTATTACATAACATTGGCATGATCACAAGAAGATCAAATCTCAAAAGACCGATTGGTTTAGTAGCCTTGGAAACACTAGATATATTCATAAGTTTTACATTACATCATAAAATGAAAAACTACTACAACAACATAATGTTTCCACAGTCCACACTATAATCCCCTCATAATATCCCTGCAGGTCATTCATAACTTACATCTTCACATCCTGGGAAAAATAAAACATAGAAAAGGGGTGAGCTCAAATGCCCAGTAAGGATAACAATATAGCGGAACATTCAAAAATAACCATAAACATTTAAGGCAATGAATTACTAATACAAAAGCCTTTTAAACTTGAACTTCAACATAGTATGGCAAAAGTAAAATGAAATAATTCCATTTACTTATTCACATGGATATTCTACTAATCGAATAATCACATGCAAAAATCAATAACCACTTTCATAATGTTGGAATGCATAATGCCAGACTATCATAACCACATAGCCAAGGCCTCGTGCCAAGACTACAAATAAGGTTTTGCCAAGGCCTTGTGCCAAGACACTAGTTTGTCTCATGAGACCTACCGATGCATCGAGGAGCTATAGCGGGCTCCACCCGTCACATATTAAGTCCAATGCATTCCCATATGAAAAGGTTTAAACATAACATAAGCATTCGTATTAAAACTAGCATACGAAATGTCAATAATTTCACCATAAACTATGAATGGTATAAAAATAGCACATCCACAGTCAAACATATCACAAAATCTTCAATACAATATAGAATTTTTGTATCATAATAAATCAACTTCAAATAAGCGTAAAATCCGTCAAAGGATGTTGACATAGATGAAATCAAAACACTTTTTAGAGAAATATCTCTTTCTATTTTTGAAATCATTTAAGAGTCATATAAAATACAACATTTTCTTGAAAATATTCTTATAAGCTTGTAAGGGAAGCTTTGACGATTTTATAACGGCGGAAAATAACCACACCCGCCGTATAAGTTAAAAAAAACATTCTTATCTTAATTCTGTCGAAAAGGTTAAAAAGAACCTTGTTTGGAAAATGACGGAAAGATTCCTTTATAAACCACATATAAAAGTCAAAAAGGGTATAAATGACTTTAACTCATATTCTAGTAAATAGTAAAAAATGTTTTGAAATGCATTTTTAAGAAACATGGATGTGGATGATAAAGAGATCCCAGTAGATTATTACGTATAAACAACCTCGGATAATGAAGAGATTGTGAAATAACCCTTACCTTGTACTTTTCCTTTGTTGGGGTAGGTTAACCTCCTGTATAATGGTGAAATAATTGTTATTAAATTATACAAGAATCATATACATTAATATGATATCATATATGATCTTTTAACATTGCTTTATTAATAATATTTTAGTATTATCGTTGTTTCGGGTGATAATCGATTCGTTCTTCTTAAATGTTTGGTTACGTAAGACATGTTTGTAATGGATAGATTATATCTTATTCATAATCACAATGATATTAACATTATTTTTAACCCTAAAATGAGAATAAGACTTGAATGGATACGATGGAGAATGAATCTCATCGCGTTCGTGGAGACCGTAGTCCGTACGTACGCACGAACGCTACTTCCATTTAATTTTTATTTTAAAAGAATCGAATCCAAATGATACATAGGTATATTACTATTCCAGTATAATATAATATTTTATATATGTTACTTAAGTTAATTAACACCATCCTTTATACGTTCCATGTGTGGTATGAACGAGTCATATCATTTTAAGGGGGAGGTAGTCCGCACTTCCTCAAATGAAATTATCGTATGTATATACAACATGAAACGAATAATGGTATGAAATAAAATTGAATTACAGAATATATATCATTAATATCATATTTAATTACAGTTCCATCATAATGGCCACCATGAGAGGCGGTAAGATGTATTTGAACAATCATCGTTTCGTGAGGCGTTAGTTTGCCATCCACAGAAACATTATGTTCATCATCCATTAGATGGAGTTGTGTGTATGTGTAGTTTGAATCCTTCTTATAACAACATACTAGTATATTGTGGATACTGGTGTTGTTACAAAAGAAAGGAAATAAAAAGAGTTTGGGGGTTGGAGAAGCAAAATAAATGAAAATAATTTAAGAGAAATCGTTACCTTTAATTTAGGTAACTCACTTTGGTTGGAACCAAAGGACTTCTTGAAATGCTTTCTGCCTAAGGGGAAGCTTCAAGGAGGAGGAGAGGGATGTGGGGAGCTTATTTGGGTAGGGTTTGGGCAAGCCAAGTGGCTTGAGAGGTGTGAGGAATGAGTAAAAGTGGTCTCCTTTTATAAGGGAGAGGAGGGGATCTTTAGGAAAGAGTGAAAGTATTACTTTATAATATAATTATATTCGGTTTATAATGGTCCAAAAATCATTGAGGTCGAAGATAAGATGACTCATATTCTAAATAACATCAACCAATAATAATTGGACAGGTTTTAGATAATATTTTAATCATTATAATCTTATTTATTTAAATGATTTATTAATGAGGTAAACATTGCATCATTATTGTGTCATTAATAATTTAAATTATTTGATGTCTAAAAATTATAAATAAAATATCATTATGTAGGAACTCTTTTTATCTTTCTAATGGATATTTATAATCTAAAATCCAACATGTATAACCCTATGTAAAAATTGTTCTTCTAAAAGATGTAAGCTTATGCCATTTTTATTTTTATTTTAACTTTATTAATATAATGTGTCCCTACCACATACAAGTGGCTCCAAGGGGTCCCCAAATCGACCCAAGGATGCCCATGGTCGGGTATGTGTCCACCAATAAGGTTAGGACACGTTTTAGGGTAATTTTGTATTATTATAATATTATTTTTTAACCCTTATTTACCGGATTTACCCTTAACCATGGTAAATAAAATATTTACCGTAGTAATTATTCAAAATGTCTAAAAATAAAAGTTACCTATTTACACAATTTGAACATCATGATTCCAAATATGGAATCCATTTTCCTAAATTCAAAACACAGAAGTGGCAGAAATTAATTTAAAATTAATTCCCGCTGTCAAAACAAAAAGCGTGTTTTTAAGAGATAATAACTATCAAAAGATTGACACTTGTTTATGTTCGGTTTAATTGTAAAATTATGTCCAATGACCAACATTATATTAAATGGTAAAAATATATTCTAAATATACTTTAAAACCACTCAAATTCATAATTTATCACTATTAATTATTTTGATTAAAAAAGTTTTTTTTAATTAAAATTTAGTAATTTTCACTATTCATCAAAATATGAAAGTTATCCGAAAAGTACCAAAATTTCACCTTAGGCTAAATTCGATAATCTGAATCCAGAAATGAAGTCCATTTTAAAATATAAAATGTATATAATTTTGAAAAGTAGGTATTACTATTCATAACGGCTAGTTTGATTGGTTGTGGTGTGTGCTAAAACTCAAGGTTGCGTACAACACACGCTACTGTATTATTCAAAGAAAGCGTACCGTGGAAGCTTGGGATGTTTTATTTTAAATTTTTGATGTCCCCATTTAGTCAACAAGTTTAAAATATTGTATTTAAAAAGGGTTTACTATTTAAAAGTTGATAAAAGTGCAATACTGAAAATGAATTTGTTCTTGCATTATATCTAAGAAACTCATAATATGGATTCTAAAATTATAAGGATTATATAAAGTTTAAAATTTAGATAATACTATTCATAACCTCTTTTGAATGGCTTTTTTTTGTAAGTCATGGTGTGATTGAACTCGGTGTTGCGTGTAGTGCAAGTTATTGAATTATTTTGAAGAAATAACACACTATGAAATCTTGGGGTGTTACATTCTCCCCTCCTTCAATAAATTGCGTCCTCGCAATTTGAAATTGTTCTTCGAAAATAAATGGTTGAAAATAGAAAATATATTTGTGGGAAAACCCACATCGGAAATTGGGTTACTAAAATTTAGTCTTAATGTGAGGAAAAGAGAAATGAAAGGGTCACCACCAAATTATGATCTCGATTAGGAGAACATTGGTGGCAATTATAGACATATAATTGGAGGAAAAACGTAAATATTTATAGGTAGTGATTGAGGTCATCAATCAAAAACAAGTATAAAATTTAGGTCCTTAAACTCATCAATCTATGATGATTTCAAATACCATCGGTTCAACAAAACATAGGGTATTAGGATAACAAATTTTTGACATTTCAAAATATCTTAGTTGAAATCCCACATCGAAAAATGAATTAATGAGGCCTCTATTTAAAATAAAGAGTGGAAGGTATGAAGATTACCGAAAATAACACATACTAGGGTTCCATATAGGAAAATATGGATATGGAAGAGAAATCTAACCATCAATTATCTGATGGAGAGTGGTAGAGAACATGGCTATGAAAAGGCCAACAATCCCATAGCCATAAATTAGTGATGATTTAAGGTACCATCTAGGACAACATTTTTGTTCTAAGTTTCTTTTATTAATGTTGAGGAATTTATTTATGAGATTGGCTATGATCATAAGGAGATATACTTACTTTATAATTAGAGTTTTATTCATTAATAAATTTCTACCACAAACTCATCTTTCACTCTAAAAGATAATAGAATGTAAAAAAAATTCTATTTACACTATTCGTATAGGGTTCCAAAATAAACGAATTTATAATTCATCTACAAGATCTTTTAATAAAAACTACATTATTTAATCCAGGACATCTCATGGGCCAGTGGTAGGTGATACACCCTTGTCGCCCTTCGGTTGCGGGTTCAAGTCTCGCGGCCTTGCCGGACGCGACGGGTTGCCGCCCGACCTCCGGGTTGTCCTTTTATGGCAATCCAAAATTAATCTCAAACTAGAATTTATCCAAAATACTTATGACCAAACTCAAATTCCAACATTTATAAGGAAGTTAAACATAATGTAGATCCTTTTTACCACGTAATAGCATATGAATACCTTCATCATGTATTCTTTTAAAACACTGAAACATCCTGAATTACTATAATCCATATTGATTACATTCATGCTCCCTTATTTCATATAGAATGCTAGATATACTTCATCAATACAAAAAATTTTTAAACCCCAAAAATGATGGAATATACAAATCATTAATTAGTTTCAAGGTAGTCAATAATATCCAATATAATTTATCCAAATCAATCATGTATTATTATAAAATCACTACCTCGGTATCAGAACCATATTATAGTTTATCATTCTCTCAACCATATATTTTCCAAAAATTTAACCTGCTATTGAGTCAATTTTCTTTGTTCCACACAATCTCAAGTCCTTAATGAAATAGTACTGCAGTACAATCCTTATATACTCCATAATTACTATAACAAGTACATTGTTGATACAACACTCAATTGACATAATCAACATAAGAAATCTAATCATTCCTCTTCATCTGTGGTAGTATCATAACTTGATTATTATCCAATAACATCATTTGAGGCATATTCTGATGACTGGGACATAGGTTCGCATAGTGTCCAAACTCCTTGCAAATGAAGCATTGTACATTTGAAACCATTTTCTTACCCTTGCAGTCATGTACTTTGTGCCCTTTTCCTCCACACTTATAACAAACTCCCATTCCTTTCAGGAAAGTTCCAGGGTGTTTCTTTCCACAGTTACCACATATGGGAAAATTCTTCTTTTCCCTCTTCCCTTTATCCATATTTCTCTCTTCCATCCTTTTCTTCTCTTGCTTCCCTTCAAAGCCATAGGACTCAGTAAACTCTTTACTTATCTTATCAACACATGATATTATTTCTTCATATGATGATAATACATGGGAGACTATTTCTCTTATAAATTCTAGCTTAAGACCATGAAAGATATGATCATCCCTTCTCTTTGGATCATGTGCATTTCTGGAGTTCTCATTCCTTCTAATGGGTGCCATTTCTAAACAATGGCATACACTAGATCAGTTTATGAATCAAAATACATAATCCAATACTTATAAAA
The DNA here is from genome assembly GCA_963277665.1 of Viscum album. Lineage (NCBI taxonomy): Eukaryota > Viridiplantae > Streptophyta > Magnoliopsida > Santalales > Viscaceae > Viscum > Viscum album. The sequence goes on from OY728126.1 coordinate 283,834,985, forward strand.
CACTTAACATAAATTGAACTATTTATGGATATAATCCATAATCATAAAAATGTTTTCTTTGAGGAATTATATACTCATAAACCCTTCATAATGATTTGTAAAGAAAATGAGAGTTATCCTAAGCATATCCCCCAGGAGTGTCGTAACCAAGAGTGCAGCAAGGCCCGTTGTCGTGCACCAGTTCCCGTTCGAGTCTAGCTCAAAGCGGTGTTTTCGGGTTTTACCCCTAGGTACATCTGTGCCAGAGCCGCCTCTACCTGCTCGTATCCAGACAGGGATGTATTTCTCGGAAAACTCAAAAAATCTCTACAATACCAAAATTCTAGGAAGTTCTTCTATACTAATCCTCAAAGTTCATCTTAGGTCTACGTGCTCTAATCAGAGTTTATCTAAATCTAGCTTCCAAGGTTTGTACTAAACTTCCTCTGATACCAACTGTAACGCCCCGACCCCAGTTACCCAGAGTCGGTGCATTATTACATAACATTGGCATGATCACAAGAAGATCAAATCTCGAAAGACCGATTGGTTTAGTATCCTTGGAAACACTAGATATATTCATAAGTTTTACATTACATCATAAAATGAAAAACTACTATAACAACATAATTTTTCCACAGTCCACACTATAATCCCCTCATAATATCCCTGCAGGTCATTCATAACTTACATCTTCACATCCTGGGAAAAATAAAACATAGAAAAGGGGTGAGCTCAAATGCCCAGTAAGGATAACAATATAGCGGAACATTCAAAAATAAGCATAAACATTTAAGGCAATGAATTACTAATACAAAATCCTTTTAAACTTGAACTTAAATATAGTATGGCAAAAGTAAAATGAAATAATTCCATTTACTTATTCACATGGATATTCTACTAATCGAATAATCACATGCAAAAATCAATAACCACTTTCATAATGTTGGAATGCATAATGCCAGACTATCATAACCACATAGCCAATGCCTCGTGCCAAGACTACAAATAAGATTTTGCCAAGGCCTTGTGCCAAGACACTAGTTTGTCTCATGAGACCTACCGATGCATCGAGGAGCTATAGCGGGCTCCACCCGTCACATATTAAGTCCAATGCATTCCCATATGAAAAGGTTTAAACATAACATAAGCATTCGTATTAAAACTAGCATACGAAATGTCAATAATTTCACCATAAACTATGAATGGTATAAAAATAGCACATCCACAGTCAAACATATCACAAAACCTTCAATACAATATAGAAGTTTTTTATCATAATAAATCAACTTCAAATAAGCGTAAAATCCGTCAAAGGATGTTGACATAGATGAAATCAAAACACTTTTTAGAGAAATATCTCTTTCTATTTTTTAAATCATTTAAGAGTCATATAAAATAAAACATTTCTTGAAAATATTCTTATAAGCTTGTAAGGGAAGCTTTGACGATTTTATAATGGCGGAAAATAACCGCACCCGCCGTATAAGTTAAAAAAAACATTCTTATCTTAATTCTGTCGAAAAGGTTAAAAAGCACCTTGTTTGGAAAATGACGGAAAGATTCCTTTATAAACCACATATAAAAGTCAAAAAGGGTATAAATGACTTTAACTCATATTCTAGTAAATAGTATAAAATGTTTTGAAATGCATTTTTAAGAAACATGGATGTGGATGATAAAGAGATCCCAGTAGATTATTACGTATAAACAACCTCGGATAATGAAGAGATTGTGAAATAACCCTTACCTTGTACTTTTCCTTTGTTGGGGTAGGTTAACCTCCTGTATAATGGTGAAATAATTGTTATTAAATTATACAAGAATCATATACATTAATATGATATCATATATGATCTTTTAACATTGCTTTATTAATAATATTTTAGTATTATCGTCGTTTCGGGTGATAATCGATTCGTTCTTCTTAAATGTTTGGTTACTTAAGACATGTTTGTAATGGATAGATTATATCTTATTCATAATCAGAATGATATTAACATTATTTTTAACCCTAAAATGAGAATAAGACTTTAATGGATACGATGGAGAATGAATCTCATCGCGTTCTTGGAGATGGTAGTCCGTACGTACGCACGAACGCTACTTCCATTTAATTTTTATTTTAAAAGAATCGAATCCAAATGATACATAGGTATATTACTATTCCAGTATAATATAATATTTTATATATGTTACTTAAGTTCATTAACACCATCCTTTATACGTTCCATGTGTGGTATGAACGAGTCATATCATTTTAAGGGGGCGGTAGTCCGCACTTACTCAAATGGAATTATCGTATGTATATACAACATGAAACGAATAATGGTATGAAATAAAATGGAATTACAGAATATATATCATTAATATCATATTTAATTACAGTGCCATCATAATGGCCACCATGAGAGGCGGTAAGATGTATTCGAACAATCATCGTTTCGTGAGGCGTTAGTTTTCCATCCACAGAAACATTATGTTCATCATCCATTAGATGGAGTTGTGTGTATGTGTAGTTTTAATCCTTCTTATAACAACATCCTAGTATATTGTGGATACTGGTTTTGTTACAAAAGAAAGGAAATAAAAAGAGTTTGGGGGTTGGAGAAGCAAAATAAATGAAAATAATTTAAGAGAAATCGTTACCTTTAATTTAGGTAACTCACTTTGGTTGGAACCAAAGGACTTCTTGAAATGCTTTCTGCCTAAGGGAAATCTTCAAGGAGGAGGAGAGGTATGTGGAGAGCCTATTTGGGTAGGGTTTGGGGGAGCCAAGTGGATTGAGAGGTGTGAGGAATGAGTAAAAGTGGTCTCCTTTTATAAGGGAGAGGAGGGGCTCTTTAGGAAAGAGTGAAAGTATTACTTTATAATATAATTATATTCGGTTTATAATGGTCCAAAAATCATTGAAGTCGAAGATAAGATGACTCATATTCTAAATAACATCAACCAATAAGAATTGGACAGGTTTTAGATAATATGTTAATCATTATAATCTTATTTATTTAAATGATTTATTAATGAGGTAAACATTGCATCATTATTGTGTCATTAATAATTTACATTATTTGATGTCTAAAAATTATAAATAAAATATCATTATGTAGGAAATCTTTTTAGCTTTCTAATGGATATTTATAATCGAAAATCCAACATGTATAACCCTATGTAAAAAATTTTCTTCTAAAGGATGTAAGCTTATGCCATTTTTATTTTTATTTTAACTTTATTAATATAATGTGTCCCTACCACATACAAGTGGCTCCAAGGGGTCCCCAAATCGACCCAAGGATTCCCATGGTCGGTTATGTGTCCACCAATAAGGTTAGGACACGTTTTAGGGTAATTTTGTATTATTATAATATTAGTTTTTAACCCTTATTTACCGGATTTACCCTTAACCATGGTAAATAAAATATTTACCGTAGTAATTATTCAAAATGTCTAAAAATAAAAGTTACCTATTTACACAATTTGAACATCCTGATTCCAAATATGGAATCCATTTTCCTAAATTCAAAACACAGAAGTGGCAGAAATTAATTTAAAATTAATTCCCGCTGTCAAAACAAAAAGCGTGTTTTTAAGAGATAATAACTATCAAAAGATTGACACTTGTTTATGTTCGGTTTAATTGTAAAATTATGTCCAATGACCAACATTATATTAAATGGTAAAAATATATTCTAAATATACTTTAAAACCACTCAAATTCATAATTTATCACTATTAATTATTTTGATTAAAAAAGTTGTTTTTAATTAAAATTTAGTAATTTTCACTATTCATCAAAATATGAAAGTTATCCGAAAAGTACCAAAATTTCACCTTAGGCTAAATTCGATAATCCGAATCCAGAAATGAAGTCAATTTTAAAATATAAAATTTATATAATTTTAAAAAGTAGGTATTACTATTCATAACGACTAGTTTGATTGGTTGTGGTGTCTGTTAAAACTCAAGGTTGCGTACAACACACGCTACTGTATTATTCAAAGAAAGCGTACCGTGGAAGCTTGGGATGTTTCATTTTAAATTTTTGATGTCCCCATTTAGTCAAAAAGTTTAAAATATTGTATTTAAAAAGGGTTTACTATTTAAAAGTTGATAAAAGTGCAATACTGAAAATGAATTTGTTCTTGCATTATATCTAAGAAACTCATAATATGGATTCTAAAATTATAAGGATTATATAAAGTTTAAAATTTAGATAATACTATTCATAACCTCTTTTGAATGGCTTTTTTTTGTAAGTCATGGTGTGATTGAACTCGGTGTTGCGTGTAGTGCAAGTTATTGAATTATTTTGAAGAAATAACACACTATGAAATCTTGGGGTGTTACAGCCCCGATTGGTTTTATTTCACTGGCTTCAAACAAACATATCTTCTAAACGAAATGTCCTTTTGACATTTCATCTATGGAAATGTGATCCTATCTTATAGACATACTTTTTTGTAAATTTAAAGTTCAGTATGGATGTGCATTCCTCATGAAGTCGGTTTGGGTGTGTTGTAGTGAAATACAAATTCTTCACCGGGTGTCCAATTCAGTTGAATTAATAGTCAATCTTGTTTGTTTTTTTATAAGGATCTAAATGGTGTGATCATTTTGGTTATCTGGGGCCATTTGAGGAGGATTTTCTTAAAGTTTATATTTTTTCCCTTTGTACAAATAATGGGCATGGTGCACTCATCAGTATTTTGGGCAGATGTTCCATGTACTCTAGAAGTACACTACTATGCCTAGGGGTACTTGTTCATAGTTTAGCTCGAGTATGGCTAGGTACACATTAAGGTAATGAGTAAGGGTCACACGTCATGTGATCCCCATATGCATCATGTACCTATTCATGAATCTTCTATCTCTCATATCTCTTTCTTTTGGACTTAGATTTTGGCATGCGAGTATCCTATCCTGGGTTTTTTTCCACATGGAACATGATGGTTCCCTATATAATGTATTTTAAGGTATTATGTGAGATTTTTAGGGTGTGATTTTTATCCTATATGATGCTTGATGATGTACGTGATTAGGAAAAATCGTCATAGGCTTCTTTTTGGGTGATTATCTCCCTGATGTACTAGGGCATAATCCCTGATGACTAGAGTGTTGACCCCCCATCAGCATGGGTGTGGGTCCTCTATATCTAATTACTGGTGTTGATCCACATGATGTTCTAGGGTGTGAATCCTCAATGACAAGAGTGTTGACCCCCCATCGGCATGGGTGCGGGTCCTCTTCATCTACTTGGCAGGCGGTACCCTCCCACGTATACCATTCAGTGGGGCTGGGCAGTGGGTCCTCATTGACTTGTGGGTGTTGATCCCCCTAACATACTAGGATGTGAATCCCTAATGACTAGAGTGGAACCCTCCAAACAGGCTGGACATGGGTCCTCAACCTATTCCGAGTGGCACCCTTCAGTCGTGCTAGGCATGGGTCCTCAACGACACTAGAGTAGCACCCTCCAGCTGGGCTGGGCATGGGTCCTTAATGACACTAGAGTGGCACCCTCCAGTTGGGATGGTCATGTGTTTTTAACCTTGATACATGACCTCTAGGCTTTGTGGATCAGTGATGAGACACGGTTTGATGTAACTTTGGACTCGCAAAGAATAGGGACACTTTCCCCACTAAGATGTGTCCTTGTGATGCGGCATAAAACTTTGAGGGAAATCCAATTCCACCCAAAGAGAATAGTATCAAGGTTTGGTGACTAATCCCCTTTTACTTGTGTGTTCATGGTAGATGTGTGGGATGTTGGGCATTATTGATGGATACTCTTGGAACTGTTAGAGACGCTTTTTCTTAGGATGAGCTGTGAGATGGATATCCCCTTACTCTCTTGTTTGGGCTTCATTGACTAAGAATATATATATATATATATATATATATCCTACTTTACTATCCACTCCTTGGATTTTGGTTACTCTCCTTCTAAGAGAGGTGAAGATTCATAGGGGTATGCCACGTGCTTTATATTTCTAGCTTCTCGTGGTTGGATGAGTCTACTCTCCTACTATAGGAAGCAAAGAATAGATGAGGATTTCATCTCCTCACTGTGTTGGGATCCTTGTGTTTGTATGATCTAACTTTAACTATCTTGGTTTGGGTTGAGTTGTACTCTCTTACCGTACCTTGTTCTATCATCTTTTTTTCTCTTAATTGTATCTCTTACTACTCCCCCTTCGCCTTTTTAGGGGGTCCTGCTAAGTATTTTTATACTCCCCATTGCATGGGATTTTCCTGTATGTGTCATTCCTTATGTAGAGGATGGGAATGTTGATCATGATTTCAAAGGATATTTGGGATATGGGTTCTTAGACCATGTACAGTGGTTGTGGCTTGGGATCCAGGAGCGGGTATCTCTTTTCTATTTTGATTTTCTAGTTTTTTTAGGTTGGGACACTTTTCTATTTGGGCTTGTATTTTTTCCCTTCTTCCTTTCAGTTTAAATTAGTTTAATTATACTCTTTGTAGGTCTATGCATGTGTGGTTTATTTACAATAGTGTATTATATTTTACTTCTTTCCCTCTGCACTTTTTCATTAAGTTGGATATGTTCTTGTGTACAGGTACTTAGGAAAAGGACTCCCCAAGTTTTTTGTGCCTTCAACACTTGTTGCCACCACCAAGCCTATGAATGCGGGCTTGGGGTAGTTCCAGCTCGAGCCTGGGGATGGGTCGGTTCATGAAAAATTGGTATCAGTGCATGTTCCTTTCTTGGTAAATTGTTTAGACGTTCCCCCATAAGTGGATTTGTTGGGTTTTGGGAAACAATGTCAAAATGTCACTGGTGCATCTCTCGGGCTAGGGAGTTCAATGATGGTGTGATGGCCGACGTAGCCATTCACCAGGACCCTAATTACCAACCTGTCAACTCCGCATACTAAGAAATATGAGTTCTTCCCCCACTAAGATGTGTTTTTCTGACATGATAAAAATCATGAGGGTGAGTTAGTTCCACCCAAAGTGGATAGTATCTATGTGTATTGGATGATTCCCTTTGACTTGTGCATTCAAGGTGAGTTTTTGCGATGTAGTGTTGGATAAAGTCCTAGCATTTCCATTGGATTTTTTCTTCTTGACCCCTTTTTTCTTAGGATGCCACTAGTGAGTATGATAGAATATCTGGTTTGGGGTCACTCTCTTTCAAAGAGAGTTAAATACCTATGGGGTATTCTATATGCTTTCTATGTCTATCTTCTTGCAGTTGGATAAGTTTACCCACCTTCCTTGTTTGTTGGTAACTTTGTGTTCCCAACATCAACCTTGATACAAGGACAAACAATTATCAAATATAGGTCGAGACAGTTGAGACACCATGAAAATAACTACACAACTCACTACATGGTGATGGAATAGGTAGTCTTCACCTTGATAATGTGAATGCACTACCTTCTGAGAGAGCATATCATGGTTTACTCAGACCACCATAGTTTCATGTATGTATTCACTCAAAGAAAGATGAACCTGTGATAGTGGCTCTGGTTGGAATTTCTATAGGACTATTACTTTTAGATGGTCTATACTTTGGTAAAGGGCGATGTTTTAGCAGATTACCTTAGTAGGAAGTCCTAGGCTCACCCATTGCAGGAAGCTTTATAGCAGTTATCTTCCCTACAGCTTCCCCTGGTGGATAAAGAGGGTACAATTTTTCTACAATCAATGGTGTTGAATCCTTCTCTTCTAAAGAATGTGAGGGAGTCTTAGTTGTGAGACATAGATTGTGAGATCTTTAATGACCATATATACATAGAAAATTCACCCGATGGGTTTTCTTAAGAGGGAATCATGAGATCTTGTTCCCAGGACAAATAGTGGTTCCAGTTGTGATACGGGATGCAGAGGTTCAGCAAAGAAATCAAGTTATCCCTAAGATTCATCAGGCCTTTTGAGATCATTCAAATGGTTAGCAAGGTTGCATACCACCTTTCCCTACACCCACAGCTGGAGCGGGTGCACGACGTCTTCCACGTGTCGCAACTAAGGAGATGCGTGCATGATCCTATGCACATCATTAACTGGTATGAGATAGACATTGAAGATGGATCCAACTTTGCCGAGAACCCATTGACAATTTTTGATCAATAGGAGAAGACCTTATGTGGACTGACCGTCCCTTTGGTTCACATGTTGTAGCATTGCGAAAACATGCAGGAGAGTTCCCAAGAATGGGAGATCCGGATGTGGGCTCAGTATCCTAAGTTTTTTTCCTAGATTTTTTTAGGGATGAAAATCTTGAGGGATTGAATTATGTAGAGACCCTAGTTTTTTCTTTAAAACATTGGAATATTTATGTATATATTTTCAGAGCTAGGTGCTAAGACAACAAGAGATTTTGAGGCCCATTGTTCCCAGAATTAATTTTATAAAAATATTAAGCATATTTTATACTATTCACATGAAGGAAATGGGATAACTCTTAAATGGTTACTCATATTAGAAATATGAGGGAACGGTTGAGTTTGGAATGTGGTGTTTACCCTAGGTGGGACATGAATTCTTTTGGCACAGGTCTTATGTAAAAAATTCACTGAGGGCGTAACCATAAAAAAATTAAATTAAATTATTTTATCTTGGGAGTTTTATTGAGTAACTCTTGAATGGGGACTCGGATTAGAAATCTAAGAACTCCTTTGAGTTCGTAATATGTTTTTTTACCTAAGCATGACATAAAATGAGAGGGCATGGGATGTTCGGATCCTGCGACTAATAACGAAACGGTTAATCAGTTACCCTTAACCTGACTCCAAGGTTACCAATATGTGGTTATGGGTTTTGTGTTAGGGTTGCCTCTTAATCCTCCCAACACCATGGTGGATCTATCCCCCTTTGTGGAATCATCAGTGAGACTTTGGTATATCTTAGTGGAGGATTGGAGAATGTGTTCAGCAATGAACAGATCAAAATGAGGTAGTATTTATTTTGATATCTGCACCCTAATTTTAATTATGGATCTATAGTTAATTTGGGATTGATTTTGATGCTTTGAATATCAATAGAGATGGTCAAATGAACATGACTATCAACCGATCTACGTTTTGATTCCCATATTTTCATGTTCTTCCTCTATTCTTCATGGATCATCAATGATATCTTTTCAACATAACGAAATAATAATGGATCATCAAGTAGGTCATAAATATTTGTAGATTTTGGATCGAGTATCCCAGATATTAATTTTCTTCACGTTTCAAGCATCGTAGGAGTCCTGGTGGTCTACGTAAGGGACCACTGGCGCACGATGACCTACGGCGGCCAGTAGTGGCGGTACCATGGGTTCAGGAGGTGGTGACCATGGTTTTTGAGGTAGCTGATAATCAGGGTGGTGTAGCTGCGGAGCACGGTGAAGGTGCAGGCTCTGGCCGAACCGCAACAGAGCAGCTGGGTGTCAGGTGGACGGCAAGACCCAAGTGGTGGAGACTAGCCACAGAACATGGAAGACTTCCATGTTGAGCCATATTGGGCAAATACTACGTCGACCAATGTGGTGCGGGCTGAGCGGGCTGAAATGGGAAAGGACAAGTGGGCCAAGTTGATCGGGCTAAAGCGAGTTGGGCCTAAGCGGCTCGTGCATGAGCAGGATGAGCCCAGGCATGAGTGGGTCAGACCCAGTGGGGGTTAGGTGGCCCGAATGACATAGACTGGGTTGAACCCAGGTCGGCTGAAGCAGAACATGGCTGCGGTCGACCATGAGGCCACATCAGCACAAGTTGTCGCAGGGCCAGTGATCGTCGCCGAAATCGGGCGGTCGACCATGTCAGTCGGTCGGTGCGGCTAGTAGACCGAGCACGGTAGTCGCTCCACAAACGGCCACATTTTGGATGATTGAATGTGGTGGTCGACTTCTGTGGTATGTGGACCGATTTTGGCAGTCGATCTATAGTCGGTCAGTTGCGGACCCTGACTGGTTTTCATGCATTATCTTCAAATAGCCATATCTTCTAAAAAAACCTTTTGATTATCCATCTATGGAAACATGATCCTCTCTTTGAGATGAACCTTTTGATGTCATTTTTGTAATTTAAGGTTCGGGATTGAGGTGTGGGACCCCCAAAGATGGTGAGAGCGTGTTGGGGTGAAATGCAGCGTCTTCACCAGGCGTCTGATTCGGGTGAATGAATATTCATTCATGTGAATTTTTTCTCAAGGATTCCAATGGTGTTATTTTTTTGGTTATTTAGGGCCGTTTAAGGTGCCTCTTTAGTAAGTTTCTATTTTTTACCTTCGGAAAAATGATGAGCATCGTGTGCTCATCAGTCTACTGGCCAGATGTGCCATGTACTCCAGGAGTACACTAGCACACATAGGGGTAGTAGTTAATAGTTTATTACCCGAATATCACTAGGTACATGGAAGGATGATGAGATGGGGTCACACATCATTTGGTACCCATAAGCATCATGTACCTCTTCATTAATCTTCTATATCTCTTGTATCTTTCTTTTGGACTCGTATTTTGGACTGCGATTAGCCTATCCTAAGTATTTTTCCTCATGGAATGTGATAGTTCCCTCCATAGTGGATCTCAAGCTATTATTTAAGATGTTCTAGGTGTAACGCCTATTTGAGGGGATGCTCGATGATAGGTGTGATTAGTAAGAATCACCAGAGGCTTCTTTTTGGCTGATGATCCCCCTAATGTACTAGGATAAGAATCCCCGATGACTAGAGTGTTAACCCTGCATTGGAAAGGGTGAGGGTCCTCTAAAACTACTTATGGTTTTTGATCCTAATGATGTACTAGGGAATGGATCCCCAATAACCAGAATGTTGATCCCCCATTGTCATGGGTGCGGTTCCTTTGCAGCTACTTGATAGGCAGGACCCTCCATCTTATACCCTTTAGTAAGGATAGGTAGTGGGTCCTCATCAACTTCCATTTGTTGATCCCCCTTATGTACTAGGGAGTGAATCCCCGATGACTAGCGTGGCATCCTCTAGTCGGGCTAGGAATGGGTCCTCAACGACACTAGAGTGCCACCCTCCAGCCGGGCTAGGAATGGGTCCTCAACCTTGAGACATGACCTCTTGACTATGCAGATCCGTGATGAGACATGGTTTGATGTAACATTGGACTCAAAAGGAAGAGGGAAGTTTTACCCACTAAGATGAGCCCTTGTGACATGACCTAAAATTGTGAGGGTGAATCAGTGCTACCCAAAGTAGATAGTATCAAGGTGTGGTGATTGATGCCATTTAACTTGTGTGTTCAGGGCAGACGTGTGGGATGTTAGGTATCATTGATGGATACTCTTGGAACTTTTGGAGACTCCTCTTCCTGGGATGAGCTATGAGATGGAGATACCCTTACTCTCTCTTTTGGGGTTCTTTGATGGAGCATATATATATATATATATATATATATATATATATATATATATATCTTATTTTAGTACCACCTCCTTGGGTTTTGGTTACTCTCTTTCCAGGAGAGGTGAAGGCGTGCGGGGTATGCCACATGCTTTTTGTGTATAGCTTATCATGATAGGATGAGTTTACTATCCTACTATTGGTAGAGAAGACTCAACGAGGAGTTCATATTCTCACCATGTTAGGCTCCTTATTTTTGGATGAGATTACATTCACTCTATTGGTTTGGTTTGAGCTGTACTCTCTTATTATACCCATGTACTATCTATTGTTTTTATCATTATTGCGTCTCTTAATGCTCTACATTCCCCTTTTTAGGGTGTCCTTATGAGTATTTTTATACTCACCCCTACATGGGCTTTTCTCATACATGTCGTACCTTATGCATACGATGGATAGGTTGATCATGATTTCAGAGGACCTTAGGGATATGAGTTCTTAGACTACGTACAGTGGTTGTAGCTTGGGATTCTAGAGTGGGCCTCTCTCATCTATTTTACTTTTCTAGTTTTTTTAGGTTGGGAAACTTTTTTATTTAGGCATATATTTTTTCCATTTTTCCTTTTAGTTTACATTAATGTACGTTTACTATTTATAGGTCCATGCATGTGTGGTTTATTTATAGTAGTATAGCATCATTTACTTCTTTCCCTCTGCACTTTTTCATTGAGTTGGTTGTGTTCATGTGTATAGATATATAAGAAAATCCTCCTAAAGTTTTTTGTTCCTCTATTACTTGTTTCCACCCCCTAGCCTATGGATGTTGGCTTGGAGTAGCTAGGGATTGAGTCCCAGCATGGGTCGATTCGTGACACTACCCAATATTCCAACACCGAGTATTGAAAAAATGATGGAAACTCTAACATAGGAAATACAACAAAAAAATAAAGGGTAGATAATAAAAAATTGAGGCATCAAAATAAATACACCTAAGATACCATTCCCACTGCAGAGTGCACAAATGGAGAAAAAAATATGGAATGGATGAAAAATACTTGATCAACATCCATGTAAATTTGAAAAAATTCAAAGAGTTTCAAAAATAGACCTCACAACCAGATTAATCCAAGATAATCCTTTAAAAATGATGATAATAGTACCTAGAGTAAATTGAGAAGTCCAAATAGTAGTAAGAGGGGATTCCAGGGAGGTTAAGAATAATCTTGTATAAACTATTTGATAGAACCAAACACTAAATAAAAATTTCACCATAGAAAAAGGAATGGTGTAAGATGAGGGCTAACGATGGATTCGGTCAATGAAAATCCTACAGAAAACTAAATTCGATAATATAGGTATCCTCCATGTATATTTATTCTATTAGGAGGAGTGGTTCAAGAGCTTCAAGGATTGGAATTTTTATCCTTACACACCAAGTTTAGAGTGGTAGAGAGGTGCTAAAAAAATGGCAATGTATTAGTGAGGAGATGTTGGGGAATTAAAGTCAACATGTGGTCCTAGATCCCCTTACTAGAGTCAATCGAATGTGGTTCTTCTTCTAGTGGATTTAGAAGATAGAAACCCTAATTTTTTATCAAAAATATATTAATGATAAAATATATTGAACTTCATACATCAACAATAATTTAACTCTACAAATTATATTTTACTTATTTTATCATCCATAAAAACATGGTATTTTAAAATATACAGTAATCGATTATTCCAAATAAACTCAAAAATTAAATTAATTATATGATATGTAAAGTTTACTATTATTAAGAAATATGTGTTCTTATTTTTATATGAGAATAAACTATTTTAGAGATAATGATGATTTTTTAAAGGATATATATGTTTTTATGATGTAATGTTATTGATTTTTTAATTAATATTTATTTTATTATATTTATGTTTTTTATACTTTGTTAAAATTATAATATTCTCATTAATGTTTTACAACATATTTTGGTAGTGGAAAAATAAATACTTCTAATAATTATTAATAATAATATATTTATTTGATGATAAATATTTTTTGGTATTAATATGATAAAGAAAAAAATTTAAATACAAAAATTAAATTATCATGTAATGAGGGAGTATCAAACACATATGTAAATGTATCAAATAACAAAATTATTTAACTTATTTTTTGTAAAAATTATTTCAATGTTTATTAAATGAAAAACATTTGAAAAATTTAAACACTAATGATATTTACATAAAATTGAGAATTAAAATCTATTAATGATATATTTTTAATAAAATACCAAAAAATAGATATTCACTTTGGTCCTAAAAATAATAAAATATATATAAATATTGGTTTATCATAATTTTTTATTGATAAAAATTTTGTTATTATTGAACTTTTTTTATAAAAATTTTTATCTATGGAAAAATCTTTGTTGGTAATAGTTATTATTAATAACATATTGATGTGTTAGTAAAAAATGTTTGTATTAGAATTATAAAGAAATAAGTATAAATATTGGAAAAATATATTTTTTGGTATTGAATGATAAATATTAGTAGATATATTTTTTTGGTGATAAAAAGTTTTGGTACTTAAAATTAATACCAATAAAACTTAATATCTCTAGGATTTCTCATTTTTACCAACATATATATTATCTCTTAATTAATTATTGTAGGTATAAAACATGTTTTTGTAGTGAGTTTTTAATAGAGGTTCTGACTATCGTGCCCATTATTTATTTATCATCAATGTTCTTCAGAACCAAGGACCGGGTATAGGAGAGTGATTCTTTAATGGGGGCTTTTTTTGGGCTAGAGTCTGATTAATTGATGCTTTGGAATGTTTTCAAGTAATTATAATTGAACAATTTTCATGGGGACTGATGCAATAATCACTTTTTATAGGATATGGTCTTCTATAAGGCCCATGATGTGAGGTCCAAACTACGAGAAATTATCAAAATATTGAAGATAACACTAATGTCATGTGAGACCAATTGGGACATCATGAAGAAATACATACATTTTTACAGACTTCCATAACTCGGTGAGGTTGAATGGTGTTAGAGAATACATGAACTGGAGGGCTGGAATATCATTCCATTTTCACCCAAGTAGAGTGTGGTATGGGATGGGGTACACACTAGACTATGTGGTGAATCATGGGATGTTCCTAACTAAAAAGAGTACATGTAGTGTGCAACTGCTGTGAAGTCATAATGGCTGACTTAGCTGGGGCCCATGTTTTTATTAGTTAAGGACTCAGATGCGTTGACGATGGGGCATAATAAGAGGAACTATGAGAAAAAATTGACCATGGAATTGGATATGGAGAGATTGATAAGGAATTGGGTGGAGTTTGAGAGTGAAGTTAAGAGAATGGAGAAGGAGAGGATGACTAAGAATCAGCAATAGGTCGTTATGACTTGTGTGAAGGTTGGCTCTTCTACTTTACTTAGACTTAAGAAATTAACCATGTAGATTATAATTACTGATGTAAAAAAAGTGTAAATATAGTTATTATTATCATTACTATAATCCCATTAATTACATTCATGTAAATAACACTTTTAATATTTATCTACCCTTCCATGATGGAATTTTTGAGTGGTGTTAGGCATTAGGGTTTTTTGTGGCCTATTTCTTATTATCAATTTGAATATTATTTTCAATAGATGAAAAATATTTTTAAAAATTTATTTTAATAATAAATTATTTTAGTAATTAAATATTGAAAGTATATAAATCTATAGTATAATAATATTGGATAGAATGATATAAAATGGTACATAGATGAATAGGGATTGAGTCAATAAATCTGTTTACCCCATCTCAATATGCTGGATCACATTCTTAAATACCTCTATAATGAATATGTAATTTATTAATAGATTATTTTATAAACTTATTTATAATTTTATCTATTAATATAAACTAATTATATTCTTTTATTATCCAAATAATAGTATTTTAAATTTTATAAAAATTGTTTCTTGTTTTTAGTTTTATATTATTTCTTAATTGTTTTGATATGGTGGACTCGGACCTTTATCCATGATCATTTTAGCATCATCTCCAAAAAAGGTGAGGAAAATTATATAAATTTGTTTTATGGAGTTATATTATCCCATTATTATTTCATGGATTTTAATATTATAATTTATATAGAATCTTTTGCGATTAATTTAGTTGTGATTATTCAATTTATAAAAAAAGTTATTGTAACAATGAATAAATTTTTATAAGATACCATTCCATGATTATAAATAATAGATAAATTCATCATTAATGCAACATATTATTGGTATTTATGTTTTTATTATCATATATGATGAAAATTTTCTTGCATCATTTAAGTAGGTGGTTAAACTGATCCAAACATGAACATGCTATAATTAATGGTTAAATATGAAATAGATTTATTATAATATAATTATTAGATAAATATAATGATATTTTTTAGTGGTTATAAATGTTTTAAATAATATTCTCTAATAATGTAAATATTAATATAAAATAAAAATAAATAAATGGAATTATCACTTAAAGGAATAACATCGAGTTTTCTCTTAGAAACATTCATTTTTTAGAGGACTTCAAGTTTTTAATTGAAACCATGTTCTTAAAAATGTGGGTGGTACTTGAAGAGAAGATAATTTGGGTAGATTATTCCTAGATAACTTAATTATTTATAATGGGTAGAGGGAGGTTCCATTTATAAATGAAAATGAGAGACATTTCTTTGAAAACATGATGTAGGTTAAGGGAAAACTCGGAATCGCAAGATATTTTTGTGAGTTAGATGATATAATGTCTATTATAATAGTAAAACAAACTTATAAACCTAAAAAAGGTCTTTTTAAATTTTTTAGTATCAATTAAATTATTTAAAATTCATTCTATTTTATATTTTATTTATTTTACCATGTTTATCATATTTAATTATTTACCAAAATAAATATTTTTTACCAAAAATATAATATATTCCCTCATTCCAATTTCCAATATCTTGATTCAAAATTTTCAATTAATTTTATCAAATTCATTCTATAAATATATGAAATTTAACTTTTAAATAAAAAAATATAATATATTTGAATAAAATATATTGGAAAAAATGTTTCTTTTTCAATGAATGATCATATTTTTATTTCTTATCATTCTCTATTTTTTCAGTGGATATTAATGAATCATTTATAAATATAAAATATATCATTTATAATACGTTAATAAATTAAATTTTTTAATTAAATTCTTATTATAGTAAATTAATATACCCATTTGGTATTTGTATACTCAAAGACCATATTTTCACGACAACCATAAAATAACTTAATTAACTTTTAAATCTTATACATAGCTTTAAATTATTATTTAAAATCATTCATAGTATTACCGTTTTCAAAATAACTATCACATTTATAGTGTTATTCATGTTTTATATAGTTGTATTCGATGATATGATCTTCATGAGAGACCATAAGGAATAATACTTCAATCACGAAGCCTTTTTATTTACATGTTTTTATACACTATTAATAATATTCATAATTCTATTTCATAAATATTTTATTTAATAATTTTTATCTCATATTATATTATAATATTACACCTTAAAGAAATATGGTATTATTAATTTATTCTCAGTATTATGTGTTAAAAAAATTATTTAACCTGTGGAAAATTTTGAGGGAAAATTCATACTGAACATTGTGTCATTCCTTATTAATACATAAAACATTAATTGTGTAGTAAAATATTTAATAATATGGATAATATTTTTAGGATAAGTTAAATGGAAATTAAATTAAAATCTAAACTTTCTTCTAATCTATATCAAATTCTTCTTCATAGATTCTCATTGTATACTTTTTCTGTATCTCATATTCTGGGGACATACATAAAACGAAAGGAGTGATCACAAATCTTAGTAAGGTAATAAACAAAGGAAATATTAGGAATGTTATCTATGGAATGATCATAAGAACATGAGGTATATCATAATATAATGATCATAAATCATAACATGTTAATGTTTATATAACATAAAAATGAGATATACATAAGAATATCACAAGGGTTTATCACAGAAGTTCCATAAAACATAATTAATAAGTTTATTCACCAAGGAATCACAAAACATGTAATCTCTAGGGATTAATTCTTTACCCCATATATTGAATCATTGTCATAGTTCACCCTTCATATATTAAAGTTCATGTGATCCATATAGAACATAAGAAAACAATTCATTAATAACCCATTAGAAATAATTAATGGTTTTCTTGTAAAATTCTTTAAATCCATAACTCCTTATAGACATGAGCATTACATCCTTTTTAACCTACTAGAATGGAATGCATGTTTTATATCTAAAAGTTCCCAATCGATGAATCATGGTTACATATTGGGGAATACCCATGAATAGATAAATGGTTTGGGTATTCACAACATAATGATATTACATGGAAATGAAATAAAATTAAAGGAAATATTTAAATAACATAAAAAGTATACCAAAATTATTGTTGAATAAGATTAATGAGGTGGAAAATAATTAACCCAATAACATAACATAATTTGGATAGTGCTTTATTCACCTAGATTTAATAAGAATAAAAAGATGAAAAGTTATTAGTAAAAAGGAAATATTTGAAAGTAGTGGAGTAAAGAGGAAGATAATTCATTTACCATGAAGAGTTACTTCCTAGAACTTAATGATGAGACCTTAAGACCTTAAGGAAACATTGGATGGACTCTTTGGGAGGTAAAATTTACAAAACATCATATATGAAGGATTTTTAATGGATATTAATGCTGGTATTCATTGGTATTTATAGTAAGAGAGAATGAATTGTTTAATGGTTTATAAATATAGATCTCGGAATTTAAGGTTGTGGAAAATGAAAAACCATTTTCTCACCCATGAATTTTGCACATCATTTTAAAAAGATAAGTCATTTTTTATAAAATTTTAATGAATTATAACTAAAATTTAATTTTTTATATTACCTTTTACATGGACAAATAATTTTTCAACAAAAATAGTTTTAGAAATCATTATTTCAATATTATTCTTTGTAAAGTCATTTATTGTTGAGAAAAGTGATTTAAATCAATTAAAATATATAATCTTAATAATATAATATAATTTTGGGTGAGAAAAAATTTAACATAATTATAACATCACTTTTCTGTTTTTATTATGTCATAATAATTATTATATATTATACAATATTTTATATTTTTACAAAAAAATCACTGATCAACAAATTATAAAAAATTCACCATTTGATAATTTCAGAATTATTTTTTCAAAAATGTCATAAATTTTATTATGAATGTTTTATAAATATGATAAATTTAATTTTTACATATAAAATAATTATTTATTAAAAAACACATGTTTTTATTATATAATAAATTTTCCAAGCCTTATAAAAACTTATATAATTTCATAACAATGTTTTATAAATAAATGTTATTATTTTCAACCATTTATAAAACATATTCTTATTCTTTGTTAATGTATTAAAAAAGAAATTATATATATATATATTGAAAAAAATATAATCATGGTCGCTTTGTATAAAAATATATTTTATCATATTCTCTGATAATATTAATTTTATATAAGGGTGTTGCATTAAATAAGAATGTGAAGTAAATAAAACTGTTAATTCCTTTATAAAATAATTACACATTAATACTACTAGGTAATAGATATTTATCCCTTTATTATAGTGGAATTGAATATAAGGATAAGGTGTCTGCTGATGTTAATTTTGTGAGGTGGTTCATCCAACATTGATCTAATGGTGATCTCTACTATCTGAAACTTCTCTCATAGGTGATTTTTTTCAAACATCCCTTTTTGAAGCTCTACTTGGGCTTATTCAAGAGAACCCCACAATGATGCTACTACCATCACAATATCTGAAAAATAAGCTTCATAAGGCATGATTCTACTAGTTTATTCCATCATTTCTTATATTTACATTCAATTAACTTTTATCATTATCCTTAATATAAACTAACTCTAACGGTCAGATTATAACAACTACATTACCAACTATCATAATTCTTAATGGTTTTATAGACCAATGGTCATATTGAGTATATATATATGAGGACATGATAATAAGGGTATAATAATATAAACATAACATCTGAATCTCATACCTTGTATATGAAATATCATAGTCTTGAGTCATGGAATAATGATTGGAAGTTTATAAGACATAAATCAAAAGAAATTAATGAACATGAACCTTGTAAGTATAACATTGGAATAGTAATGTGGAAGAACACAAGACTATAGAATTTTGGACATGTTTAAATAGATACATGATCACTCATTTAATTAAGGACATGAAATCAGGGCCTTTCATAAACTTATAGGCGTGAAATAAGGTCCATGCATAACATTGTGAACATGAAAGTAGGTTCATTCATAACCTTATGGGCATGTAAGAAGTTCCATGTGTAATATTATGTATATTAAATTAGGTCTATTCGTAACCTTATGGAATGAAAAAAGGTCCATGAATAAAAATTTGAACATGAAAATAGGTTCACACATACATAATCAACTCATGAGGTATCCATCCTTACCCAATGCAGTGGAGGGAGATATTGATCTCACCTGTCTATAGTTATTCCATAACAATCATACTTGTTTATAATGTAACCACCATCACATAATTAAAATAATATATATTTTTGACACAATATCATAAAACATTCATCTTATCATAACCCAAGAAAATAGTGGTTTCATAAACAATTCTTCATAATATAACTCATGGAAGAGGAATGTATTTCATATTCATTTCATCATGGCATAACTTATAGAAGACAAATGGGATTAATAAACAAATTTTCATCATAAGACATTAAAATAAAGAATAGTAATGGTATCATTGGATCATATCCTATGTAAATAATGTGTTATATAAAAGGATGGCAACTTATATGGGTAATGATTTTGAAAGATCACTTGGATCATTTATTTATGAATATATCCTTTCATTGGAAATCACTTTTCTATAACTAGAAAATCAATAAATATTGAGAGAAAAAAATCGTTAAAAATAACTTTTGAAACATATAATGGAATATTTTAAAATCATTGAAAACATTTCTTGAGGAAAATATCCTTTCCACTACGAAAATAATTGGTTATAACATAAAACATTTTCAAAATCCTATTCTCTGATAAAATGATTTAAATATCTTTTAAAACATTTTTTAAAACATAAATCCTTTTTAAAACACTTTTTATTTAAATAATATTTAAATATAATTTAAAAAAATAAAATATAAAACATTTCCTTTAAATGAACTTTAAAAACATGTAAGGGAAGCTCAAAATTGTTGAGTGATCATGATAATGGAAATATTGTTCATGTTGTGCATATTAAAAATAAATATTATTTTCACATTTTCGGTAAAATATAAATGAAAATTGTTTTGAAAGAAACTTGAAGATTAATTTTTAAAGGAATTTTTATAAAATGGTTCAAAATTATTTTAAAATAATATAATAATATTAAAAAATTTGAAAACATTTTTAGAAAAAAAGGATTTTGAATAAAATATATTTTCAATGAAAGAGAGAAATAATTTTTGTTAAATTTGAAAAAATTCCTTTCAAATAATGATTCAATAAATGGATGAAAATGTAGGGAAAATTTTATTCTCATGAAAAAAATGAAAAAGAGTAAAATTCATGACTTTCTTGAGATATAGATCATAATATTTCATCTTTGGAAGAATAATCATAAAGAAAATGGATAAATAATGAGATTGTAATATAAAACTCTTACCACATTGGTAAATTTTAATTATAATAAAAAATAAATAATAACATTAAATGAAACTTATAATATAATTAAATGAATTATATTCATGATATAAAATGATAAATGGGATGTATATATATCTCATATCAGAAGATAGGTGCATAACATAACATATGTCTCAAAGAAGACAAATTTAGACGGAAATCACTAACCGCTTTGGTAGATTTTGAAATATAAACACCATGAAAGATAGATACATAAATAGATACTTAAATCACTAAAATATAAAGGATAAGTATCATAAAATATATTCATGTGTTTTTTATTCATCATATAAAATAAATACATGTTGAATAAGTCATGTGTCTCACAAAAAATAAAAGTGAGATGAAAATCCATTACCACATGTCTTGAATTTTTCACACATGTTAGAGAATCCAGTATAATAAAAATATATTTTTTAAGTTGAGGCTGAATCCTCAATTTATTATTTTAAAGCAAATACCTCTTTAGACTGGGTAGTGGTAGACCCATTACATATCCTGAAGGCCCAAGGCCAAGTGACCTAAATACAAGTCTTGAAATCCCATGAAATATCCCAAAGGGCCCCTTGATGAACAATACTACTATAGTACCCGTGCTGATACAGTATCGCCACTACTACAGTAGAAGCTATAGTACCCTAGAAATTTTCCCCTGCCCGGATTTTATCCTGGGTCTTTTGGATGCCAAGCAGGAGCCTATACCACTAGGGTACAAGCTCATTGGCGTATAATAAATATATAATTAAAATAAATCTATAAAAAAATCATAAATAAATATATGATATCATATATGATCCTTTTATAACTTCTTATCACATTTTTGTTAATAATCATTTATTATTACTATTGTTTCTGGTGTAAATTTTCTGGTTTTCTTGGGCATATTTTGTCAGGAATGGTTTGGATCCTGAATATAAAAAATAGTTAAATAATCTCTAGAATGTAAATAATGTTATAAATATCATATATATTTATTATTTACATAATTATGGTCATAAAATAACTTCATTGATACAAAATTAACCACATTGTTCATAGATATGGTAGACCGTACATTAGCATGAACGATGTTTCCATTTTCTCGATGGACGAAATGTAATAAAGGTAAATAATATATTAACAATACAGAATCATTATGATGTAATATATATCATATATATATATAACATATATATATCATATATATTCATTTAATCTATACTAATTTCTATCCAAGTAAAATAGAAATTAAAAACACATGGCATCGGTTCACGAGGTGGTAGTCCGCCATACACACAAGTGACATTATTGTTTTCCATAGAGTTGGATGGTAAGAAGTTATATGTGATATTATATTTATAAAATAATTTTTAGGTAATAAACATCACATATATCTATTTATGTTATCACTTTTACCATCCATGTAAAGATTTAGGGAAAAATGAATCACATCGCTTCACGAGCCAGTAGTCCACCGTACACACAAGGGATGTTATCATTCCACATTTTAGGGAAGTGGGGATGGATATATTTCATTACATAAACATAAAAATAACCCAATATATTTTATATACTACAATTATTATATAATAATGATATAATAATAATATAAATAAGGGAAGTGAGAAATAAAAAAACACTTTTTAAAGAACGTTACCTTCGTTTGGACAACTTCTGTTGGTTTTCACAAAATGCATTCCATGAAAAGTTTTTTATCCAAAAAATATATTTTAGGATGAGATGATATAATTTAATATTTTTTTCATTGGTAATTTCTGAACCAAATGGTTTTAAGGTGTGAAGAGGCGATTATAGGGGTGTCCATTTATAAGTGAGGCGAGTGGCACATTTTTTATTTTTGGAAAAGAGTGAATTCCACCCACATTACATTCATGGAAAAAGATCCAATAATGAAAAAATTATCTATTATATAAGTTATAATATAAAAATATGTACGTAAAATGGTTATTGTACATGATATGGGATATTTTTACAGCTTAACTAATCTGTTTAACCACTTAAGAAACTCGTTTTTACCTTAATCATGGTAATTAATTTTAATTTTTTTCACTAATAACTTTGGTAAAAAAATTATTTTATTTTATTATATAGTATAAAATATTATTATTAAAAATATGTAATCTATTTTTAAAAATTTAATTCACATAATTGGAAAATTATTATTTAAGATTAATCTTGCAGACGCTATGAGAAAGTGGGTTTTCAAGGGGGAAATGTTAAAAAGATTAAAAGGTTTTTATTTAAAAATTTAACATGTAATTGATTATAATTAACTAAATTGGATTAATAAATATATTATTTATATAATTTTACTTTAAAACCAATTTATACTATAATTTAACCAAGTAAATTATTTAAACAAAAAGGTAGTTTCTAATCAAAATCAGTATCTTTCACTATTCATAAAAAAAATTAAATTTATTAGAAAAATAATAAAATTTCACCCTATGATAATTTATAAATTATGATTTAAAAATTTAGGTTTATTTTTTCAAATAAAGTTTCTAAAATTGACAAAAAAAAATTATTATAAGTGTGCAATATCACAACAAAACCTCTTTTTAGGAATAATACAATTTTAAGCATAAATTTAGATTTGTTTTTATATTGTGCCTGTAAAACCTATTGAATAAATGTCATAAATTTTTATTGAATATATAATATACATATTACATTAATATATTTTATTAATAGTGATAAATTTAATTATTATGGTAAGATGCCTTTGTAAGCATAAAAATAGTTTTTCATAAAAACAATTCTTTTATATTAAAATGGTTTTTATCTTCCTTTTTAATTATTTTGGAACCAAAAAATTCATTTTATAAATGTTTTAAACATAAATTTTAATAATATATTTAATATTAATTTTAACCCCTATTCCAACGGCTAGGTGATAACTATCATATTAAATAATAATATTAATAGTATAATGTGGTTCAATAAAAATCGATATTCCATGTAGCACATGTTATCAAAAAAAATGTTTCTGTGTGTAACGGAAGATAAATTCATTGTGTCATGTAACACATTAAAAAATTAGGGTTTTCTTAATGTACACTATCAAATAATATTGTTCTTTTTTGTAACATAATCTATCAAAAGAAATTATTAATTTAAAAAAATATATTTCACAAAATCAGGGGATGTTACATCCCCCCACCCCATAAAATGAATTTCCCCATCGAAATTCATATCAATCAACAATTTTTTAACATTTTGTAATTATTTTTATGAAATACACATTGTAAAAAAGAATAATAAAACATCCCTTAAAAAGTAAATGTTGAAAACAAAAAGGTTACATAATGAAGCATAAAACCAGGTTTCCACATAGGGAGAACATTTGTGGACAGTTAAAATATGGATATATAGGTAAAACATGAACAATTATGGAGATTTATGGAAACCTATTATCATAATATTGTGAGTGATCCATATAAGGTTGATTCTAAAAAAATTGTAAACCGATTAGTTGTAAAAAGGTCATTGATATCTTCAAAAATGATAATAATTGGATACTAATTTTAATTAAAGGAATTTTTACTAAAGTTGTGGGATTTATTCACCATATATAAAAATAACATTTGGAAATATACTTGATAAGTATTGTTATATTCATTAATCACATTCCACCATGATCACATCCTTTCCTCAAATCTATGAGTATTGATGATTAATTTTTCATGCTTGGGGAACTAAAATAAACTTTTAACATATCACATTGTTCAAAAATATTACCCTTCCTATTATCCTTAAATATTATCCAAATCCAAATTTTTTAGTGCGTGAGAATATAATTCCAAATCCAATGCTCATCAAAAACCATTCCATTAATATTTATCCTTATGAAATCCAAAACATAGAATAAGGTCCAAATTTTCCAAAATTAACTTATCATGAATCCCCCAAAAGACATGAAGTAACTCTTAATTTCATATACCAATATGTGAATACCTTTGTCATGTATTATATTTAAACATGGTAATATCCTAAATTTCCATAAAATCTTATTTAAAACATATATTCGTTTAGATTCCATAAATAAAGAACTGATTATTTTAGATATTCCCTAAATCCAAAAATGATGTAAGTATGCCAATTTTTGTATAAACCACTTTGTCAACAAATCATTAATCAGTTCCAAGATAATTAGTATTGTCTAGTTTACATTATCCATATCAATCATCTCTTTAACCTAACTTCATTATCTCAATATCTAGAACATATTAAGGGTTTTCCTTCTTTTAATCATGTGTTTTCCAAGAATATCACATTTCCATTTACATCCCTTCTTAGTGTCATCATCACCATTAAATATATTAACAAAACT
The DNA here is from genome assembly GCA_963277665.1 of Viscum album. Classification (NCBI taxonomy): domain Eukaryota; kingdom Viridiplantae; phylum Streptophyta; class Magnoliopsida; order Santalales; family Viscaceae; genus Viscum; species Viscum album. The sequence continues at coordinate 283,860,448 of OY728126.1, forward strand.
CCTTAACAAAAAACTTATACTAAAAAATACTTATATGTTTCATAATTATCAAATCCCAATACCTAAACACTTAACTCATTCTACTTAATTCTTAAAAAATTAACAAGGTTTCGTCATTTTATCACTTAATACCTCTTTCATTTAATTTTTCATATGTGTTGTTTTCATTTTCAATATAAAACCACTATTTTTTATTATAAAATAAAATTTTTATCCCTTATAAAAACAATATTTATATATATACATAAAATATTTTATAAATAAATTTTATTGTTTTAAACCTTTTATAATCCTTATAATTCTTTTTTAAAATTAATTTAAAGTAGAATTATATATATATATATATTCTAGAATATACAATCACGGTCTCTTTATATAAAAACCTATTTTATCATATTCTCTAATAATATGTATTTCATATATGGGAGTAACATTTAATAATAATATATAATCAATAAAACTATTAATTCATTTATAAAATAGTTTCTCCTTGATACTACAATGGAATAGATACTTAACCCCTTATCACATAAGCATAATCTCTAATGGTAAGGTATGTGATGGTGCTAGTTTTGTTAGGTGGTTCATCCAACATTTATCTAGTAGTGATATCAACTACTTGTAACTTCTCTCATATGAGATTTCATACATTCCTCACATGTTGAATCTATACTTGGGAATGATCAATAGAAAGACCCAACATTAATGCATCCCTCCCTAAATGTGAAAAATGGTTTTTATAATGTATGATTCTACTGTTTGAGTCCCCTATTTCATCCTTTTTCAATCAATTAACTTTTATCATTACCCTTAAATTAATCTAACCCTAACTACCACTTTATAATGGCTATATTAAAAATAGTTATAATTCTCAACATTTATATATACCAACAGTTATATTGACCAATTTTCATGTAATAGTAATAAAACATCATACCCAATTAGACACTTTTCCAATTACATCCTATATATAAATCACCAAACATCATCATTTACTACTTTATTCCAAAATGTGTATAAAATTCCTTTCATAATGAATATCATATTCCAAATATTTATTTTTCTTTTAATAGTTTTGATATTGTGTGTAATATTCCTGGTAGATTTCAATACTATGGATTATACCATTTTAGGGTTTTTATTCTTTTGTTTTTATATCCTTATACTAGTCTTAGTTGTAATAATATTCACTATTACATAACATGTAATTTTATTTTTTTATAAATATGTTTTTTATGAACATCAATTATGAAATAAAATAAAATATTCATTATGAAAAATAAGTATTCTTTTATTAATCAAAGATGTAATTTTTAGGTTGTTGCACTAAAAATATAGGATGTTACATTATCACCCCTTAAAAAATTTACCCTTGAAATTTAATTACTCAAATAAAAACCATTAGGTGTGATTTTGTCTCATTATATTTTCAATTCCTTATATCACTTCCTTAAACTTATGATTTTGTAACAAAAAGTTGACAATATTAGTGGTCTTGTTTTGTATTAATATATCTCTATGATCCAATATATCTACATACTTTTACTCATAAGAGATATCATTATCTATTTGTAACAAATCTAAGTTCAATGCATGTGATGGACCTGGAATGTACTTCTTTTTATGTGATATATAAAACAAATTGTGCACTCATAGGAGGTTCAGTGGAAGTTACCATTAATATGATATTAACCCCACTTGATCAAAGATTTCATAGGGGTGATATATATGAGGATCAACATTCCCTTCCTAAATTGCATAACCATCTTCCATAGTGATATTTATAGGAATATTTTTTATCCAAAATCAAACTCTTTATCTCATCAATGATTATCTACATATATCTTCTATTCAATTTGTGATTCTTTAATATATTGTTTAATAGCTTGTATCGTATTATCTATTTCCTAAGAAAGAATTTTTCTGAATTGATTTTTATCTCCAACTTCATTCTAACATGTTAAATTTCTATATATCTTCTCATATAGAGCCTTATAGAGGGACTTTTGAATGATTGAGTGGAAAATATTATTATATGAGAACATGTCATTTTATATATGTTGATCCCAATCTCTTTTTAATTCCACCGAGCATGATCTCAGTATACTATCCAATGTTTTAACATTACATTTAGATTAATAATTAGTTTTAGGATGATAGGAAGTGAAAATGTTTAGTTCTGTATCTAACATAAATTGAATAATTCTCTTGAAATTTAATGTGAACCTTGGATATTAATATAATAAAATTAAAATTAGTACTTCATATATCCTTTATACTTCCTTGAAATATATATATATATAGTCTATACAGTTTATTGAGTGAAAAATCCTCTTTAATGTCAATGAAATGAGCTAACATTGAAAGATGATTAGCCACAACCCATATGGAATTATTTATATTAGAGTTATTTGGATGACCAATAACAAAATTCATGGTTACAATCTCACATTGTGATGTATACTCTATAATATCCATCTCTATGTTTTTCTATCAGATGTGTTCTAGGAGATCTTTATACATCCTTCTATTTCCTGGGTGAATAGAAATTAATGAGATATGTGCATCATACAAATGTTTCTTCTTTAGTTTTAGTAAGTATAAGACTTGTATTCATATTTCAAATCAAATAATTCTATATTTTTCAAGGAAAATATCTAGAATAATTTATACCTTCTTATGTACCTCAGTATCTTCCCTTTATGCCTCCTTAATCCTCATATGGATATATGTACGAGCATTCATTTTTCTAATATAGGATTTTATCCTTTTAATTATGATATAAATTTCTATGCTTTTCATATCCATGAATATCAAGTTTGTTCTAATCTCCATTATGGAGATTATAACATGATCCTTCTCATCAGGAGAAACAATAACCAAGATTACATCCCCAAAATGATAATGCAGTAAGAAAAAATAATCCTTGATTAACTCCAACCATATCTTTTGGCACATGTTCAAATCTTTTTATATATATATATATAATTTAATATATTTTTATTATTATATATATCACAATTTTCACCATATAGATAATGAAACTAAATCTACAATGAAAAATTTACCATTTTCAATTCCAGATTATGCATTGAGTAATTTTCTCATGGGTTTTAATTGAAAAAAGGTATATGATAACACATTTTTCCTTTCATATGAGAAGACAAACCAATACATTTTTTAAATATTTAATATATATCAAAAAAATCTCTACAATAAGGTAATTTGATTATAGGTGTAGTGACAAACCTCTTCTTAGTATATTTGGAGTAACCTTCACATTCTTCCATCCAAGGAGACTTCTCCCCCATCTGAGTAAACTTGGTTGGAAGATTTGAAAATCTTGATAAATTTCAATCAATGTTTAAATAGTTTCTAAATAATCTAAGGAAATTATATATATATCAATTTTAGTTTCTATTTTGGACCATTCTTCAATCATTTACATCATTGAAGAATCCATATATACACCCTCTCTTATGATTACATGACTCAAGAATGAAACTTTTTTATAATAAAAGTCCCACTTTCTAAATTTGGAATATAATTTATCATTTTTTAATTCCTTTAATGAAATATTTAAATTCTCTTCATGCTCTTCATTTTTCTTGAAATATATGATAATTCCATCAATAAATACTACCGAAAACTAATCTAGGTAATCTATAGAGACTCTATTCATAAAATACATGAATATAGTTATGGATTTTGTGATTCCAAACAGAATCACTCTGAATGAATAGTGTCCACATATTTTATGGAAGGTAGTATTAGGCATATCCTCCATTTTCACCCTTGGTTGATGATATCCAAATCGAAGATCCACCTTTAACAAGTATTGATCCCTATAAAGTTTATTGAACAAGTTATCAATATGAGGTGGCAGATATTGATTCTTAATCATGGTATTATTAAGATTATGATAATCAATGCAAGGATTTATTGAATTTTCCTTCTTCTTAATAATGAGGACCGATGCATCCAATTATGAAGAACTTTAGAATTAAAAATTATGGTCAATATTCTCCTGTAGTTGATTCCTTAATCTATTCAATTAAATATGATCTTTCTATAAGGGATCTCTGGTATGGAAATAACACTAGATATAAATGTAATTGAAAATTCAACCTCATAATCATGTGTAATTACCTAGAAATTTTTTGTCAATACATTATAATATTCCCATAAAATAGAATATCTTCAATTATGAGTTGTTCTCCAACAAATTGAGCCAAATATCCCACATTTTTTGTATTAAGACTCATATTAAGTAATTATTTTTCATATAATATTTATAATAATCCTATTATTGATATATCATCATGTGGTGATCTAGGATATGAAATGATATTTCCCTTTATCAATAATTGATATGATCTATATGTATAGAGATTCAATATGTTCTAAATATAATATAAATTATACTAAAAAAGCATAACAATATTTTTACGAATTTTCTTTCCAAAAACATAAATATTATAATATTTAGATAAAAAACACATAATCAACACAACATTAGGTTTTTTCATAAATAACTAAATATATATTATATGTGGGGTGATCAATAGTCTTAGTGAACATTCATGATATAAATAAATTCATAGATCTAGAATCATTTAAAACCTTCATAATTTTTTAATGGATAACAAGTGCACCTTTCACTATTGAATTTTCATGATCCTTATTAGCAATAGTGATTACAAAAGATCTTCCTTGATACCTTGGTTTTGGTGGGTGATGACATCGGTTTTGTTTATTAATTCTTGGTTTTCTTCATTAGATAATATAATGCCAAAAAATTTCATAACTGAAACATTAAACTATTTATGGTTCACTAAGTGGAAAATTCTCCATCTCTATTGTGTTGATTTCCCTATAAATATCACTTTGAGAATAATTTTATTGATGGAATCCTTTCCTAAACTTAAAAAATTAACCTTTTAATTTGAGGTAAATTTCTCGGTGTTTCTTCCCACATTTTGGAAAATAGGCGATTGAATCTTCTTTCCTCTATGTTATTCTTCTTTCAAACTTCCATGAAAATTCATTTTCCACTTCTTATCCCAAAACCCTTGAGTGTAAAGTTTTTTTTACAATTTAAATTCCCTCACTAATAGAACATGAGTAATCAATTTATATCCACCAAAGTTTCTTATTTCTAGTCTTTCTTATAGACTTGATTTTAAGTAATTAAAGATTTAATTAATTTTAATTTCTTAATTAATAATAAAATATGTGGAATAAATTTAATGCCTCATTAATTTTTTATATATTGTAACCAATTTATTTTTCCTCCTTCTACATAACCTCAATGAATTCCCATTCCATTTTTATGTGAAGAGTTTAAGAAAATTATTTATTGAAAATTATTTTATAAAAATTATCTCATCCCATGGGGTCAATTTATTCATTCTAAATTGTAATCTAGTTCATTCTACACTATTTATTTACTTAACCTTCCAAATGATAAATCACCAAAAACTACCTTTTCATTCTACAAATATTAAATAACATAAAACATCTTTTATGTTGTGTTAATTGATTTCATAGTAATTAATGGATTGGTAGTTTCAATAGGGGATGGTGGTCTATGTTTTATGAATGAATCAATATCATGTTATCATTTATTTGGTGAATGAGGGAGTTAAACATGGTTTTGGTTATTATTTATAACTTGTAATAGATTGTAAAAAAACCAGGATTTTTTTCACAATTTCTCCCATCGCATTCAATTGTTCATTGTGACAATCATCAAATTGTCCATCAAATTCATTATTTACTCAATTACTTATGTTTTGATCTATTGAGTAAAATTAAAAAGTATTTTGTGAGTAATAAAAAATAATACCTAATAAAATAAATGTAATAGTCATTTGAAAAAAAAAATCCATTGTATATTTTCTTAACCTATAACACTTTCAGTTCATCTAAGACTAATTTATGTTTTATCTCATTATTCATCTTTTTATTTAATTGGATAGTGATTTTCTGTATTTTTTTTAATACTAAAGGATGCATCATGAACCACCCCCACTAGTACCCCTCATGGGGTGATAGTGAATATGGGTGTAACCATTGATGCCTAGCTCCAATAGGCCACTGGATGATGAATAACAATTAGTGTCTATAATACTCAAATAAAAATGCATGATGTTCAATACAATTATATATAATAATTGAAAATAAACCAAAAATCACTCATATGTCGGTGACCACAAACTCCAGCAACACACAAATAACCTCCATGAGCTAGTAATGCTCATCATAACCAAAAACTCACTCCTAGGGTCCTGATATATATATATGGGTGATCATTCAATTATACTCAGAAGGATACTCTTCACAGTATCTCATGTAAATGTGGAAGAATCATAGTAAAGAACTAATGAATAAATAGGGGAACCAAATAGTTACCTAAATCGGATAAACTATATTTATAACCTAACCAAGGATTTCTCACCAGGTAGAGAACAAAAGTAATATAAAAATGATGGACATATATAATAAGTGTTCCCCACAACCACTTTCCCACTGAACCAGTTACCCTAAATCCAAATGACTTACATCTTCTTTCTCTCATCACCTCTATAAGACACAATGCACATTAGTGAATATGAATTACACCCATAACCACATTACATCAAAAAAATCATCATCATATCCCCATATGTATAAAAACAAGATCCATCAAAACTATTTGTAAATATATATTACACCATAATCCATTATATCCCATATATAGATATATATGTAATATAAGTATATGTTAAAACCTTAAGTTACCACAACCTATATATACATGTATGCAGCAATTGAGAGTCATTATAATCTGTATGGGAATACATCCAATAACTATAGGCCATAATATCCTATATATTTCCACACACTATATCTATATCTAGAGGAGACTGTCAGCTAGTGGGAGTTTTCATCCATTTGTATCCTCAACAAACTAGATATTGGGAAAAACCCAGAATCCAAGGAAAATATGGGCATCAACTACCCCAACTGACTCATGTGGTAGAACGTAATAAATAATAAAATGTTATAATTTATTTAACATGAAACTATACTATGGGAACTACCTAAACATAGACTCTTATCGTAACACCTTAATAATTTTTTATATATATTCCTTTTAAATAAATATAATGTGTTAGATAGTTTGTCTCACATAAAAAACCAAACCTAAATGAACCATGACATGCCTTATAAAATAATGGAACATTATGAGAAACATCAATAAGAAAATTACAATAACATTAAAGCCTCATCTAAATAAAAATATAATAAATTTATTTATTATAAAAATGAGTATTTATGTTATTGGAGTTGGTTTCCTAGAACCAAATTCTAAGTACTCGATTATATATATTGATTATTTTTTAAAAAAAATGATGTTTCCTATCACATTTTGATTGTTCATTTGAATGACATAGTTTGTGATAATGTCTTAAGAATATATGTCACATTGAAAGGTCCAATAAGTTCTCTACTATGATAAAACTTGAATGTGTTGTGATAGTATTTTTGAATAAATTTTTAATGGATGAATGATATTATGTGAGGTGTCACAGTTGATACAAGATATTAGGGGTAGGAGGCTCATGAGAAATTGAGACACCTACTCATAGTGTTTTACCATGGTAATCTTCAAGAAGGGAGGTTAAGAGAATGGGCCCACCAATTGGAAATATTATTTCTCTATGTGTTATTAGATGTACCTATCTGAAAACATGTGTATTGATCCTTAGAATTTAATATTATCATTAATAAATATCATATGTCATGTACTTTTATTTATTGATGAAAACAATAACAACGTATGTTTTGATGATGTAGGATACATTAGTTATGTCATGAGTTTTATTGTATTAATGGATAATGTGGGTAAGGATTTATCACTTTTATATATTAATGGATATTGATATATTCGGACCTTTGAAGGAAATAGAACTGCCTGGATAAATCTATGGACATGGTGTTTTATAGGAATGTTTATTTCAAAAAATTGAATGAAAGAGACATCAAGCATATAGGTTGATGACACCAGTATGCATCTTGTTTAAAAAAAGGAACAAAGACTACATATGGAAGTAAGAATATGAATGGAGAAGAATATAAGAAGTTACATGGGGGTAACTATTGTTCCCAACCCAAGACGAAGCCAAATCCCAATCCAAAAGGTTGAATGCTCCAAGAAATACAGAATATTCTTTTCTTATCTTCTCTTACTAGCCCATCCTCAATTTAATATCCTGATATGGGATCCTCCCCTATAAAATTAATATTTCCCCCTCTGATAATGACACTTTTACCCTAATCTAAAGTATTCCCTCTAGGTGGATAGTAGGTGTCTAACAGAAATAGACAATATTTCTCTCTACATAGAGGATTATTTTTAAAAAAAATACTACCATCCTCTTTATTGTAACAGTAATTATGGATTTTTTTGGGTTTTATACTAAGATATAACAGTGATATTAATAATCATGTTATTTTATGTTGTGAAGTATAACATTATATTAGGGTAAATTGAATAATCTAAAATTTAAACCTCAAGAAAATAAATTCAATCATTTTTAAAATCAATTTTAATCCAGTGTAAGGGAAAAAATTATAATATTTTAGATACCATCCTACTCTATATATTTACATTTTCCTTAGATTATACCTACTTAATGGGATTTAGTAATATTTTCAACTTAATTTTTTTTAGTTTAATATGTTTACAAAAAGTTAAATACAAATAATATCTTTCTTTTATACCCATTGTATGAAATTTCCCAATCCTAATATTGATCCATAAGGCTCTGATCACTTAATGAATCTAATTAATGAGTAGTAAAATTATTTTAGCATGCACCGTGTCTCTAAATCGGGTAATAAACATGGATATTATTCATGTGATTATAGTGTAAAGATAAAATTCCAAGTGCAGGGAATTATAGAATTAAAAATTAATCAGAATTAAATTCCAACGTATTATTAGAAGTTTTAAATCATCTTTAGCTTGAGGTGATGTTAGATGGGGGTAGGTTGTGAGATTAATAATTTTAAAATAAAATAAGTGGAAATTAAGGAAATTAAGGTATCTATACAAATAGAATAGTAAACTTATCTATGGGAGTATAAATAAAACTTATGTATCTTATATGTGAAAATATAATATATTTATATCATGGATTAAGTAAATAAATATTTGAAAATGATAAATTAAGTGTTGGTATTTTTTTGGCTTATTAATTTTTATTTACAATTTTATTATTAATAAAATAATTTAAAAGAAACTATTTCTTAATAAAATAAATTCATAAATTATTATTTTATTTTATTATTTTTATAAGATAATTTTATCAAACTTTAATTACTTTTTTAAAGTGTTATAAAATCACTTATAATTTTAAAATTGGTATTTTTTTAATAAATGTTTATTTTAATTAAAAATTAAATTTATCATATTTAGAAAATTATTTCCATAAAATGGAGTAAAGTTTTTAATTATACACATTGAAAAATGGTTACGGTGAATTTTTGGGATTTTTCTGAAATAGTTGAATTTTTGTGAATAGTGAAATAGGATGATTTACAATATAAGCTAAATACATTAATCATTGAGTCATAAATGATGTATGGATGATGTAAAAACATAATATAAAAGTCTAATTCATTATTTTAATATATTTATTGATATTTTTATAACTTTTCATATTCTTTAGAAAAAATAATAAAGTAATGAATAAAATATTCCAAAAACACCCTTATCCTCCACTATAAATGCCACCCCTCACCACCTCTTCACATGAAACATAAAAACCTTTAATACTATTTAATTTCTTCATTATTCTCTTCCAAATCCTATTACCCACATCCAAGGCTTCATAGTCTCTCCAAAAATCCAAAACCAAGTGTCATAAAAATTTTCTCAAGGAGAAGAATGAAGAGGTAAAATCCTCTTTCATTTTTATTTATTTTCTTTTCAATTCCTTTTATTTTCTTATTATATAACCACCTCCCCTCGTATAAGTCTCATGATAACTCAATAATCTTATATATACTATAATTTTATTATTTTAATGTAATTTCCATCATCAAATAACTCATATTCTCCTCTTATTCTAAAAATTTAAAACATTATATGAGATGTGTCGATTTATTGACATCGTGGATGATATGTTTTCATTTTACTTTATCACCTTCAAGGCTGGTCATATAAGAATTATTATGGTTAAATCATATTTTATTATAAATATTATATGTTATATAATGTTTTGGAACAAATATATAAACATGATATTAATAAAAATGATATAAGTTTGTGATGGTTGTAAAAACTACCAAAATAAATGAAATCATTTTCATTAATGTTTTATCTAATGAATCATCTTCATATCAGAAAAAGATGATATATGGTTTTACAAAAAAATATAGAAACATATTAATACCATTTATTTTCACTTATTGACTTTTTCTTCCATTTCACATTAAAATATATAATGAACCAACCATGGAATCCATGAAATAAATGAACCTGAAATAATGAAAATATAAAAATATTATTAATAAACGAGTGAAAATATGTTACAAGGAGATCATATAAGGAATTATAAATATGAATATATTTCTATAATAAATCAATAAAACTAATTAAACCATTATACATGATTTTTTAACATCTTTTATGGAAGTTGAGTTAGAGTTAGTGTACTTTTCTTTAAAAATTCACTTTTATATTTCTATTTTTACAAATTTTAAAAGGAATGTTTTTATAATGAAAGTATTATTATTTTAGGATTATGTTCTAGTTCTTAGGAATTGTATATAATTAATGGTGGTATGTATATATCCCACTAATTAATTGGGTACGTTGATGTTGGATATTGACTGTAATGGTTATTCCAATTGTAACTATGATGTTTACACCATAAGGTAGTCATGGGGATTACATTGTAAGGTTGTCATGAGGCATACAAATCATATAGTATTTGTGAGGGTTGAAATATTTATTAAGTAATTCCCCAAGTTACATATATGGTTTTATTTATGTTTTCTACATTTTATGGAAATCTCATGTCTTCACAATGTAAGTATATGATACTTTAAGGGTAAAAAGTATATATTGTAAAAAATATTTCATATGATTATAAGTATTCATGGACTAATAATTTATTTCTCTTTAATATCCCTTACTGAAGATTTTTTTTGTTCATCTCATGTTTTGAAATGTTTTTCACAGGGTTTATGGATTGGTATGAGAAAATAATAAGCCAAGATAAATGTTGTGAAAAATATTCATGATAAGAACTCATGTTTTATTAAAAACTTTTTTATTATGGAAGAAATGGATGTTGTTTTATTAAAATACACTTTTTATGCTTGTTGGTTTATATGTTTTAATTTTATCCTAATTATCTAAAACTATAAATTGAAAAGATATTTGGGAATGTAATAAATTTAATTCTAGTATAATTTACTAGATTATGTAGTATTTAAGGTCAGGTCCTTATAGTTTGTATTAGACCATGGTTTAGATAAACTTAGGGGTTAATATGATGTTCATAGAAACCCATAAATTATTTTTACATTATATATTGAAATTATATAGCATTTAAATACTAACATGTTGCTTAATCTAAGATATATTTTTTTCAAAATGTATTTCTATAGATGAAATAGGGTGGCTAAAGTAGGAAGGCACCAAGAGGATGATATCTTTCTAAATCCAAAACATGGAATGGTGGTAATTAGAACTAAGTAGTTTGTGATAGTAATTTCTCAGTTGAAGTAGGCCATAAATGGTGGTGTAATCTATGAAAGAGAACAACCAGAACTACTAAAAAGGAACATGATGAAAGTGGAATATTTTATAAGGAAAAACCCTCCTTCATTCAGTGTATCTTCTGAATCAATGGTGGTAAAATGGTGAATTAAAGGCCTTGAAAATATATTTTATGTCATGGGTATTTTATATAATCAAAAGTTTAGTATTTATATATATTATTTTTAAGGTGAATCACACTAGTGCTGGTAAATGGTTAATAATATTAGGGATAATGAGGAGATTTATGTCTTGGATAGGGATTAATTTAAGAATATTTTCATTGAAAATATTTTCTGATAGTGGTTAAACTTAGTATGGAAAATAAATTCCTTGAATTGAAATAAAATGGTGAATATTCAGTGGTTTTGTATGAAGTAAACTTCTCCCGATGGGCAAGTTATGCTCAAAATATTCTTCGAGATCTTGATAGTAAAATCAATTTTTTTACTCTAGATTTAAGACAATATATCTAAGGGAATTGGATTCCCATGAATTAAAAATTTATGAGAAACTTGTTCTATTTTCTGAGAGGGTATTAATTGAGTTTTGTGATGATCAAATGTACATTGACAACAATCAAAAGAAAATTTTTAGATGGAAAGAAATGGGTAAGAATCAATAAAATTAATCAGAAGGTAACAAATTCCAATTTTTAGTATGTGAGAAGTGTGGTAAAAAGAACCATAAATAATTCCTTAAAAATGATAGGTATTTTCTAGGTGTTATGTTGGGATATATGGTCATATATTTAAATGAAAAAAATTGTAGTGTTGGTTTTTTAAATTCTGATAAGAAAATTGTAATGTTTTTCAAATGTGGTGAGATGGGGAATTCTTTAAATATCTTCCCAAAGAAAGATATGAATGATGGAATGTAGACAGACTATAACTAGAAAGGTTTTGTGAAATTCTTCATGACAAGTTCAGAAGATGTTGGGAAATCCAATGATGTTGTATTTGGTATATTAGTTGTTTACTCAGATTTTTCAAATGTATTTTTTGATATGAGGTCTATGAATTCTTTTATTTATAATAATTTTTTTTGGTAAATTGTAAATTTCTCCTCAAAAAATGAAATTAGAACTTATGGTAAAAAATGTAAAATATTAATTCAAAAAACATTATAAGAATCTTCTGGTTGTTGTTTATGGAAATACATCACCTAGAGACCTTATTTTCTTCAGTTAGTAGAGTTTGATGTTAATCTGGGTATGTAATGAATTTCTTCTTATCATGATAAGACTGATTTTAGAGAAAAAGATTTGGTTTTTTAGAAGTAGTTTTAGTTTGTATACAAGAATGAATCCACACCATTGATAACATATTAGAAATTTGAGAAATTGTTAAAAGTTGGAAATGAATTTTATCTTGCACATATTGATGAAAATAAGGGGACGGTTAAGATTAATGATGTCCTGGTGGTAAATAAATACCTGAATGTTTTTTCTAATGAGTTTCCTAGTGTTATACCTATTCAAGATGCTAAATTTAATATTTAATTCATTCTTGATTCTAATCCAACTTCAAAACCCCCTATCGAATTTCACAAGTGGGAATTTTGTAATTAAAAAAGAAATTTAAGGGGTTTCTTGATAATGGCCTAATTATTCCAAGAACATCACTTTGTGATTCCCCTATTTTGTTTGTTAAAAATAAATATGGTTTTATGAGAGGTTTCATTAATTATAGATCACTTAATAACATTAATGTTAAGAACAAGTATCCATTTTCCTCATAACTATGACTTGTTTGATCATCTCTAGGAAGATTAGTATTTTTCCAAGATGTACTTGAGATCCAGGTTCCATCAACTAAAGGTGAAGGATGATGAAATTCTAAAAATAGTGTTCTAAACTAGATAAGATCATTATGAGTTTGTTGTTATTATCTTTGTTTTAACAAATTCCCCTACTTTATTAATGGATATTATAAATAGAATATTTTTTGAATATTTGGATAAGTTTTCTGTTCTTATTGATGATAATTTGGTGCTTTCAAGAAGTTATGAAGATCATGAAAAACATTTAAGGATTTTCCTAAAAACTCTAAAATAAATGAAGTTATATGAGATATTTAAAAAATGTGAATTTTGGTTTCAACAGATTCATTTTCTTGGGAAAATTGTAAATAAGGATGGTATAATAGTTGATATCACCCAGAAAAAGTGGTTGAGGAATGGAAAATGACTAAAAATGTTACTAAGACACATATTTTTTATATATTATCATGATATTATAGACAGTTTATTAAAAACATTTCACATTTATCTATCCTTATAACTAAGTAAACACTAAAAGAGGATAAATTTATTTGGATAGAAGACTGTGATGTTTGTTTTAAGAAACTAAAAAGTAGATTGATGAATGCTTTAGTTTTAACCCTTCCTTCCAAAAATTGGGATTTCGACATCTATAGTGATGCTTAATTAAATTCACTTGGTTGTGTTCTAATGCATAATGATCAGTTAATTTTTTATGCTTGAATACAACTGAAATATCATGAGTTAAATTATCCCACACATGATTTTGAATTTGCAGTTGTGGTTTTTTACTTTAGAAATTTGGAGGCATCATTTATATGGTTAAAAATGTGAAATATATACTAAACATAAATGTTTGAAGTATATATTTACTCATAAGGAATTTAACATGAGGGAGATAATATGGATGGAACTGATAAAGGATTATGATTGAATGATCAGTTACCATCTTGGAAATGAAAACAAAGTGGTGGATGACTTGAGTTAAAAACATTATGCTAAATTGACCATGTTATGTTTGTACTATATGTTGGAGTTGGTGGTCTAAAACTAACTACTTTTTACTTTATTCATTAATAAAAGCCTTATCACATCTTGATTGTTCTTCTGCGTGACAATGCATGTGATAATGTCCTAAGGACAGCTGTTGCATTAATGGGTCATAGCGGATCCCTGCTATGATGAGAACCCAGAAGTGCCATAACACTGTTCTTAAATATATGTTCAGTGTCCGGATGATATTATTTGAGGGACGCAAATAATACAGGTCATTAGGGGTGAGGACTCATAAAAATTTGAGTCACCTTCTCATGGTGTGCCCCTTGGTAATATCCAGGAGGATATTATGAGAACGAGACCCTCCAGTAGGAAATACACATTTCATAGTGTCATTGGATGTTCCTCTCCGCGAACGTTTGTATTGGTCCTTAGACTTTAAGATTATTATTAATGGGAATTACAACTCATGCACTTAGATGTATTGACGAAAACTGTGATGACACACTGTTCGCATTGAGGTAGGATACGTTGGGTGCATCATTAGTAATACTGCATTAATAGATGATGCGAGAAAGGATTTTTCCCTTCTGTTCCATAATGGAAGAAGATATATCAGGCCCTTTGATGGAATTGATATAGCCTAAATAAGTCCATGGCCATGGTAAGGTATGGGTGATTTCAATTTCAGGAAGTCAAAGAAAGAATAATCGAGCACATAGGTTGATGGCACTAGCATGCACCCCACTTGATTGGAGATATCGAGACAAATGGATTATATTACACGGTAAGCGTTCGTAGGAGGTGACACATCATTGTGGCTTTAACTTCTTTCTCTATGGGTACCTTGGCATGTTGCTAGATGCTAACCTTGGACTTTAGGTAGGCTCCGCCTAATACCACTGAGAAAGAGGCCTATAGGGTCACACACTAAGTGTTTCCATGTATCTCAGTTAAATATTAATTTAACAAGTTAAATAAAGATTATTCCTGACTGTGGTTTAATAATTATTTAAGGATGTCTGATCGCATTTATTTTGACACTGGTTATTCGAGAGAATATATTGTGGGTGAAATAATATATATATTAGCGAGTAATGCAGTTACATTTATTTAAGAAATAAATACTCATTACTCAAGGTCTAATAAATATGGTGGAGGAAATAAATAAAATGAAAAATAAAAATTACACGCCATGTCTATTTATATACACGCCGTTTAGTTTGTTTTTTGGGATTCGTGAGAAAATATTGTTTATTTAATTAAATGATATTAAATGTAATACGTTGGGTGCATGTCAAGTAATAATGATGGTCAACTGTCATTATTAAGACATGGGGTATTACTAAGAATTAAATTAAATGATTAAATGCTTTTGGGCAATTAATTCATTTTATTATTATAAGTATTATAATCCCAATTACATTATTCTCATTGAGACAGAGCCATGGTTGTGCACAACAGATTTGGAAAAACTCTCAATCCAAAAGAGAATTCCTTTCCACCAAGAATGCCCTCAAGTTATGAGAGCAAGATCCTCCACCAGATCAAGGCGGTTGAAGGCGGACATCTCAAGCGAAGGCTCTTCCGTGCTAGCACCCGGAGATCCCTTCGGCAACATCTAGAGATACGTGGAGCACGTGTGGATCACCGCTAGAGGAATCCTATACCTGGATTCTATGACGCAATGACGGATCACAGGATCATGACCGGAGACTTCAACGAAGAAATAATTCCATCGAGGCAATTCTTATGAATTAATTAAATTAATTATAACCAATATATGATGATCCTATCTCAAGGGTTCTGGAACTCTTCTTTTCTTTTTTTTCATTCTTCATTCTATTCCAAATATTCGGCATTTTAAATCGTGACGGATCTTGGATTGAACGTTGTTTAACGTTAAAATTAAAGTTAGGAAAACCAACCAACACGCTTCCGTTGTGCCCGGAACCTACAAGTGGTATCAGAGTGGGTCATATAGTTGATTATAATTATTTAGTTTTCCGTTGGTAATTTATGAATTTAATAATTTCGTTATTTCAATTCAAGTTTAATCATTCTAGAAATATGAATATCGAGATCTGTTCCTCCTCCCTCATTTCTCGTTCACCTCACAGAAATTAGTTTTTCTTTTAATTTTGATTAAATTAAAATAGAGGAACTCATTCAGAGGAGCCAAACATTTCTGGCTGTATAACACCAGAATACATGGCGTGTATTCGGAAGTACACGTCGTGTAGTATAGGTTCAATGCATTGACTGATCTTCTAAATCAGGTCGTGTATTGGATTCTTTCTAAGATTTTAAGACATCGTGTGTTGACCAAAAACAGGTGGCACATGGTTTCCGGATTACACGCCGTGTGGTCCAACAAAACACGGCATGTAGTCCCTTCGGGTTAGGGTTGGACCGTGTACCCCGTACACGGCCTGGCCGGATGGAAACCGTGTAACGCAGAACTACACGGCGTGTGTCCAAAATAACACGTCGTGTACTCCAAAAATTTCCAAAGTACATTAACATGCCATGTCCCCAGGAGTGTACTTCGGATGGACGATGAAGAAAAGTACACGCTATGTAGTCGGAACTACACGCCGTGTACTTACCCAAATTACGCAGATTTATTAAAATTTATTATTATATTATACAAACCCTTGAGATGTGTACCATAGTGTAGGCATAAAGCTGAGGAACAACACGTGATAGGTGTTTTATATATATGTGTTTGATTTAACATCTACGTAATAAATGGGAATTCACCGGGTTTCCTCCAAGGTACAAGTTACGTACAAGGATAATTTTAAATGAATTTATTTGTTTAAAATTATGATGGATGAGAATCTCAAGGAAGTTCAGAAAAGGGTTTAAGATAAAAGGATTGATTAATTAAAGATAATTAATTAATTCGAGCGTGATTTATCTTAAACAAGAACGATTAAATAATTGAATGCTAGTTTTATTTATGCGTAAATATCGTTGCATGTATGGATGATCATGAGCTAGACCGAGACCTTTGTATGTGAATGGTTTCTTTTAATTTATGTATTTAAATTAAATTTATTAGCATGCGAGCCATCTCCTCATTAATATGTAGGGCCTACATGCCCAAGGATTCTTTTATTTAAAACCCTTTTTTACCCCTCACCTGCGTGTGAGATAAATGCATATGTAATGGATGGAGCTCCCAAGCTAGTGGAGGCGGCTCAAGTCAGGAGCCACGACGAAACCAATCCAAGGAGATACAAAGGTGGATAGGTGGAAAGATGTAAACATGAACCCGAAAGGTTCAAGGTGTTTATCACCTAGGTCTTGGGTTAGTTTATCAACCTCTAGATAAACTAACCAATAGAAAAGCTCATGATCATACTATTTATTTTATTTCTGTCATTTGCATTGTTTATTTATTGTGGGTGTGTTGTCACGATCACACAATTAATGAATTAAACGAGCATACAAGATGGAACTAAAATAAAACTGCCTTATATGTAAATATTATCTTAGACATGGTTAATCACTTAGATATATCCCACTTAAAATTAAAAAGTATGTAATCAAAGATAATAAAATGGAAATTTACGTATAAAGATAAAATCCCTCAAAAGAAATATTAAGTCGGCATAGCCTTCCATAATCTTGGTTAGAATCGAACCATAGTTCAAAGTGCTTGACCAACCCTAGTTCGGGTGCTTTCAATTATCGGGGAATTCTAATTCAAGGTTTTGGGTTGACTTGACTTGGTTCGAATCAAGGGTTGACTGCCAAAGCAGGACTTGGTGTGACCAAGAGGCAAAGGTTGAGGAAATCCAAAATAAAAGTATTTCAGGATTGGGGAGTCCACTTAGCTGATCAAGGAATTGCGATTTAATGCAGTTGGAATTTGGAATGCCTACCTAAAACCCTTCAAGTTGCTTGACCAACCCTAGTTTGGGTAATGCGAAGGGCAATATGGATCCTTTCCACTAGAATATCCACGCAATAGAATATTCCGAAGTCAATGGTGAGGGCTATTAGATTTCGATAAAATAGTGGGAGACTAATAAGTGTTAATTTATTTATTTGTCTCAATTTTTGTAATAAAGTAATAAACCTTTGCTCGTCTTAATTTGTAGAAATGTAAAGAAAATGACATCAAACATATCATTGTGCACCATACTCGAGAAGGAAAACCTTCTAACCGGCACCAATTTCCAAGAGTGGCAGAGGCATTTACGCGTCGTCCTTCGCCGCGAAAGGAAATTATATGTGCTGGAAGATCTTATTCCAGTTGCGCCTGGGAAAGAGGCTAGTGATGAGGAATTATCTCTCTACATGAAACTCATGGATGATTCCACAGATGTCCAGTGTTTCATGCTGTTGGCCATGTCTAATGAGCTCTTGAAGAAACATGAAAACAGGGACGCGTATAGCATGATGTCTCACCTTAAAGATCTCTACCAAGAGAATGCGAGACAGGAGAGGTATGAGATCTCCAATGCTTCGTTTACCATGAAGCTTGGAGATTCTACGCCAGATGGGCCTCATGTAGTCAAGATTATTGGCTACATTGAATGCTTGGACATCTTAGGGATAAAATTCCCGGATGAGTTGCGTACAGATCTCATCCTATCATCACTGCCCAAGACCTTCTCTAGCTTCATTGTCAACTATAATATGAGCGAAAATGAGAAGAGTCTATCGGAGCTTCTGACCTTGATTCTCCAGGTAGATAAGGACATGGGGCATGACAAACCCGCGGTCCTTATGGTGAACAAGAAAAGGAAGGACAAGGCAAAGGGGCCAAAGAATTATAAACGGTCTGAAGCCCCCGAACACTATCCCTCCAAGAAGGGGAATATCCAGAGGTAGGGCAAGGAACGGGAGGCAGTGTGTTTTGCATGTGGCAAGCAGGGCCACTGGAAGAGGAACTACACCCAGAATCATGGGGATGCTAAAGTTGCATTCGCTATCGAGTGCAATCTTTTTATTTATACACATTGGGTATTAGATATAGCTTGTGGGGCTCACATCTGTATTAAAATGGTGGAACCAAGTAGATTTAGAAAGATTTCCAGAGGAGAGGTGGATCTTCGAGCTGCCAATGGCGTAAGGCTAGTTGCGTTGGCTATTAGTGACTATCACCTCTCATTGCAAACTGGCATGATTTTGGTTTTAAAAAACTGTTATTTTGTGCCTAGTGTTACCAATAACATAATTTTTGTATCTTATTTGGATATGGATGGATTTATTTTCAAGTTTGGAAATAAGGGTTGTCTATTTTATAAGAACAATGTATGTTATGGTATGACACATTTGAATAATGGTTTATATGTATTAAATTATGAAAACCAAGTGTTGGAAATCGATAACGAAACAAACTCACATGACTCATACATCACCCAGTTATGGCATCACCGCCTTGGTCATGTGAATGAGAAGCACTTGACAAAGCTCTACCAAGATGGCTATTTAGACTCTACTGATCTAAAACAACTTGATAGATGTCACGCTTGTTTACAAGGTAAAATGACCAAGCCGCCTATTGGTGGACAAGGTGAAAGGGCCACAGAGCTTCTAGGATTGGTACACACGGATGTGTGTAGACCATTTCCAGTAGAAGATAGAGGTGGATACTCTTACTTCATTACTTTTACTGATGATTTGTGTAGATATGGCTATGTCTACTTAATGAGGTATAAGTCAGAGTCCTTAGAGAAATTTAAGGAATTCAAGAATGAAGTAGAGAATTAGCTTGGTAAGAAGATAAAGAAGCTTCGATCGGATCAAGGTGGAGAATATCTGAACCAAGAGTTCATCAATATTCTACGGGAGTCTGGGATTCTCTCTCATCTCACTCCTACTTATACACCACAATGGAATGGTGTTAGTGAAAGGAGGAACCACACCTTATTGGACATGGTGAGGTCGATGATGAGTCATGCGGATCTTCCATTATCCTTTTGGGGATGTGCATTACAAACTGCAGCATACACATTAAACCGAGTACCAACTAAGGTGGAAAATGGAATTCCATCCGAGTTATGGAATGGAAGGAAACCCACTTTGTCGCACACACGTGTATGGGGATGCGAGGCAATTGTTAAGGCCTTCTCAGGAAACAAAATAACACCTCAAGGCACAAGGTGTATCTTTATAGGATATCCCAAGGAACCAAAAGTATATTACCTATATAACCCTCAAGACAAGAAAGTGATTGTCGCCAGACAAGCCGTCTTTCTTGATAGGGAGCACATCCTCAAGAAGGATAGTGGGAGAAAGATTGAATTTGACAAAGTTAATGCTCAGGATACACAAGAGTTGTTACAGGAAAAAGTTCCACAGGTCCCCGTGGAAGAGGTTCCAGAAACATAAGTACTGCGTAGGATCTCAAGAGAGGTAAGGGAACCAAATAGATTTGGTTCCCTAGTCACCGAGGATGGTGAATTGTTATTGTTGGAAAATGATGAGCCTCTCTCCTACAAGGAAGCATTATAAAGCTCAGAAGATGCAAGATGGCTAGAAAATACGAATTCTGAGATGGATTCCATGTATCAGACGCATGTTTGGGTTCTGGTCGATGAGCCAGTTGATGTAAAGCCTGTTGGATGCAAATGGGTATTCAAAAGAAAGATGGACATGGAAGGTCAAGTTAGCACATATAAAGCAAGGCTAGTGGCTAAAGGATTCAGAAAGCATCAAGGAATTGAATATGATGAAACCTTCTCACCAGTTTCCATGTTTAAATCCATAAGAATCATAATTTCCATAGTAGCTTGCCATGACTAAGATATTTGGCAGATGGATGTCAAAACAGCATTCCTTAATGGGAACCTTCAGGAATATGTCTATATGACAAAACCAGAAGGGTTTGTGACACCAGGTGAATCCAAATGGGTTTTCAAGTTGCAGAAATCCAGGTCATGGAACATTCAATTTGATGAATCCATAAAAGAATTTAGTTTCATTAAGAATGAATATGAGACATGTGTTTATAAGTGGTTTAATGGAAATGTGGTCGTCATCCTAGTGGTATATGTTGATAAAATATTACTTATTGGAAATGATGTACCAGCCTTACAGTCAGTTAAGGACTGGTTGAACAAGTGTTTCTCCATGAAGGAATTAGGAGAAGCATCCTACATTCTAGGGATCAAGATAATTCGTGGTAGATCCAATAGGCTTCTTGGACTAAGTCAGGGTACATAAATTGACCAGATACTAAAGAGATTTAGTATGGAACAATCCAAGAGGGGATTGGTTCCAGTGTCACATGGATTAGATATTTCTAAGAAAATGTTTCCTCAGACACAACAAGAGAAAGATAGAATGAGTAAGATCTCATACGCTTCGGCTATAGGATCCATCATGTATGTCATGTTATGTACCAGGCTTGATGTTGCCTATGCACTGAGCATGGTAGGCAGATATCAAGCATATCCAGGAGAACAACATTGGGCTGCTGTTAAGACTATCCTTAAGTATCTGAGAAGAACTAAGGATATGTTCCTGGTGTATGGAGGAGATGAAGAGCTTGTCATCAGAGGGTATGCTGATGCTGGTTTTCAGATAGATCAGAACAATCTGAAGTCACAATCTGGATATGTTTTCTGTATCAATGGAGGAGATGTGAGCTGGGAGATTTCAAAGTAGCCAGTTGTCGCCAATTCTATAGAATATTCTGAGTATATAGCAGCTTTTGATGTAGCCAAGGAAGCCATCTGGATTCGGAACTTTGTCCAGGATCTTGATGTAGTTCCTAGTAGTAAAGATCCCATTACATTGTATTTTGATAATACTACAGCAGTGGCTCTTGAAAAATAACCAAGGTCACATCAACGGACAAAGAACATACTCCAAAAGTATCACCTCTTGAGGGATTTCTATAAAAGGGGTGAATTTGCAGTGAGCAGAGTGTTCACAGAAGAGAACATGGCGGACCCCGTGACTAAAGGCCTATCTCAGCAAAAGCAGGAATATCATGTGAGAGATAGCAGGTTAAAGGTTGTTAGCAGTTGGCTCTAGTCCAAGTGGGAGTCTGTTGGAGTTGGTGGTCTAGAACCAACTACTTTGTACTTTATTCATTAATAAAAGCCTTATCACATCTTGATTGTTCTTCTGTGTTACAATGCATGTGATAATGTCCTAAGGATAGCTGTTGCATTAATGGGTCATAGTGGATCCCTACTATGATGATAACCCATAAGTTCCATAACACTGTTCTTAAATATATGTTCTGTGGCCGGATGATATTATTTGAGGGACACAAATAATACAGGTCATTAGGGGTGAGGACTTATAAAACTTTGAGGCACCTTCTCATGGTG
The DNA here is from genome assembly GCA_963277665.1 of Viscum album. Classification (NCBI taxonomy): domain Eukaryota; kingdom Viridiplantae; phylum Streptophyta; class Magnoliopsida; order Santalales; family Viscaceae; genus Viscum; species Viscum album. Next base: position 283,883,326 of record OY728126.1, read on the forward strand.
TGCGCCCTTGGTAATATCCATGAGGATATTATGAGAACGAGACCCGTCAGTAGGAAATCCAGATTTCATAATGTCATTGGATGTTCCTATCTGCGGACGTGTGTATTGGTCCTTAGACTTTTATATTATTATTAATGGGTATTACAACTCGCACGCTTAGATGTATTGACGAAAACTGTGACGACACACTGTTCACAGTGAGGTAGGATACGTTGGGTGCGTCATGAGTAATACTGCATTAATAGATAATGCGAGAAAGGATTTGTCCCTTCTATTCCATAACGGAAGTAGATATCTCAGGCCCTTTGATGGAATTGATATAGCCTAAATAAATCCATGGCCATGGTAAGGTATGGGCGAGTTCAATTCCGGTAAGTCAAAGAAAGAATAATCGAGCACATGGGTTGATGGCACTAGCATGCAACCCGCTTGATTGGAGATATCGAGACCAAGGGATTATATTACACGATAAGCATTCATAGGAGGTGACACATAATTGCGGCGTTAACTTCTTTCTCTATGAGTACCTTGGCTTGTTGCTAGATTCTAACCTTGTACTTTAGGTAGGCTCCACCTAATTCCACTGAGAAAGAGGCCTAGAGGGTCACACACTAAGTGTGTCCATGTATCTCAGTTAAATATTAATTTAACAAGTTAAATAAAGATTATTCTCGACTGTGGTTTAATAATTATTTAAGGATGTATGATCGCATTTATTTTGACACTGGTTATTCTAGAGAATATTTTATGGGCGAAATAATATATATATTAGTGAGTAATGTAGTTACATTTATTTAAGAAATAAATAGCCATTACTCAATGACTAATAAATATAGTGGAGGAAATAAATAAAATGAAAAATAAAAAGTACACGTGTGTATATTTATATACACGCCGTGTAGTTTGTTTTTCGGGATTCGTGAGAAAATATTGTTTATTTAATTAAATGATGTTAAATGTAATACGTTGGGTGCAAGTCAAGTAATAATGATGGTCAACTGTCATTATTAAGACATGAGGTATTACTAATAATTAAATAAAATGATTAAATGCTTTCGGGAAATTAATTCATTTTATAATTATAAGTATTATAATCCCAATTACATAATTCTCATTGAGAAAGAGCCATGGTTGTGCACAACGGATTTGGAAAAACTCTCAAACCAAAAGAGAATTCCTTTCCACCAAGAACGCCCTCAAGTTATGAGAGAAAGATCCTCCACCGGATCAAGGCGGTTGAAGGCAGACATCGCAAGTGAAGGCTCTTCCATGCTAGCACCCGGAGATCCCTTCGGTGACATCTAGAGATACGTGGAGCACGTGTGGATCACCACTAGAGGAATCCTATACTTGGATTCTATGACACAACGACGGATCACAGGATCGTGACCAGAGACTCCAACGAAGAAATAATTCCATCGAGTTAATTCTTATGAATTAATTAAATTAATTATAACCAACATATGATGATCCTATCTCAAGGGTTCCTGGACACTTCTTTTCTTTTTTTTCGTTCTTCGTTCTATTCCGAAGATTCGGTGTTTTAAATCATGACGGATCTTGGATTAAATGTAGTTTAACGTTAAAATTAAAGTTGGGAAAACCCACCAACGCACTTCCGTTGTGCCCGGAACCTACACTATAACCCCTTGATTAATGATTTGAGGGATTTTGTCTTGGAATATGTTTCTATAGGAAATTTCTCAATTTTATTCTGGTGTCGGTGCAGTCATCTCCCTCAAACAGAATTAATAAAGCACAAAAGGAATGTTGTGAGTTACAGATAAAGGTGAAATTTGTTAAGAAAATTATATTGCATGGATTTAATATTGATAAAATTGTGTCTTGAGACTTTTAATGATATTATTCATGCCTTGTGATTCACAGGTGAAGAAATAATTATTAAGTGAATCTCACAGTTCTCCATTTTCTATTAATCATGTTATCACTAAGATGTACAGAGGACATTAGGAGTATTACTATTGGTTTGGAATAAAAAGAGGTATAATTGACTTTACCATAAAATTTTTGACATGTAAATATGTTAAAGAAGAGGAAAAACCACCAAAGTGGATGCTTATTACTTTTATAGTATCAGAGTGGAAAGTATAAAATATATCCATGGACTTCGTGATGGGGCTATCAAATACTTCTCGAGGTAACAATGTGATTTGTTTTATTGTTGATTGACTAAATAAATCTTCACATTTTATTCCTATTCAAGATAATATGTATTAATATCATCTTTCATGACTATAACTCAAAGACATATTTAGGTCACATGGATTTACTCTCTCCATTATATCTGACCGTGATCCTAAGTTCACTTCTAGATTTTGGAACAACCTTCTCAAGCCTTTGGGAATTAAATTAAATTTCTACACAGCCTTCCATACTCAATCTGATGGACAATTAGAGTGAAAAATTCAGAAATTGGAGGATAATATTCAATCTTGTTCAATTTATTTCTAGAGATATTGGGATTAGCATCATTCTTTAGTTATGTTCTATTATAATAAAAATTTTCATTACAATATACAGATGGTTCCTTTTGAGGCATTATATAGAAATCGATGTTGGACTCCATCATTTTGGGATGAAGATGGGGTAAGGAATTTGACGGGACCTTAAATAGTCAGGGAAGTAGCTGAGAAATTGAATATGATTTAGCAACACATGATCTTTCATTGATCAGGCAGAAAATAAATGTAGATAATAAGAGGAAAAACTTTTATTTTGAGGTATGTGATCATGTTTTTTTTAAAATATCACCATGGAAAAGTGTTGTGTTTCAGTAAGAATAAAAAAATAATTCTATAGTTCATTGGACCTTTTGAAATCCTATAGAAATCTGGACTAGTTGCATACTGAGTAGCCCTGCCTATGAATTTATCTCAGGTGTATAATATTTTTCATGTTTTGATGTTAAGAATGTGTGTGTCAGATTCATATCATGTTTTTATCCCAGATGTATTTTAGCATGAAGAGAAAATTTATTATTAAAATAAAACTATTAATATTATTGTTTATAGATATTAAGTATTGCAGAATATGGCAATTCACCAGGTTAAGGTTTTGTGGGGAAACCACGTGGTTGAAAAAGCAACATGGGAGTCTAAAAATTCTATGACGGAAGGGTATCCTCACTTGTTTAATAATTGAATGAAAATTGTGAGGACTAAATATCTAGAAGGGGTAATTTAACAATCCATGTACTTATAAAATAATTTTTTTTGGAATTAAATTATTAAATTAATTATAAATGTATAATGAAATAAGTGAAATTTATAAAAATTAAGGAATATAAAATAACATGATAGAAACCATAACTATCAGAGTATAAATTAAATTTATGTATCTTATATGTGAATGTATAATATATTTATAAAATGGATTAAGTAAATACATGTTTTGAAAATGATAAATTAAGTGTTGGTATTTTCTTGACACAAAAATTATTATTTAAAATTTTATAATTAATATAATGATTTAAAATAAAAATAATATATCATAAAATTGATTCATAAATTATTATTTATTTCTCTTATGATTATAGTATAATTTAATGAGACCTTGATTAAATTTTCAAGGTGTTATAAAATCAGTTATAATTTGAAAATTGGTATTTTTTAATAAATATTGATTTTAATTAAAAAAATTCTAATATTTAGAAAATAATTTTCATAAAATTCAGTTAATTTTTCAATTCTACACATCAAAAAAATGGTTAGGGTGAATTTTTGGGATTTTTCTGAAATAGTTTAATTTTGTGAACAGTGAAATACGATAATTTACGATATAAGCTAAATACATTAATTATTAAGTCTTAGATGATGTATATCTAATGTAAGACCATAATATTTTATTATCCTTCATTATTTTAATATATTTAGTGATAATTCTCAAACTATTCATAATCTTGAGCTAAAATAATAAACTAATGAATAATATAATAAAAAACACCTATATCCTCAACTATAAATACCACTCCTCACCACCTCTTCTCCTCACACCTCAAAGCCTTGAATATTGTTTAATTTCTACACAATTACCATACCAATCCTCTTCCACATGTCAAATACCTTATGGTCTCACCAAAATTAAAAAACCAAGTGGCTTAAGGAGGTACTCAATGATAAGAATTCAAGAGGTAAAATCATCTTTTAATTTCTTTTATTTTCTTTTAAATTTATTTTCTTTTCCAAGTCTCTCCTCACATATCATAATAAAAGTGACATTATAACACCATAATAATACATATACTATAATTTTATTATGTTAATAGAATATCCATCATTAAAACTCTCTTATTCTCCTCTTATTCTAAAAAATTAAAACATCGTATGTGATGTGTTGATTTACAGACATCATGGACGATATGTTTTCAATTTACTTTACCACCTTAAATTATTGTTATAAAACATTTATTATGGTTAAATATGATTTTATTATACATATTATATGTTATATAATTTTTTGGAACAAATATATAAACATGATATTAAATAAAATGATATTAGTTCATGATGGTCATAAAACTGCCAAAATAAATTAAATCATTTTCAGTAATGTTTTATCTAATGAATCTCCCTCATAGTATAAAAAAATATATATATTATATCATTTATAATTATAGAAATAAATTAATATAATTTCTTTCCACATGTGTATTTTTTTGTCCAATCGACAATAAAATATATAATGAACCATCCAAGGAAACTATGAAATAAATGCACCTGAAACAATGAAAATAACAAAATATTATTAATAAATGGGTAGAAAGGTATTAAAATAAGATCAAATAAAGAATTAAAAATAAGAATATAGTTCATTAATAAATTAATAATAAAATTTAGATTATTATACATGAGGTTTTATCACATTTATGGAAGTTGAACCTGAGGTAAAGGGATTTTCTTCAAAAATCCTTATTCAAATTTGTATTTTTACAAAATTCAAAAGGAATGTTTTTATAATACAAGTATTCTTGTTTTAATATTATGTTCTAGTTATTAGAATTTTTTTATGATGATGTGTGGGACATATATCTTCATCTAATTCATTTGGTATGTTTTCTTTTGGATGTTGACAGTAATGGTTATTCCAACTATAACTCTGATGGGTACACCATAAGGTGGTCGTGAGGGTTTCATTGATTGTAGTTGTGAGGTTTACAAATCATATGGTATTTGTGATGGTTAAAATCTTAAGTAATTAATTTCCCAAGTTAACTATATGATTTTATTTATGTTTTATATGTTTTATGGAAAGGTCATATGTTCATAAAGTAAGTATGTGATACTTTAAGGGTGAGAAGCATATCTTATGAAAATGATTTCATATGTTTATAAGTATTCATGGACTAGTGATTCCATTCTATTTTTTTCCTTACTGGTTATTCTTTGTTCTCATCCCATTTTTAAATTATTTTCATAGGTTTTAATTGTTGGTAAGTGAAAATAATAATCCAAGATGATCTTCGAGAAGAATTTTCTAAAAAGAACTCTTGTTTTATTAAAAAATTTTGTATTATGGAAGAAATGGATACTTTTTTAGTAGTATCCACTTTCTATTATTGTAAGTTTATATGTATCAATTATGTTATAATTCTCAAAAAATATAAACTAAAATATCTTTGGGAATGTATGAAAGTGTATTCAAGTTAAATTAATTAGACTATGTAATGGTTAATTATGGGTCTGTATATACATCCTTTTATTTGACCACTAGATAATTCAATGATAATACACTAGTCATTGTAGATAGAATACTAGTTCATCAATTAAAGGGATCTCTAGTCCTTGAATTTTTATTATGATGATTGATTGGTTGTCATTACTAGTCAATTGATTTTTTGATTTCACCCCCAGTTCAAACATTTTGTGATAATAAATTGATAGTTGGTTAAGGTTGACCTTTCTTATTGGAATAGTTAATTGTTTATATTCTGAATCTCAATTAGAATTATTCCATAATGAATTATTGGATTCAACAAATATCAACTAATTCTTATGTTATTTTCCTATAATTTATTAGTTTTACTAAGATAAACCACTGGTACTCATGATTTTTAGATCAGGAATTTCAAATGGTATTCAGTTGTTTTCATCAAAAATTTGATTCTTCAATTCAACAAAATTTAAAAATATAAAGAGAAATATTTTTATACTGACTGGTTTTTTTACTATATGATTATTTTTCTTCAATTCTCAACATCTTTTTTAATTATTAAATCATAATCTTTTATTTCTTACCTGAAATAAAATTTATTTTGTGAATTAGAAAAAAATTATTTTATAATAAAAGATGATCTTAATTTTTTATAATAAATCAAACCATATTTTCCATCGAATTAAATTTTCAAGTTTTAAAAATAAATTCAAAGAAACTATTCAAAATATTAGGGATGTGATATTTTTCCTGTATTTTGTTTTTTCTAAAGTTTTAAACAACAAGCGCTAATTTTAGAAAATTAGTTTTTTTATGTTATTTTATCCCAATGATTGTTTTAGTGGGATCTATTTTCTGATTATAAAAATTCAAATTTTTTAGCATGGATCCCAATATTTTTTGGCTTCCAAAAATGTGTTATTTTTATAAATTGTTCTGGTAGTCATATTTTTCTTCAAAAATTAATTTTTCTCAGATCCTATTTTTTTCAAAAAAAATCTTAGACATATAATATAAATTTATAAAAATGTTTTTTAAGAGTAATTTCATTATCATTAAAAAACATTTAATAGACTCTATTTTATGATCATCAAAATTGAAGTAATCAGGCATGGGTCCCAATAATATGTGGTTAGATAAAATCCACTATTCTATGATTACTAAACTAAATTTTATAGTTATTAGGTTTTAACTGTATTGATATTTAAAAACTATTAACAAATATATTATATAAAGTGGTTATAAAAATTTAAATGGAATTAACCCCAAAAAAATTTGGTTGGCCAAAATCTATAACCATTATTTGTTAGATTTTTATAGAATGATAGTTTTTAAACCTAATTATATTTAGTACATCCCAATCAAAATCACTAACATTGTCTAGAACATTATGGTGATATTTTTATCCTATATGTAAGTAAATATTTAAGTTTCCAGAAAATTTAATTGTTAGTATGAAGGGATGGTACCAAAATTACATATTATCATAGAAAATGTATCACAACTACATGGTTACAATATTCATTGGAAAAAATGGAAACTGTTAGGATATGGAGTTGATAGAGGAAATAAGGTTTAAAATGAATTTGTTGATGAAGATGGACAAAAAGTTGTTTTTTTATTCATGTTAATTTATGAAACCTTTTCCTCAAATTGATAGAATTATTATTTTTACACCTGTGCACCCTCCATCATCTTATTATTTATTTATTTTCATATACAAAAACCCCTTTATTGGATGAGATAGTTGTTTTCCTAAGAAAGGTGATCCAACATTTCCTTTGAAGGATCCAACATTAGGTATGGATATAATTTCATGTAAATAATCAACTCTAATTAGAGAGATTCATGAGAATAAGAGTTTTAACAAATCAGGCCAATGTTTTTGGGAGATTATTAGTTCCAATCTTGGTAATATTTATGGTGTTTAGAAAACAATGGAACAAGTACAATGTTTAAAATCCCAAAAATATTGGTTTATATTTTTCCAAGTTCTTGGCTGTATGGTTTCAATTTTTCTCATTTAATTTTTAAATTATATATTGATGCAGATACTTCCATGGTTGGTGAAGATGGATAAGTATATTTTAAAGAAGATTTGAAATTCACACTGCATTTGAAAAAGGATGAGGTGGTAATAGACTTTGAAAAATAAAAAATATTATCTCAACAACAATAGTATTTTTCCATATATTCCATATAGGATGACCTATTTTAGATTTTATTACATCTCATATCATGTTCTATTTGATTTGTTTTTATTTTAATTAACAATTGTATGATTTTTATTATTTCTCACATTTTTTTAGATTAGATTTTCAATAGTGTCTTTTATTTGGGTTCATGGTTTGGTACTTTTCAGGTTGGTTATCCCATGCATACATTTAAGCTCAACCCTATCTAGATAAATTTAATTAAACAAATTGACATGAACCAATTCATTTATGAAGGGGTTATCCCTAAACTAACATGCCAACCCTGAACCAACCCACCAACTTATTTAGCATTAAATATATATCATAGATCTCACACTGACATGTCCATCTATTTAATATCATATAAACCCAATGAACTAAAAACTATAATTAATATGAGAAAAAAATTATTTGACCCCTCTAATCCCATTTGATGTAAGTATATTATAAACATGTTGAATTATTTCAAATAAATTTGATTATAATAATTGAATATATTTTAAAAATAATTATTATTATATTTTTTGTATTTTATATTATCATTTACTTTTTAATATTATTTCATGAGTTACACTGGTTAGAAATGGTCCAACTATGCTCAAAACTAGTATTAAAAAATTGTGTACAACCACGAAAGTGGCACATGACACAAGGAAGAAAATTGCAGTAAATTGCAAGCTTGGGGACTTGACCCCGCGACCTTCCCCTCACCCCCCAAACCCTTACCACCCCACCACCAACGGTGGGGCATGTTCAAACCTAGTATTATTCATGTTACTTTACTTAACTCAATAACAATATAAACCCATTTATCCTTTACCCAAATATGTTTATCTTGTTTTGTGTCATATCAAATTCAAAATTTTATATTTTTTAATGCGAGGAAAGTATGAAATTCATATCTTATAGCCTTGTAGATGTTATTACTTTTTTATCACTTCAATATACATAGAAACTATTATTTATGAGGGAGTAGTATAAAAAATCAAAATGGTGGAATTATTCTAGGGAAACCATGTTTTGTGACCTAAGAAACTTTGATCAGCAAAACATATTGGGTACTATAAAAAACAAGTGCTAAAGAAGAATACTTGAAAGAATAGTGCATCATATTTTTTTTCCTTTAGTGGTTTTATTTACATTGGTCTATCTTGAATTTATTATAGATATAAATTATCAAATTTATTGATTTTATTTGGAATATTTCATTCATTAAAATAAATAAATAGCTGTCATTGGGGAAACTCACTCAAGGAAAGAAACTAACCTGATATAGGATTGCCTCCAATTTTGTATGTTAATAGATGAAGTTGGAACTTCTAATCTTTGAATAATAACCTTGAAGTTTAATCTACGTGAAATATCTTCATGAACATGGCTATATCAGCAAGTCAGGCATGTGGGCTAGATTGGGCTAGGAATTTGTTGTCATCTTTACATAGAGAATGTGTATTTGAATGATATACTTTTGAGTCCAATTCCCAAAATCCTGAGGGCCATCCTTGGGAATGTTATGCTATAATTTTAATCTCTTAATATTGAAAATATATTGGATTCTTATTTCATGGATCTTCCTACCCAAGAAAATCTATTTGATTTGGTGTACCAAATGTGGGTCCTAGGTTCACTTAACAACATTAGGTGGCTCACTGATATCTTATGGAAAATGGTGGAGTTCCATATGGACTATCTACTGGCTAAGATGATGTTGATGGGAGAATAGTTGGAGTGTTTAATTGAGGCTCTATCCATCATATCAATTCATTTAGTGTCCTCGGTGTTCTTCAGACCCTGGAACTGAGTAGTGGAGATTCATGCTACAAGGGAGAAGTTTTTTGTGCCAGAGTCTAATAACTTAACAATTCTGAATGATTACTAGTAATGAGAATTGAATGACTATCAGGGGTAATGGTAAAATGATCAATTTTTATAGGTGAAGGGCTTGATTATGTCCCCACTATTGAGGTCCCAACTTTTGGACATTTTCAAGATATTGAAGATAACATTGACGTTGTGTGGGATCGACTAGGATTTCAAGAGGAAATACATAGGTTCTATGTATTTTAATAACTAAATGAGGTTGAAGGGAATCAGAGAATATATGAACTTTAGGAATGGAATTTCATGGAATTTTGACCCATAAAATGAACTGTATGGGTTGGGGTACACACCAGACTGTGGTGTATCATAAGATGGTTCTGACTACAAATTAGTACATGCATTGTGCGACAGTTTTGGAGCCACAATTACTAGATGAATTGGGGTCCATGTTTTTCTTAGTAAAGGGCATGGACACACTAATATTGGGGATTAATAAGTGGAGTAAGGAGAATAAATAATCCATGGAAGAGGATATGGTGAACTTGAGAAGGAAATGAGTGGAGGCCAAGATGGAAGGTAAGAGGAAGGAGAAGGAGAGGAGGGTTAAGCATCAGTAACAAATTGTTATACCAGGCATAAAGGTTGTCTCTCCTACTTACCCGAGTCTTAGGAAATTAGGCTTTTATATTGTAAATTATAATGTAAAGAACATTATTCATGTTTTTATTATCATTCCCTAATTACCATGGAATAAGTTCGTGAATATAACTTTTTAAATATTTATCTATGATTAAATTTTTTTTGGTGTTAGGCATTAGTGTTTTTGTGTGGTCTATTTATTGTTATCAATTTGAATATTATTTTTAAAGGATGAAAAAATAATTTTAAATCTTTATCTTAATAGTAAATTTTTTTATTAATGAAACCATGAATGTGTATAAAGATATAGTAGAAGAAACTAGGAGATAATGATATAAATTGGTATATAGATGAAAGTAGGATGAGTCAAGAAATCTTCTTACCCTGTCTCGATATGCCAGATCACACTCTTAAATCCCTCTATAATGAAGTATGTAATTCATTACTTTATTGTTTTTTTATCTTATTTATAATTTTTTCTTTTAATGTTAACCAATTATATTAATTCATTATCTAATTAATAGTATTTTAATTTTTTTTAAACCATTACTTTTTTATAGTTTTATATTGTTTCTTGTATGATTTAGTATGGAAGTCTTACTCCTTTCTATATAACCATGTTCACAACATCTCCAAAAATTTCATGAAAATAATATGTAGGTGTCTGATGGAGTTATAGAGCCCCATGATTATTTCATGGATGTTATTATTTTAATTTATAATGAATCTTCTACAGTTTATTTATTTGTAATTATTTAATATATAAAAGGATTTATTATAACAATGAATAAATTTTTATAAGTTTCCATTTTCTAATTATAAACACAACTTAAATTAATAATTAATACAATATATTATTGGTATTTAATTTTATATAATCATCCATGATTAAAATTTTATAACATCATTTATATAGTGGTTAAACTGATCCGAACAAGAACATGTTATAATTAATGTTTAAATATGAAATCGATTTATTATAATATGATTATTCCATAAATATAATGATATTATTTAGATGGTTTAAATTTTTGGTATTCTATTATTCATGAATAGAAAGGTGACAATAAAATAAAAAAAAATTGAATCGTCACTTATAGGAATAACTTTGAGTTTTCTCTTGGATATCTTCCCTGTTTAAAGGACTTGGATATTTTTGTTGAAACCAAGTGCTTACAATTTTGGAAGAGAGATTAAGATAATAGAATTTGGGTAGAATATTACTAGATAATTTAATAATTTATAATGTGTGGAGTGATTTTCCATTTATAAATGAAAATGATAGACATTTCTTTGGAAACTTGAGGTGATGCGAGTGAAAACTCAGAATCATATGAGAGTTTGGTGACTTGAGTTAGATAATGGTTTTTATAATGGTAAAATAGACTTATATACCTAACAAGGTATTTAAAAATATGTAAATATCAATTTTATTATTTAAAATTCATTCCATTTCAAATTTTACTTCTTTTACCTTATTTATCATATTTAATTATTCACCAAATTAAATATTTTTTACCAAAAAAAACTAATACATTCCCTCATGAATATTTTCAATATTGGGTTTAAAAATTGATCATTAATTTTATCAAGTTCATTATAAAAATATAAAAAAAAATCTTTTAATTAAAAACATATAATACATTGAAAAATAATTTTTTGGAAAAAACAACTATTTCTTTTTCAATTAATGATCATATTTTCATTTCTTATCATTCCATAGTTTTTTAGTATATATTAATGATTTATTTGTAAATGTAAAATATATCATTTATAATACAATAATAAATTTTATTTATGGATTTCATTCTTGTTATAGTAACATAATATACTAATCTGGTATTTTTATACCCATATACCATATATTCTCAACGACTATATAATGATTGAATTACCTTTTAATCCTATATATAGCTTTAAATAATTGTATACCATAATTCATAGTATTTTCTTATTCAAAATATATATCATATTTCTAATGTTCTTATATAATTATATAGTTATACTTTATTATATAATCTTCATAGGAGACTATAAGGAAGAATAATTCAATCTTGAGGCCTTTTAATTTACTGGTGGTTGTACTCCTTTATTAATTTTTATAATTCTATTTTTTATAGCAGGCATTAATTAATGCTTATTTCATTTTATATTATAATATTATACATTAAATAAATAAGTTATTATTAATTTTAACATAATAATATATTTTAGAAAAATTATTCATCACATGAAAACTATTGTGGAAAAATTCATACTGAATATGGTGTCCCATCATTGTTTATACATAAAACGTTCATTACGTAGTAAAAAAATTAATAATATAGTGAATATTTTGAGGTTTAGTTTCTTGTAAATTAGGAATTTATTAAATGAAAACATAAACATCCTTTTAATCTAATTGTAATATTTCTTCATAGATTAATCATAGGTTACTTTTACTATAGCTCAAATATTATGGACATACATAAAAAGAATTAGGTGAGCGTAAATCCTCGTAAGAGAATATACAAAGGAAATATTTATAATGTGATCTATGGAATGATCATAAGAACATGAGGCATATCATAATATAATGATCATGAGGGATATCATAGAAATATGACTATAACATAAAAATGAGATGTTCATAAGCAATCCCTAATGTTTATCACCATGGTGTCATAAAATAGAATTACCAAATTTATTCACAAAGCTATCAAAAAACATGTAATATCTATAGATTAATTTCTTATCCAGTACATTAGATAACTATCATGATGCACCATCCATATGTCTAAATTCATGTTTAAAACATAGATCACAATAAAATACTTCTTTAATAACCCATAAGAAATAATCAATGAGTTTTATGTAAGTCATTAAATTCATAAACTCATAAATACATGATAATTACAGAATTTTTTGTCCATGGGGATGGAATAAGGGTTTTATATCTATAAGTCCCAAATCAATGAATCATGGTTACATCTAGGTGAATACCCATGAATAAATAAATTGGTTGGGTATTCAAAACATAAGGATATTGCATGAAAATTAAATAAAATTATAATAAATCCTACAAAAAATATAATAGGTATAAAAATGATTATTTAGTAGGACTAATGATATGGTAGATAATTATCTCATTAATTGAACATAATTGAGATAATACTATATTTATATAAATGCAGGATGCATAATAAGATGAAAATACATTACTAAAAATGAATTATTTGAATGAAATGAAGGTAAGAGGAATATAATTCCTTTACCTTGAATATTTTCTTCATAAAACTTAAGGGAGACACCTTAAAAACTTAAGGGGTATTAGAGGGGCAATTTGGGAGGTAAAATGACCAGAAAATCATGGATAATGGATTTTTTAGTGTAGATGAATAGTGGGATTAGTGGGTATTTATAGTAAAAGAGCAAGAATTGTTTAATAATTTATAAATATATGTATTGGAATTCTAGGTTGTGGAAAATGAAAAAAACAATTGGCTTACTAATGGTTTTTTATCATGGTTTTAGACATTTAAGTCATTTTTTATAGTATTTCAATGAATTAGAACCAAAATAAATTTTTTAATATTACTTTTTGTATGGAGAAATAAATTTTCCATAAAATATATCATTATAAATCATAATTTCCATTTTAGAATTTGGAATGTCATTTATAGTTTTGGAAATTTATTAAATTCACTTAAAATATATAAATTTAATAAAATAATTTATTTATTCCTAATTAATAATTTTAAATAATTATCACTTTGATGTATTTATTATTTCATAACACATACAATATTTTATACAATATTTTATAATATTCCCAAAAAATTTACTCTTAGAAAATTAAGAAAAATTAATCATTGGATAATTTCAACGTTCTTGTTTCAAAAATTGCATCCATTTTGTTAGGAAAATTTTCTAAATATAATAAATTTTATTTTAAAATATAAAATTATTATTTATTAAAAACCATTGATTTTTATGATACCATCACATTTATATATATGATAGAAACAATATATAATTGCATAAAAAATATTTTTTATATAAATGTTTTTATTTTCAAACTTTTAATAACCTTTTTATGCTTATTTTTAAATAAATTTCAATGAAAATTATATATATTTTTTTAGAAAATATAGTCCTTATAAATTTATATAAAAATATATTTTATCATATTCTCTAATAATATGCATTTTATATAATGGTGTAACATTATAAAAGAATGAAAAATCAATAAAATTGTTAATTAATTTCTAAAATAATTACACTTTAATATTAATTGTTCCTAGATACATAACCCCTCATTATATCATCATTAACTCTAAGTATAAGGTGTTTGATGATGGTAATTTTGAGAGGTGGTGCAACTAACATTGATCTAGTGGTGATCTCAACTAGCTGGAACTTCTCTCATATGTGATTATATTGAGCAGACCCTCTCTTTTTGAAATAAAATTACCAACTTTAGATGGATGGATTATGTTCGAGCCACAATAGTAAAATCTCTTCTTGGGATTAATCAAGATCAAACCCCAATGATTCTACCTACATCCCTAACTCTAAAAAATAATCTTCATAATGCATGATTCTCTATTGGATCTTAGAGACACGAGATCAAATCTGGGCGGAGGCATATTTTTGAGGTACTCTAGCAGTACTATAGCCGGTACTGAAGTAGATATTTTAAAAGGTACTATAGTAGGTACTATTCGGTATTGTAGCAGCCAGAACTATTCATTTGTTTGGGCCTGTAGACCCCCAGTTTGGTCCCTGAGTCCTTCAAGGCCTTTAGGCCACCCAAGGCCTTCTGGTCAGTAAGGCTTTTAGGATACCATAAGGTCTTAGGTCCACCTAAAAAATATAGATGAAACTAGACAGATTACAAGGAAAAAATCCACCATATGAGGATTTAGAGAGGGTTCATTTACAAAGGAAGATCTAACTAGACTTGGAAGATTGATAGGGTATGACATTTTCATCAGTACCAGGCATGTGCAGCTCTGCACAAGACAACTATCTAACCAGCCATGCAAAGATGGAGAGATGACATCATGATATTTGTTGGGGAGGGTAAGTTCTAAGTTTTCTTATTTGTAATGATTTCTTAATACCTATGAGTCATGTAATGTAACTTAATCCTTCATTACATGTAAGGGTTCCCCTTTAACCCTTGAAATTGGGATTATCAAAAATAAATAAAAAATCGTGGGCCTTTTGGCCATTCAGATCAATTGAGTTTCTGGGTATGAGAACATGAGAATAAGGTTATGAAATTATGAACATAACATTTGAAACTCATACCATTCATATAAAATTTCATAATATTGAGTCATAGAAAAACCATTGGAAGTTCATAAGAAATAAATAAAAATAAATTAATGAACATAAACCAATAGAGTATAACATTGGCATAGGAATGTGGAAAAACACATACTTGTAACATGTTAAATATGTTTAAATAAATACATGTTCACACATTAAATCAAGGATATGACATCAATTCCTTACATAAACTTATGGACATGAAATAAGGTATATTTAGAACATTGTGAACATGAAATAAGGTTCAAGAATAACCTTATGGACATTTAAGCATGTCCACATGTAACATTATGGATTTTAAAGAATGTTCATGCATAACCTTATGGGGATAAATGAAGGTCAATGAATATCATTTTTAACATGATATCGGGTTCACGCATAACATAATAAACTCATGAGTTATCCATATTTACTCAATGCATTGGAGGGAGATATAGACCCCACCTTTTGTAGTTATAACTTAACCAATATCCTTGGTTATACTATAACCACCATCACATAATGAAAATAATACATTTTTGTTCTACAAGATCATAACACATTCATAATACCATAACCTATGTAATGAAATGGGTTTCAAAACAATTCATCAAAACATAATTTTTGGAAAAGGAATGGATTTCATAATAATTTCATCATGGTATAGCCTGTGGGAGATAAATGGGTTTCATAAACATCTTTTCATCATAAAACATTCAAATATAGAATATGAATGGTATCCTTAGATAATATCCCTATAAAATCATGAGTAACATCCAAGGTTGTCATCATATATGAGAGATTATTTTGAAAGATCCATTGGATCATTTATTGAGGAATATAATATTTCATTGAAAAACATATTTCTTGAACATGAAATTAATAAAAATTTGAGGAACATATTCTCATTGAAAATAACATATAAGACATATAAAGGAATATTTAAAAATAATTTAAAAAATTTCTTGATGAAAATAACCTTTACACTTTGAAAAAAATGGTTGAAAAAAAACATTTTCAAAATCTTCTTCTTTGATAAAATGGTTTATAGTTCAATTAAAACACATTTTAAACATAAAACCTTTTAAAAATCCTTTTCATTTAAATATATTTAAGGATTATCTAACAATATTTTTAAAAGAATAATTTTTTTAAAATTAATTTAAAATCCTATAAGGGAATATTGAAATTGTTGAGTGGTCATGTGAGCTGAAATAATGTTCATGTCATGCATATAAAAAACAATAATTATTTTTACATTTTTAGTATTAGAAAAATGGGAACTATTTTGAAAGAAACATGAAGATTAATTTTTAAAAATATTTTTAATGAATTGTTAAAATTTTATTTTAAAAATAAAATAATAATTTTAAAATATTTTTGAAAACATTTTTAAAAAACATGGTTTTTTAAGAAAATAGATTTTTAACCAAAAAGATAAATAAGGTTGATTTTATCTAAAATCATTATTTTTAAATATTTAGTGTATAAAGAAAAGAAAAATGAAGTAAAACATTTATTCTCATGAAATAAACAAAATAGAATAAATTTCATGAGTTTATTGGGTGACAGATCATAATATTTCATCATTTAAAGCATAATCTTAAATAATCCCAATAAATGATGAGATTATAACATAAAACTCTTACCACATTGGTTATATTAAAATATAATTCAAAAGAAAGAATAACATAAAATGAAACTTATAATATCATGAAACGAATTATATTAATTATATTTCATGTTAGTGTAATTATATATAAACCTCATAGAAGAAGATAGATGCATAACATAACATATGTCTCAAAGAAGAAAAATTGAGAAAAAAATCCCTTACTACTGCGGTAAATTTTTAACCGTAAACCCCATGAAAGACAAATAAAAAAATATATATTTAAATCACCATTATTTATAAGATAATTATTAAAAAATAAATTCATGGATATTATATACATCATGTTAAATAAATACATGGTGAATAAATCATTTTTCTTAAATAAAATAAAAGTGAGACATAAATCCTTTACTTTATGTCTTAAAATTATTTGCACATGTTCAAAACTCCTATTTTATAAATATATGAATATTATACATCTATACAAGAATATTAAACATAATTATAATATCATATATTATCCTATTATAACTTCTTATCACTTTTTGGTTAATAATCATTTATTATTACTATTTGGGTGTTAACTGTCTGGTTTTCCTAGGAATGTTCTATCATAAAGGTTTTAGATCCTGAACATATGACATAGTTAAATCATATCCATAATTTAAATCATGTAATAAATATAATATTTATTCCTTATATACATAATTATTTTTATACCAAAAGTTAGAGATATAAAATTAACTAAACTGTTTATGGATATGGTAGTTCGTACGTAGGAATGAACACTATTTCAATTTTCTCGATAGACAAAACATAAGAAAGGTAAATAATAAATTACCCTTAAAGAATAATTAGGATTAATTATAATATATATATATATATATATTCATTTCATCTATACTTGTTTCTATCTAAGTAAAATAGAAATGAAAAACACTTCACATTGCTTACTGAGGTGGTAATTTGTCGTACAAACAGGTGATGTTATTGTTTTCTATCAGGTTTGAGGGTAAGAAGTTAGATGTAATATTATATATCAAAAATAATTTTTAGTTAATAAATATCACATATATCCATTAAATTTAACCCTTTTACCTTCCATGTAAATCATTAGTGAAAATGAATCACATTGCTTCATGTGGTGCTAGTCCATCGTACACATGAGCGACGTTAACGTTATGCATTTGAGGGAAGTGGATATGGAACTAAGTCATTACTTAAAAATAAAAAAAAAAATTATATAATGGGTTTATTATATAATAATTATTTTGTAAAAAATGAGGTGGAAGAAAAAAATAAAAAAAATGATTGTTGATGAATGTTACCTTCTGTTAGACACATTTTTTAGTTTTCACCAAAATACTTCATTGGCCAGATTCCAATACAAACCAAATATTTTAGGATGAGTTGATTAAATTTCATATTTTTATTGGGTATGGATTTTTCAAACCAAAAATATGATATTTTGAAGAGGGGAGGAGAGGGGTGGCCTTTTATAAGTGAGGTGAACAACACATTTGAGATTTTTTAAAAATAATGAATTCCACCCACATTTTCTTCATGAAACAAAGATCCAATAATATAAAAATATATATAATAGAAGATATAATATTTATATATAGAAATATAATGGGTTTTTTAAAAGTGATGGGTAATTTTTAAACCATAACTATTAAGTTTAATCACTCAATAAACTATTTTCTACCTAATCACGGTAATTAATTATAATTATTTTCAGTAATCACATCTGTAAAAATTTAAGTTGAACTTATTATATGATATAAATTATTATTATTTAAAATATTTAATATATTATTACAAGTTACATTAACATAATTGGAAAATTTTAATTTAAAATTAATCCCACAAAAGAGATGAGAAAGTGGGTTTTCAAATGGAAAATGTTCAAAAGATTAAAAGGTTTGTAATTAAAAAATTAACATGTAATTGATTAAAATTAAAAAAAT
This sequence comes from Viscum album, assembly GCA_963277665.1. Taxonomy (NCBI): domain Eukaryota; kingdom Viridiplantae; phylum Streptophyta; class Magnoliopsida; order Santalales; family Viscaceae; genus Viscum; species Viscum album. The sequence goes on from OY728126.1 coordinate 283,902,531, forward strand.
TGTATTAATAAATATATAATTTCTTTAATTTTAATTTAAAACTAATTTAAATTATAATATAATAATTTAAATTATTTAAACAAAATGATAGTTTTCAATTAAAATTAGTGTTTTTTATTATTCATCAAAAAATTAATGTTCTCATAAAAATAATAATAATTATCCCTAAGATAATTTTGACATGAATATGTAAAAATGATGTTTATTTTTTAAAATATATTTTCCAAAATTGAAAAAAAAATATAATACATGTGCAATAACGTGACAAAACCGCATTTTAAGAAAAAATACAGTTTTCAAACATAAAATTAGATTTTTTCTTATCTTATTCCTATAAAACCTATTGGATTAATTAAAAAAATCTTTGAATATTTAATATATATATTTTATTAATATAATTCATGTATATATATAATTAAAATTATTATGATAATACACATTTGTGAGAATAAAAATAGTTTTTCATAAAAACATTTCCATTATATTCAATTTGTTTTTATCTTCCATTATAATAAATTTAGAACTAATTAATTCATTTTATAAATGATTAAACCATTAATTTTTATAATTTAATTAATATTATTCATACCCATTAGTCTATTATCTAAATGATAAATTTCATATTAAATAATACCATTAATATTATATTATTGTTTGGTAGAAATTGGTCTAGCATGTAGTGAAAGATATAGAAGAAACTCCGCATTACATGTAATGGAAGATAAAGCCAGTTTTTTATGTGGAAGAAGATATATATAGGTTTTTTTTGTCATTTATGTTATCAAATAAAATTGTTCTTTCATGTAACAAAGGCTATCAAAATAAATTAATTTATTTGAAAAAAAAATATTTTAAAAAATCTAGTGATGTTGCATTTTACCCCACTTAAAATGAATTACCCTCAAAATTCATCTCATTCATCACTGTTTTAACATATTAAAATTTCTTTTTTGAAACCCACATTGTATAAAGGAATAATAAAACATCCCATAAAAATGAAAAGTTGAAAACATAAAGGTTGCAGAAAGTAACACATAACCAGGTTTCATTATAGGGAGAACATTGGTGGGAAATAGAAATATGGATATAAAGGGAAAATTAAATAATTATGGATAGTGATGGATATATTCGATCACAATAATGGAGTTGATCCACGTAATGTTAAATCCCAAAAAACAAAAAAGTGATTTGGTGTAAAAGGGACATTGATATCATCAAAAATTATGATAATAAGATAACAATTTTATTTCAAGTCCCTTTTCTTAAATTTGATGGATTCCTTCTCCATCTAGACAAAAAAATCATAAAATATACTTAAAAAGTATCTTTTCATTCATTAATCATATTCTACCATGATCTCCAATTTACAAGTATTCATGATGAAAATTTCATGCTTATATTATTAAAATAAACTTTTAATGCATCACATTGTCCAAAAAGATAACATCCACTTCCTCCTATACATATACATTAAACAAATCAAAAATGGTTAGTGCGCGATATGATAATTAAAAAGAAAAAGGTTAACTTAATCCATTCGATAATTTTTTATCCTTAAAAAATATAAAATATAGAAGATGGTCAAAAAATTCAAAATCAACCTATCATTAATCCCCCAAAAAATATGATGTAGCTCTTAATGTCACATAAAAATATGTAAATACCTTTATCATGTATTCTCTTGGAACATGGTAATAACCTAAATTTTTATAAAACCTTATTTAAAACAAAAATTCCTTCAAATTAATTAAATTAAACACTGATTATTGGAGATATTATTTAAATCCAAAAATGCTATAACTCTATCAAGGATAGAATAAAGCACTTTGTAAATAAATCATTAATCAGTTCTATGATAATCAGTTCTATAAAATTTACATTATCCATATCAATCATCTCTTTAAGATAACTTCATTATCTTAACATTTGAATCATATTAAGTTTTATCTTTCCATTAATCTTTTGTTTCCCATTCATATCAACTTTCCCTTTAAATCACATTTATGGGTCATCGGCACCATTCAATGTATTCATGAAAATACTTAACAAAAAACATATAATGAACAATACTTATATTTTTCATAATTATATAATTCCAATACATAAATTCTTCAATCATTATACATTATTCATAAACCATTAAATGGATTTATTTATCTTGTCCCTTAATACCACCTTCCTTTTATATGTCATTTATATTCTCCTCGTCATCAAAAGAAAAAACATTACTCATGTAACCATTCTGATTCTCTTTATGAGTATTCCCATTAGGACATATATTTGAAAATTATCATAATTTTCACATTTAAAACATTAATCATTCAATGATACATTACAGAAACCATTATTCTCATCCATGGTGTTAACTGATCTTTTTATTATTCCTTAAAAATTACTTACTTCATTCCCTTATTTTCCCCACATAAATAATCTTATCATTCCTTCGATACATTCCCTTGATTACCTCTTCCCAAATTCTCAGTATATAGAAAACTTACTCATTTTACCTCCAAGGTCTCCACCATCTGAGATCTCAACTAACTCTAACCTTCTCTTATGTGGTGAGTCTGAGATTTGGATATGGTATTAATTTTTTATCAAGTTTCACGGTAACTTATTAGGAATAATCAATATATGCATTGATATAATCATCACCCCATTTGTACTATAATCATAATATTTTTCCATTTCATTCAATGCTAACTTATTTTCTTCAGGTTTTAACCATTTTCTAAAACCAAAATGAATGGTGTGAGAAACACTAATCATAATAGGAAAACACGTATTCATGAAAAAAACATTTATAGGATATTTTAATCATGACACCATCTTTTCATTCAATTAAACCTTATGTTTAACCTATGCCATCCATAATCATAATATATTTAAATCCTTCATGATGGTTCATAAAGAAAATGTGGATTAACCAAAGAATATCCCCTAGGAGATTCAAACTAGTTTCATAGTAAGTCTCATTATTGTGAACAATAGTTCTTGGTCAAGTCTATCTCAATAAGGTGTTTTTAGGGTTGTTACCTCTAGGTACATATGTTCCATAACCACATCTACATTTAGTATTCATATATGTATGTATTTCTATATAAAACACATAATATATTCCATGCCAATACATTATGATGTTCAAATGATATTATCCTACAAGTCAATATTAGGTTTATGTTCTATAATATATGTTTTCCAAAATCCAGTCCAATGGTTTCTAATAAAATTCCTCTAATACCAACTATAATGTCTCTAACTTAGGTAACTCGGATCCTATGATTACTTTATTACATTGACACTAAATTTAGGTTATCACATCCTAATGTACTCAATATTTTAGTAGTCTTGGTAAACTAGATACATAATTCAATCTATTTTAAATATGAAAAAAAATAAAAAAAAATATTATAATATTCTTTGATAAAACCATAATTTCCTTTATCATATTCCATTATATAAATCATAAATCACTTCTTAGCATCCTAGGGAATAGAAACATAAGAATGGGTGAGCTCATATGCTCATTAAGGGTAATCGTACAACGAATGTTATCAGTGATCACATAAGCATAACATGAGTAACTAGGTATGAGAACATGAGAATAATTGTATGAGAACATGAGAGTATGGGTATGAGAATATGAATACAACATCTGAAACTCATTCCTTACAAATCAAATATCAGAATCATGAGTCATGGAATAAGGATTGGTGGTTCATAAGACATAAATAAAAAGAAATTAATGATCATGAAACATGAGAGTATAACATTGTCATTGCAATGTGTAAAGACATAAGCTTGTTATATTGTGAACATGGTTAAATTTATGAATGTTCACTCATTAAATTAAGGACATTAATTCGTGCCCTTGAATAAACTTATGGATATGAAATAAGGTCTATTCATAACATTGTGATCATAAAATCAAGTTCACGTATAACCTTATGGACATATAATAAGGTCCATGTGTAACATTATCGACATGAAAATAGGTCCATGAAAAACCTTATGGCCATGAAAGAAGGTCTATTCATAATATTGTGAACATGAAATTAGGTTCATGCGTAACATAATTAACTCATGGGTTATCCATATTTACCCAATGCATTGATGGGAGATATATGTCCCACATGTTTGTGGTTATCATGTAACCATTTTCCTTAGTTATAATGTTACCACCATCACATAACTAAAATCATGAATCTATGTGAAAAAATATCATAAAACATTCCTCATATAATAACCCATGAAAAAAATGGGTTTCACAAATAGTTCATCATAACTTAACTCATGGAAAAGGAACAGTTATCCTAAGAATTTCATCACGGTATAACCTCTAAAAGAGAAATGGGTTTCATAAACTAATAAAATAATAAATAGTAATGTTATCCTTTGATCCTATACCTATTAAATCATGATTGAAATCAAAGTATTTCATCTTATATGGGAAATTATTTTGAAAGATCACTTGGATCATTTTTTAGGAATATATGCATTCTTTGAAAATATAATGTCTTTAGTAATTTTAATTACTACTTAACATGTAATATTATTTTTTTTATAATTGAAATTATATTTACTTAAATTTTTAAATAAAATAAAATAACCATTATGAAAAACAAGTGTTATTTCATTAATTCAAGAATTAATTTTCATATTGTTACACTAAAAATATAGGGTATTGTATTCTTCCCCCTTAAAAAATTTTACCCTAGAAATTTCATTACTCAAATTAACATAAATGAGGGTAATTTTTCATTATTACATTTTCAATTCCCCATATATCATACTTAAACTTATAATTTCATAAAAAAAAACTTTGAATAGATTAGTGGCCTTGTTTTGTAGTAATTTATTACTATGATCCAAGATATCCACCTATTTTTCCTCGTAATAGAGATATTTCTCTAGTTGAAAAAACTATATGTTTAGTTCATGTGATATACTTGGTATGTACTTCCTTTTAAGTGACACATAAATCAAATTTTTCACACATGAGAGGTTCTGTGGAAGTGCTGGCTAATAAGATATAGTCCCCACATGAACAAAAAATTCATAGGGGATGATATATCCAAGGATAAAATTTCCCATCCTAAATATCATAACTATATTTCATATTGATATTTCAAGGAATAATTTTTCTCCAAAATCAAACTCTATATCTCTTAAATTATTATCTATATATCTCTTCTATCAATTTTGTTTTCTTTAATGTATTATTTAATAACATCAATCTTCTCAGTTATTTACTGAGAAAGAACTGGTCCTAATATATTTTTATATCCAAATTCATTATAACATGTTAAAGTTATACATCTCTTCCCATATAGAGCATTATATAGAAAAAATTCAATTATATAGTGTAAATTATTGTTATATGAGAACTATAGTAGTGAAATATGTTGATCGTGACCTCCTTTGAAGCCCTCCAAGCATGATCTCAATATTTGATCCAATTTTTTAATAGTACCTTAATATTAATAATTTTTTTAGGATAATAATATGTGAAAAAGTTCATTTCTACATCTAAATACAATTAAATACTTATCTAGAAAATTGATGTGAACCTTGGGTCTTGATGTAATAAAATTAAAAGTGGTGATCTATATATCATTATTGTTTCCTTAATATATATATATATATATATTCTATAAATTTGATCAATTGAAAAATCCTCTTAAATACTAAATAAATGAGATGAATTTATAAGATGATTAACCACAACCCAAATGGGATAGTTTCTATTAGAGTTCTTGGGATGACCAATAAGGAAATAAATTGTAATAATATCCCATTTACATATAGATATTGGGAATGGTTGCATCATTCTCCTAGACTTTTGATCTTTGACCATAACTAGCTGGATGAAAAATCATTATGACATATACTCAATAATATCCTTCATTTTTTTCCATCATAATTATTATTGGATATCTCTATACATATTAATTTTCCAAGGGTGAATAGATAATGTTTATCTATGTGCATAATACTAAATTTCCTTCTTCAGTTATATTATGGATAAGACTTATATTAATGTTTCAAATATTATAAATCTATATTTTTTAAGGTTAAATTCTAGAATAATATTTACCTTATTTTTTATCTCAACATATTCTTTTTATTACTCCTTTATCCATACATGGATAAATGGTTGAAAATTAATTTTTGATAAGTTAGGATTTTATCCTATTCCTTTTGATTTCCATGTCTATCCTTTGTATATCCATGAATATTAGGTATGTTTTAATCAACACTATGGATAATATAACTCGATCCTTCCTATTTAGTGAAACAATAACCATGATTACATTCCATAAATAATAATTCAATAAGAAAAATTAATCCATGATTTAACTCCAACCATCTCTTTTGGCACATATTCAAATCATGTTGAGTACATATATAATTTTATATCTTGTGATTTTTTTATATATCACACTTGTCACCATATAGATAATTTCTCTAAATAAATAATTAAAATATTACTATTTTTAAATACCATTTCATGAATCAAGTAATTTTATCATGGGTCTTCAATTGATGCATGTTATATGTTATCACCTTTTTCCCTTTTTCATTAGAAAAAAACCCAATACCCTTTTTAAAGCATCACTATATATAAAAAACATTCTATATAATATAGTAATGTGATTACATGTGTAGTGACCAACCTATTATTAATATCTATATTTTTATCTTCACATTCTTTAATCTATTGAGACTTCACCCCCTTTTGATTTATCCTGGTTGGAAGATTTGACAATCTTGTGAAATTTCACAAAATGTGTCAATAGTTTCCGACTAATCCAAGGAAATTACATATCTCAATTATAGTTGATAGTTTGTACCATTAATCAACTGTGTCCATATTTAAAGGATCCATATATACACCACCTCTTATGATTGCATGGATCATGAGTGAATCTTTTTAAATCCAAAAATCACACTTTATAAATTAGTAATATAATTTATGATTTCTTAATTTATTAAACATAATAATTAAATAATCTTAATTATCTTAATTTGTCTTGAAATGTATGAGAATAACATTAATAAATACCACTAAAGATTTATCTTGGTAATATCTAAAGACTCTATTCATAAAAAACAAAAATGTAATTAGAGAATTTGGGAGTCCAAATGGAATCACTATGAATGAATAGTGTCCATATCTTGTATGGAAGGTTGTATTAGACATATATTTCCATTTCACCCTTAGTTAATGATATAAAAATTGAGGATACACCACTAAAAAGTATTGATCCACATAATTTTGATTGAACAAGTCACTAATATGCGGTGTCATATACTTATTCTTGATCGTGATCTTATTATGGTTATAATAATCCATTCAAGGATTTGTTGACTTATCTTTCTTCTTAACAAAAAGGATTGGTACATACCATTGTGAAAAACATGAGCATATAAAATTATGTTCAATATTCTCTTGTAGTTTCTTTTTTGTCCCTTATAATTAAATATTATATATTCTATAAGGGAACTCTGATATGTGAAAAACACTAAGTAAGAATGTAATTGAAAACTCAACCTCGTGATCTAGTAAAATTTCATGGAAATATTTGGGAATTGCATTAACATATTCCCATAAAATGGAATATCTTAAATTTTGAGTTCTTCCCTAACAATTTCATCCAATTATCCCTCATTATTGGGTGTTAAGACCCATATTATGAAATTATTTTTCATAGAATGTTCAAAATAATCCTTTCATTTATATATGATTATGGGTTAATCTAGTATATAAAATGATATTTCCCATTCTTGACAATTTATATGAGTTATATGTATAGAGAGTAAATCCATGCTAAATATCACATCAAATTATAATAAAAGAAGGATGACAGGATTTTAGGAAGAATATTTCAACAAATTTAAATCTCATAGTAATTGTTTAACTAAGATACAACCAACACAACAATAGATTTTTCACTAATAACTCAATATATTATTTATGTGTGGGCGATCAATAATCTTAGTGAACATACATAATGTGAAGGAATGAATAGAACTAGAATCAAATAAAACATTCACATTTTTTAATGGATAACAAGTGAACTTTCCACCAATTCATTTTCATGGTGCACTATAGAAATATATATTACATAATATCTTCCTTGATCCCTTGTTTTTGGTGGTTGTTGATGTCAGTTTTCTTCATTAATTCTTGGTTTTGTGAATTAGTTTGTATAAATCCTAAACACTTTATATCTGAAACATTAAACTACCCGTTGTGCATTAAGTTGAACTTTCCTCTTATATATTGTGTTAATTTCTATAAAAATATATATTTGAGAATTATTTGATTGGTGTAATCATTATGTATACTTAAAACACTTTCATATTCCATTGAGGTGAATTCCTAGATGTTTTTCCCCATATTTTGGAATATTTGATGTTTAATCTTCTTACCTCTATGTGATTTATCATTATAGATTCCATGAAACTCCATTTTCCTCTTATTATCCCAAAAACCATGAGTATAATAATATTTTAAAATTTACATTTCCACATTAAGAGAACATGAGTTATCAATTTGTAGCTACCGAAGTCTCTTATTTCTAATGTTTCTTAGAGACTTTTTTTATGAAACTAATGATTCAATGAATTTTAAATTCTGAATTAATAATAAAATAGGTTGAATGACTTGAAGGCCACATTTTGTTTTCTTTTTAGTAACCAATATATTTTTCTTCCTTCAACTTAAGCTCAAGGAATTTATATTCCATATTCATGTGAATATTTTGAGGAAAATATTTTTTGAAAATTATTTTATTAAACTCCTCCCATACTATGGAGCCCATTTTCTCTATATACCTTGTAATATTGTTAAAAGTATACTATTTTTTACTTCACCTTCCAAATTATAAATAACCAAAACCACATTTTCATGATACAAACATTAAATAACAGAAAATATCATTTATGTTATGTTAATCCATTTCATTTTTATTAATGGATTGGGAATTCCACTAGGGGATAGTGGTCATTGTTGTATTAATGAATCAATAGTGAGTTATTAATTATTTTTTAATTTTATAGTTAAACATTTTTAGGTTATTATTTATAAATTTTGATATATTGGAACAAATAACCATGAACATTTTCAAAATAGATCCCATCACATTCAGTTGTTTATTGGGATAATCATGAAATTTTCCAATAAATTCATTATTTTCCTGATTACATAAAGTTCTATCTAGTGAATAAAATTAAAATGGTTAGTGTGAGAAATAAACTATAATAACTAATAAAATAAAATTTTACTTCCATTTGAAAATAAAAATCATCCTAAGTTTTCTTAACCCATGATACCTTTAGTTCAACCAAGTCGACAATATGTTCTATCTCATTGTTCTTATTTTTAGTCTATTAGATGATGATGTGTTGCATTTGTTGTCAATAATATTTTATGCATCATGACTTTACCTTATTGGTACCCCTTATGTACTAACATTGAAGATGTGTGTGACTCCCGAATCCTTCCTCTAATAGACTATTGGTTGGAAACTAGCATCAAGGGTATATAATACTAAAATTGGAGGAATTTCCCTCAATATTCCCAAGAAATATAAAAGAACCACCAATAAAATCCATAATATAAATGAATCATTGGAATCATAATTCAGGATGTGCTATATAATGAAAAAAAATTGACAATAAACCATAAACCACCTGTATGGCAGCAACCACAAACTCTAGAAACTAATAAATGAACTCCATGAGCTAGTAATGCTCATCTCGACCAAAAAACAACTCTTGGGGTCCTAAAATAAATATGTATATATGGGTGAGAATAACATTATTATAAGTAAGATACTCTTTGAAACATCACATGCAAATGTGGAATAAGTATATTAAATCCCTAGTGAATGAAAAGAGGAACCAACTAGTTACCTAAATTCAATAAAGTATATTTCTAACCTCACCAAGGCTCGCTCACCAAGTATCTCACAAAAGTAATATAAAAAGAATAATATATATAATAAGTGTTTCCCACAACCACTTTCCTAGAGAACTAGTCACCCTAAACCCCAACGACTTATATCTTGTTTCTCCCATCACCTCTATAAGACACACTATGCATTAGTTAATATGAGTCACACCCAAAACCGCATAATCACAACCACATAACCATCACATCACCATATGTATAAAACCATGATCCATAAAAACCCTTTGTAAATATATACTACACCATAATAAATTACATATAGTACATAGATATACATGTAATACAAGTATATGTTAAAACCACAAGCCGAAACAATATATATATACATGTATGAAACAATTGAGAGTCATCAAAACCCATATGGGTATACATCCTATAATTATAAGCCATCATAGCCTAAATATGTCCATGTACTAAGTCTATGTCTAGAGGAGAGAGCAGGGTAGGGCGTTATTCATCCATCTGTATCTTCCACAAACTAGATAATGAGAAACACCCAAAATCCAAGGCTAAATATAGAGTATCAAATTCCTCGATTGACTCGAGTGGTAGAAGAAAAAAAAATTAAAAAATGTTAAGATATATTTGACACAAAACCATACTTGGGTCATTACCTCACCCTAGACATTTCTTGTAACAGCCTATGATTTTACTATATATAATCCTTTTAAATAAATCTAATATGTTATATAAATTGTTTCACACATAACACAAAACTAAAATAGACCATGAAATACCTTATAAAAATAATTCAATATGATTTGAAACATCAATAATAAAATTAAAATAACATTAAAGACTCATGTAAATAAAAATATAATAAATTAATTTATTATAAAAATATATATTGATGTTATCGGAGTTAGCATCCTAGAACCAGATTCTATGTACTTTATTACATGTATTCATTGTTTTAAATATTAATAAATTTTATTATCAAATTTTTATGTTTCATTTGCCTGACATAGTATGTGATAGTGTCTTAACAATATATGTCACACTGAAAGGGCGTTTTCGTTCACCGCTATGATAAAAACATGAAGGTTCCCTGATAGTATTCTTTAATAAGTGTTTAATGGCCATTTGATATTATATGAGGGGCAGTCAATGATACAAGAAATCATGGGTAGGAGGCTCATAATATATTGATACACCTTCTCAATGTGTTTTCCCTTGATAATATTTAAGAAGGGAGGTTATGATAATTGAACCACTAGTAGGAAATCTACATTTTTATGTGCCATTAGATGATCATATATGTGTACATGTGCATTAATCCATATAATTTAATATTATCATTAATAAATACCATATGTCATGTACTTTTATGTATTTATGAAAACCATGATTATATATGGTCATGACGATGTAGGATGCATTTGGTGAATTATGAGCGATATTAGAATAATGGATAATGTGAGAAAAGATTTACCACTTCTATATATAAATAGAAGTTGATATCTTATGAAATTTTATATAAAAGTAACTATGTGGATAAATCCATAGACATGGTGTTCTATGGAAAAGTTCATTTCCGAAAATTAAAATAATGAGACATCAGGAACATAGTTTGATGACACCAGTATGAAACATGTTTGTAAAATAGGAACAAATACTACATGTAGTGGAAGAATATGAATAGACTATAAGATAATATATTTAATGGGAGTTATTATATCTCCCTAGAAAATATAAAGTTGAATCCCATGCTAGAATCTTGAATCTTCCAAGAAACCCATAATATTCTTTTCCTCTATCCTCTTACCAGCCCACCAACTATTTAATAGACCGAGATGAGATCATTCCCTAGAAAACTAATATTTAACCCTATTTCAATGACACTTTCACTCCTTTCTAGAGTATTACCTCTAGTTTTAAAGCTGATCTCAATCAGAAAAATGTGATATTTCTATCTACATATGTAATGTATTGGATTTTCTAAAAGGTATAGTCTTTTTGTTTTCAAAATAAATACACTTGTTTGGACCTAATAATGATTCCTAATAGAGTAAAAGAGGTATCGTGGTTTTACAGGTCTTTTTTGGAGCCCGGAGCTTAAAAAATTAAAGAGGCAGACCAGGCTGCCCAGTTAGTAGAAATTGTGCTGCTTAGCCTGCACTATTTCACTAAACCATGCAGATGTAAATAGTGGGGTTTTGGGGACCACATAGTTTCCTATAACCATATAACCATAGGTTCACTCTCATGCAGCCAACTATAGGTTTTTTGTATGAGTTTTTTCATAGTTTTTGCATGGTTGGAAGAAATGTGCGCCTAACCTTGTGGGGTTTCCCCCTTTTCTACTCTAGCAGGTGATTCCTCCTCTCCCACATACGAAACCTCTTCCTCCACCCTCTTAGGTTCCTTGTTATCTCCTTCATATGACAACCAAATTTCTCACCATTAGATCCATTGAGAATCTATAGGTGGCCTATTAAATTTTCCCCCTTCTATTACTAGTTTCACTTCTTATCTGTTACTCTATCTTGGTGAAATATCATTTTACACATTTTCAGGGAATTTTATAGTTTCTTCGATTTCTTAAATCCTAGCTTGAATCAAAGGCTGACACTTGATGAGGGAAGATCTACGAGGATAAGGTATGTGGTATAGGTTCTTTTCCCTTATTTCACCTTTAAGTATTAATTTTCCTTTTTTTCATTGACATTTTAAACATCTCTTAATGGTTGTTTCTTATAATTGATAGTATGTATAGTTTATGTTGTATTAAATTGGGTGATGAACCATGTCTTAGGACCCTATACCCCATTCAATAAATGATGTGGTTGAATTGAATGAATTGGACATGTGTGTAATGTCTTATAACTCATTCCATAAATTAAACATTAAATGAGAATGCCTTGACCCATATGACCTTCATGTTATAAATATTTTCTTTTTCTTAAATGGGATGGATTTGTAAACTAAGTCATGTCCTACTTTAGTGCCATGGGTGATACAATGGGTCCCAGATTAAGAACCCATTGTATGGGATAAATTTTCCTTATATTTACAATTTATTAATGCTTATAAACATTCCAAGGGAGAAATATCTATTCTTAGGACTGGATTTCCATGCCTTTTCTTCTTTTCCTCTAGATTAGTGGCTCTAGTTCCTTAGGGGAGACCCTGTGGATGGTCTCGATGGAACCAGTGGTGTACCATGTTATGAGTGAGACTTGGGCCCTTACATGCGATACCACATATGGCCTCAGAGAATAGATTGATTTTTTCTCACATCATTTCTAGAGTGACACTTGATACATAATTATTGTGTCACCTCAGACGGTATCCCTAGGCATTGGACATATACTAAACCTCTCGAGTGATACATGGAAATCCTCTTGAATTTCCATGGACAAGCTCAAGGTGACTCTCAGTATTTTATAAAGAGGTTTTCTACATAATTAAAAAAATAAATGAATGATTTTAAAATGATAAATGGTCCTTTGGTATTGGAACCGTAGGGACATATCCTCTAAGAACATTCATAATCTAGGGCATGGTCCACCTCCTCCCATACAATCCCACTAACTTTATCTTTATAGGATCACATGGTTCTATCTCACAAGCTTAGGACAATGCATGTAAATTATATGGATGTCCATGTGGAAACCAGAACAATGTATTTAATTATTTATTTCTTCTTTTAATTTTTTAATTATGGGACACTATTCATTTTATTTTGAATGAATGGATTGAACTAGACATCGTTGGTGGTGACCTATTGATATTGCATCTTAGAACTTTCTTGGTCCAACTCTGGAACCCAAGAATACCTCAGGACATTTGGTGTTGATAAAGGTATGAGGAAATCTTCTGATGCATGATTTCCAATTCTATGATGGATTATGGGGGGAGAGTATTGAGCTAATGCTTGAGATTCTAGGGCATCAATTTTTGTCTTTTTGGTATTTTTTTATAGCTTGTTGTATATGATTGTATCCCCTGATAACTATTTATAAATTTTTATAGATAAATCACCATGATCATCATCATATTGCATCTATTTATTATTCATCTTCTACTTAGAGTTTATTTTTATTGAGTGTTTTATTATTATTGTTTTGTTGCTATCTTCATGTTGTTATTATTTAGGACAAATAGCTTCTTATTTTGTTGTGCTTATTATTGCCTCTATATATTTATATTATTGTGCTCTAATCAGATCAATGAGGGAATAATATTCCTAATAGACACACTCTAGGAACTTTCTTCTAGTCGATATCCTCTGGTGTTTGGGGAAGCGCACTTCAGGACCTATGGTTGCCGTTTGAGGGAACCACTATGTGGCATCCAAGACGATATTCTACAAACTTCTATTAGAGATTTATTTTCATTTTTCATACAGTTTGGGTTTAGATAGGATGCTAGGATATTTGGATTTGGTAATGAGAATGTTTCCAGGAGTTGATAACCCATATATAGGGAAAATCCAAATTTCCTGGGATGGTTAAATGTTGTTATCACTTGTGTTGTTACTATTTCATAGATTTCACCAATGGGTGACTAAATTTCTTATGTTTTTATTGATATTTATATTACTATAAAGGGTTTTCTAGCCTTGGATCAATGATATAATAGCATAATAATAACATGCATCATACTATGAACCATAGGATTAAAATTCCATGAATTATTCCATGCCATATTTACTTTTCTTTGTGAATTTTTGGTTATGCATTTTATTATTGTACATGACTTGTTTGTTATTCCTTGCAGTGATTTGATTGTTATATATAGAAATGTGCAATAATTCCTTACTAGACTAAGAATACCTCACTGAAACTTAAATTTCCTACCTTTACTAGTAGTGTTTTCCTAAATAGGTTAAAGTCGAAACCTCAAGTATTTAGTTATGGAACATTGAACCATAGACCATTGGTTTTCTGGGATTGAACATGTTATGGTTAGGATTAAGTGGATGCCATATTTAAATTTATAAGGTGTATCACCCTGTATAAATTATAAGTGGTGATCCATATAATTTAACCATTTAAAGGGAATTTAAATTCATAAATAACATAAAATGAACACACTCTTTAAATGAAATGGTTTCTTTACATGGAAAATGCGGGACCTTGAACCTGACCTGATCTAGTAGTGTGTGGAAGGACATGTTTTCTATGATACTTTTGTGACTCGTTCTTATCACCTAGATCTAACCCCAAGAGCAAGATGAGGGATGTGATTCTTTAGTGGGATAGTATTGTACATGTATTTTATCTACCGATTTCCCTATCTATTATAAATCATATGTGAGGAAAGAGCATGGAAATTTTATATTTATGACACCATGACAACTTCATGTTGTATGAAAATACAATGGTGATGAGCATACCCCAATGGTGGTGGGCACAAAGCCACCCATTAAACCACTTGGGGTGCCACCTAAGGCACCTCATTCAGATCCTCCAATAAGTGTTGATGCCCTGTTCTAGGAAAACTTTATCTACTTTATGAAATCAATACAGGGCACTCCAAAGCATACCCATTCAATGGAAGATCTGATCTGTGAGTTCCAACAGCAGCAGAATCCCACCTTCTCAGGGAATGGAAGTCCTCAGGCTACTAAATCATGGTTGGAGGTTATTCTTTCAATCTTTGAGCATAGAGAGACACCTCCAGAGTGGAGGGTCAAGCTCGTGACCTATATTCTACTTGACTCCACTAAGCATTGGTGGAATATTTTGACTCAGGCTATTAAACATCATGTTATGGTCTAGGTGTACTTATAGAAAGATTTCATTGACTACATATTTCCACAAACTTTGAGAATAGACAATTATCAAGAATTCATTCACATTCAGAAAGGTGACATAATAGTGATGCAATAATCATCTCTCTTAACTAAATTGCAGCATTTTCCACTAACCTTTTCTAGAAAATCTAACTACTACAAGGAAATTTAATGAAGGTATTTGATATTCCATCCACTTGCAGGTGAATATATTTAGGCTGACCACCATTCTAGAGATTGTAAACTCAGACCTAATCATTGAGCAGATCCTAAGGGAATTAGGCAATGTGAAATAGTAAAAATTAGTTTATGGGAAGATTAGTGGTTTTTAAAGTGGTAGGAAGTGACATTTTGAGGTTACACACTAGGGTAGTACCATCCAGGTGGCATGCACTGATAGAAATGTGGTGTTCCACTAGTGTAGATGGCCATTCCATAAAAAAACCTAGTATATGAGGAACCTGATTGAGTTCTAATCTTGTGGTAGAATGGGTCACATCCAGTGTTTCTATATATCTTTTCCTCTAGTGCCCAGTGATTTGGGTTCTCTGTCACCACTTCTTTTAGGTACTAGATTTTTGGATCTATGGAAGGAAAAAAGATGGTCTTCTATAGGCCATTCAGGCTGAGTAGGTGGTCGTGGATGAGGCAGTCAGGCCCCAGGGTTTCAGTGTCAATAGAGTGGACTTACTCAGGATATTCTAGTAGAATCTTAGAGTCATAGTTTAAGACACATCTATGTCATACATCCTATGCCAGAGGAGTATATTCCAAGTCCATCTACAGTTATAGGTACTTTTCTAATAGCCTCCACATTAGTATCTTCTTTATTTTATATAGGTGCATCACAATATTTAATATATTCTACCACTACAAGATTTTTGGACCTGGTGATTGAATACTATAGTTTCATTATTACTCTTGACACACCATTAGGATTATGAGCAGAGGGTGTATTCTAAGGCAAGGAGTGCTCCTTGAAATAGGTACATAATTTTTTCTATGGAGTTTCTTCATCCCAGAAATGATAAGCTTTGATTTCATTCTTAGTATGAACTGGATTGTACCTTATTGAGCCCAGGTAAATTTATATCACATCGAGTGTTGTTCAAATCACCCAAGGGAACACATATATCCATAAGGTCTAATGAAATCTCTAGTCCAGTCAATCTAGACTCAATCAAATTAGTCTAGGTGTAGTAACATCCAAGATGGCTAGTCTCTTTATGAGCAACCAAGGAATTCCACTTGTGGAATTTACTATTGTCATGTATTATTTCAAGTAATTTTTCTTTGATGATATCTCTGGATTACATCCTAAGAGTTAAGTTTATTTTACCATCTATTTTGTGCCAGTTGAGGCACCTATGTCCATTCCTATATATAGGGTGGCACCTACAATGATTCAGAGACTCAAAAAGAAGATGGATGGTCTATAATCGAAGGGTTTTATTCGAACCAGAACATCGACATGGGGTTCACATGTCCTTTTTGTTTTAAAGTCAGATGGTACCCTTAGATTTTGCGTGCATTACCAATGAGTGAACCAACTTACGATGAAGAATTGATATCTATTTTCTTGTTTTGACGACCTATATGACCATCTCTGAGGAGCAATGATTTTATATAAGACCAATTATTGGTTTGGGTACCATCATGTTCCTATGAGGAAATCAGAAATACCATTTAAAAAATTGTAGAGAAGGTATGATCTATATGAGTATTGTTTCATGCTATTTAGCTGGATGAATGGGCCGATAGTTTTCATGGATCTGATAAATCAGGGTTTCCACCCATATCATGATTTGTTTTTGGTGGGCATCATAGATGTAATATTTGTGTATTCATTCACCAGACACGACCATGAAAACCATCTTGAGATCGTTCTGAATACACTGAGATAGAACCATCTATATGAGAATTTCATCAAATGATACATTTGTATTAGTAAGGTTCAATTCATCGGTCATATCATATCTAAGGTAGGCATATCATTTGACCTAGATAAGGTGACTAATGTGGTTTCTAGGTTCAACCCAAAAATGTGTTTGATATATCTAGCTTCTTAGGGATATCTAGCTATTAAAAGTGATTCATCTAGGACATCCCATGCCCGACAACATCACTTATGGGATTGACCAAGATGGTTTTAAAATTCAAATGGACTGAAGCGAAAGAGATAGATTTACAAGAGTAAAGGAGAAGACTGAATTCAGTGTTGATCTTGATTCTACCTAATATGGGAAGAAGTTATACTATTTACTGTGATTCTTAATAAATTTGGTTGGGGGAAGTGCAGATGTAGGGTGATCGGATTGTAGTGTACAGTCCTCGATAGTTGCGGCCCCATGAAAGGAATTACCCTATGCACAAACTCAATCTATCAGTCGTGGTTAATTCTCTATGTATCTAGAAGAATTATCTTCTGGGTGAGAGATTCATTATTTACAAGGATCATATAAGTCTTAAATATATCTACACAGATCAAGATTTGAACATAAGGTAGTGCAGGTGGTTTGAATACCTAAAATCATTTGACTTTGAGCTTTCTTACACACCTATAAAGTGAAATTTCTTAGCAGATTCCTTAATATGGAAGAATTAGATGCAAGTCATCAAATGGGATAGAAGTGAGTGGTAATTGATAGATCTGTTCTTTGAGATGTATCTTGATGTTCATGAACATCATGGGAAGCCAATCTTAGCATATCATATTAGTTACATACTCCCATTTATAGTGGGTTAAGATTAGGTATTTATCTGATTCTGAGGGCCTCATGTTGAGGTAGAGTGTCACAGGTGAGAACCTGCCTCTTGGTTGGGTTTTTGATAGAAATGAGTCCTTAAACATCAATGGATATTTTTGGGTGCCTTATTATAATAGATGATGATGTGTTGCATTTTTTGTCAATAATATTTTATGCATCATGACTTTACCTTATTGGTACCCCTCATGGACTAACATTGAAGATGTGTGTGACTCCTGAAACCTTCCTCTAATAGACTATTGGTTGGAAACTAGCATCAAGGGTATATAATACTCAAATTAGAGGAATTTACCACAATATTCCCAATAAACATAAAAGAACCACCAATAAAATCCAAAATATAAATGAATCGTTGGAATCATAATGTAGGATGTTCTATATAATATAAAAATGAAAATAAACCATAAACCACTCGTATGGCAGCAACCACAAACTCCAGCAACTCACGAATGAACTCCATGAGCTAGTAATTATTATATCGACCAAAAAAAAACTCTTGGGGTCCTAAAATAAATATGTATATATGGGTGAGAATAACATTATTATAAGTAGGATACTCTTTTAAACATCACATGAAAATGTGGAAGAAGTATATTAAATCCCTAGTGAATTAATAGAGAAACCAACTAGTTACCTAAATTCAATAAAGTATATTTCTAACCACACCAAGTATCTCACAAAATTAACATAAAAAGAATAACATATATAATAAGGGTTTCCCATAACCACTTTCCTAGAGAACTAGTCACCCTAAACCCTAACGACTTATATCTTATTTCTCCCATCACTTCTATAAGACACACTATGCATCAGTTAATATGCATCACACCCAAAACCGCATAATCACAACCACATCACTATCACATCCCCATATGTATAAAACCATGATCCATAAAAACCCTTTGTAAATATATACTACACCATAATAAATTACATATAGTACATAGATATACATGTAATACAAGTATATGTTAAAACCACAAGCCGAAACAATATATATATATATATATAGATGTATGAAACAATTGAGAGTCATCAAAACCCATATGGATATACATCCTATAATTATAAGACATCATATCACAAATACGTCTATGTACTAAATCTATGTCTGGAGGAGAGAGTAGGGTAGGGGGTGTAGTCATCAATCTATATCTTCTACAAACTAGATAATGTGAAACACCCAGAATCCAAGGCTAAATACAGGGTATCAAATTCCTCGATTAACTCAAGTGGTATAGGAAAAAAATAAAATAATGTTAAGATATATTTAACACAAAACCATACTTGGGTCATTACCTCACTCTAGACATTTCCTGTAACAGCCTATGATTTTACTATATATCATCCTTTTAAATAAATCTAATATGTTATATAACTTGTTTCACACACAACAAAAAACTAAAATGGACCATGAAATACCTTATTAAAATAATTCAATATGATTTGAAACATCAATAATAAAATTAAAATAACATTAAAGACTCATGTAAATAAATATATAATAAATTAATTTATTATAAAAACATATATTGATATTATCGGAGTTAGCATCCTAGAACCAGATTCTATGTACTTGATTACATGTATTCATTGTTTTAAATATTAATAAATTTTATTATAAACTTTTATGGTTCATTTGCATGACATAGTATGTGATAGTGTCTTAATAATATATGTCACACTGAAAGGGCGCTTTCGTTCTACGCTATGATAAAAACATGAAGGTTCCATTATAGTATTCTTGAATAAGTGTTTGATGGCCATTTGATATTATATGAGGGGTCATAAATGATACAAGAAATCATGGGTAAAAGGTTCAGAAGATATTGATACACCTTATCAATGTGTTTTCCTTTGATAATCTTTAAGAATGGAGGTTATGATAATGGACCCACTAGTAGGAAATCTATATTTTTATGTGCCATTCGATGTTCATATATGTGGACATGTTCATTAATCTGTATAATTTAATATTATCATTAATAAATACCATATGTTGTAAGAACCCGATTTCTTCTGCGAAAGACTTTCGAATATTCTTGATGATATTCCAGAGCAGCGCCTTCGGACGGCGTGCGATTCCGAGCCCCGGAGTGGCCGGAATTAAATTTTCAGTGCATTCACACTGGAAACGCTAAATAAATGCGATAAATCCTAAACGGTGCACCGGATCAGGGATCTGAGTGTATGGATGGGTCTGGAATGGGGTTTTTACCCTAGTAACGACATAAAACTTGTCAGCGCGGTATGTTTGGACCCCTCGCTCGCTTTCGGAAGGTTAAACGGAAAAATTAATTTATTTATTTATTCGTTTAATGTTGAAACTCTAGTATCTTATAAATGGTGGCTCATATTGGAAAACTGAGGGAACCGTTGAGTTCGGAATGTTCCGTTTACCCTAGTAGGGGTATAAGTTTTGCGGGCACGGGCCGTTTGTGAAAAATGGCCCCAGGGGCGTTTTCGTAATTTAGCGGCTTCGGATGTTAAATTTTATAACTTTAAATGGAAGCTCGGAATAAAATACTGATACCGCCATTGTTCTCAGGAGGTGGTGTTTGTCCTAGGGGAGGCTTAACCTTGACCCCATCGAGAGTTTCGGATGCGGGCAAGATTTGAGGTTTTAAATTAATTAAGACTTTAATTAATTAATTTTCTTTAAATAAACCCTCACCCCCACTCCACCCCCTTGAGCCAATCCTCTGGTGGAAGGCAACAACCGAAGGAGAAGCTCCTTTCCTCCTCCCCTCCGATGAAGTAGCTCCGGTAAGGCGGCGGTTCGGCGGTGAAGCTCCAGGCATTGCCCATCGAGGTAGGAGGTTTTGGTTGCATTTTCATTTCCGAACCTTCATTTGGATTCAATTTTATATGTATATTTGTTGTTAAATCATCGAAAAAATCCCACGGTCATTTAGTACAAATTCTTCACTTTCTGATGCTCATTTCGGATTTGAAATCCAGGTTCGGATGGTGTCTCGGCCGTTCTTCGAACTTCGCGGGTTGGGTGTTTTCCGGTGGACCAAGGCGGCCCAGCGATGGTTCAGGTGAGCTGGTTCAGCGGCGGTCCGCGGCGTGTTCAGCAGGCATCGGTGCGGTGCGAGGCCAAGCAGAGGAGGCCGGGACGGCGGGCCTTCCAGGGCGAGGCGGCTCACGGCCAGGGACTCCGGTCGAGTGGAGCTGGCGGCAGGCGGCCGCAGTGTCGCGGAGGAGCGGAGGTCGGCGGTTGCAGCGGGCGGCGTCGGCCGATCGAAGGTGGCGGTGGTCGGCGCGAGCTCTGAACAGCGACAGCGGTTTGAGGCCGAGATCCGAACGACAAGCGCGGCTACTGGTGTGGTGAGGGGAGCTCGAGCAGCAGGCGGCCACAGCGCCAGCGAGGAGGAGGACCGGCTTCGGCCGGTCGTCGCTGGATGAAGACTTGGGGTCTTCGTGACCCCATCCAGCAGACAACGGACCCGCGTTTCGCGGGTCCTATTCGGGGAGGAAGACCGACCGAATGGCCGGTCTTGTTTTATAAAAAAAATGTTTTATAATAATAATAATAATAATATTATTATTATTATTATGAAAAATGATAAATCATTCGCAGGGTGTCCGTATTGCGCATCGTCTACGGCAGCGCGGAGCCCGTGTCAAGGTGGACTTTTTGACATGGTTTTGTGGATTTTTAATCCTTGAAACGAGGGTCTCGGAGGCGCGACGCGTCTTTAAGCGAATTGTCGTTTTTCCGGGAATCTTGCTTTGGACGGCGCGGACGCGTCCGACGTCCGTTTTGAGTGTCGTCAGTGGCGTTGGGACCCTGGCATCAAGGCGGAGCTTTCCAGGATGGTTTCAGGCGTTGAGGCCGAAGTTGAGGCACGGGCCCCACGGCCCGTCTTTTGAGCTGCATGCAGCTTTTAGCGACTTTTTCCTCGGACGTCCGTTCGGGGCGTGCGAGCAGTCGATGTGGGGTGTTTTTCCGAGGGCATCGCATTGGCGCAGACTACCCGCTGTAATTCCGCAAGATGGTGTGGGGCCCACGAGGGTCATTTGGGCGCCGATGGTGATTTTCCATCTTTATCACCGGGCGACCATTTTGTACAAGTGAATAGTCCATCTTGTGTTCTTTTTCGAGAGGATCGCAACGATGTGATCCATTCGTTGAGTTTCGGGATTGGGTTGTAGGTCCCACAAAGCACCGCTCGTGTGCGGGGCACCGGAACATATCTTTTTCTCTGGATATCCATTGCACTCAAGTGATTAGTGCTTTTGACGTGTTTTCCCAAGGGGATCGCAATGGTGCAATGCGCCCGACTGTTTTCGGGGCCGAGGCTCGGGATCACGGGACGTCGTTCGGGCGTGAGGCGGTGTTGGTGACTTTTCCGTCGGATATTCGTTTTAGGTGAGTAAGTAGTCGATCTCACATGTTTTTTCACGAGGATTACAACGGTGCGATCCATTTGGTTGTGCGGAGCCTCTTGCGCGATCTTGTTAAATGTGGAAGCATGGAAGGTGCTCCAGTGGTGGTTCTCCCTACCTTGTTTGTAGCGGACCCTTGGCGTGTGATCGCGCACTCTTGGGAGAGTGATATAATTGGTCCACGAGATGTGGTTGGCCGTGTCTGGGCCTTTGAGGTGGAGTTGTTACGTCACGCCTTCGCGTTGACGTTGGGTTCCGTGTGCACGATAGCCTTTAGGCTGGAACAAGGTATACTCCGGGAGTATACGGGAGCGCTTGGAGGTACGTGTGGTTTCTTGTACCTGAGGATGTTTGTGCACTCAGTTGGGGTTGACTTGGGGCCACACGTCGTGTGGGCCCCATGTGCGTGTCATGTTCTGCTTTACGTACCTTGGCCTCTCGCAACGTAGAGGGTCCCTATGCGCTCGTTTGTTTGACCAGCGGGGTGGAGTTTCCCCTGGCCTAGTGCTCTTTGGTCTGACCAGCAGGGTTGAGTGGTCTCCCCCTGGTCTTGTTCTCGATGGTTTGGCTGGTAGAGATGGTTTGGTTCCTCTTCTTCTTCAGCTAAGAGTGGTTTCAGTACCGTTCCCTTTCACCGGACTGCGACACCGTTTGAGACTACAGGTGTTCATGTAGCGTGGGTGTTTTCCCCACTCTCTGGGATGAGATGTCTCGATCCGCTTCGACAGTGACTCAGCGGATTAGAGAAGGATCTCCTTGCGAGGCCTAGGGAGTTTTTCCCATTGCGCCGTGTTCCCTGGTAGAGCTTGTGGTTTCGGTGTGACCAACACTTTACGCGGGCACTGATCCTCTACCCAGGAGGTTTTTTCCAGTAGGCTTGAGGTTGTATCGAGCAGGGCTCGTTAGTGGGTTACCATCCAGCAGGGATGGCTAGTACATCGGTGTTCACCGAGTAGTACCATCCAGTAGGGGTGTCCAGAGAAAATTTGGGCTTACCTCCCGCTGGGCTGGGTAGTGGTCCCCGATGCCGGGCATACCACCAGCTGGGCTGGGTAGTGGTCCCCGATGCCGGGCTTACCTCCAGCTGTGATGGGCAGTGGTCCCCGATGTCGGGTTACCTCCAACTGGGCTGGGTAGTGGTCTCGTTGCCGACTTTAGCCGGTTTGGCCTCCAGTGGATTACCCTGTTATGGGACTAGGCAGTGTGGCACCCGTCGACATTCCGGGACTCCCTGTAGTGGAACCCGTTGACTTTCAGGGATCCTCCAGCGGGGCTGGGCAGGGGGTCGCCTGTCGACTTTGAGGAGACCTCTCGACTGCGGGGTAGTGATGGGTTGTGGTTGATGTTCCCCCAGAACACTCAAGTACGAGGAGCGCTTTCCCCCGCCGAGATGCGTCTTTGTGACGTGACCTAAAACCGTGCGGGCGAGTCAGTGCCACCCAAAGCGGATAGTGTCGAGGTGGGGTGATTGAGCCCCTCGGCTTGCGGTTCGGGGCAGACGTGCGGGATGCTGGGCATTGATGGAGTTTACTTCTGGGACTGTTGGATACTCGTTTTCTTGGGCTGAGCTACGGGGATGAGATCCCCTTACGACGTTGTTCGGGCTTCTTGCTGAGCATAACTACATGTATATACCTTGTTCTATTACCCACTTCTTGGGTTTCGTTACTCTCCTTCCAGGGGAGATGAAGACGCGCAGGGTATGCCACGTGCTTTCCATGTCTAGCTTCTCATGGTTGGACGATTCTACTCTCCTACTATAGGTGGCGAAGACTCGACGGGAAGTTCATCTTCTCACCATTTCCAGCTCCTTGTGTTTGGAAGAGTCTACCTTCTTTCATCTTGTTGGGTTGAGCTGGACTCTCTACTATTACTCTTACTTCCCTTTCAGTTGTACTCCTCTACTTTTCCTGTTCGCTCTACTACTCACCCTTCGGTACCTCCTTTTGTTTCTCCCTCGAGCCTTCAGGGTATCCTACTAAGTATTTCTATACTCACCCCTGCTTGGGCTTTGCCCGCACTTGGTGTGCCCTTGCAGACGACGGACAGGTTGGTCGTGACTTCAGTGGAGCGCAGGAGTTCGAAAGCTTGGACCACGTGCGGTGGTCATAGTCAGGTTCCAGGTGGGTGACCCTTCCGGCTGTTTGTTTTTTTTACCTATTGCCGGGTTGTGGCACTTTTCTGGTTGGGCGCGTGTTTTCCCCTTTTTCTTTTTCAACACTTTACTTGTACTGTTTAGAGGTCGATGCACATTTGTGGTATTTATATTGTAGTTGTTCTTTTTACTTCGCTTGTTCTTCCTTTTACTCTGCGCTTTTGTATTTAGTGTGTTGCATGTGTTTGTACAGGTGCTTAAGAAAAGGCCTCCCTGAGTTATTGAGCCTTTGGCGCTAGTCACCAGCCCCTGGCCTATGGAGGTGGGCTTGGGGTAGTTGCGGCTTGATCCCGGGTACGGACGGGTCGTGACAAAGTGGCATCAGAGGCGGTTTGTTCCTTGGGATGCTGTTCGGACGTCCCTAAAAGATGAATTGGTTGGGATTTAGGGCAACAGTGTTAACGTGTCTCGAGAGCGGCTCTCAGGCCAGGGATTCCAGTGATGGTGCGGCGGCTAACGTATCCATTCACCAGGACCCTGATAACCTTCTTATCAGCTCGGCATGCTGAGACACTTGTTTCAGGGAAATTTTTTTGTGCATCACATAGGATTGAGACTTTGACTATCCTTCTTGAGTCAGCTCCCCATCATTGCTATTGGTATATACATATATGCTCATCTGACCGCGACACTCCTTGATAATTTTCAGGATGTCTCCGTGAGGACAGCCAGCCAGGATATCATCTTTGGTTCATGACGACGACCCTGTGAGTTACAAGGCCACAGTCCAGGACCCATCATGCGAGCCCCTTTCTCCGAGTGGGCTGGTAGCAGCACCCCCACTTGTTGAGCAGCAGACAGTTTCAGCAGAGCAGGTTGAGCTTGAGCGCAGGTTGAGCGTGCTCCGTGAGTTCCAGTGGCAGAGACCACTAAGGTTCAGTGGTGAGCCAGACCCTCAGGTAGCAGAGGTTTGGCTCGAGGCAGTGGTTCACCTTTTTAGGCTTGTGCAGACGCCGACAGATCAGAGAGTGGCTTTGGCAACCAGCCTTTTCCATGGATCGGTTTGGCGTTGGTGGAGTCTGGTGACTCAGCTTCTTGACGAGTCGTCGCTTTCGTGGGACAAATTTCAGTTGTTGTTTCGAGAGGAATGTTTCCCCTCTTTCTTGTGCTCCGTTTAGATTCAGGAGCTCCTGCAGGTTCAGCAGGGAGGGATGACGGTGGCCGAGTATGCGGCTAGTTTTGCAGACCGTTCACGCTTTTACCCGGACTTGGTCCATGACGACAACCTCCAAGCGCAGAAGTTTGAGCAAGGTCTCTGCAAAAAGATTCATGTTGTCATAGTACCCTTGGGAATTTCCACATATTTCGGGGTGCTAGAACAGGCGTTGGTGACAGAGGGATTCCTATCGCGTTCTAGTGTTGGTGATGGCAGCAGGCACGTTGGAGCCCAGACGTCTGCCGCAGCTAGTGGGCGTCGGCAAGCAGAACCTCGACGCAGGTGGCTTACTGACAACCAGACTCAGGGGCGTGGTCGTACACCACAGTGGCACCGAAGGGCACCAGTGCAGCCCAGAGAGAGTCGGTGCTATGCTTGTGACGAGCGAGGTCACTTGGCACGAGACTGCCCGACCTGAGTTGCTGAGAGCTTCGGGCAGGCAGCAGGCGCACCACCACGGCAGAGGCAGCGCCGTGATCGGAGTAGTGCCCAGAGAGGTGGTGCTAGCAGAAGAGCGGGAGGAGTTGGAGGTGGGGTACGATGTTACGAGTACTTCCCATCACTACTTGGTGGTCCACGTCAGGCTCCGAAAGCTGACAGTTGGGACCGCGGATAGCCGCGAGCTTTGGATGTCTACGATCCTGCAGAGCATGAGGTGATAAGAGGTATTCTCTACAGCTCTTCTACCTTTTTGCAGTAGAATTGTTAGACTCTGTGTGTGAACTGTTTTTCTCCCTACTCCTTGCTTGAGGTGTTACCGGGGTGACACGGGGCGTCGGTGTAACCCTGTATTGGTAAGGTAAAAGGCGTGGGACCTTTTTCTTTAGTTGATGGTGTCGACTCCTTCTCCTTTTGAGCGTGTAAGAAAGCATCGACTGTGGAACCTTGTGTGACCAGATATCCTTGGTTGTTTCACCATATGGATATTCGGAAGGAGGGAATCACCGGGCCTTGTTTCAGGTGCGGGTGGTGATTCCAGTCGCGGCGTGCGACGTAGAGGTTCGTTCGGGGAGGTGAGCTACCCCCGAGAGCCTTCGGGTCGTTTGAGACCGTGCAAAGGGATGGCGAGGTTTTCTACCGCCTCTCCCTAACCCCAAAGTCTGGAGTGGGTGCACGACATCGGCAAGGGCCGACCTCGCGTGAACGGATCAATCCTTTGGTCTGTGTGCGGTGACGCAGAGCTGTGCGTGGGTTCTTCTGGGTATGGGAAAGCCAGGTGTGGGATTAGTACCCTGTATTGCTCCCTAGTTTTTCTTTTCGGGGACAAAAAACTTGAAGGAGAGAATGATGTAAGAACCCGTTTTTTGCTACAAAAGACTTTGGAATATTCTTGATAATATTCTAGATCAGCACCTTTGGACGGCGTGCGATTCCGAGCCCTGGAGTGGCCGGAATTAAATTTTTAGTGCGTTCACACTAGAAATGCTAAATAAATGCGATAACTCCTAAACGGTGCACCGGATCAGGGATCCAAGTGTACGGATGGGTTTGGAATGGTGTTTTTACCCTATTAACGACATAAAACTTGTCGGCACGGGATGTTTGGACCCCTCGGTCGCTTTCGGAAGGTTAAATAGATAAATTAATTAATTTATTTATTCGTTTAATGTTAAAACTATAGTATCTTCTAAACGGTGGCTCGGATTGGAAAACTGAGGGCACTGTTGAGTTCATAATGTGCCTTTTACCCTAGGAGGGGTATAATTGTTGCGAGCGTGGGCCATTTGTGAAAAATGGCCCTAAAGGCGTTTTCGTAATTTAGCGGCTTCGGACGTCAAATTTTATAACATTAAAATGGAAGCTCAGAATCAAATTCCAAGACCGTCGTTGTGCTCGGGAGGTGGTGTTTGGCCTAGGGGAGTCTTAACCTCGACCCCGTCGAGAGTTTCGGATGCGGGCAAGATTTGAGGTTTTAAATTAATTAAGAATTTAATTAAGTAATTTTCTTTAAAAAAACCCTCACCCCAACTCCACCCCCTTGGTCCAATCCTCCCTGCGGAAGGCATAAACTGAAGGAGAAGCTCCTCCCATCCTCCTCCCCTCCGGAGAAGCGGCTCCGGCAAGGCGGCGGTTCGGCGGCGAAGCTCCAGGCATCGCCCATCGAGGTAGGAGGTTTTGGTTGTGTTTTCATTTCCGAACCTTCCTTTGGATTCAATTTTATATGTTTATTTTCTGTTAAATCGTCGAACAAATCCCATGGTCATTTAGTACAAATTCTTCTCTTTCTGACGCTCATTTCGGATTTGAAATCCGGGTTCAGATGGTGTCTCGGTCGTTCTTTGAACTTCACAGGTTGGGTGTTTTCCGGTGGACCAAGGCGGCCCGGCGATGGTTCAGGTGAGCCGGTTCAGCGGCGGTCTGCGGGTTCATCAGGTGTCGGTGTGGTACGAGGCCAAGTAGAGGAGGTCGGGATGGCGGGCCTTCCAGGGCGAGGCGGCTCACGGCCGGGGACCCCGGTCGAGTGGAGCTGGCGGCAGGCGGCCGCAGCGTCGTGGAGGAGCAAAGGCCGGCGGTTGCAGCGGGCGGCGTCGGCCGGTTGAAGGCAGCGGTGGTTGGCGCGAGCTCCGGACGATGGCAGCAGTTTGAGGCCGAGATCCGGACCGCGAGCGTGGCTGCTAGTGCGGCGAGGGGAGCTCGAGCGGCAAGCGGCTGCAGCGCCAGCGAGGAGGAGGACCGGCTTCGGCCGGTCGTCGCTGGACGAAGACCCGAGGTCTTCGTGACCCCGACCAGCAGACAATGAACCCGCGTTTCGCGGGTCCTGTTCGGGGAGGAAGACCGGCCGAATGGCAGGTCTTGTTTTAGAAAAAAAAAATTTATAACAACAACAATATTATTATTATTATTATTATTATGAAAAATGATAAATCATCCGCAGGGTGTCCGTATTGCGCGCCGTCTGCGGCAGCGCAGAGCCCGTGTCAAGGAGGACTTTTTGAGATGGTTTCGGGGATTTTTAATCCCCAAAACGAGGGTCTTGGAGGCATGATGTGTCTTTAAGCGAATTGTCGTTTTTCCGGGAATCTTGCTTTGGACGGGGCGGACGCGTCCGATGTCCATTTTGAGCGTCGTCAGTGGCGTTGGGACCCTGGCATCGAGGCGGAGCTTTCCAGGGTGGTTTCAGGCGTTGAGGCCGAAGTTGAGGAACGGGCCCCACGGCCCGTCTTTTGTGATGCGTGCAGCTTTTAGCGACTTTTTCCTCGGATGTCTGTTCGGGACGTGCGAGCAGTCGATGTTGGGTGTTTTTCCAAGGGCATCACGTTGGCGCAGTCTGCCCGCTGTAATTCCGCATGATGGTGCGGGGCCCACGAGGTTCGTTTGGGCATCGACGGTGATTTTCCATCTTTATCACCGGGTGACCGTTTTGGACAAGTTAATAGTCCATCTTGTGTACTTTTTTGAGAGGATTGCAATAGTGTGATCCGTTCATTGAGTTTTGGGATCGGGTTGCAGGTCCCACGAAGCACCGCTCGTGTGCGGTGTGTGGGAACGTATCTTTTTCTCTGGATATCCATTGCACTCAAGTGAGTAGTGCTTTTGAAGTGTTTTCCTGAGGGGATCACAATGGTGCGATGCGTCCGACTGTTTTCGGGGCCAAGGCTCGGGATCACGGGAAGCCGTTCGGGCGTGAGGCGATGTTGGTGACTTTTCCGCCGGATATCCGTTTGAGGCGAGTAAGTAGTCGATATCACATTTTCTTCCATGAGGATTACAATGGTGTGATCTGTTTGGTTGTACGGAGCCTCTTGCGCGATCTTATTAAATGTGGAAGCATGGAAGGTGCTCTAGTGGTGGTTCGCCCTACCTTGTTTGTAGCGGACCCTTGGCGTGTGATCGCGCACTCTAGGGAGAGTGATATAATTGGTCCACGAGATGTGGTTGTCTGTGCCTGGGCCTTTGAGGTGGAGTTGTTACGTCATGCCTTCGCGTTGAGGCTGGGTACCGTGTGCACGATAGCCTTTGGGCTGGAACAAGGTATACTCCGGGAGTATATGGGAGCGCTTGGAGGTACGTGTGGTTTCTTGTACCTAAGGATGTTTGTGCACTTAGTTGGGGTTGACTTCGGGCCACACGTCGTGTGGGCCCCACATTTGTTTCATGTTCTTCTTTATATACCTTGGCCTCTCGCGACGTAGAGGGTCCCTCTGCGCTCGTTTGTTTGACCAGCGGGGTGGAGTTTCCCCTGGCCTGGTGCTCTTTTGTCTAACTAGCAGGGTTGAGTGGTCTCCCCCTGGTCTTGTTCTCGATGGTTTGGCCAGAAGAGATGTTTTGGCTCCTCTTCTTCTTCAGCTGGGAGGGGTTTCAGTACCGTGCCCTTTCACCGGACTGTGACACCGTTTGAGACTACGGGTGTTCGTGCAGCGTGGGTGTTTTCCCCACTCTCTGGGATGAGATGTCTCGATCCGCTTCGACAGTGACTCAGTAGATTGGAGCGGGATCACCTTGTGAGGCCTGGGGAGTTTATCACATTGCTTCGTGTTCCCTGGTAGAGATTGTGGTTTCGGTGTGACCAACACTTTACGCGGGCACCGATCCTCTACCCAGGAGGTTGTTTCCAGTAGGGCTGAGGTTGTATCGAGCAGGGCTCGTCAGTGGGTTACCATCCAGCAGGGATGGCCAGTACAACGGTGTTCACCGAGCAGTACCATCCAGCAGGGATGGCCAGAGAAGTTCTGGGCTTACCTCTAGCTGGGTTGGGCAGTGGTCCCCGATGCCAAGCTTACCTCCAGCTGGGTTGGGCAGTGGTCACCAATGTCGGGCTTACCTCCAGCTGGGCTGGGCAGTGGTCCCCGATGCCGGGTTACCTCCAGCTGGGTTGGGCAGTGGTCCCATCACTGACTTTAGCTGGGTCTCCCTCCAGTAGATTACCCTGTTACGGGACTGGGCAGTGTGGCACCCATCGAATTTCTAGGTCTCCCTGTAGTGCAACCCGTTGACTTCCAGGGATCCTCCAGCAGGGCTGGGCAGGGGGTCGCCTGTCGACTTTGAGGAGACCTCTCGATTGCGGGGCAGTGACGAGTTGTGGTTGACGTTCCCCTAGAACTCTCAAGTACGAGGAGTGCTTTCCCCCACCGAGACGCATCCTTGTGACACGACCTAAAACCGTGCGGGCGAGTTAGTGCCGCCCAAAGAGGATAGTGTCGAGGTGGGGTGATTGAGCCCCTCGGCTTGCGGGAAGACGTGCGGGATGCTGGGCATCAATGGAGTTTACTTATGGGACTTTTGGCTACTCATTTTCTTGGGCTGAGCTACAGGACTGAGATCCCCTTACGACGTTGTTTAGGCCTCTTTCTGAGCATAAAGACATGTATATACCTTGTCCTATTACCCACTTCTTGGGTTTGTTTACTCTTCTTCCAGGGGAGGCAAAGACGCATGGGGTATGCCACATTCTTTCTGTGTCTAGCTTCTCGTGGTTGGACAAGTCTACTCTCCTACTATAGGTAGCGAAGACTCAACGGGAATTTCATCTTCTCACCGTTTCCAGCTCCTTGTGTTTGGACGAGTCTACCTTCTTTCCTCTTGTTGGGTTGAGCTGGACTCTCTACTGTTACTCTTACTTCCCTTTCAGTTGTACTCCTCTACTTTTCCTGTTCGCTCTACTGCTCACCCTTCAGTACCTCCTGTTGTTGCTCCCTCGAGCCTTCGGGGTATCCTACTGAGTATTTCTATACTCACCCCTACTTGGGATTTTCCCGCACTTGGTGTGCCCTTGCAGACGACGGACAGGTTGGTCGTGACTTCAGTGGAGCGCAGGATTTCGGGATCTTGGACCGCGTGCGGTGGTCGTAGTCAGGTTCCAGGTGGGGGACCCATCCGGCTATTTGTTTTGTTTACCTATTGCCGGGTTGTGGCACTTTTCTGGTTGGGAGCATATTTTTCCCCTTTTTCTTTTTCAGCACTCTACTTGTATTGTTTAGAGGTCGATGCACATTTGTGGTATTTATATAGCAATTGTTCTTTTTACTCTGCTTGTTCTTCCTTTTACTCTGCACTTTTGTATTTAGTGTGTTGTGTGTGTGTGTACAGGTGCTTAGGCAAAGGCCTCCCTGAGTTGTTGAGCATTCGGCACTAGTAGCCATCCCCTGGCCTGTGGAGGCAGGCTTGGGGTAGTTGCGGCTCGAGCCCGGGTAGGGTCGGGTCGTGACATATGTCATGTACTTTTTTGTATTTATGAAAACCATGATTACATATGTTCATGATGATGTAGGATGCATTTGGTGGATTATGAGCGATATTAGAATAATGGATAATGTGAGAAAATATTTTCCACTTCTACCTATTAATGGAAGTTGATATCTTATGACATCTAATAGAAAAGTATCTATGTGGATAAATCCATAGACACGGTGTTCTGTGGAAATGTTCATTTCCGGAAATTAAAATAATGAGACATCAGGCATGTAGTTTGATGACACCAGTATGAAACATGTTTGTAAAATAGAAACAAATACAACATATAGAGGAAGAATATGAATGGACTAGAAGAGAATATGTTTCATGGGAGTTATTATAACTCCTTAGAAAATATGAATTTGAATCCCATGCTAGAATCCTGAATCTTCCAAGAAACCCACAATACTCTTTTCCTCCATCCTCTTACCAGCCCATAAACTATTTAATAGACCGAGATGGGATCCTTCCCTAGAAAACTAATATTTAACCCTATTTTAATGACACTTTCACTCTTTTCTAGAGTATTAACTCTAGTTGTAAAGATGATCTCAATCAGAAACATGTGATATTTCTCTCTACATATGTAATGTATTGGATTTTATAAAAGGTATAGTCTTTTTTCAAAATAAATCCACTTTTTTGGACCTACTAATGATTCCTAATAGAGTAAAAGAGTTATCATGGGTTTCCAGGTCTTTTTTGGAGCCCAGAGCTCAGAAAATTAAAGAGGCGGATTGGGTTGCACAGTTAGTAGAGATTGTGCAGCTCAGCCTGCACTATTTCACTAAACCATGCAGTTGTAAATAGTGGGGTTTTGGGGACCCCATAGTTTTCGATAACCAGTTAACTGTAGGTTCACTCTCGTGCAGTCAACTATAGGTTTTTATTGTGGGTTTTTTCATAGTTTTTTCATGGTTGGAAAAACTATGCGCCTAACCTTATGGGGTTTCCCTTAGAAGCAATTGCTTGGAAAATGTTTGGCACGCAGTTTGGCCAACTGTGTGGAAAAACCATGCACCCCTTTGTTTGAGGGTGAAATTTTGGTTTTCCCTAAATTAAATCTTTTAACCCTTTTATTTCCCCCCTTTCATACTCTAGCAGGTGATTCCTCCACTCCCACATACAAAACCTCTTCCTTCCCCCTCTTAGGTTCCTTGTTATCTTCTTCATACGACAACCAAATTTCTCACCATTAGATCCATCGAGAAGCTAGAGGTGATCTATTAAATATTCCCCATTCTATTACTAGTTTCACTTCTTATCTATTTCTCTGTCTTGGTGAAATATCATTTTACACATTTTCAGGGAATATTATAGTTTCTTCAATTTCTTAAATCCGAGCTTGAATCAAAGGGTAACACTGGATGAGGGAAGCTCTACGAAGCTAAGGTATGTGGTATAGGTTCTCTTCAATTGTTTCACCTTTAAGTATTAATTTTCCTTTTTTTCATTGACATTTTAAACATCTCTTAAAGGGTGTTGCTTATAATTGATAGTATGTATTGTTTATGTTGTATTTAATTAGGTGATGAACCATGTCTTAGGACCCTATACCCCATTCAATAAATGATGTGGTTAAATTAAATGAATTGGACATGTGTGTAATGCCTTATAACTCTTTCCATAAATTGAACATTAAATGAGAATTCCTTGACCCATATGACCTTCATGTTGTAAATATTTTCATTTTTTAAAATGGGATGGAATTGTTAACTAAGTCATATTCTCATTTAGTGCCATGGGTGATATAATGGGTCCCATATTAAGAACCCATTGTATGGTATAAATGTTCCTTATATTTACAATTTATTAAGGCTTGTAAACATTCCATGGGAGAAAATATCTATTCTTAGGATTGGATTTTCATGCCTTTTCTTCTTTTCCTCTTGATGATTAGCTCTAGTTCCTTAGGGGTGACCCCAAGGATGGCCTTGATGGAACCAGTGGTGTACCATGTTATGAGTGAGACTTGGAACCTTACATGCAATACCACATATGGCCTTAGAGAATAGATTTTTTTATTCTCACATCATTTCTAGAGTGACACTTGATACATCATTATTGGGTTACCTCATACGGTCTCCCTAGGCATTGGACATATACTAAACCTCTTGGGTGATACATGGAAATCCTCTTTAATTTCCATGGACAAGCTCAAGGTGACTCTCAGTATTTTATAAAGAGGTTTTCTACTTAATTAAAAAATAAATGAATGATTTTAAAATGATAAATGGTCCTTTGGTTTTGGAACCATAGGGACATATCCTTCATGAACAATCATAATCTAGGGCATGGTCCACCTCCTCCCATACTATCCCACTAACTTTATCTTTATAGGATCACTTGGTTCTATATCACAATCTTAGGACAAAGCATGTAAATTATATGAATGTCTATGTGGAACCTAGTACAATGTATTTATTTATTTATTTATTCTTTTAGTTTTTTAATTATGGGACACTATTCATTTTATTTTGAATGAATGGATTGAGCTAGACGTCGTTGGTGGTGACCTATTGATATTGCATCTCGGACCTTGCTTGGGCCAACTCTG
The DNA here is from genome assembly GCA_963277665.1 of Viscum album. Classification (NCBI taxonomy): domain Eukaryota; kingdom Viridiplantae; phylum Streptophyta; class Magnoliopsida; order Santalales; family Viscaceae; genus Viscum; species Viscum album. The sequence goes on from OY728126.1 coordinate 283,937,452, forward strand.
GAACCCAAGAATACCTCACGGCATTTGGTGTTAATAAAGGTATGAGGAAATATTCTGATTCATGATTTCCAATTCAATGATGGATTATGGGAGGAGAGTATTGAGCTAATGCTTGAGATTCTAGGGCATCAGTTTTTGTCTTTTTGGTATTTTTTATAGCTTGTGGTATATGATTGTATCCCCTTACAACTATTTATGAATTTCTATAGATAAATCACCATGATCATCATCATATTGTATCTATTAATTATTCATCTTCCACTTAGAGTTTATTTCTATTGCATGTTTTATTATTATTGTTTTGTTGCTATCTTCTTGTTGTTATTATTTAGGACAAATAGCTTCTTATTCTGTTCTGCTTCTTATTCTGTTCTGCTTCTTATTACCTATATATATTTATATTATTTTTCTCCACTCAGATCAATGAGGGAATAATATCCCGAATAGACACACTCTAGGAACTTTATTCTAGTCGGTATCCTCTGGAATTCGGGGAAGCGCGCTTTAGGTCTTATGGCCGCCGTTTGAGGGAACCACTATGTGGAATCCCGGATGAGATGCTACAGACTTGTATTAGAGATTTATTTTCATTTTTCATATAGTTTGGGTTTATATAGGATTCTAGGATATTTGGATTTGGTTATGAGCATGTGTCAGGGAGTTGATAACCCATATATAGGAGAAATCCAAATTGCCTGGGATGGGTAAATGTTCTTATTGCCTGTGTTGTTACTATTTCACAGATTTCACCAATCGGTGACTAAATTTATTATGTTGTTATTGATATTGATATTACTATAAAGGGTTTTCTATCCTTAGATCAATGATATAAGGGCCTACGAATAACATGCATCATACTATGAACCATAGGATTAAAATTCCATGCATTATTCTATGCCATATTTACTTTTCTTCGTGAATTTTTGGTTACACATGTTATTATTGTACGTGACTTGTTTTTTATTCCTTGTAGTGATTTTATTGTTATATATATAAATGTGCAATAATTCCTTACTAGACTAAGAATACATCACTGAAACTTAAATTTTCTACCTTCACTAATAGAGTTTTCATAAATAGGTTAAAGCTGAAACCTTAAGTATTTAGTGATGGAACATTGAACCATATACCATTTGTTTCATGGGATTGAACATGTTATGGTTAGGATTAAGTAGATTCCATATTTAAATTTATAAGGTGTACCCACTATATAAATTATAAGTGGCGATCCATCTAATTCAACCATTTAAAGGGAATTTAAATTCATAAATAACATAAAATGAACACACTCTTAAAATGAAATGGTTTCTTTATATGGGAAATGTGGGACCTTGAACCTGGCCTGATCTAGTAGTGTGTAGTAGGCCTTGTTTTCTATGATACTTTTGTAACTCGTTCTTATCACCTAGATCTAACTCCAAGAGCAAGATGAGGGATGTGATTCTTTAGTGGGATGGTATTGTACATGTATTTTCTCTACCGATTTCCCTATCTATTATAAATCATATGTGAGGAAAGAGAATGGAAATTTTAGAGTTATGCTACCATGACAACTTCATGTTGTATGAAAATATAGTGGCATTAAGCATACCCCAGTTGTGGTGGGAACAGAGCCACCCATGACACCACTAGTGGTGCCACCTAAGGCACCTCCTTCAGAGCCTCCACTAAGTGTTGATGCCCTGTTCTAGGACAACTTTATCTACTTTATAAAATAAATAAAGGGCACTCTAAAGCCTACCCATTCTATGAAAGATATGATCTGTGAGTTCCAGCAGCAGTAGCATCCCACCTTCTCAGGGTATGGAAGTCCTCAAGATACTAAATCATGGTTGGTGGTTGTTCTTTCAATCTTCGAGCATAGAGAGACGCCTCCAGAGTGGAGGGTTAAGCTCGTAAACTATATGCTACTTGAATCTATTAAGCATTGGTGGAATGTTTTGACTCAGGCTATTGAACATCATATTATGGTCTAGGTGTACTTCCAGAAATATTTCATTGACTATATATTTCTATAGACTCTGAGAATAGATAGTTCTCAAGAATTCATGCTGTTTTGGGCTTAGACTATTCTGAAGAAGAAGACGAGTTGCTAGAATCTGCTGCAACTGTGAAAAGGAACCTTCCAAGAGAAGTAAGGTCTATTCCTACTGATGATCCTGTAACTGTGAATTTACCTGGTTCTGAAATCTCTCGAGCTGATCTTGATAAGTTTAAGACTGAATTGCTAACCACTGTGAGAGATATAGTCAGAGAAGAACTTTCCAATGCCCTTCATCAAGTATCTCTACAAGTTTCTGAAAACTCCTTGAAAGCTTTTTCAACGGCAGTCTCAGATGTTCTCAAGCCAGACTTGACTGCTACGGGTGAATTTGTTGGTAGGCACGTAGCCTCTTTGAATCAAACCTTGAAGGATCTCCAAGTTAGCTTACTTTCTCTGTCAAATGAGTTCAGATCAACCATCTCTGGTATGATGGAAGTTTTAAGGAATCTGATTGAACATCTTAACAAGTCTGATCTGAGGAAGTTGAAAGCTGAGCTAACTCATATAGTCGGCCAAGCAAGTACAGGCAAGGTAACCAAAATCACTACTCGTGAGATAGAAGCTCTCAGAGAAGTCGTGCATACAGAGCTAGCTGCTGTCAGAAATATTCTTGACTTAGAATCCTTGAGGAGGATGAAAGAGCTCTGTGATACTAGTCATAAGATGGCCTTAGTATATTCAGCAGATGCTAAGAATGCCCTGCAAGAGATCAAGGAAAAAGTTGATGCCTTCTTTTCCAAGATTTACACAAAACATGAGATGGCTGCAAACTTCAAAGTCCTGGCAGAGAATCTGAAATTACCTCCAGTCAGTCAGGCCTTCACCACTCAAGTTCGCCAATTGCAAGATTTTGTCCCTTCCTTGGCACAGTTCATGGAAAACAAAGATGATTTTGAAAAAGCTATGAAGTATGGAGCAGAAGTCATTCAGGACTTCATTCATCTGTTGAAGCCTTACTTGGATGCACAGGCCACTGCCATTGTACTCCCTACATCCGAACCTCTAAGTGCCTCTGATGTCGCTCCAAATCAGCTGTCTGTTGCCCAAGCTCTCTCTCAGTTGCGACCAGTCTCTCAGCAAGCTTCTCATCCAGCTCCTGCTCCTTCTCCACAACCTTCTGTGACACCTCCAACTGCACCTGCCAGAGTTGTCCTGCCACCACTTCAGCTCCGTGAACCACAGCCTGCTTCCAAGCCTTCTACCTTACCAACCATTGATCCAAAGGATAAAGGGAAAGCCCCTTTGTATCCCCACAAATAGCCATGTATTGTTTTTGATGGGGTGCTCTCTGTATTGCTTGTCTTTTTTCTGTGACTTTATCAAATTTGTTTTTCCTTTGTGTTATGTTCTATCCTGCCTGCACCCTGCTTCTCTTTTCCCTTATCTGTGTTCCCTCCTTTTTGATTATCCCAAAGGGGGAGAATGAAAGATATATATAATGGGAGAAAGAAATATATATCTAAGGGGGAGTACTCTATATATGAAGAGGGAGATCAATATCTCAGGGGGAGAAATCTGAATATTACATATATGGGAATGTTATCTCAAGAGGGAGATTTTTATTTTATTTTATATATATGAAGATTTGTGATTATCAAAAAGGGGGAGATTGTTGAGCCCTCTGGAAGATTGCTGATTTCATGTTTATAACTGATGTTTTAATAATCACAAATCATCACAACTCATTGATGCTTAATCTGGTTTGATGTCTCATAAACATAATTCCAATCTATGAATGAATCAGTTATCATGTTTTTTAACTATGCTTATTAACTTACAAAGTATGTTGGAAGCCTTCTGGATTCATCAGACTCACCGATCAATCAGACTCACCGATCCATCAGAGTCACCGATCAATCAGACTCACCGATCCATCAGAGTCACTGATCAATCAGACTCACCGATCCATCAGAGTCACTGATCAATCAGACTCACCGATCCATCAGAGTCACTGATCAATCAGACTCACCGATCCATCAGAGTCACTGATCAATCAGACTCACCGATCCATCAGAGTCACTGATCAATCAGACTCACCGATCCATCAGAGTCACTGATCAATCAGACTCACCGATCCAAGGAGTCACCGATGCAAATGAGTCACCGATGCAAATGAGTCACTGATGCAAATGAGTCACCGATCCAAGGACTCACCGATGCTGATCAAAATGACTCACCGATCAGATGACAGACCGATGCTGATCAAAATGACTCACCGATCAGATGACAGACCGATGCTGATCAAAATGACTCACCGATCAGATGACAGACCGATGCTGATCACAATGACTCACCGATCAGATGACAGACCGATGCTGATCAAAATGACTCACCGATCAGATGACAGACCGATGCTGATCTATCTGAGTCACCGATCTTTACTCTAATGCTGATGACCTACCGATCGCTTGAACAGTCATAAACAACTGTTTGAATTTCTTTATCTCTATCTTTATTTATTCTAACCAACGGTCATATTAGTTATATTTTAATATACTGACAATTAATTAATAAAGGTTGTCGGATGTCAGGAAACCGTACCTCGTACCTGCGGAAAAGAAACCTTTTCTGTCCTACGGAGCACGTGATATGAATACAAGAAGACTCTGCTGAAAATGTGAAATAGAGCTGCGAAGAAGTAAGAGAAAACATATACAGAGACAAGGAAGCAAACGACAAACTCAAGGAGAGCTCTGTGCATACAAGAAGAACCAAGCAAGACAGAATCAAATATACAATCAAGCCTACTCAAGAAGAGTGATGTGCATACAATAGATTATTGAAGAGCTTCATCGACTACATCTCACTGCCTGTGAACCTGAAGCATACGACACTCTGCTTCTCAAACAAAATCGAGAAGAGGACTCAGAATCACTTCTGATTAATTCCAAAACGAGTCCAGTGCTACACTGAAATCACTAGAGCCATTCCTAAACTCTACATCTCTGCTCTGTGATTTATTTATTCTATATTTTGAGCAGTGTGTGTTATCTGCTGTATTTAAACACACACACTGACTCCTGTACTTTCACTGGAGGATCTGTAAATCCTCAGCAAACTTTTTACACTTCACTTCCCACTGTGGATAAGTGGTAGAGGTCTTGTGACCTGGACAGCTGGCTGCTGTTGTTTGTTTTCCCACGTAGAACTGTGGTAGAGGTCTTGTGACCTGGACAGTGTGCTCACTGTTGTTAACCCTGATCCAGGGTGTGGATCACTTTTATATAAACTTTTGAGAGGACTAAGTCTCGGCTTGAGACTGAACCTCTTGGTTACTTCTCTGTGTTTATAGTTATACTATATCCATACTATACATATTTATTTCATATTCCGCTGCTATTACTTTGAAATATAATCTATCTTCAAAGCTACTTTGATAATTAAATTAGCAAGTGTTTATATTTATTATAAATCAGTAAATTGGTTTCAAAAGTTAATTTAATCATAAGATTAAGTTAACTGAGAATTAATCAATCTTTGAGAAGCTAATTGAACCTTTATATTTTATATAAATTCACTACAGTTTAATTTAGTTTTGAAATCGGGGGATTTTATTAGAAATTGTTTTTAACAGAAAATTTTAATTGGAACTCAATTCACCCCCCTCTTGAGTGTCCACTCCGACCAACAGAACCATATACCATTTGTTTCATGGGATTGAACATGTTATGGTTAGGATTAAGTAGATTCCATATTTAAATTTATAAGGTGTACCCACTATATAAATTATAAGTGGCGATCCATCTAATTCAACCATTTAAAGGGAATTTAAATTCATAAATAACATAAAATGAACACACTCTTAAAATGAAATGGTTTCTTTATATGGGAAATGTGGGACCTTGAACCTGGCCTGATCTAGTAGTGTGTAGTAGGCCTTGTTTTCTATGATACTTTTGTAACTCGTTCTTATCACCTAGATCTAACTCCAAGAGCAAGATGAGGGATGTGATTCTTTAGTGGGATGGTATTGTACATGTATTTTCTCTACCGATTTCCCTATCTATTATAAATCATATGTGAGGAAAGAGAATGGAAATTTTAGAGTTATGCTACCATGACAACTTCATGTTGTATGAAAATATAGTGGCATTAAGCATACCCCAGTTGTGGTGGGAACAGAGCCACCCATGACACCACTAGTGGTGCCACCTAAGGCACCTCCTTCAGAGCCTCCACTAAGTGTTGATGCCCTGTTCTAGGACAACTTTATCTACTTTATAAAATAAATAAAGGGCACTCTAAAGCCTACCCATTCTATGAAAGATATGATCTGTGAGTTCCAGCAGCAGTAGCATCCCACCTTCTCAGGGTATGGAAGTCCTCAAGATACTAAATCATGGTTGGTGGTTGTTCTTTCAATCTTCGAGCATAGAGAGACGCCTCCAGAGTGGAGGGTTAAGCTCGTAAACTATATGCTACTTGAATCTATTAAGCATTGGTGGAATGTTTTGACTCAGGCTATTGAACATCATATTATGGTCTAGGTGTACTTCCAGAAATATTTCATTGACTATATATTTCTATAGACTCTGAGAATAGATAGTTCTCAAGAATTCATGCACCTTCATCAAGGTGACATAATAGTGATGCAATACTCATCTCTCTTAACTAAATTGCAGCATTTTTCACTGACCTTTTCTAAAAAATCTGACTACTACAAGGCAATTTAAGGAAGGTATTTGATATTCCATCCACTTGCAGGTGAATATCATTCAGCTGACCACCATTACAGAGATTGTAAACCCGGACCTAATCATTGAGAAGATCCTAATGGAATTAGGTAATGTGAAACAGGAAAAATTAGCTTATGGGAAGATTAGTGGTTTTTCCAGTGGTAGGAAGTGACATTTTGAGGTTACAAACTGGGGTAGTACCATCCAGGTGGCATGCACTAATAGAAATGTGGTGTGCTACCAGTGTAGAAAGATATTCCACTAAAAACCCTAGTATACGAGGAACATGATTGAGTTCTAATATTGCAGTAGAATGGGTCACATCTAGTGTTTCTATAGATATTTTCTTCCAGTGACCAGTGATTTGGGTTCTCTATCACCAGTTCTTTTAGGTATAGGATTTGTGGATCTCTGGAGGGCAAAAATATGGTCTTCTATAGGCCGTTCAGGCTGAGTAGGTCGTCATGGATGAGGCAGTCAAGCCCCAAGGTTTCAGTGTCAACAGAGTGGACCTACTCAGGCTACTCTGGTAGCATCTTATAGTCGCAGTTCAAGACACATCTATGTCATACATCCTATTCCATAGGAGTATATTCCAAGTCCATCTATAGTTACAAGTAATTTTCTAATAGCCTCCACATTAGTATCTTCCTTATTTTATATCGGTGCATCACAATATTTTCTATATTCTACCACTACAAGATGTCTAGGCCTGGTGATTGAATACTATAGTGGGATTATTACTCTTGACAAATCATTAGGATTGTGAGTAGAGGGTGTATTCTAAGGCAAGGATTGCTCCTTGAAATAGGTACGTACTTTTTTCTATGGAGTTTCTTCATCCCCAAAATGATAAACTTTGATTTCATTGTAACGAGCCAAAATTTTGAATAAATCTTGTTTCCTAATTTTGTGTGTTATATTATTTTTTATACTCAACAAAACTGTTTCATTTGATAACATGAGTATAATTAAAATTAGACCGTTGGGTTTTGACTGTTATATGACCATTGGTCAATATGACCGCTGGAAACTAAACGTTTTAATTATTGTCTCTAAATACAAGTAATCTTGGTTAATTATTATAGAATGAAGATTTGATGGCCTCACCCAGTAGTCTTGGGCTGATCGAAGCCCATCTAATATAACTTGGGAAGGAGGTAGCACCACTGGGCTTTGCTCTGGACGAAACCCAAGCCGAACTTCATCGTGTGAAGCTAGGACGGAATCACCTTCATGAGAATTTCAAACTGATAGAAATTACTACTCATGCGATGTTGGCCGATCCTCCCTCATATTCTCTCACCTTAGCACACCTTACACTTAGGTCCTATGCTGGTGTGATAAGGGGCTATGTAAGGAGACTGTAACTGCTTTGTGTAATCCTTTGTTTTAAATAAAAATTTTGATTTCTTCTTATCATGAAGTTTATGACTTTTCAAATGACTGGATATAGTAATTAAAAATGTGTAATGATTTTCAAAAAATGTTTTTCTACAATTATGTTCAGTACGAAATTTAGAATCTAATAAGATCAACTTAATTTTTGATGAATAGTAAATTATGAATAGTGATTTTATGCTTAGGATTAGTAATGTGACCAAATGGATTAGTATTCTCACTTAAAGAAAATATTAATATAATCTAGGAACCTTGATTAAGTAATGTGATTCAATAAAATGGTTAAATAACGGTTTCATAAATTATTATTCAAGTATTAGTTTTTTCGGGTGAATAGTGTTTTCAATTAAAATTTAAATTAAAAATATTTAGAAAATTATTTTTATAAAATGGAGTTCATTTTTAAAATCAGAGCATTGATATTTGGTTAAGGTGAAATTTTGGGATTTTTTTAGAAAGTTGAATTTTCGATGAATAGTGAAAATTCAGTTTTTAAGTTACGAGTGTTTAATGACATCATTAAATGATGTATTAAGTATGTAATAAATATGGTCGACTTATGAATAGTAATATAAGGTATGAGGTGTCCCAAGTGGCCAATACCATGGGCAAGCCCATGGTTTTTCCAAAACCACCAATGAGGTGTCCCTTGGCCATTAATGCCTTGTCTCCTCACTTTCCTTATAAATACCAAGCCATCCTCTCATACATTCGACTCCCAACTCTCCCCCAACGAATATATGGTCTAATTACCTCCCAAGGAGTCCTCCCAAGGTTCCCCCAAGCCCTCAAGGTCCCAAACTTTGAGTTTTAAGAGTTACATTTTAAGGTAAGGGATCCGACCCCTCTCTTTCTTTTCAAGTGATCTCTTTTATGTCATTTATTTTATACTCCATGTTTTTATGTTGGAGGAGGTTCTTTTATATTAATTATACTTTCCTTTTTATTTTCATATGATTAGATACCCCCTCTTACTCTCATCATTTCGTTTTAAGAATGTTTAAGTTGTGTCGTTAGGCTGCCGAATTTTTAAGGGATTCTTTCACCCTTCTCATTTTTCAAAGTTCTACTTTCATGTCAAGTCTTTCAAGTTGCTTTTTATTATGTTGGGGTATTATCTCTATATCTATCATACTTATATTTTATGATAATATTATGAGAGACCCTATTTGATCTCTTAAATTCTTTTTTTATTGAAGTTTAAGTGACGTCGTTAGGCTGCCGAATTTTTATAAGAGAAATCTTATTTTTGTCTTACTTCCATGTTTTTCATTTCAAATGGTATGTCCTTAAAATTTCATTATCATGATTCATATCCTTTATATTCTGTCCCTATAATATTTTTATAAATCATTTATGAGTGGGTGACCCATGTCTCCTCCCTTTTCAATGTTTTCTAAAACCCGGTAACGTAGCCGTTATGCTGCAGAATTTTCGTCTCAAAATGCCTCTCTCTTCTTCTCAAAATTATTTTATGTTATTAATTGAATACTCAAAGATCTTATTTCTATAGTGGTATTCAAATATATATCAAAATTTTCTATTTTAAATTCTGGGATTTACATACATGAAACCCGCTTTCCCTTTCCGTGGGTTTAAAGTGACATAAAGATCATGTCTTTAAAGCAGTTTTTAAAACGTTATGATTATGAAATGAAACTCATTTATTTTATGCTAGATGGGTTGTTTATGAAATTATTAATGATGATATATTTGGCTCACATGATAATAAATACATATCAGGGGTGCTCCCAGATAGCGCTCCAATGCATTGGGTAAAGACTTAATCTCTAGAGATGACCTTTTAGACTGATACCTTGGTGAATAACCTTGGTAATTTTTAATGACACCTTGGGGATAGACCTTGGTGAAACGAAATGATTGTCAATATTAAATGTTTTAGCCACATCTTCAAGTTATGAAAAATGTTATTTTTATTATGATATGTCTCATGATTTCTTTCTCATGCCTTAAAGTTATTTTCATGACCTTATTGAAGTATCTCAAGTTCACATGTAAAATGTTTCTCTTGTTTCCCTTACTGGGCCTTCTGCTCACCCTTTCTTTTGATTTATGTCCCCAGGTTATGAGATGCAGTAATTAACCTAGGATGAACATGAGGATAATCCTTTCAAGTGTTTAAGAATAATGTTTTAAGTTCCTGGTTTCCAAGACACTAAACCTTAAAGATCCTCGGTTTTGTAAAATGAAATGAAAGTTTATGTGATAAAAAGGCGGGATGCTATATTTGGTATCAAAGGATGGTTTAGTTATTTGTGTAAATTAGGATATGAAAACTCTAGGAATAACCTTATAGAAAAGTTTAAATATAGGAAATCTTTTTGGTATTTTGGTGAGTATTGAGTAGGGGGTTCCCAAGAAAATACATCCCTGTCTGGATACGAGCAGGTAGAGGTGGCTCTGGAACAGATGTACATAGGGGTAAAACCCAAAAACACCTCTTTGAGCTAGACTCGAACAGGAACTGGTACACGACAATGGGCCTTGATTCACTCTTGGTTACGACACTCCCGGGGGATATGCTTTGGTAAATTCATAAGCTTAGTATGAACCATTATTAAAGGAACAAAGATAAAATAAAATAAAGATTCACATAAGAATATATGATCATGGATAACCTAGTTTGAAACCTAGGGGATCACAAGTTAGGGTATACTTTTCTTCTACAAGTTATCCTTATATGCTTTAAGTTCCTTTTCATGATTATTGGCTAAGTATTTAAGCCCCTAATTATACTTTCTCTTCTTATTTAATGGTGGGAAATGGAAGAACATGTCCCAACAACCAATGTGATAGGAAATGTGATGATTGTCTTATTAATATGATAGAGATGATTAGGGCATTAAAAGATGATTATTATTTTGGAAGACGTTCACTATTTTGGGGACCCGATATGATCAAGGTAAATATATTACTATGGTATTTTCATTGAGGAGTAAGGTTGACTTATATTTTGAAGAATATATGAATTTAAGGTGGACTTATAGTAGTTTAGGTTACTTATGGAAATGATTAACCTATCTTGGGTAAAATATGTTTAGGTTAGCTACTTTTGTTATAAGATGTTAGGAGTGGTTGATGTTGTTTGGAGATGAACAATGAAGTTTATTTTGGAAGACTATGTTATCAAATCCTTCTTGTATTTGGGTTTCAATCTTAGTTTGGTTTATTTTGAGGAATTTTAAGGACCGTTATTTATGGAATGTTCTATGATGAACTTTGGGTAGTACCATGGAACTTTGAAGATTTAAAAGTAGTTTCCATTCCTATGGGATTCTTTCTTTTTGAAGAGTTGTTTTACCTTACCCTTTCTATTTTTGGGATAATGTTTAAAGATAGAAGAAATATATAGTTAATATTTTGTGGATTATGTGATTCTCTAGAAGATGATTCTTGTGATTTTGATGAGACCAAGTGCTTTTGAATTCTCATCTTTTGGAGAAAATATTAGTTTTGGTAGAGACTTATTAAAGGATGAAACTTTACTTGAAGGTAGGTATATTTCCTTATGTTTTTGTTCTATGTAGTAAATGAATTCCTAAAAATTATGAAAAGGAATGTAAAACAAAAACGTTGTTGGTTTATGTTTCCTACAAGGAAATCAAAGACCGTTTACACACATCATAAGTTTGGGATTTTCTTGTGATTAACTTTCTACTAATCATGTTTTCTATCACTCTCCCTCAGAACTTGACCCGTTGTTTTCTCCTCCATGTCCATGTTTTCCTACATGGAATCCTAGTGTGGGTTAACTTAGGTGACCTTTGTACTTCCCTTTATTTCTTTTAAAGTAATAGATTTACTGACTCCTTTTCCAATGTGGTACTTTCAATGAAATTTCAAAACCCAATTTTAAAAATTGCGAGGATGCAATTTCTTAAGGGGGGAAGATTGTAATGCCCGAAATTTTGAATAAATATTGTTTCCTAATTTTGTGTGTTATTTTATTTTTTATACTCAACAAAACTGTTTCATTTGATAACATGAGTATAATTAAAATGAGACCCTTGGGTTTTGACTGTTATATGACCATTGGTCAATATGACCACTGGAAACTAAACGTTTTAATTATTGTCTCTAAATACAAGTAATCTTGGTTAATTATTATAGAAAGAATATTATATGGCCTCACCCAGTAGTCTTGGACCGATCGAAGCCCATATAACAGAACTTGGGAAGGAGGTAGCACCACTGGGCTTTGCTCTGGACCAAACCCAAGCCGAACTTCATCGTGTGAAGCTAGAACGGAATCGCCTTCGCAAGAAGTTCAAACTGATAGAAATTACTACTCGTGCGATGTTGGTCGAGCCTCCCACAGATTCTCTCACCTTAGCACACCTTACACTTAGGTCCTATGCTGGTGTGATAAGGGTCTATGTAAAGAGATCGTAACTTCCTTGTGTAATCCTTTTTTTTAAATAAAAATTTTGATTTCTTCTTATGATGAAGTTTATGAATTTTCAAATGACCAGATATATATAGTAGGCATATTTTTTATGAATTTTAGAAAAAGGATATTTTAAAAAATGTTTATGTAAACCTTAAATAATTAAAAATGTGTAATGATTTTCAAAAAATAGTCTTCTACAATTATGTTCAGCACGAAATTTAGAGTCTAATAAGATCAACTTAATTTTTGATGAATAGTAAATTATGAATAGTGATTTTATGCTTAGGATTAGTAATGTGAACAAATGGATTAGTAATCTCACTTAAAGAAAGTATTAATATAATCTAGGAACCTTGATTAAGTAATGTGATTCAATAAAATGGTTAAATAACGGTTTCATAAATTATTATTCAAATATTAGTTTTTTCATGTGAATAGTGTTTTTTAATTAAAAATTAAATTAAAAATATTTATAAAATTATTTTTATAAAATGGAGTTCATTTTTGAAATCAGAGCATTGATATTTGGTTAAGGTGAAATTTTGGGATTTTTCTGAGAAAGTTGAATTTTCGATGAATAGTGAAAATTCAGTTTTTAAGTTACGGGTGTTTAATGACAACATTAAATGATGTATTAAGTATTTAATCAATATGTTAGACTTATGAATAGTAATATAAGGTATGAGGTGTCCCAAGTGGCCAATACCATGGGAAAATACCATGGGCAAGACCATGGTTTTGCCAAAACCACCAATGAGGTGTCCCTTGGCCATTAATGCCTTGTCCCCTCACTTTCCCTATAAATACCAAGCCATCCTCTCATCAATTCGACTCCCAACTCTCCCCCAACGAATCTATGGTCTCATTACCTCCCAAGGAGTCCTCCAAATGTTCCCCCATGCCCTCAAGGTCCCAACCTTTGAGTTTTAAGAGTTACGTTTTAAGGTAAGGGATCCAACCCCTCTCTTTCTTTTCAAGTAATCTCTTTTATGTCATTTATTTTATGCTCCATGTTCTTATGTTGGAGTAGGTTCTTTTATATTCATTATAATTTCCTTTTTATGTTCATATGATGAGATATCCCCTCTTACTCTCATCATTTCGTTTTATAATGTTTAAGTGGCGCCGTTAGGCTGCCGAATTTTTAAGGGATTCTTTCACCCTTCTCATTTTTCAAAGTTATACTTTCATGTCAAGTCTTTCAAGTTCCTTTTTATTATTTTGTAGTATGATATCTATATCTATCATACTGATCTTTTATGATAATATTATGAGAGACCCTATTTGATCTCGTCAATTCTTTTTTTTTTTTTTGAAGTTTATGTGATTCTGTTAGGCTGCCGAATTTTTAAAAGAGAAATCTTATTTTTTTTCTTACTTCCATGTTTTTCATTTCAAATGGTATATCCTTCAAATTTCATTACCATGATTCATATCATTTATATTATGTCCCTATACTATTTTTATAGATCATTTATTAGTGGGTTACCCCTGTCCCCTCTCTTTTCAATGTTTTCTAAAACCCTGTAACGTAGCCGTTATGCTGCAGAATTTTCGTCTCAAAATGCCTCTCTCTTCTTCTCAAAATTATTTTATGTTATTAAGTGAATACTCAAAGCTCTTATTTATACAGGGGTATTCACATATATATCAAAATGTTCTATTTTAAATTCTGGGATTTACATACATGAAACCCGCTTTCCCTTTCCGTGGGTTTAAAGTGACATAAAGATCATGTCTTTAAAGCAGTTTTTAAAATGTTATGATTATGAAATGAAACCCATTTCTTTTATGCTATATGGTTTTTTTATGAAATTATTTATGATGATATATGTGGCTCATATGATAATAAAGACATGTCAAGGGTTCTCCCAGATAGCGCTCCAATGCATTGGATAAAGACTTAATCTCTAGAGATGGCCTTTTAGACTGATACCTTGGTGAATAACCTTGGTAATTTTTAATGACACCTTGGGGATGGACCTTGGTGAAACAAAATGATTTTCAATATTAAAGTTTGTATCCACATATTCAAGTTATGAAAAATGTTATTTTTATTATGATATGCCTCACGATTTCTTTCTCATGCCTTAAAGTTATTTTCATGACCTTATTTAAGTATCTCAAGTTCACATGTAAAATGTTTCTCTTGTTTCGCTTACTGGGCCTCTGCTCACCCTTTCTTTTGATGTATGTCCCCAGGTTATGAGATGCAGTAATGAACCTAGGATGAACATGAGGATAAACCTTTCAAGTGTTTAAGAATAATGTTTTATGTTTTCATGTTTTAAGTTCCTGGTTTCCAAGACACTAAACCTTAAAGATCCTCGGTTTTGTAAAATGAAATGAAAGTTTATGTGATAAAAAGGCGGGATGCTATTTTCATTCTTGGTATGGACTGGATTATGCCTTATTGAACCCAGGTGGATTTCTATTACCTCGAGTGTTGTTCAAATCACCCAAGGGAACACGTATATCCATAAGGTCTAATGCAATCTCTAGTCCAGTCAATCTAGACTCAATCAAATTAGTCTAGGTGTAGTAATATCCTAGATGGCTAGTCTCTTTATGAGTAACTAGGGAATTCTACTTGTGGAATTACTATTGTCATGGATTATTTCAAGGACTTATTCCTTGATGATATCTATGGCTTACATCCTGACAGATAAGTTTAGTTCACCATTGATTTTGTGCCATTTGAGGCATATATGTCCATTCCTATATATAGGGTGGCACCTACAAAGATTCAGAGACTCAAAAAGAAGTTGGATGATCTAGAATCTAAGGGATTTATCCGAACCAGGACATCTACATGGGGTTCACATGTCCTTTTTGTTTTAAAGGTGGATGGTACCCTTATATTTTGTGTACATTACCACTGACTGAACCAACTTACGATGAATATTCGATATCTATTTCCTTGTATAGACGACCTATACAACCATCTCTGAGGAGCAATGATTTTCTCTAAGATCAATTATTGGTCTGGCTACCATCATGTTCCTATGAGGAAATCAGAAATACCGTTTACAATATTTTAGATAAGGTATGACCTATATGAGTATTGTTTAATGTTATTCAGCTAGATGAATGGGCCGATAGTTTTCATGGATCTGATGAATTAGGTTTTCCACCCATATCATGATTTTTTTTGGTGGGCATCATAGATGTCATATTTGTGTATTCATTCACCAGACATGACCATGAAGACCATCTTGAGATCGTTCTGAATACACTGAGAGAGAACCATCTATATGATAATCTCATCAAATGACACATTTGGATTAGTGAGGTTCAATTCATGGGTCTTATCATATCTAAGGAAGGCATTCCATTTGACCTAGATAAGTTTACTAATGTGGTTTTTTAGGTTCAACCCAAAAATTTGTTTGATATATGTAGCTTCTTAGGGATGGATAGATATTAAAGGTGATTCATCTAGAACATCCCATGCCTGGAAGAATCACTTACAGGCTTGACCAAGATGGTTTTAAAATTAAAATGGACTAAAGTGAAAGAGATAGATTTACAGGTGTAAAGGGGGAGACTAACCTCAGTGTTGATCTTGATTCTACCTAAGATGGGAAGAAGTTATACTATTTATTATGATGCTTCAGAAATTCGGTTGGGGGAAGTGATGATGTAGGGTGATCGGTTTGTAGTGTACAGTACTGGCTATTTGAGGCCTCATGAAAGGAATTACCCTATACACGACCTCGAGCTATTAGTCATGGTTCATTCTCTATGTATCTAAAAGAATTATCTTCTGGGTGAGAGATTCATTATTGATAAGGATTATACAAGTCTTAAATATATCTACACAGAGCAAGATTTGAACATAAGGTAGTGTAGGTGGTTTGAATACCTACAATCCTTTGACATTGAGCTTTCTTACACACCTATAAAGTGAAATTTCTTAGCAGATTCCTTAATATGGAAGAATTAGATGCAAGTCATCAAATAGGATAGAAATGAGTGGTAATTGATGGATCTATTATTTGAGATGTATCTTGAGGTTCATGAACATCATGGGAAACCAATCTTAGAATATCATAGTAGTGACATCCTCCCCTTTAGAGTGGGTTAAGATTAGGTAGTTATCTGATTCTGAGGGCCTCATATTGAGGTAGAGTGTCACAGGTGAGAACCCACCTCTTGGTTGGGTTTTTTAAAGAAATGAATCCTTAAACATAAATGTCTGTGTTTGGGTGCCTTCTTATAGACATGAAGAGTTGATAATGGAATATCATGCCTCTATATTGGTGGTTTCCCATGTTATTACCAAGACGTAGCAAGATATACATTTACAATACTAGTTTCCAGGTATGATGAGGAAAATTGCAGGCTTCATCACTCAGTGCTCCACCAGTCAGTTGGTGAAGGCAGAGCACCAATGACCTGATAAACTTATAAATCCTCTCTCCATTCCTAAGTTGAAATGGAACAACATCACCTAGGATTTTGTGATGGTATTTCCAATATCACCTCACAACAACAATGTTATATGTGTGATTATCAAAAGTTTTAACAAGGTTTCATACATCCTTCTAATTTTGGAGAACTTCTCTATTGATGATCTAGGATGGATTTACGTTCAGGATATAGTATGACTTCATGGAATTCCCTATTTTGACATTTCATACCATCCTAATTGTGACCCAAGCTAGTGGAGAATCAACCCATGTGGTTGATATCCTTGACTTATGCCGCCCAAATAGGAAAGCATCACTTTTATGGAATAATTTACATTTTTTCCATTGATAGTTTAAACATACCATGAGTGGTGTTGCTTATAATTGATACCTTGGATTTCTTATGTTGGATTGATATAGGTGATGATCCGTATATTAGGCCCCTATACACCAATCCATAAATGTTTTGGTTGAATTAAATGAATTGGCCAAGTGCTTAATTCCTTATATCTCTTTCCATAAATGGACCATTAAATGGGAATTCCTTGACCTAAATAACCTTCATGTTAAAAATGATTTCTTTTTTAAATGGGATATCTTTTTTAACCAATTCATTTCCTCCTCTAGTTCCATGGGTGATTGATTAGCCACTAAATGAGGCTAATATTCATTGTTAATATACATAATATTCATGTTCTTTGTTATTAATAAACACCATTTTAGTGCATTTTACACTTTTAACATCATTTCACATTATGATTGTAATACCTTCTTAAAATGCACTATTATGTGGTATATTTTTGAACATCATTTAAAGTACCCAATGATTCATCTGATTTTAAGGAATTTAATTATACATATTTTAATTTTATATTTTTTTGTAAATTGATCTAAACTTAAATATGAACATTTTTTATTCAGGGATCAGTGGAGAATTCATGGAGGATGATGGAGATATTTGGAAATGAAAGGAAGCAATTCTGGAGAAGGCAGATTGGACATCAGCCCACTGATTAGGCTCTGGGGCCCAACATACAGTCCCAATTAATCCAAAATTTCTTGGGATGATAGAAGACATGTACAAGAACAAATCACTCTTCAGGAGTTAATGCTAATTAGGCCTCCATGTTGGTAATTTAGGCGTCCCAAGTTAGAGATAAAATTCTGGGCCAGATTCTGCGGCCCAGAAAAACAGTCCACTAATTTGATCATATCTCGGAATCCACAACTCCAAATGGGCCCAAATTTTACAGGAGGTTGTAAGACATCAGGATATCCATTTTCTTCTTCTATTTCCCACCCTGATTCGGATTTCTAGAAGTTCTTCCAGATGCGTCTGTTCGGTGAAGGAAAGCTGGCTGCCACCTCGGGTCAAATGTGGAAAAGTTCAAATTCCACAAGATTTCCACCACCTATGGCCTACCAAAATTAATTGAGATTCTTTGTACTGTTGGAGTCTCTACCCAAGGCTCCCAAAATTCTTATTTAAGGCAGTGGTGGTGAAGGAGTTGAAAATCTTGGATTCTTTGTTCAATTGTAATGTTATGCTGCATTTTTGTTGCCTCAATTTTGTCTTTCACATGTAAGTTGTTCAATTCACTTTAGTTTCTTAATAAAAGTTCTTATTCTACTATTATTCTGTTGTTATTAATATCAATTTGATACCTTTGGATCAAGGTGTGAATTTATTCACACCAACCCTTGTGAAATTATTCACACAACGGTGGAGTGATCATTTTATTTTTGTTGTTTTCTTTACTTCTCCATTTCCTCCCTCATGAGTCTACTTTCCGCTTCCATTGAAACCATGGGATCAATGGAGGGCTAACCCACTTATGGGTTGATCCAAGGGAGTAGCAAGGGGCTGGATTGGATGTTATTTATCACATAATTAATGTATATTCACTTCTTTAATTGGTATTTTTATTTGATGATTTTTAAACTCCATCGTCCTTGTTGAATTTAAGGCCACACACTTCAAGTACTAATACGATCCTTTACCTTGAAGTGCTCAAAACTTTGATCCTTCAAGTGTATAGGTGATTAGTATTAGAGGGTGTAGGCATTAAACCAGTAAGTGATGATGTTGTTTTATCTCCTTAAATGAACCCATCTCAAATTTAAGAAATTGAAATCATTAAAAAGAAAATACGTCCAATCCACCCCGAGCGATAACCTAGGATCAAATCAATTTTTTAAATTGAATCCACTTAAATCTATTAGATATATTTAAAACCCATCCAAAATCAATCCAAGTTGTCCACTCTATAGCCAAAAATCCATCCCTTAGGTTGTGTATCTTAGGTATCTTCTTAGGTCTCTGTGGAATCGACAACCCAAGCTACACTACAAGGACCGTTCTACCCTTCTTCTCTTGGGTAAATTTGGGCGTGAAACAAATTTTGGCGCCGTTTCCGGGGACCAAGTAAGTACCTTAGATCAAAAAAAAACCTTCTTTCCTCACCTTCATTCTTCTACTCTCACCCAAGATCTCTTATCTTGTCCCTTTCTCGTTTTTTTTGGCGCATGTCCGCCTACACCCGCGATTTCTCAAACAGACTAGTTAGGGTGGAAAGTCCTAGGATAGGGGAGTCAAGTCCAACTAAGGGATTGTTTAAATCAGATTCAAATATCCTTGAAACCCCAAAGTCAGAACTTGAAACAAGCCCAATGGAGGTTCATCCACAAAATCAAATTGTAAACCCTGGGGGGAATCAAATGGGAAACCAAAACCAAGAAGCTCCAAACTTAGGGAATGTAGTTGATCAAACCATGAACGACTACATCACTCCAGCTTGGACCAATGCCCCCTCATGCATTAGACACAATTACATAGGAGACACCAACTACATATTCAAACCCCATGTCCTAAACCACCTTCCAACCTTTCATGGGATGGAGTCAGAAATGCCATACCTTCATGTCAAAGAGTTCAACGACATTGTTGAAACCATGTGTCCCCCACATCAACTAGAATCCGCTAAGATGAGGATATTTCCTTTTTCATTAAAGGATCGAGCTAAAAATTGGCTAAAAAACTTGAGACCTGCATTAATCCACTCTTGGGACCAACTGCAAAGAGAATTCTACAAAAAATACTTCCCTCATCACAAAACAATTGCACTTAAAAAGAGCATCCAAAACTTTTTTGAAAAAGAGGGAGAGTCATTTTATGAAACATGGGAGAGGTTCAAAGACACCCTAAACATGGTTCCACACCATGGGTTTTCCATACCTGAACAAGTGAGAATTTTCTATGAAGGGTTGGGTCCGGGTAATAAACAATTCATTGACATGATGTGTAATGGAACTTTTAAAAACAAGGCCCCAAATGATGCTTACGAGTATCTGGAAAGTCTGGATGAACAAAACCAAACTTGGGGAACTTCACCTTATTCTGAAAAGCCACAAAGAACCACTGGAATTCATACACTTATAGAAGAGGAAAGCCTTAGGGCTAAACTCGCAGCACTCTCTAGGAAGGTTGAAGAGATAGACCTTAGTAAAGTCCATGAAATCCAAAATGTAGACCTTGTTTGCACAATTTGTGACAAACATGACCATAAAACAGACAACTGCCCAACAATTCCATCCATCAAGTATGTTCTTCTAGGAGGACCCCCAGCGGAAGTCAATGCCCTAAACTTTTAAAAGACCCAATACCAAAACACCTTCAATCCAAGGTACAATGACCACCCAAGCTTCTGATGGAAGGATAACCAACAACATAGCCAACCACAAGGGCTAAATCCTTACCCTCAACAGAACTACCAAACCCATAACCAGTTCCAAACCCAACCTATCCAATACCAACAGCCACCGGTCCATTTTCAACAAACCATCCCACCTCCAAAATATCCCCCTGGGATAAACCAACCTACTCAAGCACCAACCCAAACTGTTCCACAAAGCCTACTAGAAAAACTATGAAAACAAATGGAGAGGATGAACTCAGAAGTCTCTTCCCTAAAACAAGAACTTCAAACCATCAAAACAGGAAAGGCACCCATGCCTACTCAGGCGGTGCCATCCTCAACATCAAGGGGAGATTCAAGTTGTGCTCAAACAACTCATGAACAACTAAAGGCTGTGACTGTTTTAAGAAGTGGGAAATCAATTGAGAAACCTGAATAACTAATTCAGAACCCACCTGAAGATTCAAACTTGGATGAAAATTCAAATGAACCACAAGATCAAACTGAGGAAACTGATAACAATGTGAAAGAAACAACTCTTCAACAAACAACCCCAAAACCTGCACCATTTCCCCAACGCATGAGGGGGAAATCCAAGCCTGAACTGAGTGAAACGTTGAGGGAAATATTTTCACAAGTCAAGTTGAACATACCCCTTCTCGATGCCATCCAAACTATACCTACCTACTCAAAGTACCTTAAGGACTTGTGCAGTTTTAAAAGAAAATTTTCACATAAAAACCAAGTCCTTTTGGATGCTAATGTGAGTACCACCATTCAAGGTACCATTCCTCCTAAGTTGAAAGACACAGGTTTCCCTTACATCAATGTTGAACTAGGAGAAAGCAAAGTTGTCAAGGCCTTGTGTGACCTAGGTGCTAGTGTCAATCTCATCCCATATGTTGTGTACTGCCAGTTAGGCCTAGAAGAGCTCCAACCCACATCTGTCACACTTTAGCTTGATGATCGTAGCATTAGGGTTCCAAAGGGGATTTTAAAGGACATTCTGGTAAAGGTTGAAAACTTCATCTACCCTGCTGATTTCATTGTCCTTGACAACCATCCAAATTTAGGAAATAAGGAACAAACCCCAATCATCCTTGGTCGTCCTTTCCTTGCAACAATCAACTCGGTTATCCAAGTCCAAAATGGGAACATGACCATCACCTTTGGGAACATGAGTCTAGACTTGAACATCTATAATGCAAGCTCACAAATAGGGGATGACGAGGATATTCATGAAGTAAACATGATAGGAAGCATTGATAATGAATTCATGGAACATCAAGGAATATTTGATGAATGTTTAAGTCAGAATGAGATTGATTTCCTTTGTTCATATGAAGGAAGTTTATCTCCTCGGCTTGAATCATTTTCAAATTGCTCTTATGATGAAGTCTTAGGTCCAAGAATCAGTGAAACCTTTCAAGAAACCAATTTCATAGAGACCCCTCTAAATTCCTTCCCAAAATTTGATCAAGCCAATCTAGTAGCTAAAACTTCTACAAGTGAGGAATCAATCCAATCTGAACCTCTAAAAAAAGAAATTGATCTTGATCCAATGTCCCAATCTTCTGCTGAAATTCTGAACCAACCTGATCTTGAATTGAAGGAACTTCCTGCTGCACTAAAGTATGCCTTCCTAGGGGATAATCAAAAACATCCTATTGTCATTTATTCTTCTCTTGAAGCCAATCATGAGAGGATGCTTCTAGATGTCCTTAGGAAGCATAATAAAGCCATTGGTTGGACCCTTTCTGATATTCCTGGGATTAGCCCACTTATCGGGACTCATAGGATTGTACTGGAATATGATTCAAAGCCATGTCATCAACCTCAACGGCGACTCAATCCTAATCTCATGGAGGTAGTAAGTAAGGAACTTCTGAAATTGTTGAAAGCTGGTATCATATATCCCACAGCTGAGAGTGAATGGGTGAGCCCAATCCAAGTGGTTCCAAAAAAGGTTGGAATCACAGAGATAACCAATGAGGATGGAGAGATTCTTCCAAAAAGGGTGAGTAGTGGATGGAGGGTCTGCATTGACTATAGGAAACTAAACTCATTCACCAAGAAGGACCATTTCCCCATACCATTCATTGACCAAGTCCTTGAGAGAGTGGCAGGTCATGCCTTCTACTGTTTCTTAGATGGGTACTCGGGGTACAATCAAATTGAGGTCTCCCTAGAAGATCAAGGGAAGACTACATTCACATGTGCTTTCGGTACCTTTACCTTCAAACGCATGCCCTTCGGGTTATGAAATGCCCCTGGAACCTTCTAGCGGTGCATGATGGGAATCTTCTCAGACATGGTAGGGGATTTTCTTGAGGTCTTCATGGATGACTTCTCTGTGTTTGGGGATACTTTTGAGGGATGTCTGCAGAATG